>OZ016480.1:0-1200000 GCA_963966605.1 Caenorhabditis sulstoni
CTAAGCCTAAGCCTAAGCCTAAGCCTAAGCCTAAGCCTAAGCCTAAGCCTAAGCCTAAGCCTAAGCCTAAGCCTAAGCCTAAGCCTAAGCCTAAGCCTAAGCCTAAGCCTAAGCCTAAGCCTAAGCCTAAGCCTAAGCCTAAGCCTAAGCCTAAGCCTAAGCCTAAGCCTAAGCCTAAGCCTAAGCCTAAGCCTAAGCCTAAGCCTAAGCCTAAGCCTAAGCCTAAGCCTAAGCCTAAGCCTAAGCCTAAGCCTAAGCCTAAGCCTAAGCCTAAGCCTAAGCCTAAGCCTAAGCCTAAGCCTAAGCCTAAGCCTAAGCCTAAGCCTAAGCCTAAGCCTAAGCCTAAGCCTAAGCCTAAGCCTAAGCCTAAGCCTAAGCCTAAGCCTAAGCCTAAGCCTAAGCCTAAGCCTAAGCCTAAGCCTAAGCCTAAGCCTAAGCCTAAGCCTAAGCCTAAGCCTAAGCCTAAGCCTAAGCCTAAGCCTAAGCCTAAGCCTAAGCCTAAGCCTAAGCCTAAGCCTAAGCCTAAGCCTAAGCCTAAGCCTAAGCCTAAGCCTAAGCCTAAGCCTAAGCCTAAGCCTAAGCCTAAGCCTAAGCCTAAGCCTAAGCCTAAGCCTAAGCCTAAGCCTAAGCCTAAGCCTAAGCCTAAGCCTAAGCCTAAGCCTAAGCCTAAGCCTAAGCCTAAGCCTAAGCCTAAGCCTAAGCCTAAGCCTAAGCCTAAGCCTAAGCCTAAGCCTAAGCCTAAGCCTAAGCCTAAGCCTAAGCCTAAGCCTAAGCCTAAGCCTAAGCCTAAGCCTAAGCCTAAGCCTAAGCCTAAGCCTAAGCCTAAGCCTAAGCCTAAGCCTAAGCCTAAGCCTAAGCCTAAGCCTAAGCCTAAGCCTAAGCCTAAGCCTAAGCCTAAGCCTAAGCCTAAGCCTAAGCCTAAGCCTAAGCCTAAGCCTAAGCCTAAGCCTAAGCCTAAGCCTAAGCCTAAGCCTAAGCCTAAGCCTAAGCCTAAGCCTAAGCCTAAGCCTAAGCCTAAGCCTAAGCCTAAGCCTAAGCCTAAGCCTAAGCCTAAGCCTAAGCCTAAGCCTAAGCCTAAGCCTAAGCCTAAGCCTAAGCCTAAGCCTAAGCCTAAGCCTAAGCCTAAGCCTAAGCCTAAGCCTAAGCCTAAGCCTAAGCCTAAGCCTAAGCCTAAGCCTAAGCCTAAGCCTAAGCCTAAGCCTAAGCCTAAGCCTAAGCCTAAGCCTAAGCCTAAGCCTAAGCCTAAGCCTAAGCCTAAGCCTAAGCCTAAGCCTAAGCCTAAGCCTAAGCCTAAGCCTAAGCCTAAGCCTAAGCCTAAGCCTAAGCCTAAGCCTAAGCCTAAGCCTAAGCCTAAGCCTAAGCCTAAGCCTAAGCCTAAGCCTAAGCCTAAGCCTAAGCCTAAGCCTAAGCCTAAGCCTAAGCCTAAGCCTAAGCCTAAGCCTAAGCCTAAGCCTAAGCCTAAGCCTAAGCCTAAGCCTAAGCCTAAGCCTAAGCCTAAGCCTAAGCCTAAGCCTAAGCCTAAGCCTAAGCCTAAGCCTAAGCCTAAGCCTAAGCCTAAGCCTAAGCCTAAGCCTAAGCCTAAGCCTAAGCCTAAGCCTAAGCCTAAGCCTAAGCCTAAGCCTAAGCCTAAGCCTAAGCCTAAGCCTAAGCCTAAGCCTAAGCCTAAGCCTAAGCCTAAGCCTAAGCCTAAGCCTAAGCCTAAGCCTAAGCCTAAGCCTAAGCCTAAGCCTAAGCCTAAGCCTAAGCCTAAGCCTAAGCCTAAGCCTAAGCCTAAGCCTAAGCCTAAGCCTAAGCCTAAGCCTAAGCCTAAGCCTAAGCCTAAGCCTAAGCCTAAGCCTAAGCCTAAGCCTAAGCCTAAGCCTAAGCCTAAGCCTAAGCCTAAGCCTAAGCCTAAGCCTAAGCCTAAGCCTAAGCCTAAGCCTAAGCCTAAGCCTAAGCCTAAGCCTAAGCCTAAGCCTAAGCCTAAGCCTAAGCCTAAGCCTAAGCCTAAGCCTAAGCCTAAGCCTAAACTCTCTTCTTTTTTTCTTATCTTTCTCCGCTTTGTTTCTCGAAAGAAACAACAGCTCCATTTGGGCTTTCATCCTCAAAGCACCCCCTGTCCCTACGCCATGCTCAAAGCACCCCCGTCTTGAAATTTGCTCCGCTCGCTTCGCTCGCTCCGCCGACAAGCCCAAATTCGACACCCCTCTTCGATGGCACAGAATTACGTGATCCTATCACTTGAGGCGCCGGCAATACCTCTTAACCTGTTCATTAACCTCGTCGTTGATTGTTACCTTCCTATGAGATCAAGACTTGTAGGAAAGTTTGTATCCAAAAATGTTAGTACTCGCGCTGCGCGCTCGCACTAACATTTTTGGATACAAACCTTCCTACAAGTCTTGATCTCATATGAACGCATTCTGAGCCGCTACGCGGCTGCTTTTATTTAGTCGAACGTCAAGCACTGCCGCGAGGTGCCCATCGTATGTCTTACAGGTTCACAGTCGATGGTTCAGCATGTGAGATAAGCGAATGTCCGAGAACGAACAAAATGTGACGCATTCTTAACCGCTCCGCGGCTGCAAGTGGATGTTAGTTTAGGAGAAAGAACCCATTGAGTTGGCTGCGGCTCCCCATTTGCGAGGGCCGAGACAAAGCAAAAACTTGTCTCCTATTCCTGTGCCATCGAAGGGGGTGTCGAATTTGGGCTTGTCGGCGGAGCGAGCGAAGCGAGCGGAGCAAATTTCAAGACGGGGGTGCTTTGAGCATGGCGTAGGGACAGGGGGTGCTTTGAGGATGAAAGCCCAAATGGAGCTGTTGTTTCTTTCGAGAAACAAAGCGGAGAAAGATAAGAAAAAAAGAAGAGAGTTTTGCGGGCCGCTTCGCGGCCCATTGAAGAATCGGTCAAGACCGGCACAAAATCGGCCAAGATCTATCAGGAAGACAATTAACAACCATGACAAGCATGGAAAAGCCAAAAAGATAGCAGGCCGCTTTCCGGCCCATCAAGAAAAACGTCAAGTTTTGCAATACAGGAAACAAAAAATTCCAGACCGACCAGGAATTATCAGAAAAAATTGAAACTTTGGCAGTATATATTAAAAAATACGCCGGATTTTTTGAAATTTTTTCCAGAAATTTTCGAGAATTTTTTTTCCGAAAATACCTGGAACTCTGCGCATAGCGAGGTGACGAGCGGAGGTAAAAAACTGAAAAAATTTACAAAAATACCTCTTAACCAATCATGCAACTTTGCCTCTTGCACCCCCTGCCGAAAACCAAAAATAAATTTTTTATCGATTTTTGAAAACACGTTTTTTCAATTCTGCACAACTTTGGCGAGAATAGTCGAAAAAATTTGAAAAGTTGAGAAAAGGTGTCAAAAAATACGCTCAATTTTTGAGAATTTTTTAAAAATTTTAAAACAAAATTTTTGAAAAAAATAATTTTTTTCAAAAATTTTTTTCTCGAAAACTAACGGAACTTTTTGGCTCAAAATTTGGGAATAGTATCTACTCAACGTCTAGTTATTTTTAAAAATAGTCCTGAGTCGGGGCTAGGATACCGTTTTTTTGACCTAGGGGCTCACGGCTCGGAGCACAACCTAAAAAATCTGAAAACAATTTTACTCGCTAGAGTGAACACCGAACTGCATTTTTGTAGTTGACACCTAAGCTGCATCTTCAACGACTGATTTTTTATGATTTTTTGAAAGTCAACTTTTTTTTCCGGGCATAAAACCCTTAGCGGAGTTTACTGTAGGTGTATCATGGGAAGACATATCTGTAGTAATTTTTTCAGGGTAGAGTGTTCGAGGTCGGAAAAAAGTTATAGCGATTTGAAATTTTTTTCGAATTTTATAAATTTTGAAAAAAATCTAGGAAATACGTGCACAAACTCAGTTTGATAGGCGTGTCCGAAAGTATATTCCATAATATTTTGGTAGCGATTGTATGTCTGGTTCGCCAGATATCGCAATCTCGCAAGTCAAAATTTTGACTTTCAGACCGATTTTTCTGGAACACCGTGCAGTTTCAGCCAAAACCCTCGCACACGTGTCGAATGAAATTTTTTGCTCTTTCGAACGGTGTGCATACATAGGGGGTTTTGAGAAAAAGGCTGTTTATGCTAAGCCCAAATGGCGCAGGCAGAGCCTGCGCCGAAGCCTAAGCCTAAGCCTAAGCCTAAGCCTAAGCCTAAGCCTAAGCCTAAGCCTAAGCCTAAGCCTAAGCCTAAGCCTAAGCCTAAGCCTAAGCCTAAGCCTAAGCCTAAGCCTAAGCCTAAGCCTAAGCCTAAGCCTAAGCCTAAGCCTAAGCCTAAGCCTAAGCCTAAGCCTAAGCCTAAGCCTAAGCCTAAGCCTAAGCCTAAGCCTAAGCCTAAGCCTAAGCCTAAGCCTAAGCCTAAGCCTAAGCCTAAGCCTAAGCCTAAGCCTAAGCCTAAGCCTAAGCCTAAGCCTAAGCCTAAGCCTAAGCCTAAGCCTAAGCCTAAGCCTAAGCCTAAGCCTAAGCCTAATCTGAAATTAAGCCTAAATCTGAAATTAAGCCTAAATCTGAAATTAAGCCAATCGCATTAGTCTTGCTCAACTCTTTGCTTTCAAACTGAAAACTAATGGGAAATTATCCCAGAATAGAAATCTTGTGGTTTGACGCTAAACGCTGGAAACCCAAAAAACTTGCACATTTCTCGGCGAGATCAGGGGAAAACGTGAAAAATTTCGCGATTTTTGTGCAAAAAATTGGATTTCGAGCCTCAAATTCCGAGCAGAACTCAGAAAATTGCGTGGTTCGACGTGAAAAAAGAGGTTTTCTGGTATTTTCCCAGTGGTATATCGGGTTTTTTGGATAAAATTTACCAGTGGTATTAGGGTCGGCCTAGACTTAGACATCCATACTCTAAGCCTAAGTCTTAAGAACGCGCCTAAGCCTGAAAAACTAGTCTAAGCCTAAAGATGTTGCCTAAGCCTAAAAAACTAGCCTAAGCCTAAAGATGTTGCTTAAGCCTAAAAAACTAGCCTAAGCCTAAAAACTAAGCCTAAGCCTAAAAATGAGTGGCTTGATTTCAGATCAAGAAACGGGAAAGCATGCAAGCGTGAATGCGTATCGGGGTCCTGCCCCCCCCCCCCCAACTCTCAACGTCTTTGATCTCAAATCAAGATCCTAGACGAAATTTCACCAAAAGCGTGTTTCTGGAAAAAAGAAGGGGGGGGGGGGGGGGTTGCGAGTTCTGTAGAAATCAGCAAAACTAGTGGATCGGGAGAAATGATATAATTAATTGATGGCTTTTTTGTGTGACACGTCTGAAAAAGTGCCCAGTTTTGCTGATTTCTCGGTCCGAATGGCGTTTTTGAGCCTAAATCCAGTTTCGGTGTTCATAAATGTGGCTGGTTTTCTGGAAAAATGTGTGTTTTTGACTATCTCCTCCAAAATTCGTGTTCGGATCTACCAGTGGTAAAAGTGCGGTCGGGGGTGGTTTGGCCGTGTATCGGTCATATGGGCGCGGCCTACTGTCAGCGTTCCACGCTCTGAGCCTTGATCTGAGGTTAAGCTTCGACGACTCTAAACCTGAGGTTAAGGGGGAGGGGCGGATGCCCGGTGGTTCGGTCGTGTATCGGTCGTATGGGCGCGGCCTAGGCTCACCGTTCCACGCTCTAAGCCTAAGCCTAAGCCTAAGCCTAAGCCTAAGCCTAAGCCTAAGCCTAAGCCTAAGCCTAAGCCTAAGCCTAAGCCTAAGCCTAAGCCTAAGCCTAAGCCTAAGCCTAAGCCTAAGCCTAAGCCTAAGCCTAAGCCTAAGCCTAAGCCTAAGCCTAAGCCTAAGCCTAAGCCTAAGCCTAAGCCTAAGCCTAAGCCTAAGCCTAAGCCTAAGCCTAAGCCTAAGCCTAAGCCTAAGCCTAAGCCTAAGCCTAAGCCTAAGCCTAAGCCTAAGCCTAAGCCTAAGCCTAAGCCTAAGCCTAAGCCTAAGCCTAAGCCTAAGCCTAAGCCTAAGCCTAAGCCTAAGCCTAAGCCTAAGCCTAAGCCTAAGCCTAAGCCTAAGCCTAAGCCTAAGCCTAAGCCTAAGCCTAAGCCTAAGCCTAAGCCTAAGCCTAAGCCTAAGCCTAAGCCTAAGCCTAAGCCTAAGCCTAAGCCTAAGCCTAAGCCTAAGCCTAAGCCTAAGCCTAAGCCTAAGCCTAAGCCTAAGCCTAAGCCTAAGCCTAAGCCTAAGCCTAAGCCTAAGCCTAAGCCTAAGCCTAAGCCTAAGCCTAAGCCTAAGCCTAAGCCTAAGCCTAAGCCTAAGCCTAAGCCTAAGCCTAAGCCTAAGCCTAAGCCTAAGCCTAAGCCTAAGCCTAAGCCTAAGCCTAAGCCTAAGCCTAAGCCTAAGCCTAAGCCTAAGCCTAAGCCTAAGCCTAAGCCTAAGCCTAAGCCTAAGCCTAAGCCTAAGCCTAAGCCTAAGCCTAAGCCTAAGCCTAAGCCTAAGCCTAAGCCTAAGCCTAAGCCTAAGCCTAAGCCTAAGCCTAAGCCTAAGCCTAAGCCTAAGCCTAAGCCTAAGCCTAAGCCTAAGCCTAAGCCTAAGCCTAAGCCTAAGCCTAAGCCTAAGCCTAAGCCTAAGCCTAAGCCTAAGCCTAAGCCTAAGCCTAAGCCTAAGCCTAAGCCTAAGCCTAAGCCTAAGCCTAAGCCTAAGCCTAAGCCTAAGCCTAAGCCTAAGCCTAAGCCTAAGCCTAAGCCTAAGCCTAAGCCTAAGCCTAAGCCTAAGCCTAAGCCTAAGCCTAAGCCTAAGCCTAAGCCTAAGCCTAAGCCTAAGCCTAAGCCTAAGCCTAAGCCTAAGCCTAAGCCTAAGCCTAAGCCTAAGCCTAAGCCTAAGCCTAAGCCTAAGCCTAAGCCTAAGCCTAAGCCTAAGCCTAAGCCTAAGCCTAAGCCTAAGCCTAAGCCTAAGCCTAAGCCTAAGCCTAAGCCTAAGCCTAAGCCTAAGCCTAAGCCTAAGCCTAAGCCTAAGCCTAAGCCTAAGCCTAAGCCTAAGCCTAAGCCTAAGCCTAAGCCTAAGCCTAAGCCTAAGCCTAAGCCTAAGCCTAAGCCTAAGCCTAAGCCTAAGCCTAAGCCTAAGCCTAAGCCTAAGCCTAAGCCTAAGCCTAAGCCTAAGCCTAAGCCTAAGCCTAAGCCTAAGCCTAAGCCTAAGCCTAAGCCTAAGCCTAAGCCTAAGCCTAAGCCTAAGCCTAAGCCTAAGCCTAAGCCTAAGCCTAAGCCTAAGCCTAAGCCTAAGCCTAAGCCTAAGCCTAAGCCTAAGCCTAAGCCTAAGCCTAAGCCTAAGCCTAAGCCTAAGCCTAAGCCTAAGCCTAAGCCTAAGCCTAAGCCTAAGCCTAAGCCTAAGCCTAAGCCTAAGCCTAAGCCTAAGCCTAAGCCTAAGCCTAAGCCTAAGCCTAAGCCTAAGCCTAAGCCTAAGCCTAAGCCTAAGCCTAAGCCTAAGCCTAAGCCTAAGCCTAAGCCTAAGCCTAAGCCTAAGCCTAAGCCTAAGCCTAAGCCTAAGCCTAAGCCTAAGCCTAAGCCTAAGCCTAAGCCTAAGCCTAAGCCTAAGCCTAAGCCTAAGCCTAAGCCTAAGCCTAAGCCTAAGCCTAAGCCTAAGCCTAAGCCTAAGCCTAAGCCTAAGCCTAAGCCTAAGCCTAAGCCTAAGCCTAAGCCTAAGCCTAAGCCTAAGCCTAAGCCTAAGCCTAAGCCTAAGCCTAAGCCTAAGCCTAAGCCTAAGCCTAAGCCTAAGCCTAAGCCTAAGCCTAAGCCTAAGCCTAAGCCTAAGCCTAAGCCTAAGCCTAAGCCTAAGCCTAAGCCTAAGCCTAAGCCTAAGCCTAAGCCTAAGCCTAAGCCTAAGCCTAAGCCTAAGCCTAAGCCTAAGCCTAAGCCTAAGCCTAAGCCTAAGCCTAAGCCTAAGCCTAAGCCTAAGCCTAAGCCTAAGCCTAAGCCTAAGCCTAAGCCTAAGCCTAAGCCTAAGCCTAAGCCTAAGCCTAAGCCTAAGCCTAAGCCTAAGCCTAAGCCTAATTTTTTCTTACCTTTCTCCACTTTGTTTCTTGAACGAAACAACAGGTCCATTTGGGCTTTCATCCTCAAAGCACCCCCTGTCCCGACGCCATGCTCAAAGCACCTCCGTCTTGAAATTTGCTCCGCTCGCTTCGCTCGCTCCGCCGACAAGCCCAAATTCGACACCCCTCTCCAATAGCACAGAATTACGTGATCCTATCACTTGAGGCTCCGGCAATACCTCTTAACTTGTCCATTAACCTCGTCGTTGATTGTTACCTTCATATGAGATCGAGACTCGTAGGAAAGTTTGTATCCAAAAATGTTAGTACTCGCGCTGCGCGCTCGCACTAACATTTTTGGATACAAACCTTCCTACAAGTCTTGATCTCATATGAACGCATTCTGAGCCGCTACGCGGCTGCTTTTATTTAGTCGAACGTCAAGCACTGCTGTGAGGTGCCCATCGTATTTCTGACGCCTTCACAGTCGATGGTTCAGCATGTGGAATAGACAAATGACCGAGAACGAACAAAATGTGACGCATTCATAACCGTTCCGCGGCTGCAAGTGAATGTCAGTTTAGGAGAAAGAACCCATTGAGTTGGCTGCGGCTCCTCATTTGCGAAGGCCAAGACAAAGCAAAAACTTGTCTCCTATTTCTGTGCCATCGAAGAGGGGTGTCGAATTTGGGCTTGTCGGCGGAGCGAGCGAAGCGAGCGGAGCAAATTTCAAGACGGAGGTGCTTTGAGCATGGCGTCGGGACAGGGGGTGCTTTGAGGATGAAAGCCCAAATGGACCTGTTGTTTCGTTCAAGAAACAAAGTGGAGAAAGGTAAGAAAAAAAGAAGAGAGTTTTGCGGGCCGCTTCGCGGCCCATTGAAGAATCGGTCAAGACCGGCACAAAATCGGCCAAGACCTATCAGGAAGACAATTAACAACCACGACCAGCAGGGAAATAGCCAAGAAAATAGCAGGCCGCTTTGCGGCCCACCAAGAAAAACGTCAAGTTTTGCAATACATGAAACAAAAAATTGCAGACCGACCAGGAATTATCAGAAAAAATTGAAACTTTGGCAGTATATATTAAAAAATACGCCGGATTTTTTGAAATTTTTTCCAGAAATTTTCGAGAAATTTTTTTCCGAAAATACCTGAAACTATGCGCATAGCGAGGTGACGAGCGGAGGTAAAAAACTGAAAAAATTCACAAAAATACCTTTTAACCAATCATGTAACTTTGCCTCTTGCACCCCCTGCCGAAAACCAAAAATAAATTTTTTATCAATTTTTGAAAACACGTTTTTTCAATTCTGCACAACTTTGGCGGGAATGGTCAAAAAAATTTGAAAAGTTGGCAAGAGGTATCATAAAATACGCTTAATTTTTTAGAATTTTTTCAGAATTTTAAAACAAAATTTTTGAAAAAAATAATTTTTTTCAAAAATTTTTTTCTCGAAAACTAACGGAACTTTTTGGCTCAAAATTTGGGAATAGTATCTACTTGACGTCTAGTTTTTTTTAAAAATAGTCCTGAGTCTGGGCTAGGATACCGTTTTTTTGACCTAGGGGCTCACGGCTCGGAGCACAACCTAAAAAATCTGAAATTAATTTTACCCGCTAGAGTGAACACTGAACTGCATTTTTGTAGTTGACACCAAAGCTGTATCTTCAACGACTGATTTTTTATGATTTTTTGAAAGTCAACTTTTTTTTCCGGGCATAAAACTTTTAGCGGAGTTTACTGTAGGTGTATCTGGGGGATACAAATCTGTGGTAATTTTTTCAGGGTAGAGTGTTCGAGGTCGGAAAAAAGTTATAGCAATTTCAAAGTTTTTTCGAATTTTTTAAATTTTGAAAAAAATCTAGGAAATACGTGCATAGGCTCAGTTTGTTAGGCGTGTCCGAAAGTATATTCCATAATATTTTGGTAGCGATTGTATGTCTGGTTCGCCAGATATCGCAATCTCGCAAGTCAAAATTTTGACTTTCAGACCGATTTTTCTGGAACACCGTGCAGTTTCAGCCAAAACCCTCGCACACGTGTCGAATGAAATTTTTTGCTCTTTCGAACGGTGTGCATACATAGGGGGTTTTGAGAAAAAGGCTGTTTATGCTAAGCCCAAATGGCGCAGGCAGAGCCTGCGCCGAACCTAAGCCTAAGCCTAAGCCTAAGCCTAAGCCTAAGCCTAAGCCTAAGCCTAAGCCTAAGCCTAAGCCTAAGCCTAAGCCTAAGCCTAAGCCTAAGCCTAAGCCTAAGCCTAAGCCTAAGCCTAAGCCTAAGCCTAAGCCTAAGCCTAAGCCTAAGCCTAAGCCTAAGCCTAAGCCTAAGCCTAAGCCTAAGCCTAAGCCTAAGCCTAAGCCTAAGCCTAAGCCTAAGCCTAAGCCTAAGCCTAAGCCTAAGCCTAATTCTCTCTTCTTTTTATCTTTCTCCACTTTGTTTCGTAAACGAAACAATAGAAACATTTGAGCTAGCTATCATCCTCAAAGCACCCCCTGCCCCTACGCCATGCTCAAAGCACCTCCAGCTCCTCAAAGCACTCCCGTCTTGAAATTTGCTCCGCTCGCTTCGCTCGCTCCGCCGAGAAGGCCAAATTCGACGCCCCTCTCCAATGACACAGGAACACGTGGTTTCATCAGATTTAGGTGGCCCTGCCACTCACGGCGTCGGTGAGAGCTCTTCACTAGTTTCGTAACCTTGTCGTTGCTTGTTACCTTTCTATGAGTTCACGACTTGTAGGAAAGTTTGTATCCAAAAATGTTAGTACTCGCGCTGCGCGCTCGCACTAACATTTTTGGATACAAACTTTCCTACAAGTCGTGAGCTCATAGAAACGCATTCTTATCCGCTACGCGGATTCAAGCAAGTACCGTTTATTAAAGGGAGATACGGTGTTGACTACAGAATTCCGAGCATGCGTCGTGACAGATTGGAGACAAAACTTGTCAGCAACCTCTGTGCCATTGAAGAAGGGCGTCGAATTTGGCCTTCTCGGCGGAGCGAGCGAAGCGAGCGGAGCAAATTTCAAGACGGGAGTGCTTTGAGGAGCTGGAGGTGCTTTGAGCATGGCGTAGGGGCAGGGGGTGCTTTGAGGATGATAGCTAGCTCAAATGTTTCTATTGTTTCGTTTACGAAACAAAGTGGAGAAAGATAAAAAGAAGAGAGAAAATTTTGCGGGCCGCTTCGCGGCCCATTGAAGAATCGATCGGGGCCGCCGAAAAATTGGTCAGGATCTATCAGGAAGACAATTAACAACCACGACAAGCATGGGAATAGCTATAAAAATGGCGAGCCGCTTCGCGGCTCATTGAGTGAAACGTCAAAAATGGCGAGCCGCTTCGCGGCTCATTGAGTGAAACGTCAAGTTTCGCAATACTTGAAACAAAAAATTCCAGACCGGCCAGGAGTCATCAGAAAAAATTGAAAGTTAGGCAACGGGTATAAAACAATACGCCGGATTTTTGAGAATTTTTCCAGAAATTTTCAAATGAATTTTTTTCGAAAATACCTAAACTTTGCGCGTAGCGAGGTGACGAGTAGAGGTAAAAAATTGAAAAAATTCACAAAAATACATCTCAACCAATCATGCAACTTTGCCTCTTGCACCTCCTGTCGAAAACCAAAAATAAATTTTTTATCGATTTTTGAAAACACGTTTTTTCGATTTTGCACAACATCGGCGGGAACGGTCAGAAAAATTTGAAAAGTTGGCAAAGGGTATCAAAAAATACGCCTAATTTTTGAGAATTTTTTCAGAATTTTAAAATAAAATTTTTGAAAAAAATCAATTTTTTCAAAAAATTTTTTCTCGAAAATAAACGGAATTTTTTGGCTTAAAATTTGGGAATAGCATTTACTTAAGGTCTAGTATTTTTTCATAATAGTCACGAGCAAAACCTTAGACAGCGTTTTTTTGACCCATAGGCTCACGGCTCGGAGCATGACCCGAAAAATCTGAAAACATTTTTACCAGCTAGAATGAACACCGAACTTCATTTTCGTAGTTGACACCCAAGCTGTATCTTCAACGATTGATTTTATATGAATTTTCGAAAATTTGAGAAAAAAATTGTGCGTATAAGAACCTTAGCGGAGTTGACTGGGAATGTATCTGGACAAGACGAACCTATGGTATTTTTTTCAGGGTAGAGTCCTCGAGTCCGGAAAAAAGTTATAGCGATTTTAAAGTTTTTTCGAATTTTATAAATTTTGAAAAAAATCTTGGAGAAACGTGCATAGGCTCAGTTTGATAGGCGTCTCCGAAAGTGTATTCCATAATATTTTGGTAGAGATTGTATGTCTGGTTCGCCAGATTTCGCAATCGCGTCCGTCAAAATTTTGACTTTCAAACCGTTTTTTCTAGAACACCGTGCAGTTACAGCCAAAATCCTCGGACACGGGTCGAATGAAATTTTTTTCTCTTTCGAACGGTGTGCATACATAGGGGGTTTTGAGAAAAAGGCTGTTTATGCTAAGCCCAAATGGCGCAGGCAGAGCCTGCGCCGAAGCCTAAGCCTAAGCCTAAGCCTAAGCCTAAGCCTAAGCCTAAGCCTAAGCCTAAGCCTAAGCCTAAGCCTAAGCCTAAGCCTAAGCCTAAGCCTAAGCCTAAGCCTAAGCCTAAGCCTAAGCCTAAGCCTAAGCCTAAGCCTAAGCCTAAGCCTAAGCCTAAGCCTAAGCCTAAGCCTAAGCCTAAGCCTAAGCCTAAGCCTAAGCCTAAGCCTAAGCCTAAGCCTAAGCCTAAGCCTAAGCCTAAGCCTAAGCCTAAGCCTAAGCCTAAGCCTAAGCCTAAGCCTAAGCCTAAGCCTAAGCCTAAGCCTAAGCCTAAGCCTAAGCCTAAGCCTAAGCCTAAGCCTAAGCCTAAGCCTAAGCCTAAGCCTAAGCCTAAGCCTAAGCCTAAGCCTAAGCCTAAGCCTAAGCCTAAGCCTAAGCCTAAGCCTAAGCCTAAGCCTAAGCCTAAGCCTAAGCCTAAGCCTAAGCCTAAGCCTAAGCCTAAGCCTAAGCCTAAGCCTAAGCCTAAGCCTAAGCCTAAGCCTAAGCCTAAGCCTAAGCCTAAGCCTAAGCCTAAGCCTAAGCCTAAGCCTAAGCCTAAGCCTAAGCCTAAGCCTAAGCCTAAGCCTAAGCCTAAGCCTAAGCCTAAGCCTAAGCCTAAGCCTAAGCCTAAGCCTAAGCCTAAGCCTAAGCCTAAGCCTAAGCCTAAGCCTAAGCCTAAGCCTAAGCCTAAGCCTAAGCCTAAGCCTAAGCCTAAGCCTAAGCCTAAGCCTAAGCCTAAGCCTAAGCCTAAGCCTAAGCCTAAGCCTAAGCCTAAGCCTAAGCCTAAGCCTAAGCCTAAGCCTAAGCCTAAGCCTAAGCCTAAGCCTAAGCCTAAGCCTAAGCCTAAGCCTAAGCCTAAGCCTAAGCCTAAGCCTAAGCCTAAGCCTAAGCCTAAGCCTAAGCCTAAGCCTAAGCCTAAGCCTAAGCCTAAGCCTAAGCCTAAGCCTAAGCCTAAGCCTAAGCCTAAGCCTAAGCCTAAGCCTAAGCCTAAGCCTAAGCCTAAGCCTAAGCCTAAGCCTAAGCCTAAGCCTAAGCCTAAGCCTAAGCCTAAGCCTAAGCCTAAGCCTAAGCCTAAGCCTAAGCCTAAGCCTAAGCCTAAGCCTAAGCCTAAGCCTAAGCCTAAGCCTAAGCCTAAGCCTAAGCCTAAGCCTAAGCCTAAGCCTAAGCCTAAGCCTAAGCCTAAGCCTAAGCCTAAGCCTAAGCCTAAGCCTAAGCCTAAGCCTAAGCCTAAGCCTAAGCCTAAGCCTAAGCCTAAGCCTAAGCCTAAGCCTAAGCCTAAGCCTAAGCCTAAGCCTAAGCCTAAGCCTAAGCCTAAGCCTAAGCCTAAGCCTAAGCCTAAGCCTAAGCCTAAGCCTAAGCCTAAGCCTAAGCCTAAGCCTAAGCCTAAGCCTAAGCCTAAGCCTAAGCCTAAGCCTAAGCCTAAGCCTAAGCCTAAGCCTAAGCCTAAGCCTAAGCCTAAGCCTAAGCCTAAGCCTAAGCCTAAGCCTAAGCCTAAGCCTAAGCCTAAGCCTAAGCCTAAGCCTAAGCCTAAGCCTAAGCCTAAGCCTAAATCTGAAATTAAGCCTAAGCCTAAATCTGAAATTAAGCCTAAGCCTAAATCTGAAATTAAGCCTAAGCCTAAATCTGAAATTAAGCCTAAGCCTAAATCTGAAATTAAGCCTAAGCCTAAATCTGAAATTAAGCCTAAGCCTAAATCTGAAATTAAGCCTAAGCCTAAATCTGAAATTAAGCCTAAGCCTAAATCTGAAATTAAGCCTAAGCCTAAATCTGAAATTAAGCCTAAGCCTAAATCTGAAATTAAGCCTAAGCCTAAATCTGAAATTAAGCCTAAGCCTAAATCTGAAATTAAGCCTAAGCCTAAATCTGAAATTAAGCCTAAGCCTAAATCTGAAATTAAGCCTAAGCCTAAATCTGAAATTAAGCCTAAGCCTAAATCTGAAATTAAGCCTAAGCCTAAATCTGAAATTAAGCCTAAGCCTAAATCTGAAATTAAGCCTAAGCCTAAATCTGAAATTAAGCCTAAGCCTAAATCTGAAATTAAGCCTAAGCCTAAATCTGAAATTAAGCCTAAGCCTAAATCTGAAATTAAGCCTAAGCCTAAATCTGAAATTAAGCCTAAGCCTAAATCTGAAATTAAGCCTAAGCCTAAATCTGAAATTAAGCCTAAGCCTAAATCTGAAATTAAGCCTAAGCCTAAATCTGAAATTAAGCCTAAGCCTAAATCTGAAATTAAGCCTAAGCCTAAATCTGAAATTAAGCCTAAGCCTAAATCTGAAATTAAGCCTAAGCCTAAATCTGAAATTAAGCCTAAGCCTAAATCTGAAATTAAGCCTAAGCCTAAATCTGAAATTAAGCCTAAGCCTAAATCTGAAATTAAGCCTAAGCCTAAATCTGAAATTAAGCCTAAGCCTAAATCTGAAATTAAGCCTAAGCCTAAATCTGAAATTAAGCCTAAGCCTAAATCTGAAATTAAGCCTAAGCCTAAATCTGAAATTAAGCCTAAGCCTAAATCTGAAATTAAGCCTAAGCCTAAATCTGAAATTAAGCCTAAGCCTAAATCTGAAATTAAGCCTAAGCCTAAATCTGAAATTAAGCCTAAGCCTAAATCTGAAATTAAGCCTAAGCCTAAATCTGAAATTAAGCCTAAGCCTAAATCTGAAATTAAGCCTAAGCCTAAATCTGAAATTAAGCCTAAGCCTAAATCTGAAATTAAGCCTAAGCCTAAATCTGAAATTAAGCCTAAGCCTAAATCTGAAATTAAGCCTAAGCCTAAATCTGAAATTAAGCCTAAGCCTAAATCTGAAATTAAGCCTAAGCCTAAATCTGAAATTAAGCCTAAGCCTAAATCTGAAATTAAGCCTAAGCCTAAATCTGAAATTAAGCCTAAGCCTAAATCTGAAATTAAGCCTAAGCCTAAATCTGAAATTAAGCCTAAGCCTAAATCTGAAATTAAGCCTAAGCCTAAATCTGAAATTAAGCCTAAGCCTAAATCTGAAATTAAGCCTAAGCCTAAATCTGAAATTAAGCCTAAGCCTAAATCTGAAATTAAGCCTAAGCCTAAATCTGAAATTAAGCCTAAGCCTAAATCTGAAATTAAGCCTAAGCCTAAATCTGAAATTAAGCCTAAGCCTAAATCTGAAATTAAGCCTAAGCCTAAATCTGAAATTAAGCCTAAGCCTAAATCTGAAATTAAGCCTAAGCCTAAATCTGAAATTAAGCCTAAGCCTAAATCTGAAATTAAGCCTAAGCCTAAATCTGAAATTAAGCCTAAGCCTAAATCTGAAATTAAGCCTAAGCCTAAATCTGAAATTAAGCCTAAGCCTAAATCTGAAATTAAGCCTAAGCCTAAATCTGAAATTAAGCCTAAGCCTAAATCTGAAATTAAGCCTAAGCCTAAATCTGAAATTAAGCCTAAGCCTAAATCTGAAATTAAGCCTAAGCCTAAATCTGAAATTAAGCCTAAGCCTAAATCTGAAATTAAGCCTAAGCCTAAATCTGAAATTAAGCCTAAGCCTAAATCTGAAATTAAGCCTAAGCCTAAATCTGAAATTAAGCCTAAGCCTAAATCTGAAATTAAGCCTAAGCCTAAATCTGAAATTAAGCCTAAGCCTAAATCTGAAATTAAGCCTAAGCCTAAATCTGAAATTAAGCCTAAGCCTAAATCTGAAATTAAGCCTAAGCCTAAATCTGAAATTAAGCCTAAGCCTAAATCTGAAATTAAGCCTAAGCCTAAATCTGAAATTAAGCCTAAGCCTAAATCTGAAATTAAGCCTAAGCCTAAATCTGAAATTAAGCCTAAGCCTAAATCTGAAATTAAGCCTAAGCCTAAATCTGAAATTAAGCCAATCGCATTAGTCTTGCTCAACTCCTTGCTTTCAAACTGAAAACTAATGGGAAATTATCCCAGAATAGAAATCTTGTGGTTTGACGCTAAACGCTGGAAACTCAAAAAACTTGCACATTTCTCTGCGAGATCAGGGGAAAACGTGCAAATTTCGCGATTTTTGTGCAAAAAATTGGATTTCGAGCCTCAAATTCCGAGCAGAACTCTTAAAATTGCGTGGTTCGACGTGAAAAAAGAGGTTTTCTGGTATTTTCCCAGTGGTATATCGGGTTTTTTGGATAAAATATACCAGTGGTATTACGGTCGGCCTAGACTTAGACATCCATACTCTAAGCCTAAGTCTTAAGAATGCGCCTAAGCCTGAAAAACTAGCCTAAGCCTAAAAATAAGCCGGAGCCTCAAAAATAAGCCTGAGCCTAAAAATAAGTGGCTTGATTTCAGATCAAGAAACGGGAAAGCATGCAATCGTGAATGCGTATCACTCTCAACGTCTTTGATCTCAAATCAAGATCCTAGACAAAATTTCACCAAAAGCGTGCTTCTGGAAAAAAGAAGGTGTGGGGGGGGGGGGTTGCGAGTTCTATAGAAATCAGCAAAACTAGTGAATCGGGAGAAATGATATAATGAATTGATGGCTTTTTTGTGTGTCACGTCTGAAAAAGTGCCCAGTTTTGCTGATTTTTGGGGTCCGAATGGCGTTTTTGAGCCTAAATCCAGTTTCGGTGTTCATAAATGTGGCTGGTTTTCTGGGAAATTGTGTGCTTTTGACTATCCTCCAAAATTCGTGTTCGGATCTACCAATGGTAAAAGTGCGGTCGGGGGTGGTTTGGCGGTGTATCGGTCGTATGGGCGCGGCCTACTGTCAGCGTTCCACGCTCTGAGCCTTGATCTGAGGTTAAGCTTCGACGACTCTAAACCTGAGGTTAAGGGGGGGGGGCGGATGCCCGGTGGTTCGGTCGTGTATCGGTCGTATGGGCGCGGCCTAGGCTCACCGTTCCACGCTCTAAATCTGAGATTAAGGAAAGTGATGAGGGGTGAGTGTCTAGGCTTAGGCTCCCTAGCTCTAAGCCTAAGCCTAAGCCTAAGCCTAAGCCTAAGCCTAAGCCTAAGCCTAAGCCTAAGCCTAAGCCTAAGCCTAAGCCTAAGCCTAAGCCTAAGCCTAAGCCTAAGCCTAAGCCTAAGCCTAAGCCTAAGCCTAAGCCTAAGCCTAAGCCTAAGCCTAAGCCTAAGCCTAAGCCTAAGCCTAAGCCTAAGCCTAAGCCTAAGCCTAAGCCTAAGCCTAAGCCTAAGCCTAAGCCTAAGCCTAAGCCTAACTTTTTATCTTTCTCCACTTTGTTTCGTAAACGAAACAATAGAAACATTTGGGCTAGCTATCATCCTCAAAGCACCCCCTGCCCCTACGCCATGCTCAAAGCACCTCCAGCTCCTCAAAGCACCCCCGTCTTGAAATTTGCTCCGCTCGCTTCGCTCGCTCCGCCGAGAAGGCCAAATTCGACGCCCCTCTCCAATGACACAGGAACACGTGGTTTCATCAGATTTACGTGGCCCTGCCACTAACGGCGTCGGTGAGGGCTCTTCACTAGTTTCGTAATTTTGTCGTTGCTTGTTACCTTTCTATGAGTTCACGACTTGTAGGAAAGTTTGTATCCAAAAATGTTAGTACTCGCGCTGCGCGCTCGCACTAACATTTTTGGATACAAACTTTCCTACAAGTCGTGAGCTCATAGAAACGCATTCTTATCCGCTACGCGGATTCAAGCAAGTACCGTTTATTAAAGGGAGATACGGTGTTGACTACAGAATTCCGAGCATGCGTCGTGACAGATTGGTGCCAAAACTTGTCTCCAACCTCTGTGCCATTGAAGAAGGGCGTCGAATTTGGCCTTCTCGGCGGAGCGAGCGAAGCGAGCGGAGCAAATTTCAAGACGGGGGTGCTTTGAGGAGCTGGAGGTGCTTTGAGCATGGCGTAGGGGCAGGGGGTGCTTTGAGGATGATAGCTAGCCCAAATGTTTCTATTGTTTCGTTTACGAAACAAAGTGGAGAAAGATAAAAAGAAGAGAGAAAATTTTGCGGGCCGCTTCGCGGCCCATTGAAGAATCGATCGGGGCCGCCGAAAAATTGGTCAGGATCTATCAGGAAGACAATTAACAACCACGACAAGCATGGGAATAGCTAAAAAATGGCGAGCCGCTTCGCGGCTCATTGAGTGAAACGTCAAGTTTCGCAATACTTGAAACAAAAAATTCCAGACCGGCCAGGAGTCATCAGAAAAAATTGAAAGTTTGGCAACGGGTATAAAAAAATACGCCGGATTTTTGAGAATTTTTCCAGAAATTTTCGAATGAATTTTTTCCGAAAATACCTAAACTTTGCGCGTAGCGAGGTGACGAGTAGAGGTAAAAAATTGATAAAATTCACAAAAATACCTCTCAACCAATCATGCAACTTTGCTTCTTGCACCACCTATCGAAAACCAAAAATAAATTTTTTATCGATTTTTGAAAACACGTTTTTTTGATTTTGCACAACATCGGCGGGAACAGTCAGAAAAATTTGAAAAGTTGGCAAAAGATATTAAAAAATATGCTCTATTTTTCAGAATTTTTTCAGATTTTTAAGATGAAATTTTTGAAAAAAATATTTTTTTTCAAAAATTTTTTTCTCGAAAACAAACGGAATTTTTTGGCTTAAAATTTGGGAATAGTATCTACTCGACGTCTAGTTTTTTTTAAAAATAGTCCTGAGTCTAGGTTAGGACACCGTTTTTTTGACCTAGGGGCTCACGGCTCGGAGCACAACTTAAAAAATCTGAAAACATTTTTACCAGCTAGAATGAACACTGAACTGCATTTTTGTAGTTGACACCTAAGCTGTATCTTCAACGACTGATTTTTTATGATTTTTTGAAAGTCAACTTTTTTTCCCGGGTATAAAGCCCTTAGCGGAGTTAACTGGAGGTGTATCTGGGGGATACATATCTGTGGTAATTTTTTCAACATAGAGTGTCTTGGCAGGAAAAAAGTTGTAGCCGTTTAAAAATTTTTTTGAATTTTTTAAATTTTGAAAAAAATCTAGGAAATACGTGCATAAGCTCAGTTTGATAGGCGTGTCCGAATGTATATTCCATAATATTTTGGTAGCGATTGTATGTCTGGTTCGCCAGATTTCGCAATCTCGTAAGTCGAAATTTTGACTTTCAAACCGTTTTTTCTAGAACACCGTGCAGTTACAGCCAAAACCCTCGCAGACGTGTCTAATGAAATTTTTTTCTCTTTCGAACGGTGTGCATACATAGGGGGTTTTGAGAAAAAGGCTGTTTATGCTAAGCCCAAATGGCGCAGGCAGAGCCTGCGCCGAAGCCTAAGCCTAAGCCTAAGCCTAAGCCTAAGCCTAAGCCTAAGCCTAAGCCTAAGCCTAAGCCTAAGCCTAAGCCTAAGCCTAAACTTTGTTTCTTAAACGAAACAACAGGTCCATTTGGGCTTTCATCCTCAAAGCACCCCCTGTCCCTACGCCATGCTCAAAGCACCCCCGTCTTGAAATTTGCTCCGCTCGCTTCGCTCGCTCCGCCGACAAGCCCAAATTCGACACCCCTCTCCAATAGCACAGATATGCGTGATCCTATCACTTGAAGCGCCGGCAATACCTCTTAACTAGTTCATTAACCTCGTCGTTGATTGTTACCTTCATATGAGATCGAGACTCGTAGGAAAGTTTGTATCCAAAAATGTTAGTACTCGCGCTGCGCGCTCGCACTAACATTTTTGGATACAAACCTTCCTACAAGTCTTGATCTCATATGAACGCATTCTGAGCCGCTACGCGGCTGCTTTTATTTAGTCGAACGTCAAGCACTGCTGCGAGGTGCCCATCGTATGTCTTACAGGTACACAGTCGATGGTTCAGCATGTGGGATAAGCAAATGTCCGAGAACGAGCGAAAATCGACGAGCGGAACTGCACGAGACAACCTCTGAAAACGAGTGCGAGAAAAAACGAGGTTCGAAGAAAACGGTGTCACTGCTAGCGCTGCGCGCTTGCTTTTTTGTTGTTTCAAACCATTCCGCAAGCCGCAAACTCATAGAAACGCACTCTCAGCCGCTCCGCGGCTGCAAACAAGTGAATGTCAGTTTAGAAGAAAGAACCCAATGAGTTGGCTACCGCTTCCCATTTGCACGGGCCAACGCAAAGCAAAAACTTGTCTCCTATTTCTGTGCCATCGAAGAAGGGTGTCGAATTTGGGCTTGTCGGCGGAGCGAGCGAAGCGAGCGGAGCAAATTTCAAGACGGGGGTGCTTTGAGCATGGCGTAGGGACAGGGGGTGCTTTGAGGATGAAAGCCCAAATGGACCTGTTGTTTCGTTTAAGAAACAAAGTGAAGAAAGATAAGAAAAAAGAGAAAGAGTTTTGCGGGCCGCTTCGCGGCCCATTGAAGAATCGGTCAGGACCGGCGAAAAACTGGTCAGGACCTATCAGGATGCAGTTAACAACCACGACAAGCATGGAAACAGCCAAGAAGATAGCGGGTCGCTTCGCGGCCCATCGAGCAAAACGAAAAGAGCAGCAACTGAGGAAACATAAATCTTTGAAAGAAATTATTTCAATTGACCCGAAAAAACGGTCTGAAAATTCCAGCGCGGCCAAAAATCATTAGAAAAAATTTAAAGTTTGGGAGCAAGGATCAAAAAACACGTTCGATTTTTGACAATTTTTTCGAACTTTTACAAAAAAAATTTTTCCGAAAATACCCGACACTAAACTCGCTGTGACGTGGCAGTCGGAGCTAAAAATCTGAAAAAATTCACAAAAATGCCTCTCACCAAATCATCAAACTTTTCCTCTTGAACCCCCTGTCAAGGATCAAAAATAAAATTCACAGAAATTTCTGGAAAATACTATTTCACTGGACTCGAAAAAAAACGGTCTGAAAATTCCAGCGCGGCTAAAAATGATCAGAAAAAATTTAAAGTGCGGGAGCAAGCATAAAAAAACACGTTCAATTCTTGAGATTTTTTTCAAAATTTAACAAAAAAATTTTTTCCGAAAATACCCGGCACTAAACTCGCTGCGACGTGGCAGTCGGAGCAAAAATTCTGAAAAAATTCACAAAAATGCCTCTCACCAAATCATCAAACTTTTCCTCTTGAACCCCCTGTCAAGGATCAAAAATAAAATTCACAGAAATTTCTGGAAAATACTATTTCACTGGACTCGAAAAAAAACGGTCTGAAAATTCCAGCGCGGCTAAAAATGATCAGAAAAAATTTAAAGTGCGGGAGCAATCATAAAAAAACACGTTCAATTCTTGAGATTTTTTTCAAAATTTTACAAAAAAATTTTTTCCGAAAATACCCGGCACTAAACTCGCTGCGACGTGGCAGTCGGAGCAAAAATTCTGAAAAAATTCACAAAAATGCCTCTCACCAAATCATCAAACTTTTCCTCTTAAACCCCCTGTCAAGGATCAGAAATAAAATTTACAGAAATTTCTGGAAAATACTATTTCACTGGACTCGAAAAAAACGGTCTGAAAATTCCAGCGCGGCTAAAAATGATTAGAAAAAATTTAAAGTGCGGGAGCAAGCATAAAAAAATACGTTCAATTTTTGAGATTTTTTTCAAAATTTCACAAAAAAAATTTTTCCGAAAATACCCGGCACTAAACTCGCTGTGACGTGGCGGTCGGAGCTAAAAATCTGAAAAAATTCACAAAAATGCCTCTCATCATATCAGAAAACTTTCCTTCTTGAACCCTCTGTCAAAAATGTAAAATAAAATCTACATAAATTTCTGAATAAAATTATTTCAATTGACCCGAAAAAACGGTCTTAAAATTCCAGCACGGCCAAAAATGGTTAGAAAAAATTCAAAGTTCTGGAACAAACATTACAAAACACGCTTGATTTTTGAGATTTTTTCCAAATTTTTACAAAAAAAATTTTTCCGAAAATACCCGGCACCAAACTCGCTGTGACGTGGCGGTCGAAGCTAAAAATCTGAAAATATTCACAAAAATGCCTCTCACCATATCATTGAACTTTCCCTCTTAAACCCCCTGTCAAAAATAAAAATTAAAATTCATATAAATTTTTGGAAAAAATTTTTCCAATTGACCCGGAAAAACGGTCTGAAAATTCCAGCGCGGCCAAAAACGATCAGAAAAAATCAAAAGTTTGGGAACAAGCACTAAAAAACACGATCGATTTTTGAGATTTTTTTCAAAATTTTACAAAAAAATTTTTTCCGAAAATACCCGGCACTAAACTCGCTGTGACGTGGCAGTCGGAGCAAAAATTCTGAAAAAATTCACAAAAATGCCTCTCACCATATCATCAAACTTTTCCTCTTGAACCCCCTGTCAAAAATAGAAAATAAATTTTCTAAAAATTTTCAAAAAAAAAAAATTTTTTCGAATTTCAAAAATTTTTTTCTCAAAATTTGTTCGAATTTTTTTCTTTAAAATTTGGGAATAGCCATTTTTCGAGGTCTAGTTTTTTATAAAAATACTCCCGTGTCTCGGCTTGGGTACCGTTTTTTTGACCCATGGGCTCACGGCTCGGAGCAAGACCCGAAAAATCCGAAAACATTTTTACCGGCTAGAGTGAACACTGAACTACACTTTTGTAGTTGACACCAAAGCCGCATCTCTAACGCCTGATTTTATACGATTTTTCAAAAGTCAACTTTTTTTTGGCCGCATAAAAGCTTTAGCGGAGTTAACTGAATACGTATCTTAACAATACAAGTCTGTGGTAATTTTTTCAACATGTCAACCTGGAATCCGGAAAAAAGTTATAGCGATTTGAAAGTTTTTTCGAATTTTATAAATTTTGAAAAAAATCTAGAAAATACGTGCATAAGCTCAGTTTGTTAAGCGTGTCCGAAAGTATATTCCATAATTTTTTGGTAGCGATTGTATGTCTGGTTCGTCAGATACCGTAACCTCGCAAGTCGAAATTTTGACTTTCAGACCGTTTTTTCTGGAACACCGTGCAGTTTCAGCCAAAACCCTCGGACACGTGTCGAATGAAATTTTTTGCTCTTTCGAACGGTGTGCATACATAGGGGGTTTTGAGAAAAAGGCTGTTTATGCTAAGCCCAAATGGCGCAGGCAGAGCCTGCGCCGAAGCCTAAGCCTAAGCCTAAGCCTAAGCCTAAGCCTAAGCCTAAGCCTAAGCCTAAGCCTAAGCCTAAGCCTAAGCCTAAGCCTAAGCCTAAGCCAAAACCCTATAAGCTAATCTTGACCCTATTAAGGTTACCACAAATTCCAGATTTTCAGTGTGCGCGGCACTCAATCTAGGCAAGAGCGAGGTGTCCGACAGAGAGTTGAAGAACTTGTTTCTCGCAGCGGCCGAGAGACTCGCCTTTACTTCGAAGTCAATCTTTCGTGCGCACTCGAACATCTGCTTGAATTCTCTTTTCGGCAATGGGATCACTACCATGCGGAGAAGGCACTTTGCCTTTTCGTCATCCAAACTTCTCAGAGTGAAAGACGCTGATCTATGTTGCCGAAACGCCGGAGAGAGCGAGAAAGCTGAGAGAGAGAAAAACCAGTCACCAATCGTCATGGAGAAATGAAAATTTATGACAGACTCGAACGATGGCTTAACATTCGATGATAACGTAACCCTGATTGCGTATCCGGGTTTCGACACGACATTAAGCCCCGCCCACTTGGTTCCGTGCCAAGGGGTAAAAAGATCAAAAGTTCAATGAGCCATTTTCACCAACGGTAAGAATTAGCCCATTCGCTAATTGTTGATCTCAAATCAAGCACGAGAAACACTGGTTTACTTGTTGCAGAGCGCTGACATCCAAAAAAGTGCTAGATCTGAGATTTAAAAAGTTGAGAGGTGCTAGATCTGAGATTAAGAAAGTTACATTAGAGTGACAATGCCACGACAGTTTCACTTTTTTTTCACCATTGGTATATTTGGGAATCGGAAAATGGTCCAGTGTTCATGACTGTCAGTCGAGATTTTTCCTCACGTGGATGTCTGACAGTGGGAAAAAAAGACGAGAAAAAAATAGATCACCACTCCGCAGGAAGAAATGAGAAAGAATGACTGACATGACCTGAAAATCAGATACCGTACCCCAACCTGCGTATCCGGGTCTCGACGCGACATTAAGCCCCGCTCATTTTTTAAGTGTCAAACAAGTAATTTGTACCAGTGGTAAAGTTTGCCATAGGGAATTTTTGAAAAACTTCGACAATTTTGAGGAACGGCCTAAAATTCAATGATACCGTAACCACGAATGCGTATCTGGGTCCTGACGTGACAATAAACCCCGCCCACTTGGCTCCTTGCCAAGTGCTAAAAAGACAAAAAGCTTTATGACTGTTCGGCGAGGCAATTTTGCCAGCGGTAAAAAATTTCCTGTTGGTGAATTCGTGATCTCAGATCAAGCACTTGTTGCGTAGCGGATCTTTGACCCCAAAATAATGCTTGATCTGAAATCAAGGATATTGAGAAAAGTGAGGGGGGGGGGGTGTAACAGGAAAACTGTGCAAAAAGAACACAATTCGATGGACAGCATCAGGGGAAGAAACACCGTATTTTGGGTATCGTAATCCCAGGTACCGTAACCAAAAGTGCCTATCTGGATCCTTCCCACTCTCAAGGTGCTTGATCTAAAATCAAGAACCTGAACGAAATTTCATCAGAAGCGTGCTTTTGGAAACGGGGGGGGGGGGGCTTGTGAGTTCTATAGAAATCAGCGGAACCAGTGGATTGGGCAACGATTCAATGAAGGGACGGCTTTTTCGTTTGTCGCGTGCAAAAAAGTGCCCTGTTCTCCTGATTTTTCGGTCCGAAATGGCGTTTTTGTGACGAAATCACCCGTTTCTGAGCCTAAATCCAGTTTCGGCGTTGATGGTGTGGCTGGTTTTCTGGGGAAATATGTGCTTTTGACTACCCTCCAAATTTCGTGTTCGGATCTACCAGTGGTAAACGTGCGGTCGGGTGGTTTGGCCGTGTATCGGTCATATGGGCGCGGCCTACTGTCAGCGTTTCACGCTCTGAGCCTTAATCTGAGATTAAGCTTCGCCGACTCTAAACCTGAGGTTAAGGGGGTGATGAGGGGCGGATGCCCGGTGGTTCGGTCGTGTATCGGTCGTATGGGCGCGGCCTAGGCTCACCGTTCCACGCTCTAAGCCTAAGACACAAGAACAAGAACACCTCTCATCAGGCCAAATAACTTTGCTTCTTAGACACCCGAGCGAAAAAAGAAAATAAATTTTCTAGGAATTTCTACCAAAAGCTTCCAGGCAATCTTGCACATCCCAGCCAGGGTTTGTCTGAAAAAATTCAAAGTTTTGGAACAAATATTACAAAACACGTTTGATTTTTGAGATTTTTTTTCAGATTTTAACAAAAAAATTTTTTCCGAAAATTCCCGACACTAAACTCGCTGTGACGTGGCGGTCGGAGCTAAAAATCTGATAAAATTCACAAAAATGCCTCTCACCATACCATGAAATTTTCCTTCTTGAACCTCCTGTCAAAGCTACCGCTTTCCTTACAAGAGCTCCAACGGAAAAAAGCAATAGTTCCAACGATGAACACAGGACATTTCGAGCAACGCCGGTTTTAAAAAATAAAGGTTTATTCGAAAACAGGAAAAAGAACACACTTAAAATAAAAAGAACAATAGTATGAACAAAAAAGCTAGAAAGCACCACGACGGAAGAGGTCGTACACAACGAGAACATCTTGGCACGCGTACCGTTTCTGGGCGCTTCTTAGAACAGGTACAGTCCAGTCGCTCAGAGTTTCAGTTTTGACGACACGGATCTGCTCTCCTGCTCCAGCTCGCACCAAGCTGACGGCCTGTGTGCCTCAACGTCCGTCTCTGTGCCGGACCTCTTCCGTTGCACGTCAAGATGACGAACACCCAAATCAGACAAAAAAGGCTCCGCTCCAAAATGAACAACCGTCCGGTCTCGCCCCACCTCGCGCACGGCTTCCGCAATCCGATCCACCTGAGCAGAACTCATCTCATCGATCCTGATCAGTGCGACCACATCGCGCAACGGTTCAAAAATCTGGAGAAGAGCCACCAGCCCTCTTCCATGTGAAGGGACGCGCGGGGTGGCACTGTGCGCGGACTCCGTGTCAAAAACGAGTACCTCGCTTGTATTCCTCCGAAGTCCCTCTATCCATTCGACAGCCCAAGAGGGACGTGAGATTACCTCCTCCACGTAGCCATCGGTGAAGCGGAGCCCGATTCCTTGACAATCGAGACGAACGTTCCGGGTGTCCTCGAACCATTTAAGCATGTTCCATTTAAGCATTAATCGATGTTTCTGAAACAATAACAATGATAAAGCAGTCTATATGTTATGAGTAAACTTATACATTCTAACAATATAAAAGATTCAAAATAAATATGAGAAAAGGGGTTTTTTTCAGCGAAATTCCGTTTCGGAACATCCACCTTGTCCTCTTCTATCATTTCCTATCAAGAATTTCAGTCAAGCCTCTAAAAAGTTACGTGATTGGGCGAAATTCTGCTAGAAATTGCTGCACCCGTCGCTGAACAGTCCAGAGGCAGCCACACGGAAACTCCATCAACTAAGTCATTTTTGAGAATTTTCGCATCGTTCACCGCTCAAAATGTTCGCCATAAAACGCTGAACATTTCCTTGCAGCTACTTTTTTGAGAAAACTAATAACAACAATCTGCAAAATAGTCGAAAAAATGCGATTTTTGCACTGAAGCGCCTCGATTGCATAAACTCAGCCAATTCTCAATATTATGCCTCCAATTTGCGCTTATTTTGTAGCTATCCTCTTTCTCTACAATTCCTTGCAGGCAGAATTTTGAAAAAACCTCATTTTTATGATTGAAAACGGTTAAAAAGGGTAATCCCAGTGCTAAAACGGCCGCCGGCGAGGCGACCTCAATGAAAATTATCAGTGGCGCGCGTTTGCATCGTCATTTTCTTATATTCTTCTTGGGGTGCCGTGCAATGGCGTGCGATATCGGCCAATGGCGCGATGCGCCTGAAATCGGTCCCCGAAAATTCCGAATCTGGAAATTCAGAATAATTCAATATGCCATTCTTTTCAATATGCTATACTGGAATTCCCTGAAAGTTATAGCAATTTCAAAGTTTTTCCGAATTTTATAAATTCTGAAAAAAATCTAGGAAATACGTGCATAAGCTCAGTTTGTTAGGTGTGTCCGAAAGTAAATTGCACAATTTTTTTGGTAACGATCGAATGTCTGGTTCGCCAGATATCGCTATCTCGTAAGTCAAAATTTTGACTTTCAGACCGGTTTTTCTGGAAAACCGTGCAATTTCAGCCAAAACCCTATAAGCTAATCTTGACCCTATTAAGGTTACCACAAATTCCAGATTTTCAGTGTGCGCGGCACTCAATCTAGGCAAGAGCGAGGTGTCCGACAGAGAGTTGAAGAACTTGTTTCTCGCAGCGGCCGAGAGACTCGCCTTTACTTCGAAGTCAATCTTTCGTGCGCACTCGAACATCTGCTTGAATTCTCTTTTCGGCAATGGGATCACTACCATGCGGAGAAGGCACTTTGCCTTTTCGTCATCCAAACTTCTCAGAGTGAAAGACGCTGATCTATGTTGCCGAAACGCCGGAGAGAGCGAGAAAGCTGAGAGAGAGAAAAACCAGTCACCAATCGTCATGGAGAAATGAAAATTTATGACAGACTCGAACGATGGCTTAACATTCGATGATAACGTAACCCTGATTGCGTATCCGGGTTTCGACACGACATTAAGCCCCGCCCACTTGGTTCCGTGCCAAGGGGTAAAAAGATCAAAAGTTCAATGAGCCATTTTCACCAACGGTAAGAATTAGCCCATTCGCTAATTGTTGATCTCAAATCAAGCACGAGAAACACTGGTTTACTTGTTGCAGAGCGCTGACATCCAAAAAAGTGCTAGATCTGAGATTTAAAAAGTTGAGAGGTGCTAGATCTGAGATTAAGAAAGTTACATTAGAGTGACAATGCCACGACAGTTTCACTTTTTTTTCACCATTGGTATATTTGGGAATCGGAAAATGGTCCAGTGTTCATGACTGTCAGTCGAGATTTTTCCTCACGTGGATGTCTGACAGTGGGAAAAAAAGACGAGAAAAAAATAGATCACCACTCCGCAGGAAGAAATGAGAAAGAATGACTGACATGACCTGAAAATCAGATACCGTACCCCAACCTGCGTATCCGGGTCTCGACGCGACATTAAGCCCCGCTCATTTTTTAAGTGTCAAACAAGTAATTTGTACCAGTGGTAAAGTTTGCCATAGGGAATTTTTGAAAAACTTCGACAATTTTGAGGAACGGCCTAAAATTCAATGATACCGTAACCACGAATGCGTATCTGGGTCCTGACGTGACAATAAACCCCGCCCACTTGGCTCCTTGCCAAGTGCTAAAAAGACAAAAAGCTTTATGACTGTTCGGCGAGGCAATTTTGCCAGCGGTAAAAAATTTCCTGTTGGTGAATTCGTGATCTCAGATCAAGCACTTGTTGCGTAGCGGATCTTTGACCCCAAAATAATGCTTGATCTGAAATCAAGGATATTGAGAAAAGTGAGGGGGGGGGGGGGGGGTGTAACAGGAAAACTGTGCAAAAAGAACACAATTCGATGGACAGCATCAGGGGAAGAAACACCGTATTTTGGGTATCGTAATCCCAGGTACCGTAACCAAAAGTGCCTATCTGGATCCTTCCCACTCTCAAGGTGCTTGATCTAAAATCAAGAACCTGAACGAAATTTCATCAGAAGCGTGCTTTTGGAAACGGGGGGGGGGCTTGTGAGTTCTATAGAAATCAGCGGAACCAGTGGATTGGGCAACGATTCAATGAAGGGACGGCTTTTTCGTTTGTCGCGTGCAAAAAAGTGCCCTGTTCTCCTGATTTTTCGGTCCGAAATGGCGTTTTTGTGACGAAATCACCCGTTTCTGAGCCTAAATCCAGTTTCGGCGTTGATGGTGTGGCTGGTTTTCTGGGGAAATATGTGCTTTTGACTACCCTCCAAATTTCGTGTTCGGATCTACCAGTGGTAAACGTGCGGTCGGGTGGTTTGGCCGTGTATCGGTCATATGGGCGCGGCCTACTGTCAGCGTTTCACGCTCTGAGCCTTAATCTGAGATTAAGCTTCGCCGACTCTAAACCTGAGGTTAAGGGGGTGATGAGGGGCGGATGCCCGGTGGTTCGGTCGTGTATCGGTCGTATGGGCGCGGCCTAGGCTCACCGTTCCACGCTCTAAGCCTAAGACACAAGAACAAGAACACCTCTCATCAGGCCAAATAACTTTGCTTCTTAGACACCCGAGCGAAAAAAGAAAATAAATTTTCTAGGAATTTCTACCAAAAGCTTCCAGGCAATCTTGCACATCCCAGCCAGGGTTTGTCTGAAAAAATTCAAAGTTTTGGAACAAATATTACAAAACACGTTTGATTTTTGAGATTTTTTTTCAGATTTTAACAAAAAAATTTTTTCCGAAAATTCCCGACACTAAACTCGCTGTGACGTGGCGGTCGGAGCTAAAAATCTGATAAAATTCACAAAAATGCCTCTCACCATACCATGAAATTTTCCTTCTTGAACCTCCTGTCAAAGCTACCGCTTTCCTTACAAGAGCTCCAACGGAAAAAAGCAATAGTTCCAACGATGAACACAGGACATTTCGAGCAACGCCGGTTTTAAAAAATAAAGGTTTATTCGAAAACAGGAAAAAGAACACACTTAAAATAAAAAGAACAATAGTATGAACAAAAAAGCTAGAAAGCACCACGACGGAAGAGGTCGTACACAACGAGAACATCTTGGCACGCGTACCGTTTCTGGGCGCTTCTTAGAACAGGTACAGTCCAGTCGCTCAGAGTTTCAGTTTTGACGACACGGATCTGCTCTCCTGCTCCAGCTCGCACCAAGCTGACGGCCTGTGTGCCTCAACGTCCGTCTCTGTGCCGGACCTCTTCCGTTGCACGTCAAGATGACGAACACCCAAATCAGACAAAAAAGGCTCCGCTCCAAAATGAACAACCGTCCGGTCTCGCCCCACCTCGCGCACGGCTTCCGCAATCCGATCCACCTGAGCAGAACTCATCTCATCGATCCTGATCAGTGCGACCACATCGCGCAACGGTTCAAAAATCTGGAGAAGAGCCACCAGCCCTCTTCCATGTGAAGGGACGCGCGGGGTGGCACTGTGCGCGGACTCCGTGTCAAAAACGAGTACCTCGCTTGTATTCCTCCGAAGTCCCTCTATCCATTCGACAGCCCAAGAGGGACGTGAGATTACCTCCTCCACGTAGCCATCGGTGAAGCGGAGCCCGATTCCTTGACAATCGAGACGAACGTTCCGGGTGTCCTCGAACCATTTAAGCATGTTCCATTTAAGCATTAATCGATGTTTCTGAAACAATAACAATGATAAAGCAGTCTATATGTTATGAGTAAACTTATACATTCTAACAATATAAAAGATTCAAAATAAATATGAGAAAAGGGGTTTTTTTCAGCGAAATTCCGTTTCGGAACATCCACCTTGTCCTCTTCTATCATTTCCTATCAAGAATTTCAGTCAAGCCTCTAAAAAGTTACGTGATTGGGCGAAATTCTGCTAGAAATTGCTGCACCCGTCGCTGAACAGTCCAGAGGCAGCCACACGGAAACTCCATCAACTAAGTCATTTTTGAGAATTTTCGCATCGTTCACCGCTCAAAATGTTCGCCATAAAACGCTGAACATTTCCTTGCAGCTACTTTTTTGAGAAAACTAATAACAACAATCTGCAAAATAGTCGAAAAAATGCGATTTTTGCACTGAAGCGCCTCGATTGCATAAACTCAGCCAATTCTCAATATTATGCCTCCAATTTGCGCTTATTTTGTAGCTATCCTCTTTCTCTACAATTCCTTGCAGGCAGAATTTTGAAAAAACCTCATTTTTATGATTGAAAACGGTTAAAAAGGGTAATCCCAGTGCTAAAACGGCCGCCGGCGAGGCGACCTCAATGAAAATTATCAGTGGCGCGCGTTTGCATCGTCATTTTCTTATATTCTTCTTGGGGTGCCGTGCAATGGCGTGCGATATCGGCCAATGGCGCGATGCGCCTGAAATCGGTCCCCGAAAATTCCGAATCTGGAAATTCAGAATAATTCAATATGCCATTCTTTTCAATATGCTATACTGGAATTCCCTGAAAGTTATAGCAATTTCAAAGTTTTTCCGAATTTTATAAATTCTGAAAAAAATCTAGGAAATACGTGCATAAGCTCAGTTTGTTAGGTGTGTCCGAAAGTAAATTGCACAATTTTTTTGGTAACGATCGAATGTCTGGTTCGCCAGATATCGCTATCTCGTAAGTCAAAATTTTGACTTTCAGACCGGTTTTTCTGGAAAACCGTGCAATTTCAGCCAAAACCCTATAAGCTAATCTTGACCCTATTAAGGTTACCACAAATTCCAGATTTTCAGTGTGCGCGGCACTCAATCTAGGCAAGAGCGAGGTGTCCGACAGAGAGTTGAAGAACTTGTTTCTCGCAGCGGCCGAGAGACTCGCCTTTACTTCGAAGTCAATCTTTCGTGCGCACTCGAACATCTGCTTGAATTCTCTTTTCGGCAATGGGATCACTACCATGCGGAGAAGGCACTTTGCCTTTTCGTCATCCAAACTTCTCAGAGTGAAAGACGCTGATCTATGTTGCCGAAACGCCGGAGAGAGCGAGAAAGCTGAGAGAGAGAAAAACCAGTCACCAATCGTCATGGAGAAATGAAAATTTATGACAGACTCGAACGATGGCTTAACATTCGATGATAACGTAACCCTGATTGCGTATCCGGGTCTCGACACGACATTAAGCCCCGCCCGCTTGGTTCCGTGCCAAGGGGTAAAAAGACCAAAAGTTGAATGAGCCATTTTCACCAGCGGTAAGAATTAACCCATTCGCTAATTGTTGATCTCAAATCAAGCACGAGAAACACTGGTTTACTTGTTGCAGAGCGCTGACATCCAAAAAAGTGCTAGATCTGAGATTTAAAAAGTTGAGAGGTGCTAGATCTGAGATTAAGAAAGCTACATTAGAGTGACAATGCCACGACAGTTTCACTTTTTTTTCACCATTGGTATATTTGGGAATCGGAAAATGGTCCAGTGTTCATGACTGTCAGTCGAGATTTTTCCTCACGTGGATGTCTGACAGTGGGAAAAAAAGACGAGAAAAAAAAGATCACCACTCCGCAGGAAGAAATGAGAAAGAATGACTGACATGACCTGAAAATCAGATACCGTACCCCAACCTGCGTATCCGGGTCTCGACGCGACATTAAGCCCCGCTCATTTTTTAAGTGTCAAACAAGTAATTTGTACCAGTGGTAAAGTTTGCCATAGGGAATTTTTGAAAAACTTCGACAATTTTGAGGAACGGCCTAAAATTCAATGATACCGTAACCACGAATGCGTATCTGGGTCCTGACGTGACAATAAACCCCGCCCACTTGGCTCCTTGCCAAGTGCTAAAAAGGCAAAAAGCTTTATGACTGTTCGGCGAGTCAATTTTGCCAGCGGTAAAAAATTTCCTGTTGGTGAATTCGTGATCTCAGATCAAGCACTTGTTGCGTAGCGGATCTTTGACCCCAAAATAATGCTTGATCTGAAATCAAGGATATTGAGAAAAGTGAGGGGGGGGGGGGTGTAACAGGAAAACTGTGCAAAAAGAACAAAATTCGATGGACAGCATCAGGGGAAGAAACACCGTATTTTGGGTATCGTAATCCCAGGTACCGTAACCAAAAGTGCCTATCTGGATCCTTCCCACTCTCAAGGTGCTTGATCTAAAATCAAGAACCTGAACGAAATTTCATCAGAAGCGTGCTTTTGGAAACGGGGGGGGGGGGCTTGTGAGTTCTATAGAAATCAGCGGAACCAGTGGATTGGGAAACCGTGTTGCGGAGTTGTGGCTGGGAGCGGTGACGGTGTGGGGCGGGGAGTCAGAGTGAATGTTCGTTGGTAGTGTTGTCTCATCATTTCTCTGATCTCCGGCCTGTTTCCGGTGAGACTGCCGTCCTGGCGTTCGAGCACAGCCAATAAAATTTCCTTTGGAGCAGCTTTGACGAGCTGTTCGGCGGATCTGACGGAAGCGCACTTTCTGATGACTTCTGCACGTTTTTGAGCCAAGTTCTCGCTGATTATGGCGCGTGCCTCTTTCGAGAGCTCCCTGACCTTGACGACATCCGGCAAATCCTGTCTTAGCTCTTCTTCTCTTTCCTTCAGCAGCCTTTCGGCCTCCTTGCTGAGCCTTTCCCGCCCTCTGTCGGTTTTGGAAGGGCTACTGTGAGCGATTAGCTGGAATTCGTTGTTATCTGTCGACGCAAAGTCTCTAGATAGCAGGGTCTCTTGTATCGCTACTATTTGGCACCTTGATTTGGCGCAGTACTCCATGGCGAGTGACATCTTGGTGTCGTCCGCGACGGTTCGAGCGTTCCAGGTCCCGATCTTCAGTCGGACTTATTTTTGCTCCGAACCGTTGATCCTCCGGTGTCTGAGCTCGGGCGGAAGAAGCGGCGAGGTTTGTGGTCTTTCCTTCTGTTAATCCCGAAAAAATTTAAATGAATAAAATATAATTCAGCAGGAAATGTTGAATGAACAATCGAAATTCTGATCTGAGAAAAAAGGCTAAGAAACGACTTGAAGAATCTTCTTCGGAAAAGGAAGAAGTGAATAATCATTTGATTGTTGTCATCAATTTTTTTGTTAGTTCATGTTTTTTGTTATTTCATCTTCTTGTTTTATTTTGAGAAAGAAACTCAAGAATTTTGGAAAAAATGAATTGTCAGAATTTAGAAGATTATACTAGGTTTTGTATGATCAATGATATCTTACTTTTAGCAGACGTCTTCGAGAATTTCAGAAACTTAAGTTTGAATATAGGCATATTACGAATGCGCCTTTTTTAGAAGCCTAGTTTCTTTTGAAAACGGTTTATTCAGATAAGACTTTTCAGCCCAACTGCACACAAAAGCAGCAAGCAATGTTTGTTTTATTGATATTGCGATGTTGGAAACTAAAAGATAAGAGAATCGCACTTCAAACTATTAACCACAATGAACAGCACTGAGAATGAAAGAGTATATCTGAAAATATATGACTACGAAACTAAGGTGAGAATGCTCGGAGTAAATATGAAAACTCCGTTATCCTGAAAACTGCAAGAGTTGCACGTTTTTTGATTGTTTACCGGTTTCTTTCTCGTCTTGACTGGTAACCGAACTTGCTGCCACCACTCAATCAGAATTTACATCTTTATCCTACAGGAATTCTCGGGACTCACCACGTATCATGGATTGGTGCGAATTTACAATTCTAACACTTGGCCTTCACGTATATTTTGGTCGATTGTTGTGCTATCATGCCTCTCTCTTTTTATGATACATGTAGGCTTTTATTCAATGTTCATCTGATTACTACACAATTAATCAAAACGTTAACTGCGGTTCATTTTCCAGAGCGGTTACCTATTATTGGGATATCATTTGAAGCCTACTTTGTTTCAAATCGACACAGTTGTTCCATCAGATGGTTGTTGTTCGGCATCAAATCAAAGTTGATGAATCCCGTCAGATTTTCAGGAATACTATTTCCCGACGTTTCGATTTGCAACTTGAATTCCTTAAATTTGTCTAGAGCTCAAGAGTACAATCTGACCACACCTGTTCTCAATTACCTACTAGGTTTTTTTGATGATATTGTATGTTCACGAGATATTGTGTTCAAAATTCAACAAAAAAAAACGGACTCGTCGAAAATCGGCCCGGCTCGGCTCACAAGGGTTGCCTTGATTTTGTTTTTCAAAAACTTTCATTTTTTCCTCTGAATTCGTTTCAAATCAAGAGAAAATTGTTAATTCTGCATAATGATGCTTGCGCTGTGAGCGACATCGACAAAAACCACAAAGGCTGAATTTTTCTAAGATTTTCGATGTGGGTTTACGGGCCAAAGCCACCTTGTATCGAGAATGACAATTTATACTTTCAGGTTTAAGGTCTTTGTTTTTACAGGCGAAAACTCCCAACGAAGCTAATTTGAACGACCATATGAAGTACTTAGCTTACAAGAAAAATTATTTCCTCGAAACAGGACATAAGTTCAACATTTTAGAAGTTTTTGAAAATATCAGGTATGTACAACAAAGTTCCAGAGGAAATCAAATTTTTTTGTTAAAATTTAAATAATGGACGTGAGTTTTTTTTGAGTTTGAACGGATATGAACTAGAAAAAAATTGTGAAAATAATTTTAATCTGCAACTCCAAAGTTTTGGCAAGGTTACGGCAAGATTACGGCAAGGTTTATGGCGTTGCGCCGACGAAATCGGCAACGTTGCCGAATTCGACGGCACAAGCGCCGAATCGACGGCAAATTGTGCCGAAAATACTCTGAGCGTTGCAAGCTGTTTCTGTAGCCGTAGCCAAGTTGTTACTCTCCGCAAATTTCTTTAAGTTCGGTCTTAAAAATGGTGATAATTTATCAAAAAAAAATTTTTTTTTTCAGCAAACGTTGCGAGGAAACAATTGTTTCCTGCAGTTTTGGACGTCAACAAATTACAAACTGTTGCCAGTACATTGTTACCGAGCTCACCGAGCTTGGCCTGTGCTTCCGGTATTGTTCTCTCAAGTTGAAGCATTGGTCTCAATCAGACTTATCATTTTTCGGGTCGCGTAGGGTCGGGCCGGTCAGAGCGAGGGGAAAATGCTGCCGGTCGGCCCTGTCGGACGTCTCGAAAAAGAGGAGAATTTATTATCTTTTTTTGGAGTGATCCCGGTACGAGACTCCGAATAAACAGGTCTCGCCACGACAGGCGTAGTTTAGCGAAAACTTCGTCGCGCGAAATTTGAAACAATATTTTTGATTTTCAGCTCTGTTTTCTTGAATAATTTATTTTGAAAACATGCATTCCAATTCTAAAATTTATTATTTTCTTTTCTCGAGTCCTAAAATTATCGACTTTCCGGCGACCAACCTGAAAATAATAAATTTTAGAATTGAAATGCATGTTTTCAAATTAAATTATCTCAGAAAGCACAGCGAAAAGGTAAAAATATTGCGGAAAAAGAGATCGAAGAATATATTCGTCTTAAATTTCGCGCGCCGAAGTTTTCGCTAAACTACGCCTGGTGTGGCTTTTTCGGAGTCTCCGGACCACTCCAAAAAAAAAACCGGATCACTCCAAAAAAAACAGATAATAACGAGAAAACATTCTTGGAAATGTTCTGTCTGCAGACATTGTGATGAGTGCGACAATTGATAGTGCAGTTTCTAAGCCTTAACTTTACGACGGAAGTTCCTGTTCCGTAAAGCCCGGGCGGCTTTAAAAACTTCCTCAAGTTTGCTTCTTGAGCAAAAAATCGAATCTTAGAATTGGAGAGTGTTCTCTCTCTCTCTCGCTCTCTCTTTTTCTCTCTCTCTCTCTATTTTCTTTTCAGTAATTACTTACAGTTCAAGTTCGAACTGCAGCTTATTATTTTTTTTGAGAATAGCAAAGGAGAGAAAAGAACACCGTCAACAGTTTAGCGGTTACGGATTCGGATGGGAATTAGTTTTGAATGGGAACAATGAAAATCAAGAAGGCAAGTACTCGAGATGTTAAATGAAAGTGGTACTCTGGGAACTGGGAACTCTGCGAAAGTTCTTGATTTCAGTTTTTTTTTTATTGATTAAATATTATGGGCCCTCGAATTTGAACGTGCAGAACAAAAACAACGGGTTTCAGAGAGCCGGGAAGGGGATAAATCTGTTTTTAGATTCAGAAACTTTCAATCAAAAAAATTTAAGGTACTATATTTTCGGATTTCAACGCTGAACACGGATTTGCTATAATGGTTCATGAATCAAAAAAGTTCCCAAGAATCAACTCGAATGCAGTTTTAGTTTCACCCAGAACAACGTTATATACTTCAATATCTATGAAAAACGTAAAAGACTTTTGTTTCCCTTAAAAATACATAGTTTTTAGATAACTCTTCTTGACAAATCCAATTGGGGCTCTTGCAACATCGATGGAAACACAAGTGAATCAACATTGAAAGTGAGTCGCAGAAATAGGAACATTCTAAAAAAAACTCTATAAGCTGAAGGGGAAACCGTTTCGGCGGGAATTTAAAAAGCGGAAGGGGAAATCGTTTTAACGGGAATTCCAAAAGCTATTATCTGTTTTTTTTAAGTGATCCCGGTACGAGACTCCGAAATAACGGGTCCCGCCACGCCAGGCGTAGTTGTTTAGCGAAATGCTGGGCGCGAGATTTAAAACGAATAAAAATTTAAATAATTTTTCCGCAATATTTTTGATTTCCCACTGTGTTTTCTTGAATAACTAATTTTGAAATATTAACCTCAATTTTGAAATTATTCTTTTCTTTTTTTTTCGAAATTTCATCAAAAATTATCGATTTTCCAGCGGCCAACCTGAGAAAAAACAATTTTTTAAATTGAAAAGTATGTTTTAAAAGTAAATCATCTATGAGAACACAGCAGAAAATCACAAATATTGCGGAAAAGAGATTAAAAAATTTTGTTCATTTCAAATTTCGCGGGCAGAATATTTCGCTAAACAACGCGTTGCTTGGCGAGACCCGTTATTTCGGAGTCCCGTACCGGGATCACTCAAAAAAAAACAGATAATGAGCCGAGCATAAGCCCGGCGCAAGCCTTCATGAGCTCATGCGTCGGATTCACACAATTTTTCAATTTACGAGTAGGGTGAAGAAACACGTTTTCAAATAGGTGACCAAACCCGACTCGACGGAGCCATCTGCCCCGCAGACGGCCACCGATTAGTCCACTTGCCGATTCGCTGGTGAAAACAGTTGTCGAGAAGTTTGGGGATTATTGACTGGGATTGCGTTCCTAGAGATATATGATCGATTCAGGGTATTTTTGGTCTTTTATTTTTTTCAGACTTTTTAAATTTCATAGTTAGAATGCTTTGAGAACGTTCTCAGACGGTGAGTATTCTGACCTCCCTTGTTGGTTAAGTAAGTCGGATCGCAAGATAGACATAATGTGAATTTCATAAAAAGCAGAGTTGTTACGGGCCGAATTTTGACTTAACTTTTTTTTCATTTTAGAACATAACAATTCATTAACTAGTGAAAATGGGTAGGAATAATCAAAAAAAAAGGTAAAACTTAACATTTTTGAAAAAATTTAAAATTTCTTCAATGCCGGCCCGACCCGGGCCGTGTCAAAAATCACAACTCTGATAAAAAGTATACTTAATCAGGTATTTATTTAATAATTGCTAGGTAGATGAGAAAACCTCACTTCGAAAAATCTGAATGTTCACTGTACTAAACTTGAAGGCGAGCTGTCCTAAGCTGACCCTTTTTTCAGTACACTGCCAATCACTGCGAAGTTCAATGCCGGGTGAAACAATTTTTATCCTTCTGCAATTGTGTGCCACTGGCATACTCAGCAAGAAATATCATCGAAAATACTGAAAAATTATGCTCTCCGGTAGAAATTACCACATGTTCCCATGAATTGCAAAGTTTGTTTTTCATGTGATATTCAATTTTCGACGGAATTTTTTCAGAAAATAATGTATTGACGAGCTCATGCATTTGTGCATCAGAGTGCAACTTGGTAGAGTTCGATCTCTCGAACAGTTACTCGAACACTCCTGAGAAAAGAACAACTCATAAAATCTACACAGAAATGCAGATACAGTAACAAAAACAAACGTTTAGTTAGATTTCAAAAAATAGGTTACAGACGTGATTTATCTTTTGTCAGTTTATCTTTTCCACATGTCTCATATGAGCGCCTTGAGCAGCAAAAACAACTTCAAACTGCCGACCTTCTATCAAACATAGCCGGAAGCATGGGACTGTTTCTCGGTATGAGCACAGTAAGACTTTAATTTTTTCGAACGAAAAAAAAATATTATCTGGAATTTATCTCCATGCAGCGGAGACTCTTAATATTTCGCCGGTTTTTGATCAGAGCATAAGCTTCCTGACACTTTCCGGCACATTCTAGTTCATTTTTTGAACAAATAAGATGAGAGAGTGTGTGAACGTGAGAGACACAGACGATTTTCCGTATCTCCATTTCTACCGTAATCCGAATCGATCGATAATTTCCGGTTACTGTAGCTGTAGTACCTTTAGTACTCTTCACATTTAACCACATTCTCCTGCCCTCCCATCCCCACGATGCAGTAATATCCCTTCCAAAAAGTGACATCTCGAACTTACGACTATCGTACCTCATTCAAAAAATGCTATCATCAAAGTTAGGAGTCAGTCGGTTCAGTTTTAAGGAGGGGCGGGGGGTTGAAAATGACGGTTTCTATTCTCGGTACCTTATTCCTACAACATTCCGGACCAAAAATAGGTGAAGCGTCGCGAGGCCTAGGGCCTATGCAAAATTTCAAACCAATCGGGTCAAAGGCTCAAAAGTTATTCCAGCTGAAGTGACCGGAAAACCACAGCTACGCAATTGTATGGTGAAGATTATTCTGTAGCGAAATTCGAGCCACGGCCTTTGGTGGAGTGATTCACTCGTTCAAAAATGTATTATTTTAACGTTTCCAAAAACAATCCATGATTTTCTTAGCGAACACATATCTCTTCACGAATTGGGTTTTTTTTTCTGAAACCACGTTATTATTGTCGAAAAGACTCTCTCTCATTAAGGTAACATTATTGGAAATATTTATATATTTATTCAAATCGGTTTGGGGAACGGTCAACTCTACAAGACAAAAACAATTTATGGATGCGGTTACAGAAGAAGAGAAAAGTCGACAGCATAGCATTGTAATAATTCAGAATAAGCACTGCAACGATGACCGAGAAAAGGTAAGACTCAGGTAAACCAAAACTGTGACCTTGTGCCAGTAAAATTTTCTCAATAGCAAAATCTCTAACCATCAACCACCAGACTTGTCGCGAGCCAGGCCCGCTCTGGTCGGCCCAGGACGGGAAAATAACTCATCAGCCCTGACATAGTTGTAGCAAAAATCAGTTATGTATTTCTTATGTTGTTTTTGCGTTTGTTTATAACTATGTACTGTGTTTTCATTCAGACTAATATGGAAACGTTCTTTACAAACGAACATGAACAAGCTTTGCATCGAAGTTCCATTCACATCCATCTGGACCGAAGAAACAGCCGAATGGTTTGTGGTTTTTGCACGTATTTACAAAAAAACGAAATTACGATTTCACTGGCGACCTACATCGGTCGAGCTTGAAAGTTCAAGTTTCGAATTTCACGATGCGGTGACTAAGCTTTCAACTCTCTAAACTTCCGCCGATACAAAACTGTTTAATTTTACTTTTTCAGCTGAGAGGTGGAGATTTGTTTTCAGCGCCACGAGGCTCTGTCAGTATTCCATCTCAACTCCTATCTCCACTTTCGAAACACAATAGGTAAACGTGTGTTTTCTCAGCTTTTTTTCACTTTTGTCTTGTTTCTGAGATCTGTTACAATAGCGAAGGCCTGATGTTTTCTGAAAGTGTATAAAACCTCATGGAAAACGTTAGTACAAACTACGCTGCATTCTAATGCCCGGTACTTGATATCAGTTCAAAAAACACCCCGCTAAATTCAAATCCGTGTTTCAGCGCCGTTTGGTGTATGCTATTACAGGATCGCGCGAAGCGCGGAGTCCGCAGTTTTGCCCCCTGGCGGGTCTTGAACGGAATCGACGTCACGCGACGTGAAATTGCGTGTCCCTTTAAAGTTTTTGTGCTGAATTCAAACTTTCGCGGTTCAAAGTTTTTAAAGGGAGGCACCTTGATTCGTTTTTTACCTGTAGATTCCGTTCGAGACCCGCCAGAGGGGCGGAACTGCGGACTCGCGCGATCCTATAATGTCTTGATTTCCCTCTAACTACTGCCGCTATGTTTTTAGAACTGAGGTCGATATGAGGGTACAGGTACAAAGCAGAGAAGTTTGAGGTTTTCTGAATGGCGGCACAGTCTATCGTTTAGCTCTGTTTCGAAAAAAAAAGCAGATTTAAGTGTCGGTTCTTGCGAAAAAATCGAACACGCAAAAACTCTCCAGAAAGCTGCATCATTTTTCCATAAAGGGTTTCGGCGTGTTCACTGTCCCACTATCCCGATTTTTTTCAAATTTTGATATGAAACTCCTGGTTTTCTACGAACAAAAATAGAGCAAGCTTTTAGTGATCGACTCTATGAATTTATTTTTCTCTGAATCTTCCAGTCTTTCCTTTTTTCAAAAATTTTCTTTAACAGTCTCAAATTTTAGGCAGTCAATAAGTTCTGGACAATTAGGGCGCAAAGCGTCAGCTGCTGGCATTCATTCAGGCTTCCATCATAGAGATGTAGGGAGTCGAGATTATCATTTCAAATCTGCTGTACGTCGGAGCAGCACTCTATCTCCTGTTCTTCTCGAAGAGTAAATTGTACTCACCGCTTAGAATGTGGTACTTCATTTATTATCGTATTGTTTTTTTAACAAAGATAAACTTTTTTCTAAAGATTTTCTGACGAAGATTGGTCAGTGATAAACTGCGATCAAGTGATGCTCCGCCAGTTCTAATCATTTTTATTATTGCTTTTTTTCTATTTTCAGCATATTTTTGCTTAAACATGATGATTTCTTTGCGAATTCGTCAAGATTTTAAACCTTATTGCAATATCTCAGCTGTTTTTCAGAGTTAAACAGCTGATTAGCGAAAGTATAAGTAAATTATCGCCGAATTTGTGATGTTTTGTCGAGATTTTACGTTTGTCCTTCATTTCACTGCGCTTTCGATTTCTCTTGGATCTCGTGGCACTATCGAATCGTATTGATTGGATCGACTCAGTTCGATCGGCGAATCAAAAAAGGACTTGAAAGGAAAAAATCAGTGAGCGTTCAAAATCGAAGATTGGCTAAGCCACTGAAAACTTTATTTTAGAAGGTTTAGTGGAGAATTCTGAGAATTAAACAGTGAACAGTTCGAGATCGTGACCAGGTGAGAAGATATGCTTGGGAAAAAACAATGAATCCCGATGTTTCAGAATGCGGCAAAAAAAAAACGATCGCGGAAATTCATGTGAAGAGCAGGAAGCAGTAGATCCCTCGATGAATAGGGCCTGGCGATGGGGAGAATCATGCTCAAACGACATCAACGACTTCATGAATATAGATTCGGGTTGTGCTTTTGGTCCGAGTGACAAGAAAAGAGAAGATCAACACTACTTCAACCAATAGAAACAGTCAATGAACGCGGAAAAAGGAAAAAATGATTTATTTTTCGCTTTCTTTTAGTTATTTCACGTTTTCCCTCATTTTGTCATTGTTTTTACGGATGAGGAATAAATTTGAAATCGAAACTCAACAAACGTTCAAGCATGCTTTTATTGCAATTGTTTGGTACGAGCCTCTGCAACTTTTGTGATGAGTATAACTGCTCAATATGGTCAAATATCATGGAAAACAGGGTAAATGCAGTTTTTCTTTCTATCGTCATTATGCGGAAGTTTGGTCTAGTCCTAGGCTTTCTATTCACCAATAGAAGGCAATTATACCTCGCAAAAATAAGATTTTATAATTGAGCAATCACTGTAATTGTTCATCTGTCACTTCTGTCGTTTAGACGGTATCGTTTCTAAATAGACCAGAAACTATACAAGTCATTTGGTCTATAAAGCTTTGTGTGGTGCTGTGCAGGTTGATTGCTTTCGTCTAAACCATACAGACAGTGTTATAACATACCTCCCCATATGGGAGATTTCTCTCAACACTTCGTTAAGATTTTTGAAATGGAACTGATTTTCTCATCATCTCACAAGTTTTTAGTCTCTGCCAAAACCTCTTGACAACCACATAAGTATTTTCATATGCAGAACTGCCTGCCACTTGATTTTTGTCGGTCAGAATTCCGTCAGAGTGCTTTTTTTTGCCCAAACACAGCTTAGGTTTTTGTTCAAGTTTTAGTAACTTTCTATTTAGAAGCTTTCGGATTTTAATACAAAAATTTGTTAGGAAACCTTTTTTTAACTGAATTCTCTATCAATTGAACCTCAAATCAAATTGGTATTCTTTCTGATTTTATTCGAATGAGTAAAAATACCATTGATGAAAGTTCTCAGAAAAAATTCTTCTATCGTTTAAAGACCAACTCATTCAACTTCTTCGTGTTTTTCCAACTGAGAATGTTCCGTTTTAGGAAGAAACTGTGAGCATGTGCCGCGTGCCTACAATAAATATTAGAGCTGAAAAACATTCAAAGTCCACAGACAAACTGGTGATGAGTCCCACCACTAAAAAACATGTACCATAAATTTTTTTCAAAAAATAGTCACTGCCTTTAACTTCACTTCCTTCGAATTAACAAATTTCATTAGAAGTTTGATGTGAGAAAGCGGGGTTTGAAAAAAGAAGGGGTAGGTGGCTATTTGGAAAGTGTTCATGGTATTATCTGTTTTTCTTTAAACGTAAAATCCAAGAAAAAACCATTCATTTCATCGCAATTGTTCATTTTCTCGGTGCTTTCTCTGTTTTCCTCGTCGTTATGTTTCTTTTACAGGCGTCTTCGAACAATCAACGATCATTAAGCAAATTTCGATGGAATCGCGGTTAGAAAAAGGGAGAGCGGGTCATTTTTGCCATTTCCTCGATTGATTGTCGAATTCCTCGCGATTCGTCGCTTTCGCAACCTGGAAAATGATAATCGGAGAAAAAATGACCCGCTCTCTCATTTTCTAACCGCGATTCCATCGAAATTTGCTTAATGATCGTTGATTGTTCGAAGACGCCTGTAAAAGAAACATAACGACGAGGAAAACAGAGAGAGCACCGAGAAAATGAACAATTGCGATGAAATGAATGGTTTTTTCTTGGATTATACGCACTTTTTTTGCTCGAAACGTTCGTACACATTTTAGTCATCGATTTTATATAGACATTTGTGAAAAAAAAACAATGAATTCCGGTGAAAAAGAAGAAAAAATGGTTGAAAACGAGCGATTTTCGCTTGCATTTTCAAAATTTCGAAAATCCCGCGCGCGTAAATCTACAGCTCTTCGCTGCGAGACCACGCGGCCGCCGACTTGTCGGATCTTCGGCCCCACTGTCAGTTCAAAAAGAAACAGATAATACTCGTTTTTTGAGTGGTTGAACCCGACCGCCGTTTTTCTGTGAACCCTCAATGTTTTTCAACTCTATGTATAATAGACAACATAGGCGCATAAGTTTTTGAAAGTAATGTTTTGTTTCGATTATATTTCAGCATGAAACCAAACAATACGATAATAGTATTGCTTACGCTGAATTTTTTAAAAATTTCTCATTCAACTGACTTCGATAACGCTCGGATTATAGGTAAGTCTCAGCTTTTTTGAATTTGTGTAAAAATTCGAATGCCAACTCATGAGCCACCGTACTTATTTAGAATTTAAAAAATTCAGGCATACCACAAACATCATGTTCTTCAAGATCTATAATTATTACATTTGATACAAATATTCCATTTCAAGGTCGAATATCGGTAAATTTTCAAATTACTTTTCCACTTTCCGGGTTAACAGAAACAAGCTCAGTCGGTAGTGGTGGCCGCTGGCAGGCAATCGAGAGGTCACGAGTTCAAGTCCGTCCTCAAGTCCCGGGTTCACCTAGCCTCCAATTAGGTAGAAGAACAATCTACGAAGATTAATTGGTCACTATCCCCAGCTCGGAAGTGACTTAAACCAGGTTCAGGGGGACCACCGCGAGGGGTGCTCGAGTTTTAAATCCCGAGTTCGCACTCAAAAAACGGATCGTTCATTGATCGATGTTTAATCGATCTTTAATCTTTTCAATCTTTAATTTTTAAAAGTCAAGTCGAAGCACAGGAACGTCAGGTGGAAAGATGTAAAACTGTTTGTGCAATATTATTAAACAACGCGTCAGTCAGATTGATCTTAGACGTGTGCTTTTCCCAAAATGAAATTCTGGAAACGTAGGTTTTTGCAACCATAAAAAGTAATTGCAAATGATTTACAAATTTCAAAATGATGAAAATAAACAAATTCTGATTAATTTTGGTTTAGTTTCAAGAAGTGGAGTTCACTAGATTTTTTAGGCTATAAAATGAAATCTAAAACTCGATGATGCCCGGCCCGTCAACAAGCCAGTTTTTCTGAGGATGAAAAAAAAACTAAAATTTGCTGAGCTTAGTCGTGAAAACTACTCAAACAAGAGAATTCAGAATACTCACTGTCTGAGAATTGCTGAAACATAACGGTCCCATTTTCCCCACACACTCCCACCAAATCTTGATGGTCTGGCACTGAACGTTTTTGTCGAGCAGTCCACAGACTCCAAGAGGTCTATGGACTACTCTGATCTCCCTTGTAAGCTTTAAAGGAAACCAAAACCACACCGACCGACTCGGCTTCGCGAAATGCATTGGATTCGACTTGATTACGGCCGAAGTCAAAAAGCTGGATGTTTACAGAAAATGATCGACTCAGTCGAAAAAATGGAACTCTTTTTCAAGTAGTCAACTAAATCAATGAGTTTTCACAATGGGAAAAGAAAATCGTACCTGGGGCAATGTTTCATCATACGCCCAAGTTGCATAACAAGAAAACTTTTTTTTGAAAGTTCCGTCCCCTCCTATGAAATTTATCCAAATTTGAGGTATTCAACAAGTTATTTACACCGGCTTGCAACCGTGATTACTCAGACAATATACAAAGAAATGCTTCTTTTCAAATTGATATTTCAAAATGCACGGATGCCGTTTTCTTAAAAGTAATCCTCTCACGATGAGTTTTTTTCAGAAACCGGTTTTTCTTGAAAAACATAACTAATTATCTCTGAGCAAAGTTATCGTTCTCGTCATTCATTTTAAAATTGGAATTTGAGTTTTTGAGCATTTCTTTGAGCTATTTTCTAGCCTTTCTCTAGCCGCGATTTAATGAGCAATATAGAACACGTTTAATCGAAAAATTCAATTGACAGGCTAATTTCAGAACGGGTCTCGAATTCTAAAAGCGCAAGTAGAAATAGGATTCCACCCACTGGTCATTACAAACAACGATCGAATGTTTCTGATTGAATGCTATGATCACACTGAATTACCAATCATCAATTTGTCTTCAAAATTCGCGTTGGTTCTATTTTTTTTCTCATAGTGACACAGTTTTTCCAGAAATTGTACCCATCACGTTAGAATTGCAACCGAATGGAAGGCGATGACAGAGTTTAACGTGGGTGATCCGATCGTTCACGAATGGAGTTGTAGCATACCCCATACAGGTGATACGAGTTAAATTGAAGATGTGAAAGTGATATTCAGAAAGGACGCAGACTTATCTTACAAGTTGTAGTGCATTGTCGCAGAGTGGACAAGTGATTCGCCTAATTGATGAAAACGGGTAACAGTATCCTTTTGCATAGATTGCCTGGCCTTAAGTTCAGTGAGACCTTAGAACTCTCATCTGAAAAAGTTCAGTCAACGTCTATTCCCGTTTTTAACATCCACTTCAGAGTTGCGCGGAATTCCGTCTTCCGTCTTCCGCCTTCCGTCTTCCGGCAGTTTTCCTCTTCCGTCTTCCTTCCTTCCGCCCGGAGGGCGGAAAAAAATTTCCGTATTCCTTCCTTCCGCCCGGAGGGCAGAAAATTTTTTTCCGTTTTCCTTCCTTCCGCCGGCAAAAAATTTCCGTTTTTTTTTTTCAAATTTTTTGCCGCGTCAGTGGAAAAAACGTCCGTTCTCTGTGTTTTTCATGCTTACAATCAGATGCAATTTGAAAATTGCTGCTCTGTTTCCAAACGTTCAAGACGTGGGCTCGCAGTTTGTTAAAATTTTCCCCTGTTTTTCTGCCGTCTTCCGTCTTCCGGAAAAAAAATTTTTTCCGGCTTCCGTCTTCCGCCCGGAGGGCGGAAAATTTTTTTCCGCTTTCCGGCTTCCGCCTTCCGGAAAAAAGTTTTCCTTCCGTCTTCCGTCTTCCGTCTTCCGGAACAAAAATTTTTTTCCGTTTTCCGTCTTCCGTCTTCCGGATCTCAAATTTTCATTTCCGCGCAACTCTGATCCACTTATTCATTACTGAAAACATTCTGATTCTGAGGTAGTATATTTTGGAAATTGGTTCACCCTCGATGAAAGTTTTGCCGGCCCGGCCCGATTCAACGGTTGCTCCGGTTTTTTCCAAGTTTAAAAAGTTGTTTTTTTCTATTTTTAATTTTTACTGCGTCGTTTTTTCTATTGAAAAATACCTGCAGTAGTTTGAAGGTCCAAAAAATCTGAGAAAACTGTCAAAAAGTTGTCGAAAATAAAAATTTTGGAATCATGTACTAATATCCGGGCCGGTAGAAACTGGCTCATCAGCCTGGTGAGTCTGATTAAGACCATCAACTCTCATACTTTCCGAAAGCAAAGTATCGCCCATGCTTTCTGAATGGTAGGTACTATGAAACAAGAGGAATAATATCATCAGGCTAATAGGTTTTTCTGTTCAAAGGTATCAAATTAGGAGCGTTCAGGAAATGTTTCCAATGAAACTTTAGAGCTCCAAGGATGAAATTGTTTTTTTTTAAATGGCGTTGCGCTTCGAAATATCGTGGAAGGATAACTTTAGAAGGATAAAATTAAGAGGGTGCCACACACGCCGCACAGTTACAGGGTGGCCACTAATTACCGGCACAACTTTGAAGACGTATAACTCCAGACTCAGAAGTCAGAACATGATGAGATTCAACAGAATTTTTATTAGATATATAACGAACATTTATCACCTAAGTTTGTTCAACGCGACCTCCTTTTGCGGCGATGACATCACGAAGACGCCGCGGTTAAGCACCGACTGTTGCACGCTCCACAATTTATCCCATTTCTCCTAGAGGGTCTTCTTCCGAGACTCCAAACTTGAGTGGGGTTTAGCGTTGACCTTAGTCTGCAAGACGCCCCAGACAGAGTAGTTCAACGGATTCAGGTCCGGCGAGAGAGCAGGTCATTCCATGATCCTGGTATCACTGATGTGTGAGCTTGACCGTGTTCGCAGGCGCCCCCGTTTTGCTGGAACACCCAAGGCTGTCCGGAAAAGTGTTTTTGGACTGAGGGAACCACGTGCTACCAAATGTACACTGATCGGCTACTTATCTGAAAAGATAGTAACCTCATGTTCACCACGGCGCGTGCAAACCAGAGCCAAAAATGATTGAAGAGCGATGTACGTTTGGCCTAGCCATTTATCTAAAACAGACCGGATTGAACTGAGACTCAACAAAAACGTTTAAAATGAGTCAATAAATAACTGTGAAAAAATTGTTGTGCCCAAAATGCACAGGCAGCCAACGGCTAGGCGCCAACGGCAAGGAAGTGTTGTGCCGGTAATTAGCGGCCACCCTGTAGATCGCGCAAAGCTCGGAGTCCGCAGGGCCGCCTCGCATGGGACTCAAACAGAAATGACGTCAAGAGACGTGAAACCGCGTTTCCCTTTAAAGTTTTTTGTGTTGAATTCAAATTTTCCTGGTTCAAAGTTCTTTAATGGAGGCACCTCGAACCGTTGTTTACCTGTAGATTCCGTTCAAGACACGAAAAGGGCGGACTCCAAGCCTCGCGCGATCGTGTAATAACTGTGATTATTTTTGAAATGAAATGCACTGTCAGAGAAAAAACAAAAACAACAATATTTCTTCTAATTTTCATTGCAGATGCGTAATTGATTCAGAATTGATGGGAGATGTTGTTTACAATGACCATGTACCAAAGTTCTACGCAAGAGCTAGAATTTTCAAGTTCTTAACAGAAGAAAAGTTGGTGAAAGAATGAAAATTATCAATTTAAAGGGGAGGGGTGCCAACTTTAAATAAGTTTGCTTAAAAATAAACTAAAGGGGTGAGAAAATGCAGCGCATAGAGAGCGACTCTTCAAAAATAAGTAAAAGTATTTTTTATTATCGATTTTAGGCCAAAATTAATATTCCTGTGGCCGTGACCTAGAAACCCAAATTTCGTTGCGCGCCTGTGCGCAATATCGATTGATTTGCGATATTTTTCGGCCGCTTGATGCTCCGCTTACAGACACATCTTTTCGCAAAGAAATCTCGAAAATGCACCGAGGCCGTGCGAAGAATTTCCGCGAAAATCAGCAGTTAGGCCACGGCGACAGGAATATTAATTTTGGCCTAAAATCGATAATTAAAAATACTTTTACTTATTTGTAAAGAGTCGCTCTTTGTTCGCTGCATTTTCTCACCCCTCTAGTTTCTTCTTAAGCAAACTTATTTAAAGTTGGCACCCCCCCCCCCCTTTAATAGAACTGGCACCTGTAGTGATACCCCGGAAAAGAACTCGCCGGAATCGAACCGGGACGGAATCGAACTGGCCGGATTAAAACTGGGACGGATTGGAACTGGTACGGATTGAAACTGGAACAGATTAGAATCGTTATCAGTGGAGCGCGTTTTCTTTCCATAGTTTTTTATCAACTTTTTGGGTTACTTGCGTCACAAAAAGAATTATACCTAACTTAGTTCCAATCCATCCCAGTTCCAAACCGTTCCGGTTCCAATCCGTCCCGGTTCTATTCCGGCGAGCTCTATTCCGGGGTACCGCTGCAAAAATGATCTGAAAATGCGCGCGAAACAGAAACTAAACGCGATTGACTGTTTAAGAGGCGTACTGTTACTTTGGCTTTGCGGGCTTTTACCAACCACTTTTACAGGTGCCAGTTTTATTAAACTGGTAGTATGAAAAAGTTTTCCATTTTTAGATATCGTATCGAATGCTCTCTTGAGTTTTGCAATGGCGAATCATTATGTAAACATCGTGTTTTTGTAAGTGAAACCACAAAATGAAAATACATATAAATCGAAATAATGATTTAGCCACCAAAATGCGCTTACACGAAAGACGAGATTAAAAGTCGTTCTTTTTCTAATAGTTCAGAGGAACAGAGTATCACAATCAATCCAGGTTCGATTTATGACTTGACTATCTCACTATCTTTCTAGTTTGACGGTTAGACGGGTTAGAGTTTAAAATTTTCAGGATCTCACAATAATCTTTATGACACACGCGTTCGAATCAGTTCATCTTGGTTGACAATAACACTCAATCGGCATACCGAAACTGCAGCTTTGAAAGACCGTAGGTCTACCTTTTGAACAAAAGTTTAAAATTTTAAAATAAACGCACAAATCTAAACTTCAACTCCATCTTTGATGCCAAAGTGTTTGTGGAAATTTCTTGCCGTGAACGTTGATTTAAAAAAGTATTGATATCAGCCTGGCGCGGCATGGTTAAGTTCTTTTGGTCATTGTGTTTTGTTATTGACTACGTTCAACAGTTTTCAAGGTTTTATCTGAAAACAGTTTTCAGGGTATCATCTGAAAACTTATCTCAACAAGTCATTGCTAGATCCTACATCTTCAACTACGACACATCACTTTTTGATGGGTATCTCGTTCAGAGAGCCAAATGCAAAAGCAAAACAGCGTGGCGAGCCGTCTGGTGATTTTTCCAGAATTGAAGCTGCGACAATTTTACATCCTTCAGTTTTTCAACCAGTACTAAACCCACCTCTCGTGAGTTGTGTAATTCGTTTTCATATTTGAAATTCTGTTTTTTCTTGAGGACTCTCGTGAGGAGTTCATAGAAACGATAACTTTTGGAGCAAATACTGGTATAAATATGAATTCGCAGGAACTTTCACCAGACTCGACCAAGAAGTTTTCTCGAAATTCATGGAGGTAATCATAAATGTTGGTTGACGGTCTTTTCTGGCTTGTGAACTTTGAGCGGAAAATGAGGAAAACGGTACCTCAATGGGAGGGGTGCCGAAATGATTTTGTCAGAATACAAACTAGAAACGTGGGAAACTGCTACGCACAAGGTGCGATGATTGAAAAGCTCTCTGCGAGAAGAAATGTTTGTGAAGGTCAAATCGAGCCGCCAAATAATTTTGCGAATTGAGTGACATCGCGTATAGGCGCGCAGAAAACTCTCAATTTTTAGGCCACGGCCACTGGAAAATGTATTTTGGCCTCAGTTCGAGAAAGAAGAATACTTGAATTTAGGGTGTTAAACCTAATATATTCAGCCGATCCGTTTTTACCTTTGGCCCGGATCACACCTCACCTGATTCACTTTGAGGGTAGACTATGGGCTGGTGACATCCTTCTGTATCAGTCTTGTTTCTGACGACTTCTTCCGTTTATTGGATCGCGGACTTCTTACAGCTTTCTTACGTACCAGCAGGGTGCAGACCTTTCCGAATGGAGTAACTTTTTGGTGTGAAAAACGATAGAGGGAACTTTTCAGCTTTTGAATTACTGCCGAAACAGTCCTCCCCTCAGCTTTTTGAATTCCCGTCGAAACGTTCATCCCTTCAGCTTTTTGAATTCCCGCCGAAACGGTCCTCCCTTCAGCTTTTTGAATTCCCGCCGAAACGGTCATCCCCACAGCTTTTTGAATTCCCGCCGAAATGTTTCTGGAACTTTCTGACACTTTCTGGCACGTTCAAACTCCGTTTTCAAAAAAAAAAGATCCGAGAGAGTGCGCAAAAGTGAGAGACACAGACAAAATTTTGTGTCTCCGTTTCCCCCGTTAATAACTCTTCGAAAAAGTGACATCTAGAACTTTCGACTACCGTATCTACCGTAATCCTGGTGCTACCCCTTAGATATTCCTACAGTAACCTTCCCTCATCCAAAACATGCTACCAAGTTTGAAGTCAATCGGTTCAGTTTGAAAGGGTGTCGAAAGTGACGGTTTGTACGGCCCGGCCCGGCCCTTTTGTTCATCGGGCCGGGCTTTTTTCCGGGCTGGGCCGGAGTTTTCAAAGTATGGTTATCCCGATTTTTTGAAAAGAGCCTTCGGGAGTGTTCATATGTCTTATCTATGCGTCAAAACTGGAAGGACGGTCAAGTAGAACAGATCTGCGCGGCTCTTCGGTTGTTCACTGCACCGGTGGTATTCTTTATTTCATTGAATGATGCCAGTGCTTTTTTTTCTACGGTGGTCTTTTAGTTCGTGGTCATTGCTGGTGACTTTTTTTGTGTGAGAACCCTCTCAGCTTTTTGAACTCCCACAGCTTTTTGAACTCCCACACGGGTATAGGCCCTATTAAGGCGGGGCGCCCCCTTGCTAACCCTAGCAGAAACGATATTCTCCTTAGCGTTTTGAATTTTCATAGAAACGTCCTCCTCCCAGCAATTTCAATTCTCGCCGAAGTTTGCCCCAAAAATTTAGAAACCTTTTCGTTAATTCCGAACATTTTTGAATATTTTTTGGTATTTCAAACTTATCCTGTCATTTTTTTTGGTAAAAACAACACGTACGAAGGGTCCTTTAAGAAAGGCTAGTTGGTTTTTTTCATCTAAATGAAAACTTTAAGAATTCATCTGTAAGATTTTTTAGATCACAACAGAGAGGAGCAGGAGAATTGCAAGTTCACAAGAATATTACCGATTTGACGCATTTCAAAGTTTTGGAAACGATGCTCACAACATCTACTTCAAGAAACGATGTTCTGACATCGGCACTGACTAGAAAGTTCACTCCTACAACACCATATCCTTCAATGGTTTCCACCGAAAAGCAAATCAATGATATTTCTTCATCTTCATCACTGAAAAACAAACCTACGGCAACTGCGAGAAACTGTAAGATTTATTGTAGACTGACAATTGAATAAAAATACAAAACTAGGCAACCCTCGAAATTTTCATGAGATGGGATTATATGTCTGATGACTTAATGCCTTCCCTGGGATTACGTTCAGGGTCCGGAATTGAAATCACAAAAGAAATCACTGAATGATTTTTTCCGTTTCTGTGAAAATTGACGTTTTCCCACAGTCAACCCAATTTTTTTCAATTTTTTGTTTTATCGGTTTTCTGAACTGAATCACGTCATGAAATGATCTTTTATGTTTATCGTTAGTCAGACCATGTCCAGCTGGGAGAAGTTCGGAGAAGGCGAACGATGTCAGATCAATGAAAAATTGGCTCAGAAACCTGTTTATCGACAAGTTTTGAATGATGATTAGAAATTGTCTGAAATAATTGGAAATTATCAGAAATTATTGGAAATTGTCTTATTAAGGTATGGAATAGTAAAGAAGTCATTCGCGCCTTCAATCCGGTCGGTAGGAACGGAAAATTTTAACAACCCGGTTTTCACGATTCTGTCGAGTCAAGCTCGAAGTTTTTTGCTTGTTTCTGTGCTGAATGAATGGAAAACGTTACGGTTGGCAAGGTGGTGCCCCGCCTCGAGGCGACTCACTCCCGTTAGGTTGGATTGCCTGTACTGGGTGTTGGTAACTCATTCGGTACCCTCGGTTTTACCTAGCCTCCAAATCTTTAATAATCAATCTAATCGATCTTTGGAAGGCATAAACGAACCTTTTTTAGCAAAGTTATCAAAGTTCGACAATATCACCCAACGGGGACAGCGGGGCCGTTTCACCACCCCTTTTTTCCAACCCTAAAACACTTCAACTTTCACAAAAACGGAAACAAATCCTTCTGTGATTATTCTTTTGATTTCAGTTTAGGACTCCCAAATATGTTCCCAGGTAGGATTGTCAGCCATTAAGCATACATAGAATCCAATCTCATGGAAATTTAACTATTTTCCCGATTTTCTTGGGGTGACCGTAAAGTTTTGTGGTGTACTGTATAATTGATCGATTATGCTAACAAAAAACATTTTTCAGATGGCAGATTTGTCAGTAACAATGCTGATTGGAGGTTTGATGAAAAAGCTATTAACGACAGCGATATTGTTGCGGAAAAGCAAATTGGATCTTGCGTAAACGCAACTATTATTTCGGTCCGTTTTTTTTTTCTCATGAAATCAAAATAATCAGTAAGGCAACTCCTAATCTCACAGTCACAGTTATGAGCCAACTCTTTAGAATTTTTCGCCGGCCCGCCCCGTCTTGAAAGTCTCACGAGAAATTTTCATGCAGCGTACAATCAACAAACTTTAAGCTTTTTCTGGCTTTGGATGTAAATATCTGGATACCGTTTCAAAGTGGTTATGCAGTCTGCATTGGCGATTTCACAATGAGTACTTCCCGAGAGAGAGAGAGTGAGTGTGATAATTGAGGAGAAAACAGACGTTGCAATAAAAATCTCTCACTCTGCCACACTCTCTTCTCCACCGGTCGCCTTGTGGTGCTTGCATACTTTTCGTAACACGCCAATGCAGGCTGTGAACCAGAGCTGCACGGAACACACACATGCACACACACACGATCTCAAAATCTAATTGATGCCAAACAAAAAACTTCCTTCTTAGACACGGATCAAAACGGGGCGGTTATAAATTTTTCACTTTGGTCTCTTCGGATTTTTGACACTCTCAAAAGTTGAGAAAATTATTAAGACCTCGAGACAATTCCAATGTTCTGGCTTCGAGCACTTGCTTTTCATTTGGTCCTTTGCGTCACTCTTGGTGTGGATAATTTTGGCAGCGATTTTTCTATATAAATACACTAGCAATCGACCAAAATGGATGGGTATAAGGTGAGACGAAAATATCAGTATTATGAAGCGTGAGAAACGTGCAGTCCGCAGACACGCCCCTCTTTAAGACTCGCCATCAGTATTTAAGAAATCAGTGCTGCGTCTTTAAAATCCGCTGAGTACGGTATGCTTTTTTTTCGCCGTATCCTTTTTTCGTTATTTTTACCATGTTTTGCGTAAAAATAGCGGCTTTGCTGAAAAGGCTATTGTGAATATAAATATGTAATTAAAACGAATAATAAAAAATAAATCGATGGAAAACAATACAAGAGATGATTATATTGCAAAAAAAGGCAGAATTCGGGCCGAACACGCATTTTTTCACTTAATTTTTTCTTGAAAAAAATAAAAAGTTTTAAAACGATTTGGAACACTTTTTCTTAGCAGAAAGTCTATTTTTACGCAAAAAATGGCAAAAAAAAACCACGAAAAAAAAACATTGGCAAAAAAAAATATGGATACCGTACTCAACGGATTTTAAAGGCGCAGCACTAATTTCTTATTCGTGACGAGACTAAAAAAGGTGTGTCTGCGAACTGCACGTTTCTAACGCGCCTTCAATACTTAATAATTACTGCTTCACTCATGGCTTGATTTATCGGCCTCTACCACTTCTGAATACAATTAAGAAACTTCTGAGCTTCTTATGAGCAACCACTTTCTCGAAGTTTTCAACAAGCTCATCGAGACGTGGGTCGGTAGCTCAGTCGGTAGTGGTGGCCTGGCAATCGAGAGGTCACGAGTTCGAGTCCGTCCTCAACCCCCAGGTTTACCTAGCCTTCAAATAGGTAGTAGAGCAATCTACGAAGATCAATCGGTCACTATCCTCGGCCCGGAAATGACTTGAAATCAGGCTCAGCGGGACCGCCACCAGAGGTGCTCCGCACTCTGAACACCCGGGTCCGCAGTGCCGTCGCACTTAAAGAACGGATCGATTTTTAATCTTTAATCTTTTCCCCTCATTGCTTGTTTTATTGGCTTCTTCCACTTCTGAATACAATTGAACAACTTCTGAGCTTTTCATGAGAAACCACTTTTTCGAAGTTTTCAACAACTCATTGAGACCCTCGCACCAGTAGTTAGAAAATCACACGAACAGTCTAAATCTACTCCTTGTAATCCGCGTAGTTTCTCACTTCTGCCGTACCGCGCTTCACTTCCATCGCCCAAGAAGCAAGCGTCAGCCACGTCTCCACCTCAAGACTCTTCATTTATTTTGCTAGAACTGAAAATACTATCATAGACTAGGCCCTATACCGCTATTACTAGATCGCGCAAAGCTGGAGTCCGTTAACACGTTCCTTTCTGGGTCTCGAACGGAAAAGAAGGATTCCGACGATTAACTGCGCGTCCCTTTGTTGTGTTGTGTTGAATTTAAATTTTTGCGGTTGAATGTTCTTAAAGGAAAGAACCATGAATCGTTTTTACCTGTATTTTCCGCTCGAGACCCAAAAAGGGGGGGGGGGTGTAAACGGACGCTGAGCTTCGTGCGATCTTGTAATATATACACGCCCGAAGTGTTTCCCAGGCAGAGCATTTTTCACCTAGAAGTAGCTCACCATATCACTGAGTTATTGCTGACTGCTCCACTCTCCCATTGACGTTTCCCCTTTATCCTATCCAGGCCAAAATTAATATTCCTGTGGCCGTGACCTAGAAACCCAAATTTCGTTGCGCGCCTGTGCGCGATATCGATTGATTTGCGATATTTTTCGGCCGCTCGATGCTCTGCTTACAGACACGTCTTTTCGCGAAGAAATCTCGAAAATGCACCGAGGCCGCGCGAAGAATTCTCGCGAAAAGCAGCAGTTAGGCCACGGCCACAGGAATATTAATTTTGGCCTAAAATCGATAATTTAAAATACTTTTACTTATTTTTAAAGCGTCGCTCTTTGTGCGCTGCATTTTCCCACCCCTCTAGTTTGTATTAAAGAAAACTTTTTTCAAGTTGGCACCCCCCTTTAAACCAAAAACCGAATATGAAAAAAAGGAGCAAGGAAAAACAGACGAGCGGTTTTCAAATTAGAATAATTTTTCAGGGTGCGTTTTCATATTTTCTCTTTAAAATTTTAAAGTGTCTACCTAATTATATCACATCGAATTTCTTCCAGGGAACAAGAAATCAGAAAAGTTATGGAATCACGCGTGCTTAGTCACGAACACCCATGGCTTCACGCAGACGCATTCGAAGAAAAATGTTCAAACAAGAATGCAATTGCTATAAATACTTAGTTACAAGCCGTTTCACAAATGAAGTTTTCAAAACTATTTTTAAAACCAATAGCTCTCTATTTTTTTTTGAAAGCTTAGTGAGATCTCTATGTACCAATATAATGATAGAAACAACGCGGAAACACTTTTTTCGATAAAATGTGGGTAACGAAGAGAGTCAGACGGATATGTAAATCAATCACTCCAACTAAAGTCGGCTTCTGACATCGTTTAAGTGGTTTGAGTTCTTTTCCTTATGGGAGTGCGAGCCGCCCGTTCCGTTATTCTCCTCCCACTCGTCCTTTTTTAACGGGATTTCAGAGTGCGGAGCACCCCTAATGGTGGTCCTTCCGGGCTTTGTGATAATGACTAAGTTATCTTAGTAGATTTCTGTACTACCTATTCGAAAGCTAGGTGAGCCCGGGGTTGAGGACGGACTCGATCTCGTGATCTCTCGATTGCCAGCGGCCACCACTACCGACCAAGCTTCAAAAACCCCCCGAGACACTTATTTCTTTTCGCATTGAGTCGGTCCATCTTATCGGCGGCCGTCCACGTGGTTTTTTTCCTGTTCCATGCTACTAGACACCAGCTTCAATCACATCTGCTACTAGACACCAGCTTCAACGAAACGGTAGCACAAAGGCAATGGTAGCACATACTAACTTAGTTACTTAGTGGATCCGTCCTTCGCTTACGGTGTGTGAGCGCGGATCACAGCCAGCCACTTCTTTCGATCCCCTGCGATGGTGCTCCATGGAGTTGCGAGTCGATATCCTTGGCGCTCCGATATCTCCTTGGTCAGCACATCGGACCAACGCATAGGTGGGCGCCCGACCGGTCTTTTCGTGTCACGGGGAATCCATTCCTGCACCAGCCTCGTCCTTCTGTCGTCGCTTCTTCGCATTATGTGACCCGCCCATCCTAGCTTCCTCTTCTTCACGTGGATGAGTGGGTCGCGGACTAGAGACATTCGCCGGATGTCTTCTCGGTGGAGCTGTCGTTCTCTTTGCTCCGCCAGAGAGACCCCTACCAGTCTTTTTTCGAGGGATGCGTGGGTCCCTCTGACCTTTTCTGCTAGCGCTTTCGTCAGTGACCAGGTTTCTGTGCCATAGGTGAGCGCCGGGAGCACAGTGGAGCCGAAGAACTGGGCCCGAGTCTTGGAACAGGTGAGCGCGTCGGTGGTGTTTTTGATGTTGTTGAACGCCGCCCAGGCCGCGCGTCGCCTTCTGTGGAGTTCAGGTTCCAACTCGTTCCTTGCGTTGAGCAGTCGGCCGAGGTAGACGTATTCATTGACGTCCTCGATGGTGATGCTGACGTTGTTTCTCGTGATGTTCACTGGGCTGTCCTTGGCGAATGGGTTACGGAGTACCTTGGTTTTGTTGGTGCGGAGACCAACCTTTTTGCATCTTTCGACAAGCTCCTGGATCATCTCGCTTGCCGTCTGCGGATCGTGTGCTACGAGGACTATGTCGTCAGCAAATCGCAAGTAGGTCAGATTCCGGCCGTTGACTCTCGCTCCAGGGCTCCGGTGGCAGTCGTCCTCAGGTCCTTTCAAGTGGTTCCATGACATCTGGCCGAAGACGTGCTCGAGGCAGGAGGAGAACAGGTTCGGAGAGATGGGATCACCTTGGCGGACTCCTGTGGTGACGGGCACTTCGATTTTCCGGTGGAACGGAGTGATGGTAGTGGTGCAGTCAGTGTAGCAGTCCTTGAGGATGTTGATGTAGGCTGGTTCAATCCCTTGTTGCTCCAAGCTCTCCCATATCGCCCCGAACTCCACACTGTCGAACGCTTTCTCGAAGTCGATGAATATCAGCGTGAGCGGTATTCTGTATTCGCGGCCCGCCTCCAGCAGTCGCTGGATTGTGTGTATATGATCTATCGCGGAGAAAGATCTGCGGAATCCTGCTTGCTCGACGGGCTGGGCTTCTTCCAGAGGTCTCCCTATCCTGTTCAGCAGACACTTCGTGAAGAGCTTGTACAAGACTGGGAGGATACAGATGGGTCTGTCGTTGCCGAGGTCTTCTCTGTCTCCCTTTTTGAAGATCAAGGTGGTGTTGGAAGACTTCCATCTCTTTGGTACCCTTCCGGATGCGAAATATGTCGAGAAGCGGCTCGAAATGAGAGAGATGGCGTTGTCGTGACAGCTTTTGTCTTCTCCTGCAGCTTTTCCGTTCGGGAATGCGTTGAGAGCTGACCGGATTTCGTCAGGAAGGAAAGGCGATGGTGCTTCGGCTGTGGTGATGGTCGCCGCTGGAGAGGCGGTGCTACCGCGAAACAGGGCCGAGTAGAATTCCTTGATAGTCCGTTCCATCGTTGACCTTGATGTGATTCGCTCGTCAGTCGTCGGAGAATTCAGGCTGGGAATGAGAGACTTGTATTCCAGCATCTCTCTCGCCACTCTCTTCAGGCTTCTTTTTTGGTTAGCTGCGTTTAGAAGACGGGACGCGGTGAACGCTTCGTGATCCTCGTCGACCGCTTTTCGGCTATCTGCGGATAGTGACTTGAAACTGGGGTCCGTCCGGTCAGTGAAGCGTCTCCTGGTCAGAAGCTGCTCCGTTGCTTCTGATAGCCGATTGGAAGAATGGTTGGACGGTTGGGTAACCGCTGTGTTTTGAAGCTCCTGAAGCGTTTCGACAAGATTGTCGTAGTCTTCGTCAATGTCTGGATTTGGAGCTACACTGATGGTTGCACTTGATGCCAGAGCGGCCGCTGGGTTCAGAATCCTCTTTGGGGGCTTTCTTTGCTTTACCTGCTCGTATCTTGCAATGCTGTGGTTGATGTGCAGATTGGCGCGAAGAAGACGGTGGTCGCTGCCGTTTGTGAACGAGGGCAGAACGTTGACGTCGGTCACGAACAGTCGATTGGCCAGGATGTGGTCGATCTCGTGTTTGTACTGGCCGTCGGGGCTGATCTGAGTCCAACGTTTGTGCATTGGCTTCCGGAACTGTGAGTTCATGTGCCACACTCGTTGACTTTCGCAGAAAGTTGCGAGGTTCTCGCCGCTCTCGTTACGGGACTCCATCGCGTGCGTTCCGATGTACTTCTCTGTGCTCGTTCTTCTCCCGATTCTAGCGTTGAAGTCTCCCACAACCATTTTGAATTTGCTTCTGCAAGAACGGTAGGCGTCGGTGAGGGTGTCGTAGAAGTCTGCGTGCTCCTCTGTAGAAGCGTCGGCGGTTGGCGCATACACTTGAAATATGGTGCAGCAGAATCTCCCCCGAGTCCTGATTGTGATGTAACCAAGTCTGTGGTTGACAAACTGGACGTCTTCGACTAGGAACCCCACTCCCCCTGAAACGGCGGTGGCGCTTCGTTGTCCGAGGAAGATCCCGGTTCCGTCTCGATGAATCGTTTGCACTTCCGATTCTCGCTTCGTCTCTGACAGTCCGATAATGTCGAACTATATTCGTTTGGTCTCTTCGAGAAGCTCTGATAGCCGGTTGTCGGTGGCAACCGATCGGCAATTGAAGGTGCCCACGCGTAAATCGACTCTTCTAGTTTTGGGCCGGGAGTTTCCAATTCGTGAAAGGCAGACATCGTTTACTCCGTGATTTGATCGCCTCTCCCGGTTTGCGTCTGAGTCTGCCGTGTCAGATGCAGATGCCGGGTGCGGAGGACTGAGGCAGTGGTGTTGGCTGTTCTGAGCTGGTTTTTGTCCTTGGTTACTTCATTATGGCTTGCTAAGCCAATGCTGAAGCCGCCCGGTCGCAGAGAGTATTAGACGCTACCTCTGACCTGCGTAGGACTGTCTACATCTCTGCCAAATGGGGCACTCCCGATGTGTCAATCTCATCAGGTATGTAGAAATGCACCATTTGTTGCCCAGGGTTCGGCTATCGTGGAGCCTCAGTACAGAACCCTTATCTTTGTGAGCGTCCATATAAGGCAAAGGGAAGGGTGAGTAACGATTTCATGGGAAATAAAAATTTTGTATTATAGGATCCCGCGAAACGCGGAGTCCGCAGTTCCGCCCTTGGCGGGTCTCGAACGGAACTGACGTCACGCGACGTGAAATTGCGTGTCCCTTTAAAGTTTTTGTATTGAATTTAAATTTTCGCGGTTCAAAGTTGTTGAAGGGCGGCACCTTGATTTGTTTTTTACCTGTAGATTCCGTTCAAGACCCGCCTGGGGACGGAACTGCGGACTCCGCGCTTCGCGCGATCCTATAATACAGGGAATTACATTCTTCAATGGCAGAAAAGTAGTTAGTATGCCTAAGAGAGAATATCTTATACCGACAAAAAGGATTTCAGGTTCGGGCTCGTTGCGGGTGTTCATGAGTCGGCCGAAGTAGACGTATTCGGTGACGTCTTCGATCGGAGTTGTTGGCCGCATGATGGTGACTTCCGAAGTTTCTGCGGACATGTTCCGCAAAACATTAGTGGTCGTTGAGTTTCAGGCCTACTTCTTGGCATGCCTTTGTCATGTCTGTCAGCATTTTGCTGCTCGAGGGGTGCTAGACTGGGATTTGACGTATATACGATTCGGATAATTTCATTATCCGAATTTTCCGACTTTTTTCGGATAATTATCCGAGAAAAATGTTTGTATAAAATATCCGTCGGATAATTCGGATGATTTTTAACTCAAAATTTCGGTTTTTCTAGTGGTCAAAAGTGTCTCGAAAGTCAAATTTTCTCTACAAAACTGTAAATTTTCACAAAATTTCAGACTTGCGACTAGCCGGGCCGGGCCCAAATGAAAAATTTCTCGGCCCGGGCCGGGCCCGGGTTAAAACACAGCCCGGTCCAAGCCAAGCCCGGGCTGAGCTTGGGCCCAATCCGAAAATCGCTAGTCTGAAAAAAAACAAAAAAAAATTTGTACAACCAAAATGAGCTGGACGCACAATTTGGAGCTTACTTACAATTTGCCGACTTGACTGTTCCAACCACAAGTCAATACTCGTCTTGGAAAATGGTGCCATCTGGAGTTTTCAGGTGCCATCAACGGCTGGGGTACTTATCCATATTCACACAGACGAGTGGAAACAACTTGTTTTTTGAGTTTTAAATCAAGTTGAACCCAGTTCCCAAAAAAATCGGAGATTTTTGAGCTTTTTCATGAAATTTCTCGAGTTTAGCCTGAAACTAATAAAATATGGGCAGTAACATCTGCGGTAAATGATGAAAATGGCATGAAATTACATAAATAAAACAATCCAGAGTCATTAGTAATGGATTCGGAAATCTGCCGAAATTCTCCAAACCTCAACATTTTTTGGCCATTATGAACCGTTCAAATGTTTTTTTTTGCACCCCACTCTTATTTTTCAAGGTAGGAACATAGAACGGTTGGAGAGTAGGTTTTTTGGAGTTTCGAATCAAATGTTATTGACAGTTTAACGTTGACTTCGATCATTTTCACGAAACCCTCAAATTAGGTGGGTGGCGCAACATTATGAAACGCACTGTAATGGAAAAGAAAGATTTTTCAGAATTTTTCGTTAGCTAGATTTCCCCACCACTTTGATTTTTTTGAAGCAAGCTAGTTTTGAGTTGGCATTCTCGCACCGTTAACACAATTACAAATTTTAAGTGTTCGGCCCCACTCGGCGAAATTTTTATTCCACATCCCGAAGTTCTTTCTCACAATTGACAAAAAGGAATGTCACATTGTCTGTTCATTTGAATGATCGGTGTGCTCACTCTAGTGATCAGTCGCGTTGCGAAATCTGCGCGAGATACTAGCTTCATAGACAACTGACTGTGTTGTCCCGCCTACTTCGTGTTCTATTGATCTCTGAACATTAACCGCTCGCTTGGAAGAGACCTCCCTTTTCCCTCAGTCGCTTTACAATTGGTCTTCTCTCCCTACTTCGTGTTGCCTTACGTTCTAATTCCAAGCTTCAGTGAGATATTCTCCTCCTATTTTTTAAAATCATATCAACATCATGTAACGAATGCATTGTAAAACATATCAATTATCAAGTGTGTTTTTTTTTCAATCCTCCTTTGACCCATTTTTTTGTCTTCTTCCATTGTCTGTTCCGATCATGATAAAATGATTGCGAATTCGAAGTACCGAGAGAGCTAGGCATCATTTAAACTCTGCACTTCTTCTGTTATCAATATCATGTATTGTTGTCTGATCAAAGACCTAATTCATCATTGAATCTGTCGCACTGTACAACTTGATAGTCTATCGTCTAAATTGTACGTTTCGCAAGATCAACTGTTTGTTGATCACCGCGCGCATTCATGTTTGATGTCACCTGTCTTTAACATTTCCCACTCTAAGTTCACCGTGGTTCAAAACTCACCAGAGATATTTTTTAAAAAGTAATTTGACGATTCTGCAGATATGACAAGCACTCAATCTCCATTTTCATTTTCTGCTTTACTGAGATGCGGCTCGCCAGACCAAACGTTTTGTATGGACTCGTTGCTCAAGCCAGAGTTTTCCGAATACTCACCTTCCGGTGACAATGGGAGTGAAGGAGAAGAATTGTCAATTTGGTAATGTAAGAATGTTTTCAATTTTCAAAGACCATAGTATTTTAGCTCGGTCTGTTGTGATGAGGCTTCAGGAAGACATTACGGAGTCGTTGCCTGTTTTGGGTGCAAGGGATTTTTCAGAAGAACTGTGAGGGCAGGAAAGCATTATGTTTGCCGCTACAGCAAAAAATGCAGGATTGACAAAAGTGAGTTCATTGTTTCCTTCAGTGTGCATTGTTTTATTTTCCAGCTGGAAGGAACGTATGTCGGTCCTGCCGTTTTCAAAAATGTCTCGAAGTTGGAATGGAACCAGACGGTAGTGTCCCATGTGTCTCAAGAAATGACTAACCGAACTTCATTCCAGCAATTCGCCCCGACCGTGATAAAACGGGCCGCCAGAAAAACCCCAGAAGAAACACTCATTTCGAACCCAGAAAACTATCAGCATCCTCTCTATCAGGAGAACTGCCATCTATGACAAAATACAGAGTGAGAAAACTCGAAAATACTTTCAATGTCAATTTCAATATCAGGAGGATAGTGATGACGTAACGACTTCTCCTTCTTCAAGAGCAGACTCAGTTCCCATGGAAACAAAACCTAGTTTTGCCGATGAGTCGGTTTTGACAACACTGAGTGAAATTGAAGATATTGTTGTCAAACTTCAAGACAACTGTGTAACGACACAGCAGAACATACCAGAGATGAAAGAAGCTATAATAAAACCATCTCTTATTGCCGCCCGAACACTGGTTTGATTTCAAAATTCGTCTAAAAAACAATCAAAAATTCAGCTAGTTTTCAATGGTGCTAAGGGTAATGCGGATGCGAACTGTGTGTCTTCGAATCTTCGCAGAATGATAGTTTTCACATTTGATTATATAAATACCCTTCGGCCTATTGCTGATTTACATGCAGATGAAAAGGTAAGCAATAATTTATTCCGATTTTACGTTTTATTTGCAGTTAGCTTTGGCTAGAAATATGGTGGCACCTTTTCTTCTTTTGTTTTGTGGTTATCAGTCTGTTGCCAATGAATCCCCCGATTCCGAAAGTATATATCTTCCTTCTGGGCATAAGCTTCTTGCTGGTCGAATGTTGTTCAACAAGGAAACTGACAAAAACAATCATGCTGTCCTTGAGAGCAAAGCCGAGTGAGTCTTTCTGCGTAAACGCATTGTTTCCGCACACCGTAATGTTTCTTGCAATTTCTCAGTGTTTGCATTTTTTGAGTAAGAGATATATTAAGATCGCACATAGCTTGCAGTCCTGAAATTTCGTCACGCGACGATTCAAAGTTTTTTAAGGGGAGCACCTCGAATCGGTTTTTTTTAACCTGTATTTTTCGTTTAAGACCCAAAACGAGGCGTTTCAGCGGACTCGCGCGATCTTATAATATCTATAAACATTTATCAACTCTTTTGTTCAAAAATGACACCATTTGATGTTTGAGGAAGAACATACGAGAGATTGTGTGTATTAGAAAAGCAAGAACCAAAGTGCGCTTTGCATTCTCTTGGTCTTGTCGGCGCTGATCTCTTGAACTTTGATCATTGGGGCGGGTGTCTTGTGGTTTGGTTGGTGTCAAAGACCAATTTTGTAACATGATGAGACTCGATGACAAAGTTGACAAGACTTGTTTGCAGACATGTACGGCGAAATATGACGGAGATGATTTTGAGTCAACTACGGAGATTGAACGTGTCAAAAATTGAAATGGTTGCATTAAGAGCAATAATGGCACTTGACCCAAACGTCAAAGATCTTTCGCCTGACTCTTGCGAACTGTTAATAGTAGCTCGAGAGTCAGTACAAAATGCACTTTTTTCGCATCTCATCTCAACATTCGGAGCAGTTGATGCAACATCACGATTTGCTCATATCCTCCTGCTTGTCGCTTCCGCAACGGTGATCATTTTTTGAAGAGCATGAATCAATCTATTCTTTCAGAGGGTTGCGTCTTCTCTTTCATCATTTTTACAACTAAGCAAAGAAGTCAACTATGATATCGACGGGGTCCTTGAAGAACTTCTTCTATTAGATCAAAGCTGAATTTTCTTTTTTAATTCAATTGATTGTCATATTCGATGTTGTCAGTTTTCTTGAAGCGGGTGAAGAAAATAACATTTGAATTTGAATCTTAGGACTTATTGATGGTTTTGTTTTTTAAGTCATTTTGATTTTCGAAACTTTTCATTGACTTGAATAAATTTTTGAAACATTAGAAAGTTGATCTATAGTCAAACTTTGAATGTCTCAGTGAATACGAGAACACAGAGACTGCCGTTTCGAAGAAAAGTTATTTCTTCCTGAAACAAGTTAAACATTATCAGAATGAAAGCACACTGCGAAACCTACGGAATCTGTTAAAACTCACGTAAGCTTTGGTTTAAACGATCAAAGATTTAGAGTGCTACTGGTCGGCTACTACGCGCACAAAACTCACAAAGCACACTGCTCTTTGGTCACTTCGCGGCGTTTTTGCATCTTTTGTTCTTTGATCTCTTCGGCGGGCACGCACGCATGATGACCAGAACACACCGCTTTCAATAAAGAACAAAAAGATCAGAAACCAGAAGAAAGTCGAAATAGAAGTTGGAGAAACACAAGCCGTGGCGACCGAGGGACACATTTTCTCTGAACAAACGTAATCTTACGATGTGTTTCACATAGTAATCACCAAATTGTTAGAAAACTAGAGTTGCTCATACAGGTACCTAGCCAAAGCGTGAGGGAATTTCGTATTTTTTCCATGATTTGTTTTTTAGCTGAAATCCGTTGTGATTTGTCATTTTTCATCGAAATCTCAGCTTGTTCAATAAAGGACTTAAATCGTTTGTGTTGACAGAAGTGTTGATGGGAAACTTGTCTGGAGATCTTGTGCAGGAAAAGCGAGGCCCACGGACTCTCCATCAACCCATCCAAGACTATTCTCCTCGTTAACAACAAGAAGACGGTCTCGAGCATCACTCTTCCCGACGACATCTCCGAGCTTCCGATGGATGCCGCTATCTGGGAAGATGGTTCGCTGCTTCCGGCAGTCTCGATCAGGAGATCACAAAAAGAATTCGCAGCGGCGGCTCTTTTGCCATCAAGCCAATCTGGACCGGAAGAAAAGAATGCAGCTTTTCTGACAGAATCTCATCCCTGCCATCTTCTACGCCAGCGAAACGTGGAGCATCACTACCGATTCCATCCACAAGCTCAACCGAACCCTGGCCGTTCTGACCGCCGCGGCGAATCTGAGGAAACATCCCGACGCCGCCAAAATAATCATGTCAAGAAAGGCCAAGTAGGCCGGTCACTTTGCCAGGAGGGAAGATAGAAGGATCTCCAAAGTCGTGACGGAATGGTAGTCGCGGATCGGACACCGGAACCCGGGAAGGCCCAAGAAACGATGATCCGACAACATCGCTCACCACTTGAAGCTGCTCCAAGACACCTGATCAAGAGAAGGGCTGGTAGACGTCGAGCGGGTTTTCTGAACCCCAAAATAACACGGTTCACAGCGGCACGAAACGATCGTACACAATGAAAGAAGTTTTTCCGCTGCCTGTCAGACTAGATCAACAGACCCCAAAATCCAAGTAAGTAAATGGGCCTAGACGGATGAACGTAGTTTTAGGACAGGCTAAAAAAGTTTGGGAATAATATGTATTTTGCCGTTCTAGCGCACCTTTTCGCCCATCCTCAATTTTCTCATTTTTAAGCCATTTTAAGGCTTATTTTTAACATAAACAAGTCTTAACTCTTCAAAAATGTGTCATTTTAAACAATTTTCAAAAATGACCAAAAGGTCGAAAAGTGCGTTATAAAAAATGGGCAGATACTCTTTCACTACCATCTCTTTCACTACTTTCTCTTTCACTACTTTTTCTCTTTCACTACCACGTCTCTTTCACTACTTTTTTTGAGATTTCTCTTTCACTACTTTTTCTCTTTCACTACCACATCTCTTTCACTACTTTTTTGTCTCTTTCACTACTTTTTCGTCTCTTTCACTACTATTTTTTTCTCTTTCACTACCATTTTTTCTCTTCAACTACCATTTTTTCTCTTTCACTACTTTTTTCTCTCTTCTGATATTTTGAACACTTTATCTCCTCCCTTATCTTTACACTCCCACTACCAGCTTTTTGGGTTTGTCATTTCACAGTTTTCGGCTTTCGGGTAAGATTTTCTCTGACTTCTGACTACTGATAGATATTTTCGCGACTCTCACGTTCTGCGCCTATTCGTGAAACTATCTGACACCTCTAATGCCCCGTACTGGAATGGGCCTTGCCAGAGTTGAGTTCCCCGAGGAAAAAAGGATTTAATAGGAAACATTTTATTTAAAGAGGAAATATTGGATTTTTCAGATGTGGCCCTAACGAGGGCCGTTGGGTTGTCATCGAGAGCTGAATTTGGAGACGAAACCGACAGCGGTGAACATCTGAAAATTAGCATTTTAGAATAGGAAATTGACAGTAAGATATTTGATAAATAAGGAAAAACAATTGCGAAAAAAAATCTGAAGTTGGCCCAAAATTCTAACTGGGATTTGAAGGAATTGGGGTCTCAACAGCGTGGAAAACCATTATATCGCAAATCTTAAATTTATTTTCAGCAACAAAATTTTTAAACATCTCAGAAAACCGAAGAAAAAAGAGAATTGAGTTGAAAACGCTGAAACTGATCGGTCTAATGCTTAAACGTTGAATACTCAGTCAACGAATTCGCTGCTACGGTGTATGCGGAGTTTCGGCATCGACCGTAATCCGCGAACAATTTGGGCGTTTTCAACTCAATTCTCTTTTTTCTTCGGTTTTCTGAGATGTTTAAAAATTTTGTTGCTGAAAATAAATTTAAGATTTGCGATATAATGGTTTTCCACGCTGTTGAGACCCCAATTGTTTCAGAAGCACGCATTACTTCCTCGATGGCAGAATTACTTAATCAGAATGGCCGAGTTTCGTGAAATCAAAGAAAACCGTTTGAAGAAGGAAACAGCTTTCGAAGCCGATGAGAAGGCGAAGGAATTGTACGAAGCCAAATTTTTTTCTGCTTATGCGACTTTCGATTCTGATTGGCTTCGTATGCGAAAGGAGTATGCAACCTTTCTGGACAATATTCCGACTTATATCAAAGAAGCTGCTAAGTCATTCCTCACGCGCAAATTCAGCAATAAATTGATCGTCGTTGATTTCAAGGATAAACCTTCTGGTATGCATAATTTTATTTAATGCTGATTTTGATTTAAAAATTATTTAGGTACTCGATCTGGGGCGGTGTGTATTGTAAGTTTCGATGAAACCCGACGCGTGTTTTATGTGAAGACAAACCACAACGCATCAAGTATTTCTAGTAAGTTCATTGCTGTGAATCAGTACTTTTATTTTGAAATTTTAGTTACTCACCGCGGTCCTCTGAACATGATCGAATTATATATCTACAAGCTTTTGGAGATTTTGGGAGTTGGAGCAGTCGTTGAATTTATTCCTAATGTTGTTGCATCGGACAAAATCGTGTATATTTGCGGTGAAGAGATTGTCGCATTCAAAACCTTTGTGATGCTGGAGAGAGACTGGTAAGTATTTTTAAAAGTTATTTATTTAAGGTTGATTTCAATTTTGTCAATTTCTCCTTTCAATTGTTGTGTATTTAGGGATGTTTTCGAACGTAAAATTGTCAAGAAGAAAGAAGAAATTGCAAAAGCTATCATCCAATTATCTCTGTTGGCTCAAATTCTCGGATTGGGTGATCTGAATGCTGAAAATATTGGCTTTAGCCAGAGTGCTTTTTCTTTATTTGTCGTGGACTTCCGGACAGGATTCATTGATAACTCGGTTGCGTTCGAAGCAATCAATCGTCCAAAGACTGCGATGAGTTTGGTTGCTCAGCTGAAGATGAATTTAGGGCGATTTTTGGACTTGGTTAAGGTATGTATTTTTTGTAATTAATATGAATATAATGAGTTTTGTTTTTTAGGAAATGACGTTCGAGGAACAGCTCAAAATTGGGAAAGAGTGCATCGTTCAATGGGAAATCAGTTCAAAATTGGATGTGGCTTTTGCAAAGCTGGACGAAGAAAAAAATGTTTTCCACCGGGCCGATTCACTATTCGCTAAGGGAACCGAAACTCTTAAAGAATATATCACTGTTGTTCGAGAAAAGATTAGTCAAATAAGTAATTTATGATTTCTTTTCGTTGAATAATTGTTGAATAATCCGATCTCAACACCAACACCATCACCCCTTTCCTCTAACACTTCATCCCCACTCACATTCTCCGCAAGAATCGAGTCCTCATCCAACAAGCCCATGTCATCAACGTTCGCCATATCTGATTTAATGATGTGTATATTGTCTTTATTTTATGTATATGAATCGCGAAATTTTCCCTTAGACCTTTCGGCCCCCAAGTTATGAGTGGAGGGTATTTCTGTGTCTCTCATAAAGATTCCACGGAAATTTTTCATTTCTAACACATTAACAAGCTCTTCGATTTCATAATTAGTTAATGGCTTCAGATCCTTCAAAAATTTTGTCATTTAATAGTGTATTTTTATTCAAATTGTTAGCGCAATATTTCGACCATTGGATTTCGACCAAATTTTTTTATAACGCACTTTTCGACCTTTTGGTCATTTTTGAAAATTGTTTAAAATGACACATTTTTGAAGAGTTAAGACTTGTTTATGTTAAAAATAAGCCTTAAAATGGCTTAAAAATGAGAAAATTGAGGATGGGCGAAAAGGTGCGCTAGAACGGCAAAATACATATTATTTTTGGGTTCTAAAACCGGTCGATTGGCTTTGTGCTCTAGAAAGAACTACAATGAAATACAGCGAGGACCTCACCACCGTTTTAAGGAAACTTCAGCAGTCAGTTATATCATGATCGCAAATTGGTGGACGTTTTGGGATCCTCCTGTATTTGTCTACAACATAGTTCAGAATCTCCGAAGCGCAACCCACATTTTGATGTACGAAAAAAACTGACCTGTGCTTGGGCGGACCTTGTGTAATGACGTTGCCCTCGTCAGTCCTGGTTGTTACTTCTTCTCAGAGTGAGCCGGTCCATCCCATCGGCGGACATCCACGCGGCCTTTTTCTGTTCCACGGGCACCACTCCGTCATCATTGTCGTCCACCGCCCGTCCCTTCTTCTCGCAACGTGTCAGGCCCATCCAAGCATCCTCCTCTTTACGTGAACAATCGGGTTGAAGACTTCGGACACTTTCTGACATCTTTGCGGTGCATGTCCTGTTCTCTCTGCGCTTTGAACAGGTTATGGCATCGGTGGGTTCTTGATTCCGTTGAAGCCGGCCCATGCTGCTCGTCGACGACGGTGGATTTCCGGCTCGAGCTCGTTGCGGGCATTAGTGAGTCGTCAGAAGTAGACGTATGTCCGAGGACACCGAAATGTGGTCCGGTTCGTCTGTTTCTCCTTTGAACTTGTTCTACAAGACAATCCTGATTCCTGAGTACTTGTTCGAGGACGGCAGCGAAGAGGTTGGGAGATATTAGGGGTCCTTGGCGTACTCCTCGGCTGACCGGGATTTTAACCGGCTTGTGGAAAGGTGAAATTGTCGTGGAGCACTGGTTGTAGCACTCCTGGAGTAGGTTGATGTAGACTGGGTCGACCTCTTATTTATGTGGTTGAGTGTTGAGAATTTCCTTCTGAATCCGGCTTGTTCGACTGGTTGTGTCTCATCGAGTGTTGTGCGTATTCGATTCTGCAGGCATTTAGTGAAAATCTCGTACAATATGGCAAGCAATGTGATCGGTTTATAGTTTTCCAGGTCTTCTCTGTCGCCCTTTTTGAAGATGAGGGTCGTTTTGAACGAGTTCCATTGACGATTTTCCTGGTTAGGGATTTCCCCGTTTGCGAGGTAGTATTTGAATTGCGTTCTGATCAACAAGATGACGCTATCGCTTGCAGAGGAGTTCGGCGACTCACTTTTATGAGAAAACACAAGAAAAACCTTTGAGATTGCTGAAAATAGCAAAAAAAATGTTTAAAAAGTGATTGAAAAAAAAAACTAAATTTCGACGCACAAGTTTTGCGTCAGTAGCCCTATGGCGCGAAACCGCGCCATTGGCCGATATCGCACGCCATTGCACGGCACCCCAAGAAGAATATAAGAAAATGACGATGCAAACGCGCGCCACTGATAATTTCATTGAGGTCGCCTCGCCGGCGGCCGTTTTAGCACTGGGATTACCCTTTTTCGTCGTCTTCAAGCATAAAAATGAGGATTTTTTTTCGAAATTCTGCCTGCGTGGAATTGTAGAGAAGCAAAATAACTACAAAATAAGCGCCAAATGGGGCCATAATTTGGAGAAGGACTGTGCAGCGACGAGTGCAGCAATTTCTCGCAGAATTTCGCCCAGAAACGTAATTTTTCAGAGGCTTGACTGAAGTTCTCGATAGGAACTGATAGAAGAGGACAAGGTGGATGTCCCGAAACGGAATTTCGCTGAAAAAACAGAAGGGGGTACTTAGAATAAAATACCTTCTGATGCATCAATCTTTCCATTTTTCCGTTTTTTCTACATTCAGGGCTCTTCAGACGAACAATTCGAAAACAGGCGCCCGTCGAGAGGGAATGATACGTTTTCTATGCGAATGTTTTCTTCGAAACCATCACTTTGCCATATTTTATCCTTTCCATCGATTCTAGTCGATTTTAGTCGGTTCTCTAAATTCTACAGTAATTTTTGCGTCCTTATAAGGCAAACTTCACGCGAAACGCGCTAGCACGCGAAACGCGCCATCAACCACACGCTTGTGCGTATGTTTCGACCGAGGTGCCGTGCATTGGCGGATTTTACCCGCCAATGGCCATTAACCCCGCCACCCGGGCGCAAGTTTTCTTGATTTGCGGCAGCTAATAGGCGGTTACTAGCGAACTCTTCGTGGTCTTTCTCTACTGTTTTGTGACATTTGACAGAGAGAGGCTTGAACCTTATTTTATCCAAATTTTACAGAAAATGATCTTTACCATCTATTAAAAATTTTTTGTTCTTGTTTTCGCAGTCACCTCGGAATTTTGCTTGGTTGAATTATTGGATGGCCGGGTAACAGCGAGATTCTTAAACTCAACACATAGAACATGTTGCTTCGGCCCGGCAGTATGGTAATGCCACATTGTTTGATCGAACATTAGTTTTTACCTAACAAAACTTTATTTTCAAAGGATGATTGAGCTGAAAAAAGAGAAAGCATAACTTTTACACAAAGGTGACACAAAAATACTAATGTTATTTTAAATTTCGGCACAACTTTCTTGGAAAAAATATAAATTAAGAAACAAAGATTGAGAAGAAATTATCGCTCCTCGATAATTTCATCTAAGTTCAATCTATAGTAAATGAGTCATATTGAAAATAGATGGCAATGTTCTGAACTTCAAGGAAGCGTCGGCTCCGCACGAGAAGAGCCGCATATTTTGATCAACAAACATTTGTTGTACTCCTTGCACTGATGATTGACCAACTAAAATGAATCTCATATGCACTTTGTATGATCGAACTTTCATGAGATCGAACTTGCAGAAACATATATTAATAATACTATTGTTTTTAATTTTAAAATCTTTCACCTAGATTGTAACAACTTTCCCCCTAGCGTCGCTCGGATCAGACTGCGTCGAAAAAAATGCTCTAACCGCGTCACTCTTTTGCTTCTTGCACTGTTTTTTTTAAACCAGTGAGGTCATGATAATCTACTTTGATGGTACTCTGTTGTCCGCTGCTTGTCCGCTAGTCTGCTAGTCCGCTACAAAACAGCTAGTCTGCAGGTGCTAGATCGATAGACAATAAAATGGCCTCCCTTGTAAGATGATAATTACTTATCGAACTTATCGATTAGAATAAATGATTGTGACCTGTTTCAAAGAAAAGTCCACAATTTCTCTAAACTTTGCGATGCAGTTGCAAACTTAGTAATATGACTTCGGACTAACCTTGTCTGAATGAGAATCCTCCTTTTGTTGCATGCTCGCCTGGAAGTGTGTACATCAATTGTGGATTAGAATCAGCTGACCAAATCTGTAGAAAGTGATGAGAGTTTTGAACTGAAACTTATCAACCTTAATGTCCCCTTCGCTCGATCCAGCAACAATTAAATCTTGGGAAAGATCTGTTACTAGCGCTTTCACGGTGTGCATTGGATCGAAAGCTTTAATAGTTTGTCTCAACTGCCTTTGGCGTACATCCCAGAGACAGATTTCACCATGATGACCGCCGGAAAATATTGTCTGAAAATTTAATTTTGAGTTTGAATCAGTTCTGCTCTTGCAAACCTGCTGGCTTGGAGAATATAAAGCACAAGTCGCTCCTTCTGGGTGAGCCACCCAAGAGTGTACCAGAGCGCGGTTGGTAGGTAAAAGAGTGTCCCATAAACCCAAATTGTAATCAAGTGACGAAGACCCTGCAGTTAACAGAACGGAAGAAGAATGACCGAGGAATCGGACGTCTGTAGCACACTTGTTGTGACATCGCTGACTCTGCAAAAATGCCACCGTCTTTTGTAGGTATTTTTTTACTTACAAAGAAAGGTTTTTTCTGTTCTGTAGATTGGCTTGCTTGCCACAAGCAAAGCATACCATCTCCATCAACTGCGGCAAACTTGTTGCCATTGCAAGAAAAAGCGATCTTCGAAACTTTCGCATGTTGTCCAGCTATTCGTGCCGTATAAATGGCTCCTTTAGCTCCCCATTTCCAAACACGAATAGAGCCATCAGAAGATCCCGTGACGTCTGAGAATATAATTTTTCAAAGCTGCAATTCGCCGGCGGTTTTTCGAGCATAAAGAATTTCAGAAAAAAAAGTCAGTCGACTTCTTTAATTGTAAGTATTTTAACGGCCAATTTAGTAAAATTTATTGGAAAGTTATTCGATTTTTCTCCTCTCCAAAAATTGCCGGCCCAGCCCATTTACGGGCCGGAGATTTTTGTAGCGCAGCAAAATCGGAGAAATTCTCAATAATTTTCACCAAATCGCCCGTCAAAATACCCACAATTAATAAGGTTAACTGATTTTTAAGCATTTTTTTGATTGGTTTTTATGATCGAAAAACCGCAGGCCCGTCGGCCCATGCTTTGCAACCCTCGACTTTTTGTCGTGGGGCTTTCCCTTATTGATTGTTTCCACCAGAGATGCAACGGGCCGGGCTGGGCCAAAGTCAAAATTTCTTCTGCCCGACAAAAAATCCGAAGCTAGGACTGGCCCACGGTGACCCGTTTTGGCGGTCTGTGATTTGCAATTATGGGTTCCACCCAAAGAACGAGAAAGAATTTGAATTTTAGTCACAGAAAAGTAAACCTCTGTTTTTGACGACTTACAGAAAGGAGCATGTGGGTGTGAATCGATTCGGCGAACTCCACTTATGTGTCTCTTCATCATCTGAACGTTCATATAGGTAATCAAGAAAGGATTCATTCATTTGAAGGTGTTACGGAAAGTTTTCTAAAGAAGTCGCATCACATGATTTTTGGAGAAACAGAAAAATATTTATATGATCGTAAGCTCCTTTTCGAATTCTGTGCAACACACTGAACTCTTTAACAACGGGCATTTTCAGTAAGTAACAGTGTGGGCCCTCCAGGCAATATTCGATCAACGAACATTCGAGAAATTCCTCCAAAAACTCCTCGAAGAATTCTTCGAGGATTCCTCGAGGATTCGAACAAAATTCGAAGAATTCCTCGAAGATTCTTCAAAATCTTTTGTGAATTTTTGAAACTCTATCTACTAAATATTATTCGAAAACTGTATCAATAACTGTATCACTTCTTGGCACATATTATCGGATTTCTCGTATGCAATACGCTGAAATTTCTTGAATTTTTTCAAATTTTTTCATCTCTTGTCGTCTGTCGTCTCTTTCTCTTCGTGGCGAGACCAACCCCGTGAATCGACACCTTGGAAACAAACATTTCTCAGCGTTTTGCATACAAAAAAACCCGATAATATCCCACATGTGAAAAAAATCTTATTAATTATTCGAATATTCGAGGAATTTTTCGAGGAATTTTTCGAATTATTCGAATATTCAAGGAATATTCGAGGAAATTCTCGAATGATTCCTCGTGGGCCCCACAATGACAATTTCAGCATCAGAAACAGGCGCTCTCACCGCTACTCAAACTTTCTCATTGAAATACAACTGAAAACTTACATGAACATTATAGGTGCGCGACACCGTTTCACTTCGCAGAGAAGCGGCTGCTTGGTCTCGAAACGAAAATAAAAACTGAACCAGTCACGCGCCTTTAAACTCTTCAGAATAGGGTTTCCAAAAACAGTTCATAAATTGATACCGTATACCGAATAGTTTAAAGACGCATGACTAATTTAGTTTTTATTCGTAGCGAGACCACGCAGTCGCTTCTTCGCAAGGGGACACTGTGTTGCACGCCTATTATAGGGGTGACACAAACAAAACCACAATCACAACATGACTACTCAACCTTTTTCAGTCCTCCACGACTTCGATCAATAATCCAAGGAGTGAGCTGACATATTAGAAAGTTTTTTTCCTTGCCTAATTCGTTTATTTTTCACTACATGAGCCGTCAAAACAAATCACGATTTCGAACACATTTTGAACTTCTCTATCTTTAGACATTGTATTATCGATTAACGCATAGGGTGTAAGCAGCCCGATCCCGCATCCAGTAAATCTTACTAAGTATGATATCTGACAGCTAAAACGTGGTGCAATAATTTACACTGTCCTATTTAGTTGTTTAAATTCCCCCAGCTTGTGAGTTTTAGTGTCTGACACGGCAGCAAATCAACTTTCTAAACGTTGGATATACCCTGACTTAGTGTGAACTCACAATGTTGGCGTGCTTTGCATTCTGAAAAGAAGCTGAGTTTGTGAAGAATTGATAGTCGTCGTTGTCACGGAGTGCGTCTTGTTTTGAATGAATATTCTTCATCTGAAGTTTTCAAGTTCAATCGAAGGAGGCAAAAAAAAAAAACGGAATTACAATTTAATCGGATCGGCTCACTTCGACCGGTCTCCCACAGAGACAGATTTTCGAGTGAGTAGCGTTTTTTGTTTAAACACTTCCTGGACACACCTCCAAGTACAACCCTCTGTTATCTGTTTTTTTTTTTTTGAGTGATCCCCCGGTACGAGACTCCGACATAACGCGCCCGCCGCGCGCTGTTGTTTAGCGAAATATTCGCCGCGCGAGATTTGAAACGAATGATTGAGGAAAAAGAGATTGAAACATTTTATTCATTTCAAATCTCGCGCCCAACATTTCGCTAAACACCTACCCCGTTATTTCGGAGTCTCGTACCGGGATCACTCGAATAAAACCAGATAATATAGCTTCTTATTGAAACTTTTTCTCAAACATGCGGGACAACCGATAGCTTCTGATGGTACGGGGATCAGGGTTTGGGTGAGCCACCTTCGAACAAAAGTGATTAGTGCAGATGGGTCAGGAGAAAGGAACATCTTTCTGAAGGTGGGTCAAGCCCGCATCACAATTAGGTGTGTGGGCAAGCTCGCGTTATAATTGATGTCCTCTAATACAAAGACATTTCAACAAAAAAATTCCGCAAATCTATCAAGGCAACGCAATGGTGACGGGCAAAAAGCAGCAGTTCGGCAACCTTCACATGTTGCAACATGCCGGGCGAAAGTGAAATTTCTTGAGCTACCGACCCCCAAAAATTTTCGCGGATGTTCGGTATTTTTAAAGGGGGGGGGGGGTGTCCAATTTTTTGATGAAGTTAGAAAACTGTGGTTAGAAAAGTTTTCCTGTTATTATTGAGTAAAAAAACTAGAAAATTTCGGAAAATGGTTCTCGGATCGCGAAAATCCAAAAGAGAATGTTGAGCACGGGCTTTCAGGCCGGGGTGACAGAAAATTTGAAACTCTGCAAATGGTTATTTTGGCCTAAAATTCATCATTGAAATATTCACAGATATTTTCGAAGTGTCGGACCTTGGGCACTGGATTTTATTGCTCGGCTTGTTCATTTTAATGCAAACCCGTTTTGAGTTGACACTCCTTTTGAAAACCCAGAAAAAAAAACAAAGTATGTTCAGAAAACATACATCGAGTTCTGCTCGGTTCCACATCCATGAAGCTTGTTCAAACTGATCTTTGAATACGTCGGACATATCCATCTCCTGTAGTTCACTGCCATTTGAGACCACAATTAATCCTGGGCTGTCTTGATTGCAAGAAAAAGCCACAATAGGGTCACCATCACGTTGAATAATTTTGAACGCTTCTGGCAAGTTTGGAGAATTTTCAATTCCTAGCAAGGTTTCTGAAAAGTCTGGCATTTTTTCCTGAAAAATGACAAGTTTAGAAGGAAAAAAGTTTCATAATTACCACAATACTGCTCTGCGAGAAGATGTGTTTTATGAAAGTATCTTGTAAATGATCTTCTCTGACTAAAAATAACCACAGCCTTTTGATTAATTGAATCTTCCTGTCATCAGATTCAAAAGGAGTATTATCGCTTTTCACAAGCACTGAATATTTTCTGAAAAAAATAGCGAAAGTTGATTTGAATTGATGAATTGATCTGATCTGATCTTTACTATACTATTTGCGTAGTCCTGTCCACCCCCGCACTCCAGCTGGAATAACTTCTTAACCCAACCCGATTAATTTTGAATTTTGCATAAGCCCACGGGTCTTGAAGTGCTTCACCCTCTATAACATTTTTGGCTCGGTATACGGTAGGATTACGGTACCTACAGTACTAACCGTCATTTTCGACCCCCTTTCAAACTGAACAGACTGACTCCAAACTTCGACAGTAACATGTTTTGGATAGGGGAAAGTAATTGTATAAAGATCTGAAGGGTAGCATCAGGGTTACGGTAGATACCGCAGTCGAAAGTTCGAAATGTTATTTTTTTGAAAGGGTATTACTGCCGTCATGGAGATTGGATGGCAAGAGAGAGGAGTTGATAGTAACAAGTACTAAGGAAAAATCGAAAAATCGTCAGCGTCTCTCACTTTCACACAACCTAATTTTTTCAAAAAATAAACTTGAACGGGCCAGAAACGGTCAGAAAGTTCTAGAAATATTTCGGCGAGAATTAAAAAATCTGAGGGGAACCGTTTTGGCGAGAGTTCAAAAAGCTAAAGGGAGGACCGTTTTGGCGGAGGTCAAAAAGTTGAAGGAAGGACCGTTTTGCGGGAAATTCAAAAAGTTGAGGACAATACTGTTTTGACGGGAGCTCAAAAAGCTGGAGAGAGGATCGTTTTGGCAAGAACTCGGAAAGTTCTCTCCATCGTTTTTCACATCAAAAAAGTTACTCCATTTGGAAACCCCTGCACCCGTCCAAGCGAAAGCCAGCGGAAATAGCCGCGACCATCCCGCTGGTTTTCTCCTGTTTCTACACACACTCTCGACCAGTGTGTGGTCTCGAGACTCTCGTCTCGAGAAAATTTTTGTTCTCGGCTTTTTCTCATCTCGAGAGTCTCGAAACTCGGTACTCTCTTCTCGAGAAGTCTCGAGATTTCTCGAGACGAGACTTCTCGAGTCTCGAGACTCTACTTCCCGAGACCGAGTTTGTTTCTGAAAAAAGTGCATTTTTGCGCAGATGCGGAAAGCCAATAGTGTTTTGAAGACGAGAACATTTTTGCATACTGTTGCCTAGGATTGGCAAGGGGGCGCCCGCCTCAAGAGGGCCCACCCCCGTTCGGTGGGATTGCCTGTACGGGGGTCGGTAGCTCAGTCGGTAGTGGTGGCCGCTGGCAACCGAGAGGTCACTAGTTCGAGTCCGGCCTCAACCCCCCGGCTTCACCTAGCTTCCAAATCTTTTTCATTCAATCTAATCGAACTTTTAAGGACCCAAAGAACCTTTTTCAGCCAAGTAATTCATTGTTCGACGATTCCACCCAACAGGGGCGGCGGGACGACGGGGCGCCCCCATTTGCCAACTCTACCATTGCCTAAAAATGTTAAAGGCGCATAACTCAATTTTTCAGAAACGGTGCAATTTTGCATGGTGATGTTTGCAGACAAGACTTCTCGAGACTCAGTCTCGAGTCTCGAGACTCGAGACCGATCGAGACCGAGACCGAGACCGAGATTTCTTGAGAAATCTCGAGACGGGACGAGACGAGACAGAGACTCGTCTCGTTCTCGTAAAATCTCGTCTCGAGACCACACACTGCTCTCGACTATATCAGAAAAAAAAATCCGAATATCCCCCAAAGGGTTAAAACATCCTGCTGAAATATCATTATGCTTTGTAACCTCATAGTTGTAGCTAGAGCTTGATCATTCGTATCAACTGTCATATCGGGCAAGATATCGTTGGGGACTCCTCCCGGAAAATTTTTGAGGTACTGCTCTTGTTGTAGTTGCCAGCAGTTCAACCTTCTCAGTATTGAATCGATCCGAGGCGCAATATTAGGAATATCTGAGAATGAATCAAATAAAAAAGATAAAGATAAAGCGAATGTGTATAGTCTTTAAACTTTGGAATATGCTTGTCAAGTCGACCGGCTCCTTTTTTTTCAGAGTTGAAAAAATTCTTCGATAAAGTTACAAAATAGTGACAAGAAAAACTTCCCTTTTATTATTGAGTAAAACAACTAGAACTTTTTTCGGGAAAATTTCGCCTGCCTGCGAAATTCGGACAGGAAATTTTCAGCGCGGGATTTTTGGGCCGGGCCGACAGAAGTTTTGCCTCGGTCCGGCCACGCCCGGCCGAGTCCGCAAAGCCCGCCGGGCCGGCACGGATTTTTTCAACTATAGTTTTTAAAAGTTGAACACAAGAATTTTTGTGAGATTATGACAGCAAACGATCAACCTCGCCAATGAAAATGTTACACTTTTTTTCAAAAAAAAAGAGCGCACACGCAGCAATTTCATGCTTCATTTCGCTTTGGTACCCAACTGACCCATTGTTACAGGAATGACCGACATAAAAAATCATGACTCTGCCAACTGCTGCCGTATGACTTTTTTTTAGTGCAGAAAATATAAGCAAACCTTCCGGATCAAATCCAGCAAGCACAAGAAACTGCTTCACTCGATGTAACTGTTGTTGAATTAATGCTAACCGGAGAAGTTGCCAAGGAAAGCTCGATGTTGATGCATTTTCACAGCCGATGCTGCTGAAGAATTTGAAATGGATAGATAACTTTTGAAATTCGATTTTTGAGTCCGGCGTCGGACCCGCCAAATTTTAATGAGTTGTCGATTGAAAATATTTTTTTAAAATTTAAACGAAACCGACCATTTTCACAAAAAAAATTGGCCTGTTTCATTTAAGATCTGTAGACAAAATGAGCAGTGTCGAAAAACTTCACTTTGGTTTGGTTTGTTGCAAAAAAAAAACAACGCTGGTCGGGGCAGTCTAGCCAAACTTGAATTGTCAGTTATTTGTAATGAAGATCCCATTAACATACTTGTCTTCTTCTTCATCGGAAAATAAGGAATTGAATCTGTCTTCTTCGTCCGATTCGTAAGCAGTATCTTCCGTAACACTGATTACATGGGGCTGAAACACCGCTATTACATCAAGTTGCGCTGTCGGTTTACAAAAACTGGCGCCAAATTTCAAAAATAATTCGAGCTGGTCGCTTGAAATAGGCTCCGCTTTGAGTTGTTCATTTTTCCCACTCTTTTTCTCTCTTCACTTTCTTGCTACCTAGCGACCAAGAGTTTGGAAAAGACTGGCTGTTAGTTGCACGTCACGCGTTTTCTCAGATGAAATTCTAGGTGCCAGTTGTTCGACAACTTTTAGATAAAAAACCTTTTCAGAAAGCAATTGTACAATGTTCTTGGATGGAGGAATCCATTTGTTTTGTGTGCTACCAGTCGATTCTTTATTTCTTGATGCGTATGAATCGTTTCCCAATACTTTCAAATTCAAACGCCGTCGTAAATAGTCGCCATCGCAAGCAATCACAGACTCTGTTGATGGAGCAGGTTCTTCAAGTTAATATTTTTAGAGAACTTTAAAACTTTATTACTTGGCGGTCTCGATGGTGGTCGAATAGATTTTCCGTGTTCACCTCCTCCACCGAAAATAGACCCAAATTTATTTGGGTCTATTTCATGAGCACTGAGGCGGTAGAGCCATCGTACGTCGTAAGCAGATAGCGCGAAACAGAAAATTGACATTTCTATCGCCAAAAATGACTCAACAATCAACAATTGAAGTTGAGGAGCATCTTCATCTTTTTCTCGACCCAATAGCGCAATCAGATTGTCAACACCTGGCCATTTAACAGGAGGAGTGGTCACTAAATCATCTGCTGAGGCGACGTTCAAAGTTCTAAATGTTTTACTTGTGAAGTATTTGACAACAAAACTCACTCTGACATCATGTTTGATTGTTGAGAATTTTTATGTTGGTTGTTGCTAAGTGATTGATACACACACCATGAAAACCCTTGACTCAAGTTGTACAGCATGTAGCACTGAAAAGAAGCAATCAACGTCGGGTTCCTCGCAATAGACACTTCCCAACTCCCAGAACCAAAAAATTTTAGCGACGAGAGAATTACATCGCGAGAAAGTGAAAAGATTATCAATTAGTATAATTAGGTGCCAGTATGTTGTCTAGTCTTCAGCTGTAATCACCTTCTTCAAGTCTGTCGTCATGTTTGGAACTTGAGTGAACTGATTGATTGAGATAAGTAAATCAGAGCATTGATTCTCAAGAAATGCTAATGGAGAGGGAACAAACATCTTCGGGGAAAACACTGAAGCATCGAGAAGGGGGAATGATGAAACACATTCTCTTTGAGTTTCTGAAGTTTGGATATTTCAATAATAACTGAGCATTTAACTTGCCGGATAGATCACCACTATCAATGTTTCTTTGCGCATTGAGCAGGAGAAGAAGTAGTTCCATGAGCACTGAGACTAACTTATGATTATGAGCAGAGTGAAGTGTGCAAAAAGATATGAACGATCGGACAAGCTTTTGATTAGAAGCCAGCCATGTTGAAAAATATGAAGTCGGTTTTGATTGTGTGACGTTCCTTGTTATTGTCGTTCTAAAAAAGAAAGCAACTTTGCATTCTTGAATTGTATTTATTCATGTTTGTTCGAAATTATTCATAGTGAACACGCCGTTAATGACAGGATCTCGTCAAGAAAATAAAATTACGCCCGAAAATACGCCGTGAACTCTTCGAGTTCAACGCGGTTTATCGAAATATGAGAGCGAATTTCAGACGCGCAAGATACTTGTTCGTTGCGAGCCCGTTTCCGCCAACAGTGGCAATTAGTTATCCCGAAAAGAAACTCTCAAGTTAAAAAAGTATTCCGGGAGCGGAAAAAATGAATCAACAGCTGAAGCTCAACTATCAGAGTTCACGGAAAACCCCGCTTTTTTTCTGTGAAATTCTGGGCAACTTTTTATCAAGCTGGCCAGACTGTACCTATTTTTTCAAGTCTCAACATCATCTATTATGATCCCAAAACGTCATGGAAATTTTTGATAGGAAACACTTACAAATTCAGTTCTTCAGGACTAATATTCTTCGCCTCATCATGATCTTCGAATTGGTTTTGGTTCAGATTGTAGTTACAATTGGATTTCAAAACGGAAATTTCTTTTTCCAGCCAATAGAGAAGCTGAAAAATCGTTCAAGTTTTTAATTACGCGTATCGATAACCTGCTGTCTAAGCTCTCCACCGCCAACTTCGAACCCACTTGCTAACGTTGAAAGTTCTTCTGTCATTATTTGAAGAGAAGCAACAAACTTCATATGTTGAGCGAAAATATCCCGAGACCCAATAAGTTGGCATACGACATTCTGTTTCAAAAAAAAAACGTTAAACTTTTCAAAGCATTATTGGATACCAGTTTTTTGTCCTCATTCGTTTCAGTATGCTGGATATCATTTTGTTTGGTTTGTGATATTTCCTGAGATTTAACATTGTTGTCTGCTTCATCGTCACTCCATTCCAATTTAAGCTCATCGTTTTCATCAATTGCAATCGGAGCGCTCCAATCAACTTGGGAATCTGAGTGGGAGGAATTTCTGTTCTCCTTTTTAGTGTCTTCTGCGTTGAAAAGTGCTTTCAATGCTTCGTCGTAATTTTGGACAAGACATATCCGTTTTGGTAAGAGAGTGAGAACATCGAGAGTTAACATTGGACATCCACGAGACATATGCTCGGCGGATGTACGGAAAAAAAGTCTGCGTTCTGGGGGAGTGAGAATTCGTTCGAGCTGTTTTCCAAGTGCTAGGAATTTTTCTGTTGAACCAATCTGAGCTCCTGCATTACTCAATCGTTGTCTGACAACCAGAGGATGTTTCCGAAGGAACGAATAAAAATTGAAAATATCGGCTAAGCTGGACTGGTGACGGTCATACTGGGCTTCCTGAACCAACGTATCAGCTGCTCTTGTGTAGTTCTTCATTATCCAAAAAGCCATTGACCTTTCAAAAGGCTCTTTAGAAGCGTGAATGCTTATAGGAATTTCATCATCTTTCATGGATCTTTGATTTTCAAATTCTTCCGAAGAAATACCAAGAACTTCTCTGAAAAAATGCTGACTTTCGAATTATTTTGTCGTGTTCTCGTGTTTTTCGCTCCTAACAAAAAAGAAAGTACGCTTCAGAAATAACACCTGCCCGCTAGTCACTGATAAACCTGCTTTCTTATATGAATAAGGTGCACAACGGAAACGTTGTTGCGAATTTTGAGAAAAAATTACCTGCATAAAATGTCATTTATCATTTGTTGCTGTTTCTCTATGTCGTTCTCATAAAGTCGCACTATAACCATTCCTAGTTGGAGATCGTTGCATTTCGTCAAAATAGTTTGTACTGCATCTCTTAAGCTGCCGCTCAACAGAAAGAAAGCAGCAGCATGTTGGAACCTCTGTTTTGACATCAAAACAAAAGCATTTTTCGCAGCTACTTTTTTCCAATGATCCGAATGGAAATCGTTCATGAAAAAATCGGACATCGTCTGATTCCGAACAGTTTTGAACAAGTGGGTAAGAATATTCTTTTTGCGAAGAGCGAGATAGAATAGTGAAGCGTCCATTGGGTCTTGATTTTGTTGGAATGCTGCTTTGGCTAACTGGAATGAAAATCTTAATCGGCTGACAAACCACAGGTCGCGGTACTTTTTCAATGCAAATTCGCAAACTAGAAGTGTTTTTGAGCCACCAAGCTATACCAAGACCTCTGAGCTCTTCCCAGGATGGATTTGCTTTCTGCATTCCAGGAACAGCGTTCAAAAGTTCAGTTTCTGTTTCCGAATGTTGGGCCCAAATAACGTTGGCTGCTGATAATCCGTTTTTCTGTGAAAAAAATATACGTTGTTAAAATGTCTTTTCTCAGAACTTTAAGCTCCATTCGCTGTTTCATTGGCAAGCAGACCAACAAGTATTCGTGTTGTTTCATCGCCATCAAGTACTTCAGTCCGCATTCATCAACGGTTTCCATGCCTGCTGCTGCCGTCGCATAACCTCCAGCAGTCGCATCACCAAGAACCGATTGAATTACAGGTTGCATCGCTGAAACAAAAATGCTGTTTTCAACACTTTTCTTACACGAACTTCGCAACGCCAGTAGAAAATGTCTTTTTTAGATATTGAACTTTGGAAAAAAACATTCCTTGCTTGCAATTTTCAAAACCGGACTTGCCAAAACATGACTTTTCAAAACACGTTTTCCTATTATTATCGAATTAACCACCGGATTCAACATTTTTGAATTTAGAAAGAAATTCGCAAACACTGCGAGGTCTTTTCATTTTCCACTCTTTTTGGTCGCCCGCCCCGCAGTATTCACGGATTTTTCTGTTCACCGCGAATACAGATGATGAACCAATAAAATCTAACTCTTTGTTGTGGACACTCTGCTGGCAACGCGGGTCTCGTCACAAAAAAACAGAGTTGCAAATTACGAGCCCGCCCGTTTGGATTTTTCGTCGACCCGACTTGTCTCTCGGGTATTTGAAATCTTTCGTGGGTAAATGAGTTTAGATACCATTCTAAGTTTATTCCTAACATATTTAGATTATTCACTCGCAGGGAACACTTCCAAAAAAACTTTTCCTATTTTTCATGTAGCCGCCCACTCAAGAGAGTTCAACTTCTCATTTTTGTAGAGTGGCCAGACGAGCCGAAACGGGCCTGCCAAAAACTGGGCCCAGACCCAATTTCGACTCCGGCCCAGCCCGTTGCAGCACTGCAAAAATTGCAACTCTGGAAAAAAGTTTCTTGACACGTCAAGAGCATGCACGGTCTCGTATGCAGGACAAACGCCATTCAATAAACAATCGCTTGGTTTCTTGACGTGCCAAGAGACTTTTTTGAAGCTAGACCCACGCTGCAAACAGTAGCCATCACCATTAACGGAGTGTTCACTACAAAAACTGTGATAATAATCAGAGTTGCCACGAGCCGAGCCGAGGTCAAAATTTCATCGTCGCGTTTCGGCCGGTCCGGTCATTCAACTGAATCAAGCAGCTGAACTCTCTTAAGGGGAAGTTACATCAAAAAAGGGGTAGTTATTTTGGGAGTGTGTCCTGCGAGTAAGTAACCTAAATGTGCTAGAAAATGAATTAGAATAGTATCGAGACTCATTTACTTGCAAAAAGTTTCAAAAATTCATGCGCCACAATATTTTGAAATTTTATCAAACTTATTGGAATATTTCTTTTTTCAAAGTGATTTTTTGTTCAAAACAGACCTGCGTTAGCTTGTTCAACCTTGTCTTTTTCATCACTAGCAAAATGACTGAGAGTATCTGCTATTGCCAGCAAATGCATCTGATCAACACTTGACAATCCCGGTAAATGAGTGTGAGTTAGTAACTCAGTGAGCTTCCGATAATCTTTGAATGAGAAGTTAGTTGAAACAGAGTTTTCAATCAAAGCTGCGTCACTTCCACCGGATATATTGCGCGATCGCGAGCTACACAAAGATTCATTATCTCTCAGTAAGTCGTCGATGTTGCTATCTTTGTTGGTTTCATTCTCGAAAAGGTCATGATATTCCGGGGATGCCTGAATACTTTTTTAGTCATAATGCAAACCCCATTTCTCGAAAAAACCTCAACCAGTCTCTCATCTTGTTTTCTTTTCAGAAAGTTTGTATCGTCCACTTCCATTAAAGCGTACAGAGGAAGAAGCGGAATGTCGTCAATTTCGTTATAATCCATGGTGTCATCATCAAGTCGTGGCGAAAAATCTTCATGTGTCAACGGTGATTTTTTTTCTTCATGTTCACTCCCAACTGTGGAAAATCGTTTTTTTGAAGGTGCACGGCTAAGAGAGTTGTGAGCGGCATTCTTTTGTTTCTGAAAATGTATCTCGTAGTAAAATTTCATGCAACATCAACTGTTATCAATTTGAAAGGAATTGGTACCTAAAGTTTGATTTGAGTAAGCGTCTGAAAAAAAAAACAGAGTCCCAAATTCATTTCACCGAAATATTTAGATTCCGAGCCACTGGCTGTTCAGGAGGATTGGGCTGTGCTTTGTTTAGAAAAACAGGGAATTTTCAAGAGGTTCTACCGTGTCCAACTCGAGTTTGTGGTGCCATTTTTTGAAATGAATTTAGTAACATGCGTATAATCAAATGAACTGTAACCATTATCGTTTCACCGTCTGTTGTCCAAAAATTTCAAATCTCAAAAAGTCTGCATTGCAGTTTTACAATAAACAATTAACCAAAAGTTTTTCGGAACATCGCAGTAAATAACTTTTATGAATTCTTTTGCAATTTTTCTTAATTTTTAGGTATTTTTCGTCGTTTTTCTGCTGAGATACAATGAAAGAATGGTTAGTGCCAGTTTGAAGAAAAACTCCTTCAGTTTCGAATGATTCAACGTTTTTTTACTGTATTCCAACTCAAATTTCTAGGTTTTTTTGACTTAAAGAAACACTGCTAGAATTTTTTGTTTTTAAGCCAAGAATTACCTGAAAATAAAGGAAAATCGCATAGTATTTCATAATAATAATTTAATACGACGTTCCAAATATACGTTTTGGCTTCTTGCTTAATGTGCATCGGCACTGCAGATTTTGTTTAAATTGAACATTTTTGGAAAACAGACGGCAAACCGACAATATGAGCACGACGACGGTCTTACCTTGATTGAAAACAATACATGATTCAAGATTGCTTTTACTCGTTTTTTCTTTCCAGCATTAAGGAGAACTATTAGTTGCTTCGGATGGTACTGTGGCAAAATTGGGGAACACATTCTCGCAGTTTCAAAAACTCCCTCGGTTCTTAAGATATCCAAAACCATTTGAGATTCGATTTCCTTTGGGTGTGATCTGTTTTAGTACATGTTAATTGAAAACTTTAAGGTACATACCTGTGAACAGTGTTTACCAAATCAAGAAAAATGCGACTTCGATTGGAAGCAAGAGCTTCTTTTTTCTTGTTCATTTGATCCAACATAGAATGAGATGTTGAAACGGTCAAGCAAACAATTTCAGGATTGATGGCTCGGTTTCTGAATGAATGTTTTAACCAGTTTATTATGCCTCTCTGTCTCACTTGACATCTTCTTTACTGTCCCGATCAACTGTTGCAAAGTTCCACTGGTTGTAGACTCGCATTTCGCTTTTCATTCCAACTATGAGAATCCCATCGCGAACCCAGTTCAAAGTAGTTGGGATTGGTGGCAGACCGTCAGCGCTGTCAAGTGCTAAAACGCGGCAGCAAACCCACCGAGTGAATCGACTGTGTGGCTGGATGTTGGGGATCAAGGAGGAGGCCTTCCGGATGGAAGGTCTTCTCAAGCTTGTTTCACTATCTTTCATCAGCGTCACATTTTGCTGTGATGGGTCTTGACTTATCTGAAAACTTAATTCAGATTCTGATATACACCCTCACCGCCATATATGTACACCCCCGTCACGGCCGGTCGGAACGAAATCGAAACGTATCGAAACATTCCGAATTTCGCTTTTTTTTGCTTTCGGAACGTTTCGAATTTCGTTCCGACTTTTCAACATTCCGACTTCGAAATTCCAAGATTTCGGAAAAAAAATTCGAAACGAAATTTCGAAAAAAATTTCGTTCCGACTTTTTGAAATTTCGCTTCAATTTTCGAAATTTCGGACAAAAATTTCGGAATTTCAAAACGAAATTTCTCCGTGCGGGTCTCGCCACGATTTGCCGTTTTCAGTGTTGCTGGGTACGGTAATCAATTCGTTTTCGAAATTCATGTCGAAAGTTAAATTTTAATTCTTGCTCCGCCGTTTTTCTTTGTGTTTTAGTTGGTAAGAGTGTATGATTTCTTTTCTGATTTGTTTTTGAAAGTCGGAATATTCCGAAATTTCGATATTCCGAACTCCGAAATATTCCGACTTTTTTAAATTCAAAATTTCGAAATTTCGGTATATTCCGACTTTTTCAAATTCGAAGTTTTCAAAATTCGAAATATTCCGATTTTTCAAATTTAGAAGGGGGGGGGGGGTCCCCCGTGCCACCGAGGTAGCCAACTTCGTGCCAGACGAGGCGAGTGCTGTGAAAGTGCTCGGAGATTTTCCCCTAGTACTTTACGACATCAACAGTATTTCTTGAATGTACTGTGTTACCTTTGTATAAATGAAGACGTTTGTAGCCATTCCGACTGTCAGGATGTGACTTCCATCTTCGGTCGACACCCAATCAAGATTCACCAAATCTTCAGATCTCCCTATAATTTTTTTTATACCTGAGAATTAGAAGTATCATCGGTTCGCAGCTTCTTCGAATGTTCTAGGCGCTTATGGGTTTTCAATTTTTTTCTCGAAAAACTAACTGCTTTTACGTGAATCAATACCGGGCCCGTGAAAACTCACAATTGTTGTTTTTATTGCTGACCGAATCAACTATATCCATCTCAGAAGATCGACTTTTGTATTGGTTTTCAAAATGTCTGTAAAAATTGCTGTTAAATTTTTGATGAGTTCATCTCTCGGTTACGGTAGTTTCACAGACTTGAAGAAATCTTTGATTTGAAAAGCTTCATCTAAGCAATGGAAAAATAGAGCAGAGTTTTGGAGAAAAGTAAATTTTCAGTGTTTTGTTGCCGATAGAAGCCTTTTTTTGGAAATCTTTAAATTCTCTACTTACTTCTCGGTTTGGGGAGAAAAGCTGCTGGAAACTGTGAACGAATCTTCTCGAAACCATTCAACTCCTCCTGATGATTCACATTCAAAAACCGCGACTTCGATTGAAGCATTTGTCACATTTATTTGACTTGACTTTTCATAAGCGCACGCTATTCTGCCACTGTGAGCAGCTGTTACGCAAACAATTCTTCCTGAAACATCAGTGAACTTTTTTTCTCGATAGAGTGAAAACCTTCTAGACCAAGCTCGCTGGGATGATTTTCGCTGATCATGTTCCACTCATGCCATTCAAACTCATTTTTGGAATCATCTGGAGCCCCGATGCAACGCCAAAAACGCACGGACTCATCATTATCGGAAGTTACAAACACATATGGAGTTTCACAAGCAGGGTAAAGTGATGACGATGACAGATGACCAGCAGCTGGAGTGACACTCGTAATTCTAGTGCCATCAGGTATTGGCAGAGTCTGATGACAGACAAGTTTTGCGTCAAAGCTCAGCTTGGCCACAGAGGGGGCTGGCTCCCGCGATGGTGTGTTATTGGTTATTTCAGTGAGAGGTGTAGACGTATCTGAAGAGGATGAGATAAAATAGGATACTCTTGCCTATCTTACTGAAGTGCTTCAGAGTTTGCGGGGATTGAGATGAGATTGTCAGAGAAAACATCATAATTCTGTAAAAAAAAAGTTTCAAAACGGTCTCCCGATAAGCCGCCTGGTTCCAACTTTTACAAACTGGACAGGCTGGTTCGATTGCATTGCGCACTGAACTCACACATCTTCTTTTTCTTTCCGGTCAATCATGACAATGAAAAAATTATCAGTGAACTTAGCGGACCGACTGCGATCAATAACGCTGCTCATCGAATGCGTGAAGTTCACAATATCTTTGTCAGCTATGACGATGCTTGATTGGAAAACGTGGAGAAAAATGAGATTGCACTTTTCCTGTAAATTGCTGAATGCTTGATCATTCCGTTCTTCTCTGTTCGAACCAGGTTTATATCTTCAATTCTGCCAACTTCCAGTACACATCCAGGTTTTGCTGTAGACTGTGTAGATATTATATTGAACTCGTTGATAAATGAAGGTGCGCATTGACTTCGAAAATGTATTTCATTCTGGTTTTTCTCGCTGAAAAATCTCTATCAGACCAAATATCAGAACGAAAAGATTTACATCTCGGACGAACGGCTTTGGTGATGTTTCGCATTTGTGATTTCGGATAGCAACCCGCGAGCATCTAAAACGGCTTGATAAATAACAAGTTGGTTCCCGTCGCATGAAATGAAACAAGAAGATGGAGAGTTGCAAATAGATCCGAGAGTTAGGCTTGGCAGAATGGCTGGTACCCATCCTACTGACGAAAAACCAGAAATAGAAGGGCTCGCAACACGGGCAAGCTCTTTCACTCCTCCATTTATGCACAATGGTCCGACTGGTGTGATTTTCCATAGAATCACTTCGGACAGAGTCGAAATTGGTGAGCGAAGTGTGTCGAAAGATGTAAACTTTGATGTGGTGAGTAGCAGGGGGAGAACAGGATGTGCAATGATCTGAAATACTAAGTGATCAAAAATCTCAAAGGTTTTGATAAAACCTGTTGCATTTGAAATCGATGACCGCACATTCGCGAAATGTGTGTCATGTTCATAACATGACAAAAGCTGCTCTGCTCATCTACAGACATGTGCCACAAGTTCAATGTTCCATTGTCATGTGATGTCAATACATGAATAGTGTTGGATACACGCCGTTCAAGTAGCTTATCATAGAATAAAGCATTATCTTTCACCTCAACCTCGTTTCTCAAAGCGTCAAGGTAAACAGGTTCGTGAGGATTGAATGTGCTCAATTTTGAATGAAGGGACAATGAATCGCTTGGAGGTAATGCTCCTGGCAAGCGTGAGCTGTACGAAACAACTGGTTGGCGATAATTGTCATCAAGCCAATCTACAGTCCACGTGAGGAGCGATCCATCGATAGGATGAAGGGAAAATAGAACATCACTAGACTTTGTCCACTGCCTGAGTAAGATTTCCAGCTTGACGTCAAGAATGTCTTTGGAAGAGGGCGTCTCCTGAAATGTTTCTTTGATAATTTATTCAGAGGTTTTATTTATTTATTCAAAGGTTTCATTCATCATTTGATTCTTTTCTTGAATTCAAAATGTTGCTCTCAACATTAAAACGAGTTCTCGCCCAATTCGTGAGAAAAGGCTCTTCCCTTTCATCGTTTCCTAATTGTCAAGCGACTAATCATATTATTAGGACAATGAAACGGGCACCAGTGAAATGTAACCTGAAAAAGCGGGCGAAAAAAAAATATTCAGTCTCCCGAACAGTCGGTCCTTAGGGGATGAAAAAGTGTGAGAAACGAAGAAAAAGAGACATTAGAGCAATTTGGGGAAAAGTCTGTTTTTGGACAGTTGAGCTTGCTAGGACCACAATTTAGGTGCCAGTTTCATTAACTCGAAAAAATGTACACGCTTTTCGAAAAAAGTGGACTTACCGAACAAACGCTGTTTGCGGTGTTATGTTCTTTCTCTAGTTTTTCGTTGCAGTTTTTTTGATTTTCTTGGTTCAGCTTTCTTATTTTTTCAGGAGGCCCTATCATGTTTTGAACCACAGAACCTAAAAAAATAGTTAGGGAACGCATGAAGACTTATTGATTACTTTCAATATCCATTAAAACTGCTTCCGCTAACAGTTTCTCTGCGCCGACACTGAATACAAGCTCTTTGTTGTTTAGCCAATGAACACAGAATGGTTTTTTTGCAGTAAACTCATCGAAGGAAGGTACCAACAAGCAGTCACTGTTCGCATTGATTGTTGCGGCTAGGTAGAATTGAACATCCTTGTGTTCAATTGTGGAAAAAGCTTGGAAATCGAGAGACGACGGGCTTTTGCCTACTTGTGCGCGTAGTCCAATAGCATGATCCTCCGAATCATGTCTTTTTTCAGATCTGAAATTATTTTCTAACTAGTCATTGACAAATAAAATGCAAACATCATGCTTCTCAACGTGTTGATGATCTTTGTTCTCGTTTTTTTCACTCTGACGTTCTTGCCAAAAAACTTTTTTGTCTTCTGTCTCTCCCAAAGAGGTTCTCCTCCTCCTTCGCCAGTAAGATCGATAATTGATGCTTCTGGGGGTGGGCTCTCTTTCCAAATCCTTGAAGTTCTGTCTTCACACCAAGAAATCAGAATGGAATTGATACATTTTTTTGGCATATATCTGGAATAACAAAAAATCTCTTTGTGTCTTCTTTTACTAAGTGTTTATATGAACCTCCCTGTTTTACGCCATTCAAAACCACACACAGGTGCTGGATGATTCAGAGTGACAGCCGAGAAATCGAAATCTGATTGATCTGAAAAAGAAGATAACTGCTTTACGTACATATGTGATACAAAAAGAAAACACCTGATTTTTTTTAAATCTGATATAAACTTAAGCTACAGGGTGGCGCATAATTACCCGGACTGCTTCTTAGTGCTTGCAACTCCGGAAGGAAAAGTCAGAACAAGATGAAACTTAACAAACATTTGATTGATAATATAACAAGTAATTATAAATTATTGTTGTTTGACACGACCACCTTTGGCAGCGGTGAGAGCTCGGAGACGCTTCGGGTTTGAGTCGATCGTTGTACGCAGGTACTCAGCCGACAAATTGTCCCATTCCTTGACCAATGTCTTCTTCGAAGCTTCCACAAATGAGTGGGGTTTAGCGTTGAAATTCGCCTGCAAGACCCCCCATACGGAAAAGTCAGGTGGGTTCAGGTCGGGGGACGAAGCCGGCCACTCCTTTTTCGACGAAAACCAATGGGCACTTGCCAAATGAGCAAATGGCACCAAATATCATGACTGATGCAGGATGGGATACTCGGTGAACGGTGCTTCCTTCTTTAAAAGCTTTTTGTGACGTCTTTCAAAGCACTCTGTGATTTTGGGAGTTGAATTCCGCCTCAACCGTGAACAGTCATGATATTTGGTGCCATTTGCTCATTTGGCAAGTGCCCATTGGTTTTCGTCGAAAAAGGAGTGACCGGCTTCGTCCCCCGACCTGAACCCGCCTGACTTTTCCGTATGGGGGGTCTTGCAGGCGAAGGTCAACGCTAAACCCCACTCATTTGTGGAAGCTTCGAAGAAGACATTGGTCAAGGAATGGGACAATTTGTCGGCTGAGTACCTGCGTACAACGATCGACTCAAACCCGAAGCGTCTCCGAGCTCTCACCGCTGCCAAAGGTGGTCGTGTCAAACAACAATAATTTATAATTACTTATTATATTATCAATAAAATATTTGTTAAGTTTCATCTTGTCCTGACTTTTCATTCCGGAGTTGCAAGCACTCAAAGTAGTCCGGGTAATTATGCGCCACCCTGTACTATTCGCCAAGCAGTTTGAAAAACTGTGCAATAGTTGAAGATGCGTTGAGATCATATGGTTTCAGTGACAAGAAACTTTCAAAGCTGCTTTCTACTGTCATCAAACTTTCTTGTCAACCGAAAAAGATTTTTCATAAACAGAGATAGAACAAAAAACGTTTTGTGCATAACTGTTTCGTGCTTGACTGTCACAACAATTCATGAGTGTTTTGAGTTTTTTTCAAGGTTACTCTGTGTTTGAAACCTCTTTTGTTCTGAGATCACACAAACGTTCAACTTTTTTCTTTAAGGAAACCATCAAAAAAAAATTCGTAAATTCTGGCTGTTCACTCACCTGTGCCATTTTGATAGAATATTTTGATGAAACAATCTCTCCCTCCAGACAGTGCTAAATAATATCCGTCAGGCGAATAACGAATGTATTCTGGTTTGAAGGGAAGCAGTGTTTGCCATATAATCTCCCATAGTTGCCCGTCTGCCGCTTCCTTGAAATTTTTTTGAGCAATTTCTCAACAATTTCAAATGACTAACCTCCTCCGCAATGTAGAAAGGTACGGGAGCGTTTGTTACAGGTCGAACAGATGTATTCACATTTCTATGTTGATGAAGTACGAGTTTATTGCCAATAACAAACAGAAGTCGCATCCCTACAAAGAAGAAACTTTTCTGTTATCACTATCAAAATCTTGCCTTCCATTGTCCAAAGTACAGAGTTGATGAGATCTTTGTTTTTGAAGCTGTGGGTTTCAACCCACGTGAATTGAAAAATCTGTCGGTAAATATGTTAGAACATTGAACTTTTCATTTCACAAACATACTAAGCTTTTCAATTTCTGCTTGTTAATTTCCGAGCTAGTCGCCTCTAATATTCTGACAGAATTTCCATAAGTGACAGCAATCTAAAACGTAGTTTTTGGGTACGATTTTGAGATGCCAATTTACTTTTCCTGTTTCTTGGCAACAGCTGAGAGAAGTGACAATGACTCTATTCTTGTTGTCTGGTATGACTTGCACCCGACTGAAATCCGCGTCAAGAATAACAACGTCGGATCCCACAGCACATGCCTGAAAAAAATCTTAGCCGGGAAAAACCTTGAAAACTTACTGTGAAAGTCAAGCCTTCTATGTTTCCCAAAGCATATACATTTTCGCCGGAATTCAGTGCACCTGTTATCACTTGATGAGCATCCATTTGAATGTTCTAAAATGAGAGGATTTGTCTGAGCCTATTTTCTTGCGTTCAATCAATACGTCTACAACGACTTAATTTCATCGATTTTTGAGAACCATATTTTAATATTTAAGTAATAGTCATTCCTGTTATTCAACACGAATGCATTCAAATCATCATTTGTATGAAATCAAGAGAGCGGAAACATGGAAAATATACAAAAAAAAAGTAGTGAGCGAAAATGAGTGGTTGTGAGCGTGAGCGTGACTCACTTGCATCACGCACTCTAATCTCTCTCGCCTTTTATGTGCTTTGTAGGAACTCTTTCTTTTGTGAATGTACGTTTTGCATTTGTTTACGACTGTGACTGTTTTTGGAATACATTTTCAATTTCATAATCGAATAGTCAAAAATTCGACGTAAACAATATAAAACGTAGTTTCTGTGCGACTGTTGTTGTATAAATGCGATGTGACCGCTGAGTCATTCAGAAAAGGGTAATAATGTTAAAAATCGCAAAGAGAGCTCGCAAGAGTAAGCTATGTTATTTGAAGATGTTTCTGCACATGTGTTGTAATCCACATACTCACTGTTATGAACAAGTTTTCAAAACTTCAAGACAATTTCACCTCTGAATTCAGCCTTAAGTTATTTCGTCGAGTTATGTAACCTACGACAACTTATAAATGACACACTCAAATTTGAAATTGGAGTGATATATTTATTTGTGATAAATACGGAAACTCGATACAGGACGAGATGATTCATGAGAAAACTAAGCTGTCGAATAAATGCCAAAAACACATTTTCATTCATGTCAAATATCTCGAAACTGAAAATGAACATCTTCCCACATGTTTAGTAAACGCTTCATCACTTCATTCATCCAGAGATCGTCAGATTTTGCTATTTCGACGCTTTTTTCAAGAGTTAAATCAATTTCGGTTGTACCAATTTCTTCAAGCTGAAAAAGATTTTTATTTTGTTTTCATCTGAAACCTACTTTTTCTTCGCAAGCTCGCAACAGATGTAGTTTCATATGTTTCATTTGGTGTAGATAATTTACAGCCATAGCACATCTTCCACAAGAAATGGCATCTACAGCCACCTCATAATTGGTTGGTTGTTCTTCTTGTGGAATGTCGGCCTCTATCACGAGTGTATTGTCATCATACTTTTTTTTATCATAAAAGTGAATAATTCTTCTTGGCTTTTTCTTTTTGCAAACCTAAAAATGAAATCTTATTCCTTCCTTTTGTGATAACAATATTCACTTGGCACTTTGTTAAGCAATGAAAAGAAGAGCGAGAAACAATAACTCTTGTGTATTCATCTATCCATTCGTTGTGTTTTTTCTCCAAATGAATGCGTTTCCTTATGATTTCTCCAAATTTCTTGTTCACGTTTTCAATCTCAGAGACGGAACGTGTGTAGGACCAGTCTGAAATAAATATTGAATGCGTGGTTTTTGATTGTTCAAAATGAATTTGATAAGTGAATCAATTCGGATTTCAAGTTGATTGAGAGCCCCCAAATTATGTTGTTAAACGTGTTTCTGCTGGTTCCTAAGACTCTTGCGAAGAACAATGCAGCAAAAAAAAACACGAAGGCTGTGAATGCCTTGTCTTAATTTTTTCGGGATCTCCCCACTTAATGGCTTATTGCTTTCACAAAAAAAAACTGGTGCTTTGCCACAATCAAAACGGCATTACCCCTTGCTTCGGCCTGACTAGGGTTGACAAAAAGGGCGGAATCGTCAAAATTTGAAAAACTTGGCTTAATTTGGGCCTTTCAAAGTTCGATTAGATTGAATGAAAAATATTTGAAAGCTAGGTGAAGCCGGCGGGTTTAGGGCGGACTCGAACTCGTGGCCTCTCGGTCGCCAGCGGCCACCACTACCGACTGAGCTACCGACCCCCCGTACAGGCAATCCCACCTAACGAAGGTGGGCCCTTTCGAGGCGGGGCGCCCCCTTGCGAACCCTGAGAAGGACAAAACTGCAAGTTGATATCCAGTAACATACCGTCTTTATCCAATAGATTCTCAATGTGGTTAGCAATAAAGGCCTGTTTCAGAAGAGCATTAATGAGAGTGGTTAACGCAACTATTCGCGAATTACTGCAGTCTGGAGACACATCTTGTGAGATCGATTCGCATTCTATAAAAGGTACTGATTCCTAATACGTATTAATGTTTCAAGTTTACTTATGTGGATAGATCGAGGAGTTTTGAACATTTCAGTAGAAATTGCTGGAAACAAATCGTCGAGTGGGATTTCCGGCTCAATCGTTGTTTCCGAACGGTTTTGTTTTATTATTCGGACAGAAACGCGAACATATTGTGATGAAACTTGTTCACACCATCCCGAATACTGTAAATACAATTTTGCGGTGAAAGTATCAAGCTGTGCTTGGAATCATTTGAGAAAGATAATTTCGGTTTTGTTTTTTCTGTAGACGTTTCAGAGAGATTAACGATAGGGAAGTACTTAACTGTAAAAATTGCAACCACATTTGTAATTTGAACAATAATGGCCAAAATTTTCCACGTTAAGTCGGTAACTTGAAAAGCTGACAATAAAAAAGTGTGAGGCTCATTTTGCATTTCTACTTTTCCTTTGTCTTTTTGAGTTATTTTTCTAACATTGTAGATTTTTTAGAGGAAGAAAAAGCTGCAAAAACTTACCGTACTACTGCTTTTGTACACTTGCCTTTCTGATTGCATTTCTCGGAAAGGGGGAAACTTTTGAAGTAAATTCTGATTATCAACACGCCAAATAGCACAGTCTTCTCTGAGTATATCCTGTTTGCAAACAACATAGGTACCTTTCTGAAATCAAAACTTTTGTTTTTGTTTCTATAAAACAGACATGTAGCTGAAAACTTGGAAAACTTTTTGATGAGAGTTGCGAGATGCAGACTTGCCAAAAATCGGCCCGGCGGCCTGGCTCACTTGGGTTGCTCCAATTTTTTCTCCAGAGTTTCAATTTTTCCTTAATTTCTTTTCATTTTTTATTCTTGCTGTGTTGCTTTCAGGGATGTGCGGGAAAGACCCATCGGGAAATTTTTCGGGAAAAGGTTTTCCCGGTCCAAAAAATCGGGAAAAACCGGGAAATTTCGGTAAATTCGGGAAATTTGTTTCTGGGGTTTTTAAAAGTTTAAAACACAATTTTCTTCCATTTTTCGTCAAAAAGTTCAACGAAAAACATTGCAGAGTCATCTAGAATTCGCAGAGTGTAATATCTACGTTTGAATGAAGAGAAAGTGCTTGGTGGTTCAACGAAAAGCTCGAATCTGTTGAAATTGGCAGATAAAACAGCTAAAAAATACAAGAAAAAACTCTTTTGAACATTTTTTGCTTCGATAAACATTTTTTGCTTCGATAAATTTCAAAAATTTTCATGTGCGCATCAAAACTTTGCGAAAATCGCCTTTCTGATTTTTCCCGAATTTCCCGAATTTTTTCGGGAAATTTCCCGGTCGGGAAATATCCCGTTGACCCCTCGGGAAATTCGGGAAATTTCTCGCACAACCCTGGTTGCTTTCATTTAAAAATGATAGAATAAGCTTGAAATTTCAAGAAAAATACAAAAGTGTTTAAAAATTATCGAAAAGGTGACAAAGTTCGTAATTTTTGGGTCAAGTGCGGAAATTCCAGGCCGACCGGCAAGATGGAAGAAAAGTGTCTGACTGATTTTTATGATTGTATGTCAACTGGTTTTTTACAAAATGATAAGAGCCTCCTCCAGAACTGATAAAAATCAGAGTTGCCGATGGAGCGATGAGGCGATACCGCCACCCTCGTGGGTGGGACCCGCCCTTTTCCTAGGGCGTCCCCTTGCGAGGGCGTCTCACACACAACTTTTAAGGAACATAACTTGGCTGGAAATCAAACGATATAGCACATTTTCCAAGAATTCAAGATATAATTTTTGGTCTTCAGGATTTTTTGTAATTTTTCATTATTTCTCAAATCATATTCGACCAATCCAACTATTTCAGCGCTCAAAAAGCGTCTCACTGACACTCATATGCATGCTCTCATGTAAACAAAATACTCACTGGTAAAACTCCATCTGCCGGACCGAAAAGGTTGAGACGTTTTTTCACAACATCACAGAGATTTGGACTGCTCTCCATATCTGTTCGTTTTGTTGTCGCATGCCTTCGCTCATCCGAAATGTTATCAATTGAATATCTGAATTATTCTGTTTCGTGAGAAAAAACCCTTATGGTGAAAACCAACATTGTTTTATAAACTTTCTTCCGTTTTGCAGTGTTATCATCCCAATCCGAGTCTTCATCATTCTGGGTCTTTCTCCTCTTTATTCTTTTTTTTGAACTGATCAAATCATCATAGTAAATCGGTTCGTGCTGAACTCGAATGACGATTTTGGGTAGCAACGGCTCGTCCGGTCTACAATACAAGAATTGTAAATTTCGAAAGGTCAACTTTGAAAAAGCTAAATCAAACCTTGAAACTCTCTTATTTTTACAACACTCAGTGTCAATACTTTGTGAAGGTTGAATAAATGAGCACGAGATGCGTTGATCGTTCCTGTTCCGTAGCGTGTCGGCTGCTGTATGAAATGTTTCTGAAGCACGAAACCTTACGAAAAATACTTAGCTTTTCAAAAAAAAAACCTGATTGAATTTCCGGAGTTAGGACAAGAGGCTTCGATTGCTGTTTCTTATTTGGTATACTATTCGGATCATTTACTGTACCATTGGTAACTTCAAAACCTCGTCCATGAACGTATTTTTTGACAATTTTTTGATTAGTCAATTTCAGCACCTAAACACTTTCTTTTCAATGTATGAAATAGTATTCAAAAAATTCTTACTTCGTTCTCCCGCTTCCCGTAGGTATCGCACAGAATATCTTCATCATCTTCGAACTCAAACGCATCATAGTTGGGATCATCTTTTCTGGCTGATTCACTTGCTTCAATTGACATCAAAACCGCTTTTTGTTTGTAAACAGGTATCTTAGAAAAAATTATTGAATATGTAGCCCGTTCATACTCACCTTCTTCGGTCCGATAGGTGTTTCAGCAATATTTGGTTTACATGGTGTTGTTGTACTAACTGTATGCTGATTTTTACCTAATAAAACTATTGAAATCTCGTTTCAAACTACGAACGTAAAGCGAGCACACTTACCTTCAGTATGGACGTTTTCTTCACGATCCACAGATATTGATCTTCTGTCCTCACTTTTGGACTGACTAGGTATACCAAATAACATATCTAGTGTCAATTCCTCATGTGGAGAGTCGGGAGGAGTAAACTGAAAATCAAAAAGTCGGAATAGCCAAGTTAAAAAAATATCATTACGTCAATAGGACTCAGTCCTCTATTTGTTGAAGGTGGTCTTGGAAATATTAGATTCGATTGCGCATCATTATCCTCCAATGACAATCCGAAAATATTCTCAACATCGTCGTGTGCTTCATCAAAATCAATTCTAGATGAACTTTCTTCTGCTGAGACAGATAGCTCTTTCTGTTTTTCAATCTTTGATGGAATTTTTTCATCATTTCGTGATAAACCAGTTGATACTTGTGGTTCGTCGCACGCTTGTGAATCCGAAACTTTCAACAAGCTCAGGTCTTGCGTTTTTCCATTTGAGAGTTGGAACGGTGCAGTAGTATAGTTTCCTTTTTGCGGATTCAACAGCGATTCTACACATATCGTTTTCATCCAGTCTTCTACTGCTGAGTGTGAAATTTTCTATAATATGTACGATTTGCAATGAAACAGTGTGACTATGAAAGTTAACTTTCACACGTTTCAATTAATTTTATCTCATCTAAAAATGATTTTAAAATGTTGAAACAAGGTTTTCCAGGAAAAATAGTACATAAAAAATAAATCTGACCTTTTCATTAAAATTAGAAGTTACAGCATTTGTTGTTTTGTGTGAAGAACTAGCTGAAAGATTTCCTTTTTCTTTAAAATGTCTTTCAAAAAACAAACCATTTTCAGATATGGAATTGAAAGGTAAGATAATGTTTCCTTGCGTTTGCTGCAGAGATTGTCCCGACAGTTGGGATGTAGGTTTTTGCCCAAAACTGTTATATACAGTCTGCATAGCTCTCAACTGAATCTGAAAACATTTTTTCAAATTTTCTAGCAAGTTTGGTTTACTTTTTTTTCGAATGTTATCACTGTGGATATTAAACCGATCTAAATGTTTTTGATCTTTTCTCCTTCAAAAAAAGTGACTCGAGCAAACTTGAGCAGTTTTCATTAGAATTTTTTAGATGTCAAAAAATTACTTTGCTCACAATTCGAATTGATTCAAAAATATAGGCAAACCTGTTCAAGTAAAAATTGGTTCTGAAGATCACACTGAAAATCGTTAGCAGGTAGAATTGAACTTCCCACTGTGTGAATTTGCAAGGATTGAAGCGTTGACATAAAAGAGTTCGCACTTCCATTAGAGAGCCCTTTAAATGAAAAAAACCTTCAAAAAAGCAATTTGAGAACATACCATTGATCTGTACAGGCGATTCCATGGGTGGGTTTTCGGAATCAGATTTTTTGCTCTCACCGTCCATTTCGCTAGTTTTTTCTGAAAAAAAACGGAATAAAAAGATAATAAAATTTGTAATTAAAAGATATTGATTTTACTCGAAAAATTACAAAGTGTGGATCTGAAAATATAATGAAAAAAAAAGAAACTCTGAAAAATCTTCGAATGTGAGGTTAAAATATGTATATTTTCCAGAGATGCTATTGCCGACCTAAGTATCCGTTTTTTTTTTGGTAGATTGTCGCAAACTCGATGCGCACAAGGCTCTCACCAACAAAAATGCAAGAAGAGTATTGCTGACACCCATCACGTGCACATAAATGCGCAAGCAATTTCTAATTTCTGCTTCTGGCACATTTCTTTGGAAACTGCTCAATCAGAACAACAAATGAAGAAAAACGTGCAAAAAGTATCATTTTCACAGTTTGTTGAAATCATTCAGTCTAGTTTGGGTAGTTCAGAGAGCATTTAAGAAACATATTCAATTTGAATCAAATGAAATCCGAAAAGTTTCAATTTCTCTCCGTAGATTTTTCAATGATGACATGATAACAGCCTCATCAGGAATAAACAGAGAAAAATACATTTTCAGAAGTGAATCAACTGACACACATAAAACGATTATGGGAGGGGGGGATGGGAAGTTGAAATTTCATTTTTGTGGCAGGAAAAATTATATCAAAGTCTTCTAAACATCAAACTGTGTTTGTTATTCTTTCTCTGTATCGTTTGGTGTGTGTTGTTCGACGTCTATTTTTCCCAAAATTCGTTTTATTTTAAAAACTTCTCCGATCGAAACTGAGAATGGTTGCTCGTTGTTGAAGCCAATAGGTTCTGAGTTGTTATGTCTGTTTTGTTTCACATTAAAGCTAAATTATAAGATATTTTTTAAAAATCACAGCAACAATCTGGGATAGAAGAAGCATGCTCAGATATTTTTTACATTAATCAGCTTGCTGAGCTCAATTTTTGCAGAGTTACAATGGACCGGGCCGTGCCGAAGTCAAAATTTCTCTTGGCCCAGCCCGGCCAGGCCAGGCCGGAACACCCATCAAACCAGGTCAAGCCAAAATTTTGAAAAAAAAATCGGATAAGAGTTTCGCGGGTGTTCGGTGTTTCGAAAGGGAGGTCCTAATTCTATGATAAAGTTAAAAAATAGTATTAAGAAAAGTTTTCATATTGAGTACAAAAACTAGAAATTTTTCGGGAAATTGTCCCCTAATTGCGAAACTCCAACAGAAAATTTCCAGCACGGGTTTTTCGGCCCGGGCCGTGTCGACAGAAATTTTGCCTCGGGCCGGCCTAGATTTTTACAACTCTGGTTTTTTGTTGATTTCAAAACTCGAATATGTTTTTTTGTTTTCCCTGTGGGCTATTTTCTCACGATTCGCAATTGTATCGTTATTTTTGTCTGTTCAACTTTGCACAAAACATCTTTCTGCATATTTATCTTTGATGTGTAGTTTCTTCTTCTTCGATATTCATTCGGTTTCAGTAATTATGATGAATCAAAATAGATTTTCTTTTAAATGTATTTTGATTCAACGATGTTATCTGTGGGTTTGTCGGTCAGAAATCAGCAGTCCTTTTTTCAGTATTTAATTTTTTGTAGATTGTATTTTTTTAGATAAGCTGAGACGGGCCGGGACTGGCCGACGAAAATTCCCAATGAGCCGGTCCGGGCCGGCCAGTTGTTTGCAACTCTGCTCCAGATGATGTGCATTGACTCTTGCCGTACTCTGGATAATTCGAAGTTAAATTTTAATGTCCTTATACAGATAATCTATTATTGGTTCGCCGTCTGTTGTTCTAAAAATTTTAAGGCGCATAGGTCGATAAGTGTTGCAACCTCTACAAACACGTTTTACACCTTTTTAGTCCCTTTAACAGTGAAATCGCAGTTTTCCGACGCATTTTCGTTCGCCGAATCGAGAGCGGTTAGCCAAATTTAACAGATAAAGATAACAGCGGTGAAATGCCTGAAAATTCACAGAAAAACAACATTGTACATATTGGCCTTTTTTAATGTCCACCTTATTTTTGACATATCAAGCGAGTTCGATTTGTCACTTAAGTTTGATGACCGGACGGGGCAAAATGGACTGACCCGATCGCTTTCTCCTTTTTTTCGGCCGCCCCACCGTAGATTTATCCTCTTAACGTAAGTCAGACGGTCTCGGACTTGGGACATGGCAATTCCGACCAGCCCTGTTCCGGATGTCTTCTCGGTGGAACTCCCGTTATCTTTGCTCTGACAGGGTGATTTCACCAGCCTTCTTTCCTGTGAGGTCACCCGAACCTTTTATACAAGGGTCTTCGTTTGTGAATAGGTTGCGGAGCCATAGGTGTGCACGAGGAGCACGGTGGAGTCGGAGAGGGAACGAATCTTGAAGCGAGTGGTGTTTTTGACATTGTTGAAAGTTGCCCTGTCATCTCTTGTGAAATTCCGGTTGCACATCGTTTTTTGCATTGAGCAGTCGGCCGAGGTAGACGTGTTGCACACTGGACTGTCCTTGGCGGATGGGAAACGGAGTACCAAACTTCAAAAATTCCGGGCCAGCCCGGAAACAAAAGAATGGCCGGGCCGGGCCGGGCCGTTTTTTGGATTTCTCGGCCGGTTGCTAAATCGGTGCTTTCCGATTTCAGGTTAGCAGTGCCGACTGCCGCCAATCCAAATCGGTGCCCCCCAATTTCAAATAAAAATGCAAATGCGCCCTATTGCACTACTTTTCTAGGTGGTTGTCAAAAAAAAAGGGTTCAGTGAGATAAGATTGCCTTGACGGACTCCTTTCGTGACCAACACCTCAACTTTCAGGTGGAAAAGAATGATGGTAGTAGAACAGTCAGTGTAGCAATCTTTGAGCATGTTCATGAATACTGGACCAATCCCTTGTTGCTCCATGATTTCCCGAATTGCACCGAACTCCACACTGTCAAATGCTTTCCTAAAGTCAATAAACACTATCATAAACGCGCGACACCGTTTCACCTCGGAGGCCCGCCGTTGCGTGGTCTTGCAACGAGAAAGAAACTAAATTAGTCATGTGCCTTGAAATTCTTCTGCCTACTGTATCAATTTATGAATTGTTATTTGAAACCGTAGCCCAAAGAGTTTGAATGCACATATTTAGTTCATTTTTCGTGGCGAGACCACGCAGCGACTTCTCTGCGAGGCAACACGGTGTCGCGTGCCTATAACAATGAGAGCGGTATCATTTTTGCAGCCGGATACTTACTTACTTACTTGGGGAAAAACAAAACAGGGCCGTGTAGAACTCCATGTGAGTGTGTTCATCTTTTCCCTTGAATTGATTTGCTCGATAATCAATTTCTCACTCAGGCTAAGTGAACAGACGGGGCAAAGTGGATCGGTCCCTTTATCTCCGATTAGAGGATATTGAGACTCTGGCCTGACTCATTGCAACTCCGCCCCTCGGGAAAAGTCTTCAGGATTAAGAAGACACCCGCTGGCTTACCAAGATGGTTCTGCGCTCCTTTTGATTATAATGTACATTAGGATCTAAGCCAAATGTAACTGCAGTAGAAAAAATGAGAGTCGTAGAAAATCACAATCATCGGAATTTTACCGGTAGAGAAAAATTATTAAATGTTAAAATTTTTGAAGTCAATCATGATTTTTTTTTTGGAAATACATATACCGCAATCGTATTTCAGACTCTGACTGTTTTCTATATTTTTATATTATTGTAAATTCAGAACAATGCAAACAATGAGAAGATTCACGCAAAGTTCAATGGAACCTGTTACTTTTCATACTGTCATGGCCAAACAAGGCACAGGTAGCCGAGCGGATAGGGAAGTTGAAATACAGTTTAAAAACATGCAGGTGAGAAGTATCTTCTTAATGCCGCTTTGCTAGGGGGAGTCTGGAGTATCGGCGGTTTGACTACCTCGAGGTAGAAACGTTAACGGGCGGTGGTTTGAGGATCGGGGTTTGGAGTGAGTCATCATTTACGAGTGGTCAGTGCAGATGGGCCAATAGTAGAAAACATCCTCTCAGAGGTCGGTTCCGCTCCCTACACCGCTAAGTTTGTTGATGGCTGTCGTTGGCAACTGAGGATTAACACTCCTCCCGTCTCGAAATGATGTTATAAACTGGTACGAAAAACTGACTAAAAGCCGTGGAGAAAATATTTATCAGAAATTTGACTGTTGATGCATCGAACGAAATAGTTGTGGCTATTTTCAGCTGATTGGGAATGGAACTTTTGGATCGGTGTACATGGCTATGTTTCGAGATAACGAAGAACCGATTGCAATCAAAAAAATACCGGTTGACAACCGTTACAAGGAAAGGATTTTCAACGCGACGTTTTATCTCAAAATTTTCAGAGTCGTGAGCTGCTTGTTATGCGAGAAATCGATCATCCAAACATAATAAGACTCCTATACTATTACACTGATTCAAACCAGGTTCAGAAAAGTTTTAAGTAAAATTACCTTTGCAAAAACCATTTCCTAGTGTCTGCAAAAATCAGAAATATGAAAATTTAACGAAATATGTAATCTAGTGGTTTCAGAATAGGAACATTGGTACTGACCAAACTCGGAATTTGAATTCTCACACGTTCAGTTTGAACGACTCACAAAAAATATTTCGCGGGCCGAATATTTCGCTAAACAACGCGTGCCGTTTTTCGGAGTCTCGTACCGGGGGATCACTCTAAAAAAAACAGATATTATCTGTTTTTTTTAAGTGATCCCCGGACGAGACTCCGAAATAACGGGTCTCGCCACGCCAGGCGTAGTTGTTTAGCGAAATGTTGGGCGCGAGATTTGAAACGAATAAAAATTTTCAATCTCTTCTTCCGCAATTATTCGTTTCAAATCTAGCGCGGCGAATATTTCGCTAAACAACAGCGCGCGGCGGGGTGCGTTATGTCGGAGTCTCGTACCGGGGGATCATTCCAAAAAAAACAGATAATAATATCGGTTCGCCATCTTTTGCCTCAAACTTTCGATTCAAAAAACGAAAACTGGTCAAAAAATCTATGAAATTCACTCTCAGCTAATTTTAACGGTTCCTCCCTTTCTTCAAAAGACTTTACTGATTCTTGAGATTTTTCTGAGCAAAAAACATGATTTCGAAAATGACTCCGTGTGGCAGAATCTAAAAGGGGTGAAGCTTGCCATACTCACTGATCTTTGACAAAAAGGCAAGAATAGAGATCGGATAATAATACTCATCGAGATTCTTTGAACTGCGATAAATTTGAATATACATATGTTTTAGAGTTCGCTGAACTTGATTATGGAGTTCATGCCAAAAGACCTTTCTACTATTCATCGGAAATATGCGCATAATGACAAGGCTATGCCATCTTTCCTGATCAAACTATACTCGTTCCAACTACTTCGCGCTATTGGCTTCTTACATTTGAACAACATCATGCATCGTGATATCAAACCGAAAAATCTGCTCGTTGATGAAACTCGTGGTGTTCTCAAAATCTGTGATTTCGGGTCCGCCAAACTGCTAACAAAGAACGAGACAAACATAACTTACATATGTTCAAGATATTACCGTGCCCCAGAATTAATTTTTGGTTCAAAAAACTATGATACTTCGATTGGTATTTAAACCCTAGAAAACTTGTAACAGTTTTGTTTGTTATAGATATATGGTCGTGCGGCACGGTGATCGCAGAACTTTTGCACAAATCGCCTATTTTTGTAGCTGAAACTGCTATTGACATTCTTGTTCTTCAGATGAAAGTATAGATAATGTCACGTTGTTGAAAAAAACATTTTTATTGAGGCTTTCGGTACACCAGCCAAGAAAGAAATGGCAAAATGGAATTATCAATATTCTAACATCCCATTTGAACATTTTCCTGGAACCGGCATACAGAAGGTGCGTTTGACAGAATATTTCAAGCTTTTCTTGGTTTGAAACACATGATTAACATTCAAGAAACCATCGGGAATTCACAGCCTGAATTATTAATAAAATCATTAGTAAACAAATTTTTCTCAATTCAAATCTTTTTGAATGCTTGAATCAGTTTTCACTTTCAAAAGCAAATACATGGTTTTCTCGAGTCGATTCTCACAGATAACTTACTTATTACTGTAAGCGTGAAAGCGATAAAATTCTCAAAAAACTCCTCGCTCTGGAAAAAGTTTCAAAGTGAACGTTATAATGAATAGAAACGCTACTGACATGAGTAATTCATTTTGCCCCCACATTCTGGAGAATTTCATGTATCTTAAAAATAAACTTACTTGTATGACTTTCTTTTCTTCTAGCTCCAGAAACTTCGTTTACTCATCGGTCGGACTAAAACCAAATTAAATTTCCCAATACGATGCTGAGTATGAAAAAATGCAGCGCACAATAGACGCGTACAAAATTCCACCACTACCACCAGTCACTGTAAAATTCACTCCTCATTTCAGTTAATCCATAGAAAACTATCACTTCCAACGTTGGAGCTACTGAACAACCTGTTACGGATGGATCCAGCAAATCGCATAAAACCATACAAAGCATTATCTCTCGAATTTTTTGACGACCTGCGAACATCGAAATACTCTTCCTCTCATAAAATTCAAACTTCTCTGTTGTTCGATTGGCTCGAAAAAGAATACGTTGCGAACTCTGATATTATGAACGACATACTTCCAAAAACTGACACAAAGTGAAGAGGAAAATGGCTGCAACTGCCTTCGTTCATGCTGTGCTAGATTTCATTTTGATGGAATCAGGTTTTCTATTAAAAGATTCATCGAATTAGCCAATTCTTTGTTTGAGATTCAAGCCGTCCCGTTCATTCACGTATGCTTTTTTAAAAATAGTTTACTTTTCAATTTACCGCCAAAACTTCCTCGAACATTCTTTTTGAATTTCTGAAATCAGTTCAAATTAGAGTTGCAACGGGCCGGCCCGTGATTTGCAACTCTAGTTAAATTGCCTGCTCCATCTCATTGATATGGATTGAGTACATCACCTCAGAAAAACAGAACCATTAAAAAAATTTTTTGAAACAAAAGTTTAAATAAAGCAAATTAGAAATTGTCAGTTATTGGAAAATCAAGCTGCAGCCCACAATCCTCCTGAAAAGCCAGCGCCCCATTTTCTATCTCGATCTTTTCCGTCTTGTCTCACGATCCTCTTACTTCTGTAAAACTAACTTCGAGTAGTTGATTTAAAATCAGCTCACCTTATAACTGTTGTTCTTTTTGTAATGAAGTTTCCCACTAGAAATGCTAACAGCGATAGAACAAGACAAACGACAACCAGAACCATTGCCCACGTTGGCCAGTGACTTTTTCCTTCCTATGAGAAAAACACAATCTGATAGATTTTTCTATGTGGTGATAATGAACTCAAAGGGTTCTCGCTAAAAATAATTCATGTTTTGGATCTTTAAAGGTTGCATTCGAGGAGAGTGGGACTATCTGGGCTCCATCACCTCTTCGCATAGTTATACAGCTACTTTTTTCAAATAATCATCTGCGCCTTCAAACAATTTTTTTCAAACTGCGCTTTTCAAGATCAAATTTTTCAAAAAAAAAATGATGTCAATACGAGAAAATGTGGTTAAATTTTTCAATATTAATCTCAAAGAATGATACCTGTTTGTTTGATTCGGCTAAACTTTCAGAAGAGAGCATTTCTTGAGACGTTGCAGACTCCATTATGTCGACTGGTTTCGAGTTTCTAAAAAAGAAAAGAGAAGAGAACACTATTCAAACAAACTGAAAAACGATCTCTAAGAAATGGATGGAAATGCATAATAATTTTTAATGCATGAAAGTGTGAAACTTAAAATTCAGGAAAACTGCAAGATTGAAAGCTCCCGATAGACGATTGTCAAAAAGTGTAAAATATGAGTTCACAGCCACATAAAAAAACAACAAGAATGGGAAATTCAATTTGAAGGCATACTGTAGTTATCTTTGAGTTTAGAGAGTAATTGCCGGCCGGGTCGAACCGTTATGATTCCCAATTTTTTAGTTATTCCATGCTTTTAAAATTCCGGCTTGGAAAAAAGCCCGACCCGATGGAAAAGTGGCCGGATCGGGCCGTTTTTTTTCTCCAAATTGATCGAGGTTCTTAATTTCAACTTTTGACTACCTGACAGGGCTGGTGGCAATGCGGCAACGCTGCTGAAATTACCGAAGATGCCGAACTTCAACCGTGTTGCCGTTGCCGAATTCGGCAACACTGGCTCGGCAATTTTGGCAACGTTTGTGTCAGGATCAAAATGGTTTAATCAACCAATTCGTAGTAGAATTTTTTTCATTTTTTGTTGGTTTCTTCGTTATCCCAGAAATTTTCTCATGAATAGAAATAGAGAGATGGAAATTTCTGAAACTTTGAAGCTATATTTTCACTTGAAGCTATTTTTTCACTCCGAAAAGCTGATAATATTTTTTCAAAGTTCATTTTCAATATGAAACTGGTATTTTTCTCCTTTTTCCTGTTAATTTTCACGAGAAGATACTGTATTGTCGAAATATGACGAAATTGCTGAAAGTTGCCGAAAAAGTTCAGTCGACAATTGCCGAATTGCCGTGTTGCCAAAAAATGGCGTAGTCGCCCAGCTCTGCTACCCGGGCCGGCGGGCCGAGTTTTGCTATTCAGAATAAAATAATTCAATTACCAGTTGAAAACTGTAGTGAACGCAACGAACATATTAATTTGGAAGAAAAATCCAACGAACTGTATTTTTCCCAGGTCGGCTTGAAATTCTGAAAAAAATGGAGCACGGGCCCAATGGCCCGGACCAAGAAAAATTGTGCCTCGGCCCGGAATTCTGATTTTCTTTACGGTCTATTTCTGAGACCAAATTTCTTCACGGACTATTTCTGACACCGTCCGCAACAACTCTGCTTTGCACAGGCTGTTTTGTTCAAGGTTCAGAACACATCAATTGAGGAATAGAAAAAATAGAGTTATCTCTGTTCCGAGTTTGAATCATGTTACGTTTACTTGACACGTTTTATTGCATTTTTGAAGAGCATTTTTTCGAAATACACATAAATAATTGTTTCCTAACATTCTAGCATCTTCGCAGCGTATTTTCTGTTTGCGCCGTTGAGTTAGATTCAGTTCGATGAGTCTTCTCTAGAGAGATTCATTGGTGATTCTGACTCTTACAAAAAAGGCCTTCGTGAACTTTTATGGAAGGACTGTCGAGTCGAACATTTTGGCACGGCGCTTTGAGTAAGTTTTGGCATTGGTGGAGTTTTTGAATTCGTTGAAGGTAAATAGCTCATGTTCCTCGTTTGCGACGGTGGATTTCCGGTCGGAGATCGTTGTGGGCATTGATGAGTCGTCCGATGTAAACGAATTCCGGATGTGGTACTAACGAACGGTGGATGTGGTACTAACGAACGGTGGATGTGGTACTAACGAACGGTTTCAGCAGGAATTCGTTTGTTATTACTTTTGATCCAGTGCATTGAGAATTTGGCTTTCAAAAATTTTAAAGAATATCTCGAACCATCATTTTTATTAAACAAAAAAACCTTTGAAAAAAAAGTTTCATTTCAAATTAGTGGAACTAAATGTTTATTCGTATCTGCATCTTACTGCTTGGAAATTTGTGTTCTTCAGTGAATCGAAAGTTTTCTCATTAATTCAAAATTCTTGCCAAACGAAAAACATGCTGCGTCAACATATGGCAGTAACAATGTATCACTAGATGTATTATTTGTGGATTCCATCGTTGAAATTGCTGAATCGAACTGTTCATAAAGCTCACTATCATTGTCCATGAGCTTGACGTATATGACAGTCATTTCTTCGCGCTGATTGCTAATGCAGCAAGCATCCTCTTGCATCTGTCAACTCTAAGAGTCAATCGACTTTTTCTTAATAACACGAACCGTTATGAAAGCATCAAAGTGCTTTCTTGCAAAAGAATCCACAAGCGCTTGTGCAGTGCTTGTCAGAGTGTGGTCTTCCGAAAGCCGAACAAAAACTTCTCTGAAATATTTTGTTCGAAACCAATTTTTTCAGTTTTTTGATAAAAAAATATTTGTTGTCGTGTTTATGGTGCTAAACTTGAGCCTTTTTGAGTCATCTTCGCACAGCATCGGTAGACTTCAAACTCACGTTGGGATATCATCTACTTCCACTTCTTTCAAATTTTGAATAACTCCGTCGGATAATAGAACGAGATGACGCCAGGAACTGTCGATCTGAATTAAAAAATTGGTACATTTTTGTTCGAGAATACGCTTTTTTCGTGTTACCATTTTAACCAAACTGGCATCTCAGAATGTGATCTGAAAATGCGTGAAACGAAAACGAAGCTAAGCTCCGCTCACCAAAAGGTCGGTAGCGGAGCGACTACAGAACCAGCAAGAAAGTGTGAAAATGACAAAAGTGGACGGTTAGAATGATTTTGAGATGACTATTGTTTACATTTTGCGCGCTTCCTCAGTTCACATTCCCAAGTGCTGTTTTTTAAAAATTGATATGAGTTCTTTGTTTTTAATTCAGAAAGAATGCTCAGTCAGGAAGGGCGATCATGGTTACAAACTTTTGAAAAAGCTCAGAAGTGGTAGAAGGCGTTGGAGAATGGAGGCCTCTTGGATTCCCGACCGGCCCCCAGATGGCATGATCAGGTTCGAAACTAGGCAACCGCAACCAAAATGAGCTGGCTGCACAATCAGGAGCATATTCGAAGCTCACCGGCTTGACTGCTCCAGCCGCAAACATGGCTTGGCATCTCGACGAGGGGTTCTGTACTGAGGCTCCACGATAGCCGAACCCTGGGCAACAAATGGCGCACTTCTACATACCTGATGAGATTGACACATCGGGAGTGCCCCATTTGGCAGAGATGTACACAGTCCTACGCAGGTCAGAGGTAGCGTCTAATACTCTCTGCGACCGGGCGGCTTCAGCATTGGCTTAGCAAGCCATAATGAAGTAACCAAGGACAAAAACCAGCTCAGAACAGCCAAAACCACTGCCTCAGTCCTCCGCACCCGGCCTCTGCATCTGACACGGCAGACTCAGACGCAAACCGGGAGAGGCGATCAAATCACGGAGTAAACGATGTCTGCCTTTCACGGATTGGAAACTCCCGGCCCAAAACTAGAAGAGTCGATTTACGCGTAGGCACCTTCAATTGCCGATCGGTAGCCACCGACCACCGGCTAGCAGAGCTTCTCGAAGAAACCAAACGAATACAGTTCGACATTATCGGACTGTCAGAGACGAAGCGAGAATCTGAAGTGCACACGATCCATCGAGACGGAACCGGGATTTTCCTCGGACAACGAAGCGCCACCGCCGTTTCAGGGGGAGTGGGGTTCCTAGTCAGGAGCTCCCTCCTTCCCAAGATCGAAGACGTCCAGTTTGTCAACCACAGACTTGGTTACATTACAATCAGGACTCGGGGGAGATTCTGCTGCACCATATTCCAAGTGTATGCGCCAACCGCCGACGCTTCTACAGAGGAGCACGCAGACTTCTACGACACCCTCACCGACACCTACCGTTCTTGCAGAAGCAAATTCAAAATGGTTGTAGGAGACTTCAACGCTAGAATCGGGAGAAGAACGAGCACAGAGAAGTACATCGGGACGCACGCGATGGAGCCCCGTAACGAGAGCGGCGAGAACCTCGCAACTTTCTGCGAAAGTCAACGAGTGTGGCACATGAACTCGCAGTTCCGGAAGCCAATGCACAAACGTTGGACTCACATCAGCCCCGACGGTCTGTACAAACACGAGATCGACCACATCCTGGCCAATCGACTGTTCGTGACCGACGTCAAGGTTATACCCTCGTTCACAAACGGCAGCGACCACCGTCTTCTTCGCGCCAATCTGCACATCAACCACAACATTGCAAGATACGAGCAGGTAAAGCAAAGAAAGCCCCCAAAGAGGATTCTGAACCCAGCGGCCGCTCTAGCATCAAGTGCAACCATCAGTATAGCTCCAAATCCAGACATCGACGAAGACTACGACAATCTTGTCGAAGCGCTTCGGGAGCTTCAAAACACAGCGGTTACCCAACCGTCCAACCATTCTTCCAATCGGCTATCAGAAGCAACGAAGCAGCTTCTGACCAAGAGACGCTTCACGGACCGGACGGACCCCAGTTTCAAGTCACTATCCGCAGAATGCCGGAAAGCTGTCGACGAGGATCACGAAGCGTTTACCGCGTCCCGTCTTCTAAACGCAGCTAACCAAAAAAGAAGCCTGAAGAGAGTCGCGAGAGAGATGCTGGAATACAAGACTCTCATTCCCAGCCTGAAATCTCCGACGACTGGCGAGCGAATCACATCAAGGTCAAAGATGGAACGGACTATCCAGGAATTCTACTCGGCCCTATTTCGCGGTAGCACCGCCTCACCAGCGGCGACCACCACCACAGCCGAAGCACTACCGCCTTTCCTGCCTGACGAAATTCGGTCAGCTCTCAACGCATTCCCGAACGGAAAAGCTGCAGGAGAAGACAAAATTTCAGCCGACTTCCTCAAAAGCTGTCACAACAACGCCATCTCTCTCATTTCGAGCCGTTTCTCGACATATCTCGCATCCGGAAGGGTACCAAAGAGATGGAAGTCTTCCAACACCACCTTGATCTTCAAAAAGGGAGACAGAGAAGACCTCGGCAACTACAGACCCATCTGTATCCTCCCAGTCTTGTACAAGCTCTTCACGAAGTGTCTGCTGAACAGGATACGGAGACCTCTGGAAGAAGCCCAACCCGTCGAGCAAGCAGGATTCCGCAGATCTTTCTCCACGATAGATCATATACACACAATCCAGCGACTGCTGGAGGCGGGCCGCGAATACAGAATACCGCTCACGCTGATATTCATCGACTTCGAGAAAGCGTTCGACAGTGTGGAGTTCGGGGCGATATGGGAGAGCTTGGAGCAACAAGGGATCGAACCAGCCTACATCAACATCCTCAAGGACTGCTACACCGACTGCACCACTACCATCACTCCGTTCCACCGGAAAATCGAAGTGCCCGTCACCAAAGGAGTCCGCCAAGGCGATCCCATCTCTCCGAACCTGTTCTCCTCCTGCCTCGAGCACGTCTTCGGCCAGATGTCATGGAACCACTTGAAAGGACCCGAAGACGACTGCCACCGGAGCCCTGGAGCGAGAGTCAACGGCCGGAATCTGACCCACTTGCGATTTGCGGACGACATAGTCCTCGTAGCACACGATCCGCAGACGGCAAGCGAGATGATCCAGGAGCTCGTCGGAAGATGCGAAAAGGTTGGTCTCCGCATTAACACCAACAAAACCAAGGTACTCCGTAACCCATTCGCCAAGGACAGCCCAGTGAACATCACGAGAAACAACGTCAGCATCACCATCGAGGACGTCAATGAATACGTCTACCTCGGCCGACTGCTCAACGCAAGGAACGAGCTGGAACCTGAACTCCACAGAAGGCGACGCGCGGCCTGGGCGGCGTTCAACAACATCAAAAACACCACCGACGCGCTCACCTGTTCCAAGACTCGAGCCCAGCTCTTCGACTCCACTGTGCTCCCGGCGCTCACCTATGGCGCAGAAACCTGGTCACTGACGAAAGCGCTAGCAGAAAAGGTCAGAGTGACCCACGCATCTCTCGAAAGAAGACTGGTAGGGGTCACTCTGGCGGAGCAAAGAGAACGACAGCTCCACCGAGAAGACATTCGGCGAGTGTCGCAAGTCCGCGACCCACTCATCCACGTGAAGAAGAGGAAGCTAGGATGGGCGGGTCACATAATGCGAAGAACCGACGACAGATGGACGAGGCTGGTGCAGGAATGGATCCCCCGCGACACGAAAAGACCGGTCGGGCGCCCACCTATGCGTTGGTCCGATGCGCTCACCAAGGAGATATCGGAGCGCCAAGGATCTCGACTCGCAACTCCTTGGAGCACCATCGCAGGAGATCGAAAGAAGTGGCTGGCTGTGATCCGCGCTCACACATCGTGAGCGAAGGACGGATCCACTAAGTATCTAAGTATCTAAGTAAGTTCTTTGTTTTTAATTCAGAAAGAATGCTCAGTCAGGAAGGGCGATCATGGTTACAAACTTTTGAAAAAGCTCAGAAGTGGTAGAAGGCGTTGGAGAATGGAGGCCTCTTGGATTCCCGACCGGCCCCCAGATGGCATGATCAGGTTCGAAACTAGGCAACCGCAACCAAAATGAGCTGGCTGCACAATCAGGAGCATATTCGAAGCTCACCGGCTTGACTGCTCCAGCCGCAAACATGGCTTGGCATCTCGACCTGGAGAGCGGTGCCATCTGGGGCTTTCAGGCGTGATCAACTGCTCAGATACTCACCCATATTCTTACAATCAACTGTGAACAGCTTGTTTTTTGAGTTTTAAAACAAGTTGAAGACCAGATCCAGAAAAATTGGAGAAAATTCTAGAATCAAAAATTTCTGGAATTTTGGTTGCAAATTTCGAAATCTAGGTTGCAATATTTTTGGTAAAAGAGAAACAATCCAAAGCAATTCAGTAGGAATAGATTCGGAAATCAGCCGAAATTCTCGAAACCTCATCGTTTTTTGGGGGTAATGCAACATTATGAACAACTCGAAAATGTGTTGTTTGCCATCCTACCCTCATTTTTGGAGGTATTTAGGTATATAGAAAAGCTAATGCATTATGAAATGCACCGTACAGCTCTCATTATTACTTTGGAATAGGGTTGGCAAGGGGGCGCCCCGCCTCGAGAGCGCCCACCCCGTTCGGTGGGATTGCCTGTACTGGGGGTTGGTAGCTCAGTCGGTAGTGGTGGCCGCTGGCAACCGAGAGGTCACGAGTTCGAGTCCGGCTTCAACCCCCCGGCTTCACCTAACTTCCAAATCATTTTCATTCAATCTAATCGAACTTTGAAAGACCCAAAAGAACCTTTTTTCGCCAAATCATTCATTGTTCGACGATTCCACCCAACGGGAGCGACAGGGCGACGGGGCGCGCCCCCCTTTCCGGGGCGGCGGGGCGAAAACCGCCCCGGTCGTGGGGCGGCGGGACCGCCCCGCAGCCTTATTTGCCAACCCTACTTTGAAATGATAAACGTCTGGAGTAGAAACAACTGGTGGTCCTTTCGAGCATTTGTATGATTCATTTTCTTCATAGAGATGTGTTCGATGTAGATCGCCAACAGCTCGTGTGGGATTCATTACTTTCTGTAAAAATTTTTTTTGTTGGATTTTTAGCAGCAGACTTGCAACGAGCTAAGTCGGCCGGGTCTGGCTAAGTAATTTCTTCCAATGATACATACATCGGGGTCGATTCCTAGAGATTTTATACGTTGGTTTTCACAAAAATTGTCCTTATTGTGCAAACTGTTGTTGAGCTGAATAGCGTTTTCACTGCTGATTGCAAGTGCACTGAAAAATAGTTTGAGATTTAAACAAAAAATATGTTTTACACAGAGCTGCCACAGTTGAGAATATACAAATCTATGTTTGTTTTCAATACAATTATAGCAGTTGTTCCTTGCCTGATCTGTAATGAAACAATAATCACTATTTTTCCAAAAAAAATTTCCTGCTACCTTTTGATTTATTTCAGATACTGCATATTTTTCGGTATCTGAACAGTTTTCTAACTTTATCAGTCGCTCATTGAGAAGATCAGAATTAATGTCCAAGTAGCGTTGAACAACATTCTCGAATTTTTTCTTGATTGTTTGCATAGTCTAAAATACTGAATGACGATTGAACGATTGCTTAGAGACACCTGAGAAGGCGATAAAGCTGGATTCAATGGGTTATCTTGAAAAAGTTCATAAACCATTTGATTCATCACGAATCTTGCTGTGAAGTCGCCTCCGTTGAATCCAGAAAAAATTCCGTAAAGTTTTATCTCACCATTACTGAAAGCTGATTGATTTTTAAGAAGTTTCCTGGAAAACTGCTGTCGGACTTTTTGCAACTGCCGGCGACTACCATTCTCCTATCTGGTGGTCACTATTTTCGATCAATTAACTACAGAGTGATCCGATATCAATTTTATTTTAGCTGATTCTTTGACGTTGCCACGTTGGCCGGGTTTCACATGGAGTTGACCTGAAGCTGTCGCGTGGCAACGTCGGAAGAAGCAGCTCAAAAAGGCGTACAGCAAGACTGCAACACTCAAGCCGTCCAGACTTGAGGGTTGCATCGAACGTTTTAAAAATCGTATTAATTTTACTAATAATCTTATTGTTGCTCTGTTTTGAAGGAACAACATTATAATCAATTAAAAATACATAAAAACTAAATTTTTGTCAGTCTGCTCAGCTAGATTAGCTCGACCCTGCCTGGGAGAACTCTGGATAGAAGCACGCGCTTGGAAAATCCGCCCTCTACGTGTGCGGTGCCGAGCAGATGAGATTTCACTGTCAATTTTTTTAAATTTTAAGCTTACTTTATACACGTCGAACAGGAAAGGAAGTCATTGTTTTGTATGGGTTTCTTTTGTTTTGAATATCTGCAGCTATAAACAGTTCCAATTCCTGCATCACTGTTAGAGCAAAACTGGTCAACAAATCCGTCTTCTATTGTATTCATTCTTTTTCTGAAATGCTTCAATTAATCGCTAACTTAAACCGTCAAGTTTGTTAATGTAATCTTACGCCGTGAAAATCGTATACCGAAAACCTCAATTGATGAAGAGTTTCAATCAAAAAGTTAGACTTTTATCAAAATCAAGAAGGACAAACTAAGAGAAGATATATTTTCGAAAAACTATCTATCATTAAGAGTCTAGCTAGAGGCAATCATTTTATGAATCTGCAAAACAGGAAAATCAAAAATTGGCAGCAAAGACCGGATTGATTGGAAAATCAATATTATTCACAACGCAAGAAAACGCGTTTTTGTTGACTAGTGTGATGAAACTCTTCCCTTTAGATAACAGACTCATATGTATCAAATGCGCTCTAGCGACCAAATTAGAAAAGCTGATTTTAATTCTTTAATTTCTCTAATAACGGTTTTTTATTATTCTTTTTTATTGAAAATGCATAAAGATATTCGTTTTTCAGCTTAACCATTAATGACTTCCATTATTAAAAACCAGCTGATCAAACATTTATCAAAGTGAGTAACCATTTTTTATATTGTGGAATATTTTTCATTTCAGGTTTACAAAAAATTTGAAACCAGAACAGATATCATTGGATGTATTAAAAGGAAACAGCAAACTTCAGTTCATCGAAATAAATGAAGAAATACTAACTGAAATTTTGGTAATTTTTCGAACAAAATAATATCAAATTATTTTTTCAACTTTGTAACAACTTTTTGTACCGATATCAAACTTCTCAAAATTTGATGATGATAAAAATTTATGTGAAATTTTTGCAGGAGCTGCCTAGATGGCTGAGAATAAAACGGGCGTATTGTACAGGTGTGGCAGTCAACGTGCCCTGGACAAAACTAAAATCGAACCCAATTCAGATAGTGAGTTTTAAACGTATTAATGAACAGGCCCGTTTTGACGGCCCGTGATTTGCAACTCTGGTTTTTTTGATAGTTTGTTCACAGTGGAAAATTTCAATTGAGCTATAGTCAGAGTTGCAGACTTGCAAAGGGCCGGTACCGGGCTCAAATTAAAATTTCCTCGGCCCGACCCGGCCCCGCTCGTCCGGCCACTCTGCTGAAGTGAGAAGTTGAACTCTCTTATAGGGAGTTACATGAAAAATAGGAGTAGTTATTTTGAAGTGTTTCGGGCAGAAGCGGGCCGGGCCGACGAAAAATCCGAACGGGCCGACCCGTTTTGGTGGCCCGTGATTTGTAACATTGAAGAATTGTGATTTTGGCTTAGGTTCGGTGAAAAATTTGGATCCAGTGTCTAAAAAAAATAGAGAAAGCGATAAAAACTGACAACTTTGGGTTTGTTGGTTTTCAAAAAAAAATTCTAAAAGGAAGAAGAAAAACTATCAATTTTTTAATAACCGAAAGTAATGAATATTGCAGTTCATTGATGAAATAAACGTGGACGTAGAGTTAACTTCTGGTCACGCTGCACCCGCAAAATCTAGTTCAATCGGGTACAAAAGTCTTCAATCAACAAAAATTATTTTCGAATTTTACAGAAACTTGTCTGATACTACATCGTACGGTTTTATGAATAAAATTGTTGAAAATCTCTCGCTCTACATTAATACAGTCGAAATTAACTTTGATTCTGACATTTTCGGAGGCTCGTTCATGGTCTGTAAACACATAAAAAAAAAATAACTGATGAATATTAATTTCAGCTGCAAAGATTGTCTTTAGAGAGTAGAAGTCCATCGTGGGCGCCTGTCAAAGATCTTCGTCAAACAAGAGTAACATGTTCGCTTTCAAACAAGATGTTGATGTTCAAACAGGTATATTGCATACTTTGAAAATTCCGAGCCAGTCCGGAAAAAAAACGCGACCCGGCCCGATAGAAAACTAGCCGGGCCGGTCCGTTTTTTGGACTTCTCGGCCCGGCCCGGCCCGGTCGATCCATTTGCTTAATCGGTGCCCTCCGATTTCAGGTTAGCAGTGCCGACTGCCGCCGATCCAATTCGGTGCCCCCCCCCCCTTCCAATTTCAAAAAGAAATGGGAATGCGCCCTATTGCACTACTTTTTCGGGTTTTTTCTCCGACTTTCTCTCTCTGAAGATAAATAACACGAATGATCGAGGCTCAAAATTTAAAGATTTGACCACCCGGGCCGGCGGGCTTGGCCGAGAAGTTCCGAAAATGACCCGGCCCGGCCCAGCCCAGCCATTTCAAAGTATGTTTTAAAGTATGGTATATTGTGAATTGCTAAGACGGTGTTTTTCTTAAAAGATCACGTACGGTTTTTCTTAAAAGATCACGTGAAAGAAAGAAATTTCTGATGACCTTCATTTTTTCTCAAACCAAAATCTGAAGTAACACAATTTTGATTACTATTAATGATTTGTGACATTTTACGGGAAGATTGGAACAGTGCTTGTTCTACTGATTACTCCAACTATACCAACTTCACTGTCATAGGTCTTCCCGGTTTGCTTCTTCCAAACATGTGGTACCAAAATCTGTTGTATTCATTGTCAAAGCAACTTTTCGTAAACTTCGTACACTTTTTCGTAAACTTCGTTCGATTTCCGCCACTTTGAAGTTAGAAAGAAGCAACAACTAAGTGACTCGTTTGAGGTGTAAACGGTCGAAAGCTGGGCATAGTGCTCGCTGTAGAAGAGCAGCCAATGAGAATGGTTATCCGTGCTTAAAACTTAGACGCTTTATACACACAGAAGTCTACACTATCTCTTCTGACTTCGTTTTTAAACATACTAGGCGCAACTCAAAAAATTTCTTTTCTCTCGTGCCAACCTAATACTATCATATAAGTAAAATAGGCATCCAGTGTTGCGAAAATTCGGGCCGGCCCAGCGGGCTGTCCGGGCCGAAGTGAAGTTTCTGTCGGCCCGGCGGCTCCGGGACATTTTGAAACCACTGAAACATAGGTCAAAAGAGGCGCTGAGAAATGCTCAAAATTTTGAACTTTCGTGGACTTTTTCGAAAAGAAACTGAATTTTGGGTTATATTGTTATCACAATGGATTCACTATGCCTCCTGTGAAAGTTTCCCACACAGTCAAACTTGCGAAGTAAAGTCAATTCGATAGCTCAAACAACACGTTCGGCTATTCGAAGATGAAATATGGAGCTTTTCGAAAGCTTTTAAAGTTTTCAAAATTCTGCTCTTGCCAGAACTGGTCCAGAACTGAAAATTTCAATTTTTTCAAAAATGATTACTTTTTTGATTATTCCTACCCATTTTCACTAGTTAATGAATAGTTATGTTCTAAAATGAGAAAAATGAGAAAGTTAAGACAAAATGGCAGGTTTTCATGAAAAGTCTACGAGGAATACTGAAAAATGAAAATTCCTATAGCTTGAGGTCGGCCCGGTCGGGCCGGGCCAGGCCGATGAAATTACAATGTCGGCCCGGCCCATAATAACTCTGGTTTTTGTACTTAATAATAATGGGAAAACTTTTCATATCACTATTTCGTAACTTTATCTAAGAATTAGGACTAATCTCAGGAAATACCGAACACCCGCGAAATTTTTTTTTTCAAAATTTTGGTTTGACGGGCCTTTCGGGTCGAGAGAAATACGACTCTGCTGGCATCTGAAATGTGTGTGATCTGAGAAAGCACGCTTTCCAAAAACAGGCTTGCTCTCAAGTCGCTCAAACTGCCTCACTCTTTTCGTTTGAACAATCTCTCTTCGCATTGGGACCGACCGTTTGGGTACCGCACCGTAATTTTTGTTTCTCGGTTTTTCAGATCATATTTTAGAGGAACCTGTTTTTTTTTCAATCTTATAATATGAATCGATATTTTCTTTCTAATAGTTGCACAATTGTGTTTTGCGAGACGACAGGCTCTTTTTTTTCGAACATGAAATATTTAAGAAGTAATGTTTATGAGTCAGGCCCATTCCGCAAATTTTACCTGGAGAAGGATAGATTTATCTCATCTCTGTGTATTACCGACTCGTTCACTGGTCAAATGATTACTGATAATTACTTTGTCATGATTACCTTTGTCACCGCCATGAAATACTTGAAACTTAGCAAGAGGATTGACTCATTAACATTTTTTTTTCAAATCTTTCGGCTCGCCGGTCCGCGATCACCCCACTGAAATGTTTCCTCTGGCTTTGAGGTCGGTAGCTCAATCGGCAATGGTATCCGCTGGCGTTTCAGATGTCAAGAGCTAGATTCAGTCCTCAACCCCAGGAAAACTAAATTTTCAAACATGCAGTAGAGCTTTCTACGAAGTGGTTGCCGAACCAGGCTCTGACTACTACCAGCTGAAACCTAGAGTCTGCAGTGCGGTAGCACTTGAAGAACGGATTGATATCTTCATTATACTATTTGCATTGTTCTGTCTATCCCGCGGGAAAAATGGAATAACTCAGCCTTTGACCCGATTGTTTTTAAATCTTGCATAGACCCATAGGTCTCCGGACGCTTCACCCCTGTAACATTTTTGGTCCGATATAATGTAGGATAACGGTACCTGCAGTGGAAACCATCATTTTCGACTCCCTTTCAAACTGAACCTATTGACTACAAACTTCGACGGTAGCATGTTTTGGATGGGGGAAAGTTACTGTAGGTAGTAAGAAAAGAGAAACGTACGGATTACGGTAAATACGGTTATCAGAAGTTCGAGAAATCACTTTTTCGGAAGGGCATTAAGGGTACTAAGGGTACAACAGCTACAGTGACCGGAAATTATCGAACGATTCGGATTACAGTAGAAACAGAGATGCGAAAAAATGTCTACGTCTCTCTCTTTCACACACTCTCTCGTCTCATTGTTTTCAAAAAATGAACTTGAACGTGCCAGGAAGCATTCGAAAGTTCCAGGAACGTTTCGGCGAGAATTCAAAAAGCTAAGTTGAGGATCGTTTCGGTGGGAATTTTAAAAGCTAAGGAGGGACCGTTTCGGCGGGAATTCAAAAAGCTGAGGGGAGAACCGTTTTGGCGGGAATTCAAAAAGCGGAGAACTGTTCAAATTTTTAGGAATGCCTACACATCCGAAGGTAGGAAGAAGGAACAAAATTTCAATTGAAAGATCTGTGAACATTGAATATACTTCTCTGAGAGAACTTCTCTTTTTTTACGTTAAATAGCTTCTTCATTTGGAAAGGCCTGCACCAGTGTTGCACGGAATCCCGTTTCCTTCCTTCCGTTTCCGTCTTACGGGTCTTTTTGACTTTTTTGTTTCCGTTTCCGCCTTCCGGATTGAAAACTTCCGGTTCCTTTCTCCATTTCCGCATTCCGGATCAAAATTTTGTGAAGTATACGGAGTAATGTTCCAGTGAGACTGAAGAGATTGAAGGGCGCTAACTGTGTAGGACCCAACTTCCGTTTCCGTTTTCGTTTCCGCCTTCCGGATTAAAACTTCCCATTCCGTTTCCATTTTCGTCTTCCGGATTGGAGAGTTTTAGTTCCTTTTCCGTCTCCGCCTTCCGTGTCAAAAAATAGTAGTTCCTTTTCCATTTCCGTCTTCCGGATCATGAAGTTTTCATTTCCGTGCAACACTGGCCTGCATCCGTCAAAGCAAAAGCCAGCAGTGATTGCGGCGATAGTTGCGGATAATTTATTTTTTCAGCTTTCTTGGCACTTACTGCGGATAGAAGCTTCAGCAAAGTCATGTAAAAATGAGCAGAGGTCCAAAATAAATGCACCATTGAGATTGATAACAAGTGGTGGGAAAATTCGAATTGCGTTGAAAAAGAACTCTACAGGTAATATATAACGTTGACTCGAACGATCCCAGAAGTATAAAAACTTAACGAATTTCTGTTTTGAAAAAAAAGAGCTTTCTCCCACTTTTTGCTGGAAAGAGCTCTTATCTCAATTAAAAAAATCGTTCATGCTCCTGAAACGTAAATCACTCTGAACTTACAGATGGATCTGTTATTCATGCCAGAATTCAAACAATACTTGAAGACATTCTTTGGGTCGCCACACTTCCTCAACTTCGTTCAGCTATTTCATTTGCAAGTTTTATTACAAATCTTGCGCAAGAATCCCAAAGAAATTCCGAAGAAATGATCGCCGCGACTGTTGGAAATGCTCCCATTCCCAAAGCAGTAGTAAATGCTTCTGAAGAAAGGAAGGCAAACCCGTCAGTTTTTGATATATTTAATTTTGATCAAACTTCTTATCATCTGCATGTAAAAAAGATTGATCTCCATTTGTGCGATGACGCTCACGCTGCTAGCGGTAGGTGGATTCCGAGGTTTTATTCATTTTTTAAACATCAGATTATCCACCGAACTGGAATATCGACAGTGGAGCAATGCAGATCACTCTCATTCAAGTGCTCATTGATATCTATCCAACAGCTCAAGCCTTGTCCGACAGGTACTCAATTTGTCAGTCCACAATGCTCTTATTGCTGTTTCACAGATCAACTTGGATGAAAAATTCTAACTCTAGTTTTCTTGTCTCTTGGGTTCGAAACCATCTGTCGGACCAGTTTTCTAAACTTCAAAGCGAAAACAAAGGTGAACAGCGTAATCCAAAGCTTTCAGACACTCACTCTTAGTAACTTTTTGTAGCTACAGAAACCGGAAAAGTGACATTATTGTAAGGTACAGGTATAAGAAGGGCGAGTATTGTTAGTCAAAACAAGAACAAAAATTACAAAAAACAAGTTATTCTTTCTAGAAAAGCTTAGGCCACGATGGGCCACGCCTGGCAGCATAAAATCGTTTGTCAGTTAGAGTTGAAAAAACGTGGAAAATTCAAATTTGAAGTTCTGATTGAAGAAATTTTTACGCTCATATATGCAGGAACGCTTCTGTTTTTGCAGATAAATCATTCAACGCGAGATTGGAAAGATGCTGGCCTCAATTGATAGGTTTCTTCTTTGTTCTGAGGGTATATGATCTCAATGTTCAGTGCGTTTCGGACATGAATACAAAAAAAGACTCGCTGACTAACTTATTTCAAAGTGAAAGGTCGAATGATCAAAAAAATGAAAGAAAGAAAAAACGATTTTAGGCACACCCGGAGCTTTCCTAGCGATCAACAAATTATACATGTAGAATTTGCTGTTTTCTCTCATCCCCTAACAATCACTCTTCCAGGTCTGAACTGTTTCAATCAAGCTTTAGTCTGCCGAATAGTAAAACAAAAAATTGAAGAAAGACCCTGAAAATTGCTTTTCTGGAAGCAAATTAAAAAAAGCGAAACCTGTGCCAGACTTGCCAAAATTGGCCTTCTTCTGCTACTTTTTTTTTGAAATTTTGTTTGAAATTGAGAGACCGATTTTTTAAAAATGAATAAGCGTGATCATTTTATGACAACTAGCAAATATGTCGAATTTGATCTCAGGAAGCACGCAAAAAAATTCCGACCCTCGAAAAAAGACGGTCGCTAGACAGCAACAAACAAAATGAGACGGTTAGAGAGGTTTAAAGCGAATCCAGGCAACATAGGCGAAATCTTCGGAATTATATTCCCATTTTTGGAACCGTTAAGGCTTTATTCTGGTTTTTTTGCATCCAGCTCAAACGTTTCAGTGCCTAGCCCAGCTGTTTTTATACAATTGGGACCATTTGCTTTTACATTTGACGAAAGAACTACAAGGTGGTGCTTCTATGTCGCCCATACTCTTCAATCTGCTATTGTGAGTTTTAATATTCATAAATCCCATGCCGTTTGCCTACAGGCTACCGTACTCAGTCTGATTGTGCGGCACTGTATGACACTTCTAAGTGCGAGAACTGCTCGAAAAGGAGATGTTTGAAAAATGAAACGCACAATTAGAGTAAATACGGTACTTTTTCTATCTGAAAACTCATTAAGTTTTTTCTCACGTTCTCCGATTTTTTGCCGTGTTTGAGTTTATTCGCCACTATTGTAGAGTTAAAAAAAATATAAAGAGTCCGAGTATGATGCCCGTTTTTTTCGACCAGCATCCAGTTTTTCCGTAGAACCTCGACGTTTTTCCACCTAATGATAATGACCGTAACAAGTGAAGACGCGGATTCCGTATGAATCCTCAGAAAATACATATTGCGTTCTAAAATATTGTAGATTAGAGAAAAGTGGCTCCAGAAATTTGAAAAAACACTTGTGCGACAAATGTTAAATTCTTTTTGTGCTTATGAATGTTGCAGGAAGATGGAAATTTAACAATGCAGTCCAGTAAAGATTTTCAAGAGCCAGTTTTCGAACTTCATCTTGTTATGCCGAAAGTATGAAAACTTGATTTTATTTGACCTATCACTGTCATAATTTTCCAGATTATTTTGAACTTTCCGATTGTTCCAACGAGTTTGGACTATCCACAGAGATTGGTTGTTTTCATGTCCACTTTTGTCATAACTAGCAGCACAAAAGATGAAGAAGTAATCAAAAACTTTCGATGCCTAGGTGAAATGAACGGCGAAGAAGATAATGAGGTTCTAAAAACTATAAAAAAAGGTTTTAAATCACGTGCGTTTTTTGAAATTTATCTTTAGAAACTTATCATCTTAAGCTACAGAATCCACAAAATACAAAATCTCTTCATCTCCTCTTTGGATTGAAACGGACCACGGGGTTCAGACAAGAGGGATTCCGTTGATTCATGACGTAAGGAAAAACTTTTATTCTTGCCCAAGTGTTGTTTAGGTCTCTCTTATGGGAATCATTTCGTATTCTGATGGAATAGCAACCGTCATCACTGAACCAACAGAGGACATCGTAGTTCTCCTCGACCATTTTCAACTGCAACAGGTAAGTTTGGCAAAACATCAGCGTCCAAAAAGTGGACATTGAAGACATCAAAAAATGTAACTTTCTATTCTGAAATGTTGCTTATTATCATGGACCGCAGCAAAGGGGCGGGCGTGTCTGCTTTTCTCACAGACTGTTTCCTGTTTTGCTGCCTTAAAAAAGGTACATACTCCAATTGGACAAAACCTTTTGTTTGTTATAGTTCATCAAAGTTCAAGTGCACATCGAAGAAAATTTTCAGTGATGACTCACATTTTTTATCAATGAAATCTATAGAACAAGTCGAGAACCTCTAATAAAATTTTCAGCCCGATCGAATGATTTTAAGAAAATTTTTCACTCCCGAAGAGAGGGTACTTTTTGCGATTTTTCGAGACCTACTTCTCACTGAGCTCATCAGATTCAGCGAAAAATTTTCTGCAACGTACTCTTCTATGAAAAAAATTTATGGGTGGGGTTTCTCACAACTTCAATTTCTCTATTTCAAAATTAGCTGAAACTGGTTGAGAAAATGAGAACCGAGCCATGAGGATAAAGACATCGAACGCATATGTAGCCAGATGATTAGGTAGTTCTGTGATTGCATGTTAAAGTGTCAGACAGCTTTTGGCGGTTCGATTCCTCTCTAGGCAATCATTTTTTGAGATTTCGGAAATCTGGAAAACAGCTTCAGTTATTTTTTAATTCTCTTTCTTTTTGGTTCTTTCATTAGTTTTTGCTATTTTTCGGTCTTTTCAAACCCCTCCGTTTTTTCCAGTGTGGTCTTTTTTCGAGTTTTCTTTTTTCCCTTTGAGAAAGCTCAGAAGTTGATAAGTCATATTAAAAAATCGGAGAAATCAACAAAATAAGAAGAAAACAAATTTTTAGACATTTTTTTTTCGGACGGTTTTCCTTTCCACTTTTCCAAGCATGGCGTGTCGACAAATAAAAAATAACTATCCAATCAAAAAAATTGGCAATTTCATGCCGGACTTCCGGTACACACTTCGCTCAAAAACACTTTTTTTCTCGTTTTTCTCGTCGTCTAGCAACCAACTGTTCAGAAAAGGGAAAAGTCATTCCCGTCTTTCGTGCTTTTTTTATGATGAATTTCTAAGAGCCATGATTCTCATTCTTACTGAAAAGGAGTTCCACTTTTTCGAAAACATCATCAAACTTTTTTCAGCTAAACAACTTGAATGAGCAGTTTGAAACATTCTCAAACATGCTGTCGGCGGATTTGAAACATTATTCCACTCAAAAGCAACCTACAAACAAGCAGTTGGCGTTTTTTTTTGACATCAAAAGAGTGCGAGCTAATTTGATACTGACAACAGGAGATATGCCGACACCGTATAACATTCGGACACACATCACAGGCAAACTTAATTCCAGTTTTATGGACAAGCTGTCAGGTATGAAAATTTTTTATTAAATTATTACTAACGATTATGAGTTTTGGAAGCTGAGAAATAACACGTAAAAATAATTGGGAGAGTACTTTTGTTCTTGAAATAAGCAGCTAGTGGTGATAAACGGTGGTTCTTTTTACACTCGCGTATCTGCCACAGACACGGTTTCCGTTGCGTCGTCCTCGTTGAATTCTTCTTCAACTATTTCAGCCTTGCTTTTTTGAGAAATCCATGGTAGTTTACTCGAGAACATTCTTTGACGTTCTCGGAGTCTAGCTGGCAGTTCAAGCATGTTTTCAGCTGTTTTATTAGCTGTAATGCTGTCGGCCGTATTTTTTCCTCTTTCACTATCTTCGGTTTCTTCTTCAGAATAATCTGCTTTGTCACTATCTTCCTCGTCTTCCAAACTCGAAGCTTCTGTTGTTGTCTGAAAACATTTTTTTCTGCTGAAAAGTTTTAGGATAACAAACGGTTTGCAGATATTTGGGTTTACTTCCTTGTTGGTGTCTCGAAAACGGTGATTTCCCACTAGGCCCCTTAGAGAGTCTCCAGAATCTTTCCATGTTAACTTTTCTATTGGCAACAGTTGGCGTAACGGTTTTTGTTGTCGCCAATAACGATGCCAGTGTTGTTTCTTCGACCAATGTTCCGTTTTCTCGGTCAATATCAGTCCGATCTTCGTCAATATACTCAGATTCGGAATCTTGATCTTCTGTGTTTATTTGAATGACTTTTGTTACAGGTGCTGGTTCCGCAGTTGTGAGCGCAACTTGTGGGGCGACGCTTGAACAACAGACTGAGGTCACTGGTCGTGATGAAAACTTGGGGCACATATCATCGGTTTCCTTCTGCCAATTCCGTTTACAAATTTTGTTTTCTTCAGTTGTCAAGTTTATTGCTTCTCCAGCATTGAGAACATGGAACCCATTTTGAGAACACACCATAGGGTTTTCTGTAAATTTCACTTCGTCGCTGATTGTTTTTTTTTCGGTCTACCTTGAAGCCTCACTGCCAAGTTCTCAGCACCAGAAAGAGATTTGTTTTGAAGAGACATAATTTTGTTCCCAGCTAAGTCCAGTGTGTGCAAGTTTGCTAGATGACCGAAGGATAATTCCTAAATTTGTACACAATGTAAAAGTTGTAGCAACAGTTTTACCTGAATTGATCTGATATTGTTGTTTGAGAGTGATACCATCCTCAAAAACGGAGCTCCTTGGAAAGTTTGCTGAGTGACTTCCGTAAGACAATTGTTTGGTAACCAAAGCAATAACAACGGAGTTCCAGAAAATGCTCCGGGAGCAACCGATCTAATTCGGTTACTGTCGAGATTCAAATGTTGAATGCTCTCTAGCCCGTCGAACATGTCCTTTGTAACTTCGCTGATATTGTTGTAAGACAAATCGATCACTTGAACTTGCTTAAATTGTCCCATCACCCCATTATCAAAGGTGTGGATTCTGTTTTCATTGAGATACAGGTAACGGAGGTTAGGAGTGTTGAGAAGAGCCCCTCCTTTTATATCAGTGATATTATTTCCATTCAAAGAGAGCATAGAAAGAGAAGTGAGATTGGTGAGATCGTTCTCCCCTAAAGAGTTGAGCTGAATTGAAAAATCCATTAGATTTTTTTCTGAATTGAATTACCATACCTTATTGTACTTTACATGAAGAGCGATAAGGTTTTTCATATTTTGAACTGCTAGACGTGGGAATTGCTTCATACAGTTATTGTCGAAAATCAAATTCTGGAGAGATAGTTGTACATCTTGAAACGCGTCCTCTGCCACGTCGCAAATTTCATTACATGCCAAGTTAACATCAATTAGTGAAGTCATATTGACGAACGCATTCTTGGTTATGTTGCCGATCTTATTGCATTTCAAGGACAGTATGTTTAACACTTTCAAACCCGCCAGCGCTTTGGTGGGTATCTAAAAAGCTCTGTAACTTTAGTTTTCTTGATTCGGCTTACTTCTTTCAAACTATTTTCCGAGATAGAAAGCTCCTGCATGACGTTTTCAAGACCTAGGAACGCATGTTCGTGAATATTTTGAATACGGTTTTTGTCCAAGTTCAATTTTTTAATTCTCAAATTTTTAAAAGCACGTGGACCAATCTGAATTAGAAACTCATGAGAAACACTTTTTTCTCAAAAAAACCTGGATGATGTTAGCATTTTCCAGAGCGAACTCTTTGATCTCCATATGAGAAGCTTTCAGCTTATCAATAATAATCAGTCCTTCTGTGCCGGTACATTTGATAACTGGCCCTTCCACTGTGCTTTCGCATGAACAAGCAGTCTGTAAAGCCTCACTTTTAAGTGGAAAATGAATTTCACTAACCTGATTGTTCAATAACTTTGGACAGAAACCTAAGGCTACTGGAATGACCAACAAAACCACTAATAGTTTTGAGAGCATAGCTACTCTCGTCGTACAGGCAAAGCCCAAAGAAGTAATGAAATGTGAATCGCAACGACCGGCCTAGGGGTGGGCAAAGGGGTGGAGAAAGACGACTGTGCTGTAGGTCAAGGTCTCATTGTGTTTCGAATGTCGGTTATCTCGCTGAAGAAAATTAGATCATCTCGTCCTTCGCGGACGAAATATACGGTATGTGCTAGTGTACATACCGAGTGGATTGAGATAGTAGATAAAAAAGGTCAGCAAAAGTATCATCTTCTGATATAGGATCTCTGAAGATATTTTGTGAGGCCATCCGTATTTTTCTTGAGATGTGTTCGAAAAATCTGAAAATGGGTCTCACTTACACTCGAACAAACTTATTCCTGTTCAGTGGAGAAAACTTAATTTTTTACGAAAAATCTGGCAGGAAAAATAAGAGAAGAGTATCTGCAGACTTGTCGAAGGGCGGGCCGGCCCAGCCCGGTTCAGAGCAGCGGCGTGTAAAAGCTGACATATTTGACCCAGCCCGCAATAGCTTTGGGTATCACAACGCTTTATTTTTTTTGGAAACAACAACATTTTCATTCATTTTCGGAAACTGTTGGATGTTGTAAATAAGATTGTACGAGTTTAAGAACTATGAAACTTCAATCTAAAACCAATTTTCAAAAAAAGATCACCCAAACTTTCAGCTTTATTTCGGTACTGCCATACTCTAAGTTTCTCAAATTCGGCACCATATCATTTTAGAAGAATCAAGTTACAGTTTCAGTGTCATGAATTTTTAGTCACTTCTTTAAGAACTGCTCTAAGTACACGTTTTTTTTTGAATTTCACACATGCATGGTACATTTTTCCGAAACCTAGTTCAGTCCCAAGACAGAATCTCTTTTTATGGCAACGCTCTCAATTTCGAGGAAAAACCATAAAACAAATGTTTTATCGGTGTCCGATATCGGTCAAGATCGACGTACGACCTCGATTGAAGTCGTTAGTTGCGCCTACATCGGTTGATCAACCATCTCGCTGAGGTTTGCGTTGTGGTCAGATAAAATCTTGCCACATGACACGTATAGATGATTTGCTACGGAGGTTGGGAAACTTTCAGAGGTTATACTTTCTAGTCCGTTTTCTCATCTCCTAGTGAGAACCGGGGGGCGGAGCTTGTTTTGGTTTCGCGCGGTCAGATCACATTCCCGGGTGTTTATCAGTTTGATTTAATTGTAAATATCAAATATTTTATTGAGATCTAACAAAAATAACATAACAGTAATTGATTCCAAATTTATCTATAATAGTTACAATAACTAGAGCCTGGGTTATAAGTCCACACAGGAGATTCATCAAATTGGCCCAAATGAGTTTCTGAGTGAAGAGAACTGAGACGATACTGAGAATTCATGTATTGCTCTGAGCAGTTTCCATTTGCTGTGTGATGGTTCACATAGACGTTTTCTATTTGTAGCTGCCTGTAAATAAATGGAAGCTCAATCGAAGAATCGAGCTCACCTACCTATGCCTGTTGATGCATAAGCCAACAATCAGCAATAATAATACACACAATGAAGTTCCTACGCACACAATAACTGCCGCGTTTGAGTAGTTAGATTTGTGTAAATTGATAGACAGAGTCTGCATACAAGTTGTGGATATTACAATAGCGAATTAGAACTCTCACCTCATTTAATTTTGGAGTGACTAAAGCAAATTTTTCAGTAGTCTCGTTCGGGACTGTGGTATGCTGCGCTGCTCTTAAAACACATTTGAAATCTATCGTACTATTTTTCTTACAACCTTGGGGTGCTTCCAGGGTCAATCAGAATAGTTGGTGGTAAAGTATGGTGTGAATTTTGGAACGGGAATCTGTTCGTCAGGTCAACTGACTTGGCTTCAGAAATGTTTGATTTTCTTTTAAGAAAAGGTACTGGAAATGGTTGAATAACATCTGATTTTTCCGAAATGCTTGACGAAGTTGGAGAGAAGATTGAACTTTGTGTAGTAGAAGAGTTCATCAAAATGTCATCTTGCCTCGTCTTTAAGGAATACATTTAGAGCGCATGCTTCAACGTTTTTCATACCGGCAAAGTTCGTGAACTAATCCCTATTTTTTTTGAAAATCGCTCGGTCGTATCTGATGCATTACTTAATTCCTTGCTCACAAATGATTGGTTGAAATCAGATTTTGCGTTGTTGTCTTTTCCCATATAAGATGGGAAAATACTCGGCGACTGTTGCAAGTTCCTATGTATTTTGAGCTTGGGAAGCTGCAAAAGGCTTATCTTTGCTGTTGATGAATTTGCACTACAGTATTACAGGACCGTGCAGAGTCCGCAGCCAAGCTCCTTTTTGAGTCTCGCTACTAAAATTTAAGAAATCAGTGCTGCGCCTTTAAAATCCGTTGAGTACGGTATGCATTTTTTTGTCGTAATTACCCATTTTCCGTTGTTTTTTGCCATTTTGCGTAAAAAATAGTAGTTTAGCTGAGAAAACAGCTTTTCCAATTCTAATTATTTAATTAAAACGGCTAATCAAAAATAAATCGGTGGAAAACAATACGAGACATAATTATTTTGCAAAAAAGGCAGAAGCAGGGCCAAAGGTGCATTTTTCTACTTTATTTTTGCTTAAAAATTGTTTTAAAACAATTTTCAACATTTTTTCTCAGCAAAACTGCTATTTTTTACGCGAAATGGCAAAAAACAACGAAAAAAAGGGTGATTACGACAAAAAAATGCATACCGTACTCAACGGATTTTAAAGGCGCAGCACTGATTTCTTAAATTTTCGTGGCGAGACTCAAAAAGGAGCGTGGCTGCGGACTCCGCGTTTCGCGCGATCCTGTAATAATTGTTTTCGTTTACCTGGCTCATGCCTCGAGTCGATTGAGAACTGTCGGTTTCATCTACTAATGTTTCATTGCAAATCACATTGATTGTATCTTTCAAATAGACCCCATTTCCATCTTGAACCATGTGAATTTTTTCCACGCAGACTAATGGGTTTTCTGTAAAAATCTGATTCTTATGTGGAAAAAAAAATATTTACCTTTAAGCAAAACTGTTCCAATCCTCCTATTGAAGGCACTATAAGGCGTTTTTTCGATATTGTTATAACTCAAATCGACATAGAGCAAGTTGAGCTGAGAAAAAAAAGTAGACGGGGCAATGTCCGTCAATTTGTTTTTTGCCAAATCGAGCATCACCAGTGATGTAACATCGTAAAAAGCGTTACGATCAATAGTCCTAATCTAGAAAAAAAAACGGTCTATTGAGAATTTATAAACTTTCTTACCTGGTTTTCTCTCAAGGATAATTGCTGAAGGCTTGTCAACCCAGATATTGTGCCCGTCGGGATAGAACTAAGATTGTTTTGAGAGAGCACTAGTATAACAATAGAGCTGTTAGAGAATGCATTTGTAGATATGTTTCTTATGTTGTTATTCCCAAGGTAAAGCTGTCTCAGCTGCTTCAATCCTGATAAGAAATTTTTCGGAACTTCCGAAATTTGATTGTTTGTCATGTCTAACATCTCGAGTTGTTCGAACGTTTGAAATTGGTTTGATGTTATTTTCTTGATCTTGTTTCCAGATAAGTACAGGTAACGTAAATTTGGAACATTAAGGAAAGCCTGACGATTGACGTCTTGTATTTTGTTGCCAGCAAGATTCAGTAAATTCAAAGTAGGAAGGTTCAGAAAACTCAAAGCATCCAGCTGACTGATTGTGTTGTTATGAATATGCAATGACTGTAATTGCTTCAAACCCCGAATTGCTGAAAATCTCTTTAACCTTTTACACATACATAAGGCTCAAAAACCTGAAGAAGGTATGGAAGTCATTTTGTTGTGACCCAAATTAATGGTTTGAATTGAGTTTTTCAAATTTTGAAAACTGTTCGTATGAACTGAGAAGATCTGATTGTTGCTCAAATTAACATCGTACAGCTGAAAACCGAGTTATGAAGAAGAACCTAATACCGATCACCTTGTTTAGATTCGTGAAGATGTTGTCCTCACTTATTTCCTTGATACTGTTGTTTGAAACATCCAATCGAAGTAAGCTTGGAATTGTAGACAAAGCTCCGGTTGGAATCCAAAAGATAACATTTCAAAATCTGAGAGAGATATTCAAATACCTTTTCAAGAGAATTATGGCTGAGAGATAGTTCTTCCAAAACAGGGTACATCCCTTCAAACGCCTTGTTGTCAATTTTTTTGATGTCGTTTCGAGAAAAGTCCATTTTTTTTATATAAAGTCCAGAAAAAAAGTTGGGAGGCAGTTCGCTCAGATGAGCTTCTTTCATTGTTAAAGATTGAATTAGGCCCAGCAATCCTTGGTTGTTTCGAATTAATTCCATGGTATCGGAACCAAAAGAATGAGAGCAGTCCAAAGTGATACCGTTATGAACTTCATCACAATAACAGGTTTTCTTGATAATATCCGGACATGAGTATATTGTCCCAATAGAAAAGAAGAAGTAAAGTAATAGTAACATATCCCTGTCAAGCGAAATGTAACTCTGGTAGTTGCCGCACTGCTGTCCTTGCCCGTAGACACGCGGAATCGTCCGCGCATTTAGGTCAGTCACCTCTTGTTTTTGCTGTGTCTCTACCATCTCTCCGATCATTCCATGCGGCACGACCTCTCAGCGTGCGTATAAGGTTGTACCAACTGACTCTTGATATCCTCCCGTCAGTAGCCTACATCCTACGTCACAAGAGTGTGCTTCTGCTTCAGGTCAAGAAAACGTCTAGACTGTCTTTCAATCACATCCTAGTTGAAACTTGATCAGTAGCCCAGTTGGGTCAGAACGGTGATACATTTTTGTGTGTTCTTTATCTTATTTAGCCTCATGTTTTGAAACTTGTCTAAAACGCAGTATTGTCTAAAAGGCATAAAAACAGTGTTTTGAAATTAATTGCAAGCTGAGAGTGTATGCACCGAAAATTCGTGAAGGAGCAGAAAATGGAAAGCGCAAAAGTAATCATGACGAAATATTTCTCTCGCTATGAAATACACATATTTCACCTCAGTTCAGATGAAAAAATGAATGAAAATGAATGAGCGCCTTGAGTTCATCTTGCGGATAGAATTTTTTCGAATGATTATTCATTAATTTCAAAACCACCAATGACGTGGTCGGTTCAAAAAAACGTTTGTATTTGCAGTAGATAAATGGCCATGATCCTTCAAATTTAAAGATCCATCACAACCATGTATGCTTCTAAGGCGTTCCACATCTGATTTTGTAATCGACCCATCGAGGTTTTCCTTTGTTTCGTAGGTGATAAAAAGAGAGCGCAGTAAAAAACCGAGGAATATACAGCTGACGAACACTACCAAGATGATGCCTGAAAAATGTTCTGGATCACAATGATTCATTGATTTCTCGTATCAGAGTCAAAAATTCCAAATTTTACCAGACCATCAGCAGATGAATAGTGCAACTTCACCATCACGTAATAAAATAATTGACTACTTAAATTTTTGAGAAAGTCATTTCTGCAACCTTCCTCTAAGGAAAGATAACAACCCAATCATATGGGCAAGAAAACTTTCAAGTGATAAACCTGTTGCTTGGGGTGTCTCAACTATCCCAGTTACTCCGAGTGTCTCACATACCCAACCAAAGAAACAAAGATAATTTTACATTTTCTGTTTGGGTTACACTTCCTACAAACCTAGTATCATCCCTACTATTGTAAGACCATTGATTTCTGTGTGTGGTTGTTGCATAATTGGTTTTCTGTCAGCTGTTATTGTTGAAAACATATTGAGAGCCTGAAACCAACTTTTCGGTAAAACCGTTTTTTTTTTCAAAAAATTTTACCGTTTGGAAATCTTCAGAGTGCGAATTTTTCTTGAGGAAAAACTTTGAGTCACTTTGGCGCAAGTCTAATCCGTTCACATTAGATGGTGTCCAACATCTGGAAATTTCCGATGCATTTTTTTCTCTATATGTCAACTTGCTTCGCCTGGAGAAGACTGTTGGATGTTGTTATAATATCGCCATTGTCCCTCAACCACTGTCGAAGCCATGTGAGATTTTTGTCGCATCGCCACGGATTATCTGACAATACAACTTCGAATTTAAAAATCGAACTGCTCAGATCACTCTGCAAATGCAACCCTCGTGGTCTCGAAGTTCCCGGCAGAAAAGTATTATAGAAAACGTTCTTGGGAAGTGATTCTAATCGATTGCTACTGAGGTCCAAAATGTTAAGCATGGGAAGTTGACTGAAGGCGAAATCGTCTATTGAGTTTATCTAAAAAAAATTGTCAGAAGCTCCAGCCGTTTTAACATACTGAATTTCCACTCAAATCGATAGAAGAAAGTTGCGTAAGGCTCGAAAACGTATCGTGTGAAATACTGAAAACAATTAGTTTGTTATCTGATTCCTAAAACTCATAGTCTCATATTTTCTCACATTTTCTGTTCATTTTCAAGTGAACACGCAAAAAATTACAGTCATAATATCATGAACCCGAAAAACTCTCAGAATACAAAACATTCTTATAGACAGGCTCAAAAGCTAGAGGCTTGATAAATATGAAAGGGAAACAGAAACGAAAATAAAAATTAAATATTTACAAGCTCTTTCGCTTACCGCACAAGGTGATTTCTTGATAGAATAATAACTTGTAAATGGATAGCATTTTGAAAGGCTCCCGATTCTATGAGCGTAATCGAACAATCAAAAAGCTCTAACCGTATGAGACTCGGAGTGTGTTCCAAAGCTGCAGTTGTGTTTGAAAAATAGATCACTTGACCTATTATCTTACCACTTCGCTGAATCCTAGTTATGTCTTTATTGTTGCTGAGCGACAAAACTTTGAGCCCATTGATGTTATGAAAGATCAAAGGATCGATTTCAGTGAGAAAGTTATTTCCGAGATAGAGATAGGAAAGCATGGGAGTCATTGAAAAACAATCCGGAGGTATCAAACGTATCTATAACTTCGTATCATTTGCCAATTGATAGTATATATGGACTCAGGAAAATACGATTTAGTGGGTCCGCAATTTGCTTGGCAAAGACAGTCGGCCAAGCGATTTGTGAAGCCCGCCACTGGCGCTATTCCGACGCCAATGGCCATTTACCCCGCTAACCCGGGCGGAAATATTTCTGGGAGGTATTGAAGTTATATTACCTGATTGACTTCCAAGCTGAGCGATTTCAAGTTTGGTAATGGGAAGGCATGCTTGGAAATGAAAGAAATTCGATTTACACTGAGACTTAGATCTTCTAGTGTTTGCACAGTTTTGAAAGCTTGTGAAGGAATAACTGATATCGAATTCTTGTCCAATGACAACTGTGTCAAATTTTCAAGTCCAAGAAAACCAGTTGGATGGATGGCAGTAAGGTTATTGGCACTGAGATCTAGTTTTACCAGTGTATCACGGCTGTGATATGACAAAAATGCGTTATCCTGAACATACTCGATCAAGTTATCTGAAAAAATTGCGTTTTAGTTTAACGAAAATCGGCGCATTGCCTGGTAGAGATAAAATCTTTAGTTTTTTCAAAGTTGCAACTCCAGCTTGAGGAATATTATCCAACAAGTTTCCTCTAATTTCTAATTCTTCCAGTGTGTTTTCGATGCTCCCAGAAAATGTATTTGGGTGAAAACTCCTTAGACCGTTGTTGCGTAGTATGAGTTTTCTAATAACCAAACCTTGAAAGGCATATCCCGGAATCTGTAACTGGTTTTTTTAGAATAACCATTAAAATAAACTCACTATGTCTATTGGTGTATTGCTTATAGTGAGACTATCTATTTTTGAAGAAGCTTTTGCAAGGGAGTCTAAAATTATTGTGAGCGATTCACCTCCATTACAAACAATATTCACAGCCTCGTATCTGGTTGAGAAACAGGTACACGGCTCCTGTAATTTGATTATCACTTCACAAACTAAACGCAAAGAACTAGATATGCCGTGCTAGGGTCGTAGGGGAGCTAAAAAAACACTCATAAGGTTGTTCAATTAATTAGAACTACTGAGCATAATAGAAGAACTTCTGTGCACATTTAATGGAACTGACCTTTAGGAGGTTAGGACATTGAGCCCAAATTGTCTTGAATAAAAAAAAAATTATAAAATAATACATAAATCTGAAAATTTTTTGTTACGAATAAAACTGAAAGTTGAGGAAAGGTGGGGTTTTGTGACATAAGTAGTTCATAAAAACATGTCAACACTTTGCTTCGTGTCGAGTGTTTTTAAAAAAAACTTTTTTTATGACCTGTTTGAAGCCCTAAAGCATCATCAGGTTGACTCTTGAAAACAAATGCTGCTCTGAAGTTAGGCTATCAAAGTTAGACATTAACATGGATCAACTGAACGCTTTGAACCTTATTTTAGATAATACAGTTATGTGAAAAACCGTTTTTTTTTCACATTCCCATCAAAAAAAAAAAAATTAATGCGCGTAGAAATTTTTCTAAATTGGAAAAATAAAGTTATTAGGGGTTGGGATGTATCCTGCAACAGCAAGAAAATTACAGTAAGCGTTATTTGTGCAAAGAATAGCACTTGACCTGGTCAGCCGAACAAAGTGTGTTTTCTTTTCCACAGTCATAACGCTGTTGTCTGACCATGAACAAACATGTTCTGAGTGCTTATTAGAATTTAAGCTTTTAAAAATAGACAGAATATAGCCAAACAGACCTGAAAAAAAAGAGAAAATAAAGATAGAAGCTGAGAAAAAACACTTGGAACTTTTCAGTGGGAAGCTCAAAATCATTGGTGGAATCGGCTGATGGAGCAAAAGCGTATTCAAGACCACATTGTGTGAATCAGCTATCCGACTCTTCAGGATATGATAACTTTCCTGTGTTTCCGGAAGCAAGAAGTGATAGTGGTATGTAATAAGAAAATAACAATTATTCATGTTAGATTTGATGCCGGCCGGGAGCCTGACCGGGCCGGCCGATGAAATAGCGTTCATCGGCCCGGCACGGCCCCTTCAGCCCGGAATTTTAGTCTTTGACCAAAAATTTCGAGTTTCAACACTTGTTTGATAACTTCCAAACATTTACATTTTTTATGTTTTTGACATATCATCTCATTTTTTGATAAAAAACAACTCAGTAAGAATAAAAAAAATAAAATTTCGAAAAAAATTAGAGCAACCCTTGTGAGCAAGGCCGTTTCCCGACAATTCTAGTTTATGCAGTCATCAGTTCAGATCTGTCACCATTCCATGATGAAACTCTCTCAATCGCAACATCTATTGACGATGAGGCAAGATTTGAGTACGAAGGTCTTCCTAATGATGACCCTTTCGGCATTCCAGGCAGGTTTCTACACGTGAATTTAAAAAAAAACCGGAAATTCAAAGCGAGTCGTTTCTTGATCGAATTCATTATTTTTGTCCACGATTTCACATCATTTGAATATCGTTTGGAAGAATGTTGCTCTCACCGATGTCATAGAACCAAATTGAGAAAAAGTTTTCTAACTCAGAAGGAAAACATCAGCACCTGGCATTTTAACAAGAAAGTTACCATAACTCAAGCGAAAATATGTTTTCCGAGACCGAAAAGTCAAATCACACTGAGAATGATGGAGCGAATTTTTGATTTTTTGTTCAATTTCCTTTTTCTCTTCTATTTTTTTTTTTGGTTTCAGTACATTTCTCAATTTATCCATCAAATTCTCATTTTTTCTTCTGCTTCTGACGACTTTCGAGCTTTTCTGCAGTCTAAACAACCAGGAAGTTTAGAAAAAACTTCAAAAATGAAACCGTGCAGCAGACTTGCAAAATTTTTGCGGCAAATTTTGAAAAAGGAAAGGAGCTTGTCCAGGGAGAAGCGATTCAAATTTTTCGAGAATTTTGGTGTCACCGATAATTTTAATTTATTGAAACTGCAACATGTGAAATGTGATCTGCAAAAACGGGCTAAGGGAATGCAACCGCTTTGTAAACGGTCGTTAGGCGCCGAAAAAGTGTGTGAAATAAAGAGAGTAAGACACTAGAGCGATTTGAGGCGGACCCTGTTTTCGGAATGGCGCGTTTTCTCAAATCACAATCTTTTTCGCAGATTACTATTGGTGCGAGTTCCATCAAACTGACAAGGATACCAATTTCCTGACGATAGAATGTGAAACCTCTAATTTCAGAACTTGCTGAGGAAGCAATTACTATTGATAAAGCTTCCATGAACGATTCAACATTTCAAATGGTTATGTCTAGAAATGCAAGTGAATCGTTAGTAATTTGTTCATTCTGCTGCTTTCAGGTTAATATACTTATTTTGACATTAGAAGGATTGCAAATATCAGGAAATCTTATCGACGACAATTTTTATTTGGAGGGTCGTCTGAAACAGTTAGTTTAGCAATTTATTATAGGTTTCCCGTCTGCATTGTCGGTGTTGCTGAAGCCACGCAAACCCCGCAACAAAACTTTTTTTAAAGAACGTTCTTAAATTGAGAGACGCGGTGCGACGCGTGCATCTTATTTGTTTGCCACACTGTCTTCTTATTGCGGTGTTTGCGTTTTATCGGTCCACGGCATTTGTTTCCCAAAAGTGAATATTTGAAAACAGTCTGAAAACACCGCGAGGAGAGGAGAGAGCGTGAAAAATTAAGAGACGAGAGTCCCAACGCTTGCTGTTTTTTTCTTCCGTTTCTCGTTGCGTCGTGTGCGTGCGATCAGTCTGACGACTCCTTTCCAATATCCACCTTTGAGAAATAACCGGCGTGAACCGATAATACTTTTCTTAACACCGCCAATGAAGAAGGCGAGCCGAGCGTGAGTTAAGCAAAGAAAAAGAAAATCTGAACTGCAGAGTTTTTATCGACGAGAAACTTTCTGTAACTCGAGGCGAAGTCAATGAATTGCTGAGAAAAGGGTTTATTGAATCAGTCGAGAAAAAGTCTAACACACCATGGGAAGTGAAATTCCATTTGAATCTTCTTGCTAACGAAAATACAGCTCAGTTGATGGTGAGTACAATCTTTTTCATGAAATGGACAATAAGAAATTTCTGCGTTCGATGAAAAACCTATTGGGTTTCACACAATCAGAAAGGTCTCACCTTACCCAAGGTCTCATCCAAGAACTGAGTGCAAAGTTCAGAGGCAGCTATCAATTTTTCCTTTATAAGAACTGATAGCAGAGTTGCACGGAGTGAATTCCGGAAGTTACACGGAACTCGCCATAACTTTTTTGTGGCGAATCCTGTAAAAACGGCGCAGGATCCGCAGTGCTTTCGTGCTTGAAAAACGGATCGATATTTAATTTTCAGTCTTTTTTTTACCAAAAACATGAAGCTTTTAGAGATCTGTCGAATGATGCAACGAAAATTCAAAAACTTAACCTTGAAGAAAGTTATGCAGGTTTTAGTAGAATGTTTCCGTGAAAAACACGGGGAACATTCCACTGAAACCTGCAGAACTTTTTCTAATGTGAAGATTTTCGAATTCTTGTTTCCTCATTTCAAAGGTCTCTAATAGCTTCATATGTTTGATAACTGCGCCATATTCATAGGCTTCACAACAGAAAAGTTATGGCGAGTTTCGTGTGACTTCCGGAATTTACTCCGTGCAACTCTGGTTGATAGTATTGTTTTCAAGAAAAAAAAGCAGATAGAGTGAAAGTTCGAAAAAAAACAGAGCGACCCCTAGAATAGCCAGCAGAATTTTAATCGGTTCGGCCGCCGGCCCCATTTTCGTCCAGTCGAAAGAAAACGAATGACAATAGCAAAACTAGATACTAGGATGCTCCCCTTGGCCAAGCATCCTTTCGAACGAGATAGGCTCAGAACTTTTTGAACCGCATAAAACTATTTATACATTCACCAACTTTCAGGTATATATCAAAGAACTGAGCATCAAGCTGGATGAGGAGATACTTGCACATTTGTTAGCGTTTTTGAAGATAGAACAAGTTTTAGAAAATCGAATTCGTTTAGCTATTGACGTGCAGAACTCAAACATTCAGATAATTGACAGAAAAAAACTGAAACCACTCCGCTTGAGGATAAAAACGCTCTCAGTTGAACAAGAAGAAGATTAGGATTTATCAAATTTGAAAAAAAAACTCTCCACCTTGAATAATATACATATTTTTGCGTGCCACGACAACGTAAAATTTTATCAAGCTTTCAAAAAAAGTCGATTGTGAAATTGTTTAATTTGTTGATTTTAAATGAATTGTGTGATTTTTATCAATGAAAATTTTCTAAGTTCGTACGGTTCCGTTCAGAACAATCTTACACGACACCCAGATGGTAGAACAGAAATTCTGTATAAAGGGATGACGGGTGCCAACTTAAAATAAGTTTGCTTTAATACAAACTAGAGGTGCGGGAAAATTCAGCGCACAAGGAGCGACGCTTTAAAAACAAGTAACAGTAAATTTGATCATACTTTAAAAATTCCGGGCAGGAAAAAAGCCCGGCCTGGCCCGGCCCAATGGAAAACGGCCGGTTGCTATATCGGTGCTTTTTTTTCAGGTTAGTAGTGCCGACTGCCGCCGATCCAAATCTTTGTCTCCCGATTTTGAATAGAGATGCAAATGCGCGCTACTGCACTACCTTTTTTTTGGTTTTTTCTCCGAAGAAAAATAACACGCCTGATCGAGGTTCAAAATTTTATTTTCTGACTACCCGGGCCGGGCCGTCGGGGCGGGCCCGGCCCGAGAATTTCCGAAAATGGCCCGGCCCGGCCATTTTAAAGTATGATTTTAATTATCGAATTTAGACCAAAATTAATATTCTTGTGGTCGTGACCTAGAAACCCAATTTTAGTTGCGCGCCTATGCGCGGTATCAAGTGATATCCGATATTTTTCGGTCGCTCGAAGCTCCACCTACAGACACGTCTTTTCGAAAATGCACCGAGTTTGCGCGAAGAATTCCCGCGATAAGCAGCAGACCACGGTCACAGAATACTAATTTAAAAATTTTGAAAGTCGATAATTAAAAGGACTTTCACTTATTTTTAAAGCGTCGCTCCTTGTGCGCTGCATTTTCCTACGTCTGTAGTTTCTTTTTAAGTAAACTTATTTCAAGTTTGCACCCCCCCCCCCCCCCTTTAAACAAGCAGTAGCAAATACAAGCTCATCATAGGAGACTTCAACGCGCGACCAGGGCCCCGAAAAAACGAACAAGAACGGTAAATCGGCATTCATGCCATGGAACCAAGGAACTAACCCGGCGAACTTCTCGCCAGCTTCTGCGAAACGAACAGGATGTGGCACACAAACTCAATGTTCCATAAAGCGCCTCACTGACGATAGACATTTGTAAGCCCGGACGGCAAGTACAGACACGAAATCGACCACGTCCTGGCTAATGGCACATTTGTCACTAACACATCCGTTCTGCCCTGTTTCACAAACGGAAGCGACCACCGTCTACTCCGCAGCAACCTCCACTTCAACATCAACCTAGCAAAACTGAAACAGGTTAAGAAAAGGAAAAAACACAGAAGAATTCTGGACACAGCGACTGCCTTGTCAATCAGCACCGCCGCCACACTACCTCTGAGCCCGGACGTCGACAAAAACTACAAGAACCTCGTCACTCTACTCAAGGATCTCCAAGACAAAGCAGTCGACAACCCGTTGAACCATTCCAGCAACAGACTGTCGAATGAAACCCATCAACTCCTAACCAGAAGGCGGTTCAGGGATCGATCAGACCCGGAGTTCAAGTCGCTTACCGTCAAATGTCGGGAAGCAGTAGAGAAAGACCACGAAGATTTCTCCAGTAGCCGCCTATTAGCTGCCGCAAAGCAAAGGAAAACCCTAAAAAAAGAAGCGAGGGAAAACAGCGAAAACCAATCGTATATCCCATGTCTCAAATCTGCATCAAATGGAGAATGAATCACGTCGAGAACAAGGATCGAGCAGAAAATAGAACGTTTCCTAACCTGTTCCAGAGCGAGCAACTTTCAGTCACCGTTCGAAGAATTCCAACGCCATCCACTCCGGAAACTCCACCACCTTTCCTTCCAGACGAAGTACGACTCGCCATCCGTTCCTTCCCAAATGGGAAAACAGCAGAAAAATACGGTTTAACTGCAGTTTCAAGTAATGCGACAACAGCGTCATCTTGTTGATCACAACGCGATTCAACTACTACCTTAGAAGATTCAGAAGAACATTCTCAACACTCGACCACATACACTCCGTGCAAAGCCTCCCAGAATCGATCGACAGAACTTATTATAGGATCGCGCGAAGCGCGGAGTCCGCAGTTCCGCCCCTGCCGGGTCTCGAACGGAATCTACAGGTAAAAAACGAATCAAGGTGCCTCCCTTTAAAAACTTTGAACCGCGAAAATTTGAATTCAACACAAAAACTTCAGAGGGACACCCAATTTCACGTCGCGTGACATCAATTCCGTTCGAGACCCACCAGGGGGCGAAACTGCGGACTCCGCGCTTCGCGCGATCCTGTAATAACTCATTTGCGCTCCGCAAACGGCATTGTCCTGATAGCCAACATCCCAGAAGCAACGAGCTACAGATGCTGACGGAATTGATGGAGAAGTGTCAAGACGTAGGACTCCGGATGAATAAGGAGAAAACGGAAGTCCTCAGGAACTCGTTCGCTAGCGCCGCACCGATAGAAATCGCCGGACTCAACTCCACCACACTCATCGAAGACATCCCCCGAATACGTCCACCTCGGACGACTCATCAATGCCCGCAACAAGCTCGAGCCGGAAATCCACCGTCGCCGGCGAGCAGCATGGGTCGCCTTCAACAGAATCAAGAACACCACCGATGTCATAACCTGTCCAAAGCTTCGAGAGGACTAATCGGACTGACTCTAACTCAACAGAGAGAACAGGACATGCACCGCGGAGATGTCAGAAAGCTCTCCAAAGTCCGCGACCCGATCGTTCACATAAAGAGGAAGAAGCTTGGATGAGCTGGACACGTTGCGAGAAGAAAGGACGGGCGATCGACGACAACGATGACGGAATGACGCCCGTGGAATAGGAAAAGACCTCGTGGGCGGCCGCGGATGAGATGAACCGACTCACTCCGGGAGAAAATAACAACCAGGACCAACGACGTCATCACCACATGGTCCACCCAAGCACAGGACAGAAGCGCCTGAATAGCTGTTATCAGGCAAAGAACAGATCGACTAAGTGACAGAGTAAGTAAGTAACCCCCCTCCCTTCAAATACACAGAAGCTGAATAGAAGAAGTTATAATCATTCTTCATTCTCAGACATTTTTGCAACTTCTTAATCATGTTTTCAAAGTTTGATTCAGCTTGCAACAAAAGTTTGTCGATACATACATAATTTTCCATGGGTTGCAGATGCCTGTTGCAGTGCCTACTGCATATTTAGTGAATTGTAAAAATTACAAAAACAGATCAATTGTACAAATCAAACCCACAACTGTGAGGGAGAGCAATTATCGTTCCTCTCTTTGTAAAGAATGCAAGAAACATTTCTTGTGAGTCCAGAAACAATGGTTGGCCGTTGACAAGATAATGTGCGACTTCTTTCTCTTGGAATGATAGCTGGTTCTTCTTCTAAACGGCGCATAGACACGGAGAGATGGCGGGAGGAAGACACCTTTGATAGCAAGTTGCGGTCAAATACAAAAAGTGTTAGATAGAAAGCATTGAATGTGAACTGAAAAGAGCATACTAACTGTTCTAAAAGTTTTAAAAGCAAAACGCAGAGTTGTGATTTTCCGGCCCAGCCCGGGTCGGGCCGGGCCGGTGAAAAATTTTGCCCTGCCCGGCATTGAAAAATTTCGATTTTTTCAAAAATTTTTACTTTTTTGATTATTCCTACCTATTTTCATTAGTTAGTGAATAGTTTTGTTTTAAAATGAGAGAGTTAAGTCAAAATGGCAGGTTTTCATGAAAAATCTACGAGGAATAGTGAAAAAATGAAAATTCCTATAGCTTGAGGTCGGCCCGGTCAAGCCGGGCCGGGTCGGGCCGGGCCGGGCCGGTGAAATTACAATGTCGGCTCGGCCCGGCCCGTAACAACTCTAGCAAAACATGTAGTCTGAAAAGACTTCCCCGTTTTTCGAAAGGCGTCAGATATTGTTTTATACTAAAGAAAAATTGTTTCAAAAAGAAATTTGTGAAAATTTTTTTCTTTGAAACAATAACTATTTCACTGACCCTCAAAAGATAAAATACTCTGAACACATGGAACAGAAAAAGTAGATAGAAACTGTTGGAAAACGGCCGGATAGCACGGAGAAGACCATCTGGTGCTGATAAAAAAACAGCCAGCATGGTCACAGCCATAAATTTTCTCATAGTTTGAATCTTTTTCTGAAAAAAATTATTTTTTTTGTGAGAAGCAAAGTTTACTTTTTCAGTGTCCTCGTCCGATCGATGAAAAACAACTTGCAATAGAGGATCTGTTTGTCTTACTGGTCGAAAACAGAGAACTAGTAAATCTAATGCCAAAATAACTGATGCAGGTAAGAACGTTGAGATGAATGTGTCCACACTGTTGTAAAGAATTGAGTAATCCTGAAGGAAGTCCTCTTTTTTTTACATTTTGAGAGTCCCAAGTTTCACAACTATATTGGATTACATTGAAGTGAACGCCCCAAAAGTTCGATCAACAATAAAGTACTCCAGGAGTAAACGAGGCATGGGGTTGACACTGGACACTCATCTATTTTTTAGTTCTTTTTCCTGAGAAGATGTGAGTGAACAACCGTAGCGCGGCATCGACCAATCAGTTTGTTTTTCATATTGACTGGCCTATTTTATCAGTTTTTTTGGAGTGATCCCGCTACGAGATTCCGGAATAACGGGTCTCGCCACGTCATGCCACGCGTTGCTTAGCGAAATATTCGGCGCGCGAGATTTGAAATGATCAAAATTTTTCAACATTTTTTCCCGCAACATTTTTGATTCTCCGCTTGTTCTTTTTAACGATTATTTTTTAAATGATTTTCGATTCTAAAGCTTATTCTTTTGAGGTTGGTCGACGGAAAATCGATAATTTTTGTTGAAATTTGAAGTTTTAGAACTGAAACTTATGTTTTAAGAATAACTGTTTAAGAAAGCAGAGCGAAAAATTAGAAATATTGCGGAAAAACAATTGAACAGTTTTATTCGTTTTAAATCTCGCGCCGAACGTTTCGCTAAACAACGCGTAGCGTGGCGAGACCCGTTATTTCGGAGTCTCATATCAGATATTAGTGGTTACATCAAACAACAAAAAAGTATCGGAAATTCATCGATGCCACGCTAGTTAAGCTCAATGAATTATTTTCAAAACGTCGCGTCATGTGCGCTAAAATTTGACGTTCAAGCAACATCTTAAGACTAACTGGTTTCATTGTGGTAACCACCGTGAAACTTCACTTTTCTACGCGAAGCAGGTATAATCAGCGTCACATCAATAAACAGAAAGTTATTCTGATTTTTTCGTGAGTGAAGAAACAGAAGAATTATTCGAAAAAGCGCTGTGAAACCCGTAGCTTTTGAGAACCAATCAAATTTTTAGAATCTTACGCACTTCTATGATGAGAACGCATTGCGTTTTTTCTTGGTGTACTGCAACCAGCAAATACAAGTTGGTTATAACAGAGATAATGAAGCAGGGAACGGCCATATGCCATGGGCTTCTCCAAAGAGTAGAGTACTGAAGAGGACGAAATACTGCTAAGTAACGAAGCCCAGACATGAACAGCCAGCAGTACATACTGTAGGTATAAGAGAATCGAAGAAGAAACTCAGACACCTGAATAAACGGGGGATTTTTGTCACAAAGTATTCAAACGTTTGTTAATTTGCGAAACGGAAAAGTGTCACCTTGCAAAAAATACTCAGAGTTTTCTCGGTGGTGTCGAGCGAAAGTAATGGGTGTAACATCTCAATGCAAGACATCAAAAGATTCATAGAATCACACGCCGCCATAGACATTAGATAAATTCCCGTGCCATTCACAAACTGAAAGTATAAGCAAATTACTATCTTCTACAGTTCTATAGAGGGATGCAGAAGCACGCGTGGTGTTCATGTTTTTATTTCTATATCACTCTCCAGAATTCAAGGAGATCAAGCTGTGCTTTGTTTTTCAGAAGAGTTGTGAAATCAACCCTGTTCAACAAGTTTGCTAACCGGTTTCGGCTCCAGTTTCTGAATACAAACATTCTTTTCAAATTCTTCTTTCAAGACTCGGTGTGGTGAAGATTTCTCATTGGTTTTGCCTGAGACGACTCTGGCTTTCTGATATCACTAAAATTCAGCTGTGCAAAACCAAAGCAAAAGGAAGTAGCAGTGTCAAAAACTTAGTTTAAACTCGTTGATGTTATTGATTCACGGCGTTCATTAGAAGTGCACATTAAAAAGGAGTTTGCAAAAAGATTGCACACAACGCTCCCAGAGGACCTGATCAACGAAAAAATAGTGTAGCAAATGAAGAGACGATAGGCGTCGTGACTCTCCATGTAAGATCTTCGATTTTGTGATTTTAGCTTTTTTTCTTGGAACCTAGTGAATATACACCAATCGGTGCAGAATGTTTCGCCTTTTAAAGGGGGGGGGGGTGCCAACTTGAAAAAAGTTTGCTTTAATACAAACTAGAGGGGTGGGAAAATGCAGCGCACAAGGAGCAACGCTTTAAAAATAAGTGCAAGTATTTTTAATTATCGATTTTAGGCCAAAATTAATATTCCTGTGGCCGTGACCTAGAAACCCAAATTTCGTTGCGCGCCTATGCGCGATATCGATTGATTTGCGATATTTTTCGGCCGCTCGATGCTCCGCCCACAGACACGTCTTTTCGCGAAGAAATCTCGAAAATGCACCGAGGCCGCGCGAAGAATTCCCGCGAAAAGCAGCAGTTAGGTCACGGCCACAGGAATATTAATTTTGGCCTAAAATCGATAATTAAAAATACTTGCACTTATTTTTAAAGCGTCGCTCCTTGTGCGCTGCATTTTCCCACCCCTCTAGTTTCTTTTTAAGCAAACTTTTTTCAAGTTGGCACCCCCCCCCTTTAACTTTTCAGTTGATCACTTTTCGAGAAAAAGATAAGTCGATAGGAAGTTTTGCGCTGATCAGTTTTGTAGTCAACCAATTATTTTTAAAATCTCTAGTTTTTGAGTTACAACCCCAAATAAACCAGAATGTAACATTTCAAAGAGTGAAGTAGAGTTGATACGTTTTGGCTGGTTCGAAATTCAGAAGAGATATCAAGAAGTAAACAACCACAAAATTAATAAGCGCACAATTTCCTATCGACTCGTGTATAATGGTGCTCGGCACACACCTCCAGTCAGTTTCTCTTTCTCAGCTAAGTTGCGGAAATTAAAAGGTTTTACATGGATGTGCGTTCGAGAATTTTTCGAGGCATCCTCATTTGAACTTTTTTTTCGGCACTGTGTTCTAAATTTTTCACTACTTTTAGTCAAAAAATATTCAAAAGTTGATGTTTTAAAATCAGAAAATTAACGAATCAATATTTTTGACCAGGTTATTTTTTTTTATTAGAACCAAGTCGCTAGCATTTTTTTTTAAATTTCAGAGTTTTGGACTTATCAGAGTTTGCGGAACCCGAGTCGTTGAGAGTTATGCTCCAACTCGTTGCACATGCACTAAATTATAAGTTACTACTTGCTTTCAGAATATCTAGTCGATATCACTGGATACGCCTATGAGACAAGGCTACTTGCACTGGTCGAGATTTACAGAAAATGGGTTAAGCACCAACTTTTGACTCATTAATCAGTTTACAGTTTTTTTTCTTTTGAATCTATCGAATTGAACTTTTAATGAGAAATAAAAAAAGGCAACTCTTGATGAGCAATTTTTTATAGGAGACACTACCAGAGTTTTTGCTTCTACGAACTTCTTAGAGCCATATCTGGTCGAAGTGAGTACAAATTCAACAACACTATTTTTGATGGGATATATACTTGGTGAGGTTGGGTCATCACGAATTAGAGTTACTGGCAATAGGCTAAACATTTTTGAACCGTGGAAACTTGCTTGATCACGATCGGATTTATATAGTTTGCACATACGACCAAGTACATAGAAATTGAGAACGAGTCCCACTGAAATAGTAAGAGTACAGATAGACATGATGAAAACACCCGTTGCTTCTTTTTCGGTCGGCCATAGGATGAAAAAATGTCTCATTGACTAACGCTTTCTTGTGAACCAAGTCAATGATGTTTTTACAGGGCTTAATCTAGTAGCACACTGAGAAGATTATTTTCTTTGCGTCGGCTGTGAGGCTGTGGGGATTTCCGCAAAGGATTCTTTCTTCTTGCATGAATTGTTTTTCAGACTAGTTCAACATTTAATGTATATCAAAAACATTTTTGATTTACTTTTTAAAAGCTCTTCGCAATCAATATAATGTCTAAAAAAACCAAACCCCAAGTTTCCAAGAGAAATTTGTTGGGTTAGCAACTGAGTATGTTCACTTCATCACATGTTCGTGGAAACTCACCGAGCTCATTGCCTATGATATGATAGGAGTCAGGTTTGATGGTCCCGATCAGCAGTGACAGAATGGTTCATTCGAGAGCTTACTAGGATGTTGATTACATTAGTCCGCTCGGATTCAAATGTTCCATCACTTTAATAACTGAATCAGTTTTATGACTGATTTACAGGGTGGCCACTTACTACCGGCACAACTTTGAAGACGTATAACTCCAGACTCAGAAGTCAGAACATGATGAGATTCAACATAATTTTTATTAGATATATAACGAAAATTTATCACCTAAGTTTGTTCAACGCGACCTCCTTTTGCGGCGATGACATCTCGAAGACGCCGCATTTAAGCACCGACTGTTGCACGCTCCACAATTAATCCCGTTTCTCCAAGAGGGTCTTCTTCCGAGACTCCAAACTTGAGTGGGGTTTAGCGTTGACCTCAGTCTGCAAGACGCCCCAAGTAGAGTAGTTCAACGGATTCAGGTCCGGCGAGAGAGCAGGTCATTCCATGATCCTGGCCTCACTGATGTGTGAGTGTGACAGTGTGGCCAGGCGCCCCCGTTTTGCTGGAACACCCAAGGCTGTCCGGAAAAGTGTTTTTGGACTGAGGGAACCACGTGCTACCAAATGTACACTGATCGGCTACTCATCTGAAAAGACGGTAGCCTCATGTTCACCACTTCGCGTGCAAACCAGAGCCAAAAACGATTGAAGAGCGATGTACGTTTGGCCTAGCCATTTATCTAAAACAGACCGGATTGATCTGAAACTCAACAAAAACGTTGAAAATGAGTCAATAAATAACTGTGAAAAAATTGTTGTGCCCACGATGCACACGCAGCCAACGGCTAGGCGCCAACGGCAAGGAAGTGTTGTGCCGGTATTATCGTTTCGTCATCTGCATTGGGAAATCCTACGGTTGACAGCGAACCGCGAACGCGACCGCACGCGTACGTAGAGGAGGGTGCATACACCGCGCGCCGCTGCTTACCGTACTCTTGGCGATGATAATTCAACTTTTAAGGTTCAATTATTGCACATTTTCGGTTTTTTTACCGCAAATATTTGTAGACACAGATAATTTTTTAAATGAAAAATACGGTGAAATAGGCAAAAATAAGCAACAATTGAACCTAAAAAGTTGAATTATCATCGCCACGAGTACGGTAAGCAGCGGCGCGCGGTGTATACACCGTCCTCTACGTACGCGTGCGGTCGCGTTCGCGGTTCGCTGTCAACCGTAGGATTTCCCAATGTAGACGGCGAACCAGTAATAATTAGCGGCCACCCTGTAATTATAATGTTCATTTTTAGATCAGAATTGTGCATGACGTCGTAGAAAAAGAAGACCTCTCAGAAAACCTTCAGAAGACGAAGCGAATTAAATCGCGATGCAGCACAGTCGATGCCTTCGAATGGCCTTCAGAAGAAATTGGAGACTTTTCTATGGTTCTTTCTTGGAATCCAAGCATATCATCCGGCAACAGGTAGAAATCGTCGGAACCTGCGAATTTCGAGGACAAAAGAACGAGAGCAGCGACGCAAAACGAGAGCAGCGACGCAAAACGAGAGCAGCGACGCAAACGAGAGCAGCGACCTAAATCGAGAGCAGCGACGCAAACGAAAGCAGCGACGCAAGACGAGAGCAGCGCCGCAAACGAGAGCAGCGACGCAAAACGAGAGCAGCGACGCAAACGAGAGCAGCGACGCAAAACGAGAGCAGCGACGCAAACGAGAGCAGCGACGCAAAACGAGAGCAGCGACGCAAACGAGAGCAGCGACGCAAAACGAGAGCAGCGACGCAAAACGAGAGCAGCGACGCAAAACGAGAGCAGCGACGCAAACGAGAGCAGCGACCCAAAACTAAAGCAGCGACCCAAAACGAGAGCAGCGACGCAAAACAAGAGCAGCGACGCAAACGAGAGCAGCGACCCAAAACGAGAGCAGCGACCCAAAACGAGAGCAGCGACGCAAAACAAGAGCAGCGACGCAAATCGAGAGCAGCGACGCAAACGAGAGCAACGATGTAAAACGAGAGCAGCGACGCAAACGAGAGCAGCGACCTGAATCGAGAGAAGCGACCTGAATCGAGAGCAGCGACGCAAACGAGAGCAGCGACGCAAACGAGAGCAGCGACGCAAAACGAGAGCAGCGACCTAAATCGAGAGCAGCGACGCAAAACGCGAGCAGCGACGCAAACGAGAGCAGCGACGAAAATCGAGAGCAGCGACGCAAACGAGAGCAGCGACGCAAAACGAGAGCAGCGACGCGAATCGAGAGCAGCGACGTAAAACGAGAGCAGCGACGCAAACGAGAGCAGCGCCGTGAAACGAGAGCAGCGACGCAAAACGAGAGCAGCGACGCAAACGAGAGCAGCGACGCAAATCGAGAGCAGCGACGCAAACGAGAGCAGCGCCGTGAAACGAGAGCAGCGACGCAAATCGAGAGCAGCGACGCAAACGAGAGCAGCGACGCAAACGAGAGCAGCGACCCAAAACTAGAGCAGCGACCTAAAACAAGAGCAGCGACGCAAAACAAGAGCAGCGACGCAAACGAGAGCAGCGACCCAAAACGAGAGCAGCGACCCAAAACGAGAGCAGCGACGCAAAACAAGAGCAGCGACGCAAATCGAGAGCAGCGACGCAAACGAGAGCAACGATGTAAAACGAGAGCAGCGACGCAAACGAGAGCAGCGACGCAAAACGAGAGCAGCGACCTGAATCGAGAGCAGCGACGCAAACGAGAGCAGCGACGCAAACGAGAGCAGCGACGCAAAACGAGAGCAGCGACCTAAATCGAGAGCAGCGACGCAAAACGAGAGCAGCGACGCAAACGAGAGCAGCGACGTAAATCGAGAGCAGCGACGCAAACGAGAGCAGCGACGCAAAACGAGAGCAGCGACGCGAATCGAGAGCAGCGACGTAAAACGAGAGCAGCGACGCAAACGAGAGCAGCGCCGTGAAACGAGAGCAGCGACGCAAAACGAGAGCAGCGACGCAAACGAGAGCAGCGACGCAAATCGAGAGCAGCGACGCAAACGAGAGCAGCGCCGTGAAACGAGAGCAGCGACGCAAATCGAGAGCAGCGACGCAAACGAGAGCAGCGACGTAAATCGAGAGCAGCGACGCAAACGAGAGCAGCGACGCAAAACGAGAGCAGCGACGCGAATCGAGAGCAGCGACGTAAAACGAGAGCAGCGACGCAAACGAGAGCAGCGACGCAAATCGAGAGCAGCGACGCAAATCGAGAGCAGCAACGCAAACGAGAGCAGCGACGCAAACGAGAGCAGCGACGCAAATCGAGAGCAGCGACGCAAATCGAGAGCAGCAACGCAAACGAGAGCAGCGACGCAAACGAGAGCAGCGACGCAAAACGAGAGCAGCGACGCAAACGAGAGCAGCGACGCAAATCGAGAGCAGCGACGCAAACGAGAGCAGCGACGCAAATCGAGAGCAGCGACGCAAATCGAGAGCAGCGACGCAAATCGAGAGCAGCGACCTGAATCGAGAGCAGCAACGCAAACGAGAGCAGCGACGCAAACGAGAGCAGCGACCTAAATCGAGAGCAGCGACGCAAACGAGAGCAGCGACGCAAACGAGAGCAGCGACGTAAATCGAGAGCAGCGACGCAAACGAGAGCAGCGACGCAAATCGTGAGCAGCGACGCAAAACGAGAGCAGCGACGCAATTCGAGAGCAGCGACGCAAACGAGAGCAGCGACGCAAATCGAGGGCAGCGACGCAAACGAAAGCAGCGACGCATACGAGAGCAGCGACGCAAAACGAGAGCAGCGACGCGAATCGAGAGCAGCGACGTAAAACGAGAGCAGCGACGCAAACGAGAGCAGCGACGCAAACGAGAGCAGCGACCTAAATCGAGAGCAGCGACGCAAACGAGAGCAGCGACGCAAACGAGAGCAGCGACGTAAATCGAGAGCAGCGACGCAAACGAGAGCAGCGACGCAAATCGTGAGCAGCGACGCAAAACGAGAGCAGCGACGCAATTCGAGAGCAGCGACGCAAACGAGAGCAGCGACGCAAATCGAGGGCAGCGACGCAAACGAAAGCAGCGACGCATACGAGAGCAGCGACGCAAAACGAGAGCAGCGACGCGAATCGAGAGCAGCGACGTAAAACGAGAGCAGCGACGCAAACGAGAGCAGCGACGCAAATAGAGAGCAGTGACGTAAATCGAGAGCAGCGACGCAAACGAGAGCAGCGACGAGAATCGAGAGCAGCGACGTAAATCGAGAGCAGCGACGCAAACGAGAGCAGCGACGCAAAACGAGAGCAGCGACGTAAATCGAGAGCAGCGACGCAAACGAGAGCAGCGACGCAAATCGAGAGCAGCGACGCAAACGAGAGCAGCGACGTAAATCGAGAGCAGCGACGCAAACGAGAGCAGCGACGCAAATCGAGAGCAGCGACGCAAATCGAGAGCAGCGACGCAAACGAGAGCAGCGACGCAAATCGAGGGCAGCGACGTAAAACGAGAGCAGCGACGCAAACGAGAGCAGCGACGCAAATAGAGAGCAGTGACGTAAATCGAGAGCAGCGACGCAAACGAGAGCAGCGACGAGAATCGAGAGCAGCGACGTAAATCGAGAGCAGCGACGCAAACGAGAGCAGCGACGCAAAACGAGAGCAGCGACGTAAATCGAGAGCAGCGACGCAAACGAGAGCAGCGACGCAAATCGAGAGCAGCGACGCAAACGAGAGCAGCGACGTAAATCGAGAGCAGCGACGCAAACGAGAGCAGCGACGCAAATCGAGAGCAGCGACGCAAATCGAGAGCAGCGACGCAAACGAGAGCAGCGACGCAAACGAGAGCAGCGACGTAAATCGAGAGCAGCGACGCAAACGAGAGCAGCGACGCAAATCGTGAGCAGCGACGCAAAACGAGAGCAGCGACGCAAAACGAGAGCAGCGACGCAATTCGAGAGCAGCGACGCAAACGAGAGCAGCGACGCAAATCGAGGGCAGCGACGCAAACGAAAGCAGCGACGCATACGAGAGCAGCGACGCAAAACGAGAGCAGCGACGCGAATCGAGAGCAGCGACGTAAAACGAGAGCAGCGACGCATACGAGAGCAGCGACGCAAAACGAGAGCAGCGACGCGAATCGAGAGCAGCGACGCAAATCGTGAGCAGCGACGCAAAACGAGAGCAGCGACGCAATTCGAGAGCAGCGACGCAAACGAGAGCAGCGACGCAAATCGAGGGCAGCGACGCAAACGAAAGCAGCGACGCATACGAGAGCAGCGACGCAAAACGAGAGCAGCGACGCGAATCGAGAGCAGCGACGTAAAACGAGAGCAGCGACGCAAACGAGAGCAGCGACGCAAATAGAGAGCAGTGACGTAAATCGAGAGCAGCGACGCAAACGAGAGCAGCGACGAGAATCGAGAGCAGCGACGTAAATCGAGAGCAGCGACGCAAACGAGAGCAGCGACGCAAAACGAGAGCAGCGACGTAAATCGAGAGCAGCGACGCAAACGAGAGCAGCGACGCAAATCGAGAGCAGCGACGCAAACGAGAGCAGCGACGTAAATCGAGAGCAGCGACGCAAACGAGAGCAGCGACGCAAATCGAGAGCAGCGACGCAAATCGAGAGCAGCGACGCAAACGAGAGCAGCGACGCAAATCGAGGGCAGCGACGTAAAACGAGAGCAGCGACGCAAACGAGAGCAGCGACGCAAATAGAGAGCAGTGACGTAAATCGAGAGCAGCGACGCAAACGAGAGCAGCGACGAGAATCGAGAGCAGCGACGTAAATCGAGAGCAGCGACGCAAACGAGAGCAGCGACGCAAAACGAGAGCAGCGACGTAAATCGAGAGCAGCGACGCAAACGAGAGCAGCGACGCAAATCGAGAGCAGCGACGCAAACGAGAGCAGCGACGTAAATCGAGAGCAGCGACGCAAACGAGAGCAGCGACGCAAATCGAGAGCAGCGACGCAAATCGAGAGCAGCGACGCAAACGAGAGCAGCGACGAGAATCGAGAGCAGCGACGCAAATCGAGAGCAGCAACCTAAATCGAGAGTAGCGACGCAAACGAGAGCAGCGACGCAAACGAGAGCAGCGACGTAAATCGAGAGCAGCGACGCAAACAAGAGCAGCGACGCAAAACGAGAGGAGCGACGCGAATCGAGAGCAGCGACGTAAAACGAGAGCAGCGACGCAAACGAGAGCAGCGACGCAAATAGAGAGCAGTGACGTAAATCGAGAGCAGCGACGCAAACGAGAGCAGCGACGAGAATCGAGAGCAGCGACGTAAATCGAGAGCAGCGACGCAAACGAGAGCAGCGACGCAAAACGAGAGCAGCGACGTAAATCGAGAGCAGCGACGCAAACGAGAGCAGCGACGAGAATCGAGAGCAGCGACGTAAATCGAGAGCAGCGACGCAAACGAGAGCAGCGACGCAAAACGAGAGCAGCGACGTAAATCGAGAGCAGCGACGCAAACGAGAGCAGCGACGCAAATCGAGAGCAGCGACGCGAATCGAGAGCAGCGACGCAAACGAGAGCAGCGACGCAAACGAGAGCAGCGACGCAAACGAGAGCAGCGACGCAAATCGTGAGCAGCGACGCAAAACGAGAGCAGCGACGCAATTCGAGAGCAGCGACGCAAACGAGAGCAGCGACGCAAATCGAGGGCAGCGACGCAAACGAGAGCAGCGACGCAAACGAGAGCAGCGACGCAAAACGAGAGCAGCGACCTAAATCGAGAGCAGCGACGCAAATCGAGAGCAGCGACGCAAACGAGAGCAGCGACGCAAAACGAGAGCAGCGACGCAAAACGAGAGCAGCGACGTAAATCGAGAGCAGCGACGCAAACAAGAGCAGCGACGCAAAACGAGAGCAGCGACGCGAATCGAGAGCAGCGACGTAAAACGAGAGCAGCGACGCAAATCGAGAGCAGCGACGCAAATCGAGAGCAGCGACGTAAATCGAGAGCAGCGACGCAAACGAGAGCAGCGACGCAAATCGAGAGCAGCGACGCAAACGAGAGCAGCGACGTAAATCGAGAGCAGCGACGCAAACGAGAGCAGCGACGCAAATCGAGAGCAGCGACGCAAATCGAGAGCAGCGACGCAAACGAGAGCAGCGACGAGAATCGAGAGCAGCGACGCAAATCGAGAGCAGCAACCTAAATCGAGAGTAGCGACGCAAACGAGAGCAGCGACGCAAACGAGAGCAGCGACGTAAATCGAGAGCAGCGACGCAAACAAGAGCAGCGACGCAAAACGAGAGGAGCGACGCGAATCGAGAGCAGCGACGTAAAACGAGAGCAGCGACGCAAACGAGAGCAGCGACGCAAATAGAGAGCAGTGACGTAAATCGAGAGCAGCGACGCAAACGAGAGCAGCGACGAGAATCGAGAGCAGCGACGTAAATCGAGAGCAGCGACGCAAACGAGAGCAGCGACGCAAAACGAGAGCAGCGACGTAAATCGAGAGCAGCGACGCAAACGAGAGCAGCGACGAGAATCGAGAGCAGCGACGTAAATCGAGAGCAGCGACGCAAACGAGAGCAGCGACGCAAAACGAGAGCAGCGACGTAAATCGAGAGCAGCGACGCAAACGAGAGCAGCGACGCAAATCGAGAGCAGCGACGCGAATCGAGAGCAGCGACGCAAACGAGAGCAGCGACGCAAACGAGAGCAGCGACGCAAACGAGAGCAGCGACGCAAATCGTGAGCAGCGACGCAAAACGAGAGCAGCGACGCAATTCGAGAGCAGCGACGCAAACGAGAGCAGCGACGCAAATCGAGGGCAGCGACGCAAACGAGAGCAGCGACGCAAACGAGAGCAGCGACGCAAAACGAGAGCAGCGACCTAAATCGAGAGCAGCGACGCAAATCGAGAGCAGCGACGCAAACGAGAGCAGCGACGCAAAACGAGAGCAGCGACGCAAAACGAGAGCAGCGACGTAAATCGAGAGCAGCGACGCAAACGAGAGCAGCGACGCAAATCGAGAGCAGCGACGCAAATCGAGAGCAGCGACGCAAACGAGAGCAGCGACGAGAATCGAGAGCAGCGACGCAAATCGAGAGCAGCGACGCAAAATGAGAGCAGCGACCTAAATCGAGAGCAGCGACGCAAACGAGAGCAGCGACGCGAATCGAGAGCAGCGACGTAAAACGAGAGCAGCGACGCAAACGAGAGCAGCGACGCAAATAGAGAGCAGTGACGTAAATCGAGAGCAGCGACGCAAACGAGAGCAGCGACGAGAATCGAGAGCAGCGACGTAAATCGAGAGTAGCGACGCAAACGAGAGCAGCGACGCAAACGAGAGCAGCGACGTAAATCGAGAGCAGCGACGCAAACAAGAGCAGCGACGCAAAACGAGAGCAGCGACGCGAACGAGAGCAGCGACGCAAATAGAGAGCAGTGACGTAAATCGAGAGCAGCGACGTAAATCGAGAGCAGCGACGCAAACGAGAGCAGCGACGCGAATCGAGAGCAGCGACGTAAAACGAGAGCAGCGACGCAAACGAGAGCAGCGACGCAAATAGAGAGCAGTGACGTAAATCGAGAGCAGCGACGTAAATCGAGAGCAGCGACGCAAACGAGAGCAGCGACGCAAAACGAGAGCAGCGACGTAAATCGAGAGCAGCGACGCAAACGAGAGCAGCGACGCAAATCGAGAGCAGCGACGCGAATCGAGAGCAGCGACGCAAACGAGAGCAGCGACGCAAACGAGAGCAGCGACGCAAACGAGAGCAGCGACGCAAAACGAGAGCAGCGACGTAAATCGAGAGCAGCGACGCAAACGAGAGCAGCGACGCAAATCGAGAGCAGCGACGCAAAACGAGAGCAGCGACGCAAACGAGAGCAGCGACGCAAAACGAGAGCAGCGACGTAAATCGAGAGCAGCGACGCAAACGAGAGCAGCGACGTAAATCGAGAGCAGTGACGCAAACGAGAGCAGCGACGCAAATCGAGAGCAGCGACGCAAATCGAGAGCAGCGACGCAAACGAGAGCAGCGACGAGAATCGAGAGCAGCGACGCAAACGAGAGCAGCGACGCGAATCGAGAGCAGCGACGTAAAACGAGAGCAGCGACGCAAACGAGAGCAGCGACGCAAAATAAGAGCAGCGACCTAAATCGAGAGCAGCGACGCAAACGAGAGCAGCGACGCGAATCGAGAGCAGCGACGTAAAACGAGAGCAGCGACGCAAACGAGAGCAGCGACGCAAAACGAGAGCAGCGACGCAAACGAGAGCAGCGACGCAAAACGAGAGCAGCGACGTAAATCGAGAGCAGCGACGCAAACGAGAGCAGCGACGTAAATCGAGAGCAGCGACGCAAACGAGAGCAGCGACGCAAATCGAGAGCAGCGACGCAAATCGAGAGCAGTGACGCAAATCGAGAGCAGCGACGCAAACGAGAGCAGCGACGAGAATCGAGAGCAGCGACGCAAATCGAGAGCAGCGACCTAAATCGAGAGTAGCGACGCAAACGAGAGCAGCGACGCAAACGAGAGCAGCGACGTAAATCGAGAGCAGCGACGCAAACAAGAGCAGCGACGCAAAACGAGAGGAGCGACGCGAATCGAGAGCAGCGACGTAAAACGAGAGCAGCGACGCAAACGAGAGCAGCGACGCAAATAGAGAGCAGTGACGTAAATCGAGAGCAGCGACGCAAACGAGAGCAGCGACGAGAATCGAGAGCAGCGACGTAAATCGAGAGCAGCGACGCAAACGAGAGCAGCGACGCAAAACGAGAGCAGCGACGTAAATCGAGAGCAGCGACGCAAACGAGAGCAGCGACGAGAATCGAGAGCAGCGACGTAAATCGAGAGCAGCGACGCAAACGAGAGCAGCGACGCAAACGAGAGCAGCGACGCAAATCGAGGGCAGCGACGCAAACGAGAGCAGCGACGCAAACGAGAGCAGCGACGCAAAACGAGAGCAGCGACCTAAATCGAGAGCAGCGACGCAAATCGAGAGCAGCGACGCAAACGAGAGCAGCGACGCAAAACGAGAGCAGCGACGCAAAACGAGAGCAGCGACGTAAATCGAGAGCAGCGACGCAAACGAGAGCAGCGACGCAAATCGAGAGCAGCGACGCAAATCGAGAGCAGCGACGCAAACGAGAGCAGCGACGAGAATCGAGAGCAGCGACGCAAATCGAGAGCAGCGACGCAAAATGAGAGCAGCGACCTAAATCGAGAGCAGCGACGCAAACGAGAGCAGCGACGCGAATCGAGAGCAGCGACGTAAAACGAGAGCAGCGACGCAAACGAGAGCAGCGACGCAAATAGAGAGCAGTGACGTAAATCGAGAGCAGCGACGCAAACGAGAGCAGCGACGAGAATCGAGAGCAGCGACGTAAATCGAGAGTAGCGACGCAAACGAGAGCAGCGACGCAAACGAGAGCAGCGACGTAAATCGAGAGCAGCGACGCAAACAAGAGCAGCGACGCAAAACGAGAGCAGCGACGCGAACGAGAGCAGCGACGCAAATAGAGAGCAGTGACGTAAATCGAGAGCAGCGACGTAAATCGAGAGCAGCGACGCAAACGAGAGCAGCGACGCGAATCGAGAGCAGCGACGTAAAACGAGAGCAGCGACGCAAACGAGAGCAGCGACGCAAATAGAGAGCAGTGACGTAAATCGAGAGCAGCGACGTAAATCGAGAGCAGCGACGCAAACGAGAGCAGCGACGCAAAACGAGAGCAGCGACGTAAATCGAGAGCAGCGACGCAAACGAGAGCAGCGACGCAAATCGAGAGCAGCGACGCGAATCGAGAGCAGCGACGCAAACGAGAGCAGCGACGCAAACGAGAGCAGCGACGCAAACGAGAGCAGCGACGCAAAACGAGAGCAGCGACGTAAATCGAGAGCAGCGACGCAAACGAGAGCAGCGACGCAAATCGAGAGCAGCGACGCAAAACGAGAGCAGCGACGCAAACGAGAGCAGCGACGCAAAACGAGAGCAGCGACGTAAATCGAGAGCAGCGACGCAAACGAGAGCAGCGACGTAAATCGAGAGCAGTGACGCAAACGAGAGCAGCGACGCAAATCGAGAGCAGCGACGCAAATCGAGAGCAGCGACGCAAACGAGAGCAGCGACGAGAATCGAGAGCAGCGACGCAAACGAGAGCAGCGACGCGAATCGAGAGCAGCGACGTAAAACGAGAGCAGCGACGCAAACGAGAGCAGCGACGCAAAATAAGAGCAGCGACCTAAATCGAGAGCAGCGACGCAAACGAGAGCAGCGACGCGAATCGAGAGCAGCGACGTAAAACGAGAGCAGCGACGCAAACGAGAGCAGCGACGCAAAACGAGAGCAGCGACGCAAACGAGAGCAGCGACGCAAAACGAGAGCAGCGACGTAAATCGAGAGCAGCGACGCAAACGAGAGCAGCGACGTAAATCGAGAGCAGCGACGCAAACGAGAGCAGCGACGCAAATCGAGAGCAGCGACGCAAATCGAGAGCAGTGACGCAAATCGAGAGCAGCGACGCAAACGAGAGCAGCGACGAGAATCGAGAGCAGCGACGCAAATCGAGAGCAGCGACCTAAATCGAGAGTAGCGACGCAAACGAGAGCAGCGACGCAAACGAGAGCAGCGACGTAAATCGAGAGCAGCGACGCAAACAAGAGCAGCGACGCAAAACGAGAGGAGCGACGCGAATCGAGAGCAGCGACGTAAAACGAGAGCAGCGACGCAAACGAGAGCAGCGACGCAAATAGAGAGCAGTGACGTAAATCGAGAGCAGCGACGCAAACGAGAGCAGCGACGAGAATCGAGAGCAGCGACGTAAATCGAGAGCAGCGACGCAAACGAGAGCAGCGACGCAAAACGAGAGCAGCGACGTAAATCGAGAGCAGCGACGCAAACGAGAGCAGCGACGAGAATCGAGAGCAGCGACGTAAATCGAGAGCAGCGACGCAAACGAGAGCAGCGACGCAAAACGAGAGCAGCGACGTAAATCGAGAGCAGCGACGCAAACGAGAGCAGCGACGCAAATCGAGAGCAGCGACGCGAATCGAGAGCAGCGACGCAAACGAGAGCAGCGACGCAAACGAGAGCAGCGACGCAAACGAGAGCAGCGACGCAAATCGTGAGCAGCGACGCAAAACGAGAGCAGCGACGCAATTCGAGAGCAGCGACGCAAACGAGAGCAGCGACGCAAAACGAGAGCAGCGACCTAAATCGAGAGCAGCGACGCAAATCGAGAGCAGCGACGCAAACGAGAGCAGCGACGCAAAACGAGAGCAGCGACGCGAATCGAGAGCAGCGACGTAAAACGAGAGCAGCGACGCAAATCGAGAGCAGCGACGCAAATCGAGAGCAGCGACGTAAATCGAGAGCAGCGACGCAAACAAGAGCAGCGACGCAAAACGAGAGCAGCGACGCGAATCGAGAGCAGCGACGTAAAACGAGAGCAGCGACGCAAATCGAGAGCAGCGACGCAAATCGAGAGCAGCGACGCAAATCGAGAGCAGCGACGCAAATCGAGAGCAGCGACCTAAATCGAGAGCAGCGACGCAAATCGAGAGCAGCGACGCAAACGAGAGCAGCGACGCAAAACGAGAGCAGCGACGCAAAACGAGAGCAGCGACGTAAATCGAGAGCAGCGACGCAAACGAGAGCAGCGACGCAAATCGAGAGCAGCGACGCAAATCGAGAGCAGCGACGCAAACGAGAGCAGCGACGAGAATCGAGAGCAGCGACGCAAATCGAGAGCAGCGACGCAAAATGAGAGCAGCGACCTAAATCGAGAGCAGCGACGCAAACGAGAGCAGCGACGCGATTCGAGAGCAGCGACGTAAAACGAGAGCAGCGACGCAAACGAGAGCAGCGACGCAAATAGAGAGCAGTGACGTAAATCGAGAGCAGCGACGCAAACGAGAGCAGCGACGAGAATCGAGAGCAGCGACGTAAATCGAGAGTAGCGACGCAAACGAGAGCAGCGACGCAAACGAGAGCAGCGACGTAAATCGAGAGCAGCGACGCAAACAAGAGCAGCGACGCAAAACGAGAGCAGCGACGCGAACGAGAGCAGCGACGCAAATAGAGAGCAGTGACGTAAATCGAGAGCAGCGACGTAAATCGAGAGCAGCGACGCAAACGAGAGCAGCGACGCGAATCGAGAGCAGCGACGTAAAACGAGAGCAGCGACGCAAACGAGAGCAGCGACGCAAATAGAGAGCAGTGACGTAAATCGAGAGCAGCGACGTAAATCGAGAGCAGCGACGCAAACGAGAGCAGCGACGCAAAACGAGAGCAGCGACGTAAATCGAGAGCAGCGACGCAAACGAGAGCAGCGACGCAAATCGAGAGCAGCGACGCGAATCGAGAGCAGCGACGCAAACGAGAGCAGCGACGCAAACGAGAGCAGCGACGCAAACGAGAGCAGCGACGCAAAACGAGAGCAGCGACGTAAATCGAGAGCAGCGACGCAAACGAGAGCAGCGACGCAAATCGAGAGCAGCGACGCAAAACGAGAGCAGCGACGCAAACGAGAGCAGCGACGCAAAACGAGAGCAGCGACGCAAATCGAGAGCAGCGACGCAAAACGAGAGCAGCGACGCAAACGAGAGCAGCGACGCAAATCGAGAGCAGCGACGCGAATCGAGAGCAGCGACGCAAACGAGAGCAGCGACGCAAACGAGAGCAGCGACGCAAACGAGAGCAGCGACGCAAAACGAGAGCAGCGACGTAAATCGAGAGCAGCGACGCAAACGAGAGCAGCGACGCAAATCGAGAGCAGCGACGCAAAACGAGAGCAGCGACGCAAACGAGAGCAGCGACGCAAAACGAGAGCAGCGACGTAAATCGAGAGCAGCGACGCAAACGAGAGCAGCGACGTAAATCGAGAGCAGTGACGCAAACGAGAGCAGCGACGCGAATCGAGAGCAGCGACGTAAAACGAGAGCAGCGACGCAAACGAGAGCAGCGACGCAAATCGAGAGCAGCGACGCAAATCGAGAGCAGCGACGCAAATCGAGAGCAGCGACGCAAATCGAGAGCAGCGACCTAAATCGAGAGCAGCGACGCAAATCGAGAGCAGCGACGCAAACGAGAGCAGCGACGCAAAACGAGAGCAGCGACGCAAAACGAGAGCAGCGACGTAAATCGAGAGCAGCGACGCAAACGAGAGCAGCGACGCAAATCGAGAGCAGCGACGCAAATCGAGAGCAGCGACGCAAACGAGAGCAGCGACGAGAATCGAGAGCAGCGACGCAAATCGAGAGCAGCGACGCAAAATGAGAGCAGCGACCTAAATCGAGAGCAGCGACGCAAACGAGAGCAGCGACGCGATTCGAGAGCAGCGACGTAAAACGAGAGCAGCGACGCAAACGAGAGCAGCGACGCAAATAGAGAGCAGTGACGTAAATCGAGAGCAGCGACGCAAACGAGAGCAGCGACGAGAATCGAGAGCAGCGACGTAAATCGAGAGTAGCGACGCAAACGAGAGCAGCGACGCAAACGAGAGCAGCGACGTAAATCGAGAGCAGCGACGCAAACAAGAGCAGCGACGCAAAACGAGAGCAGCGACGCGAACGAGAGCAGCGACGCAAATAGAGAGCAGTGACGTAAATCGAGAGCAGCGACGTAAATCGAGAGCAGCGACGCAAACGAGAGCAGCGACGCGAATCGAGAGCAGCGACGTAAAACGAGAGCAGCGACGCAAACGAGAGCAGCGACGCAAATAGAGAGCAGTGACGTAAATCGAGAGCAGCGACGTAAATCGAGAGCAGCGACGCAAACGAGAGCAGCGACGCAAAACGAGAGCAGCGACGTAAATCGAGAGCAGCGACGCAAACGAGAGCAGCGACGCAAATCGAGAGCAGCGACGCGAATCGAGAGCAGCGACGCAAACGAGAGCAGCGACGCAAACGAGAGCAGCGACGCAAACGAGAGCAGCGACGCAAAACGAGAGCAGCGACGTAAATCGAGAGCAGCGACGCAAACGAGAGCAGCGACGCAAATCGAGAGCAGCGACGCAAAACGAGAGCAGCGACGCAAACGAGAGCAGCGACGCAAAACGAGAGCAGCGACGTAAATCGAGAGCAGCGACGCAAACGAGAGCAGCGACGTAAATCGAGAGCAGTGACGCAAACGAGAGCAGCGACGCAAATCGAGAGCAGCGACGCAAATCGAGAGCAGCGACGCAAACGAGAGCAGCGACGAGAATCGAGAGCAGCGACGCAAACGAGAGCAGCGACGCGAATCGAGAGCAGCGACGTAAAACGAGAGCAGCGACGCAAACGAGAGCAGCGACGCAAAATGAGAGCAGCGACCTAAATCGAGAGCAGCGACGCAAACGAGAGCAGCGACGCGAATCGAGAGCAGCGACGTAAAACGAGAGCAGCGACGCAAACGAGAGCAGCGACGCAAAACGAGAGCAGCGACGCAAACGAGAGCAGCGACGCAAAACGAGAGCAGCGACGTAAATCGAGAGCAGCGACGCAAACGAGAGCAGCGACGTAAATCGAGAGCAGCGACGCAAACGAGAGCAGCGACGCAAATCGAGAGCAGCGACGCAAATCGAGAGCAGTGACGCAAATCGAGAGCAGCGACGCAAACGAGAGCAGCGACGAGAATCGAGAGCAGCGACGCAAATCGAGAGCAGCGACGCAAAATGAGAGCAGCGACCTAAATCGAGAGCAGCGACGCAAACGAGAGCAGCGACGCGAATCGAGAGCAGCGACGTAAAACGAGAGCAGCGACGCAAACGAGAGCAGCGACGCAAATAGAGAGCAGTGACGTAAATCGAGAGCAGCGACGTAAATCGAGAGCAGCGACGCAAACAAGAGCAGCGACGCAAAACGAGAGCAGCGACGCGAATCGAGAGCAGCGACGTAAAACGAGAGCAGCGACGCAAATCGAGAGCAGCGACGCAAATCGAGAGCAGCGACGCAAATCGAGAGCAGCGACCTAAATCGAGAGCAGCGACGCAAATCGAGAGCAGCGACGCAAACGAGAGCAGCGACGCAAAACGAGAGCAGCGACGCAAAACGAGAGCAGCGACGTAAATCGAGAGCAGCGACGCAAACGAGAGCAGCGACGCAAATCGAGAGCAGCGACGCAAATCGAGAGCAGCGACGCAAACGAGAGCAGCGACGAGAATCGAGGGCAGCGACGCAAAACGAGAGCAGCGACGCAAATTGAGAGCAGCGACCTAAATCGAGAGCAGCGACGCAAACGAGAGCAGCGACGCAAATCGAGAGCAGCGACGCAAACAAGAGCAGCGACGCAAATCGAGAGCAGCGACGCAAACAAGAGCAGCGACGCAAAACGAGAGCAGCGACGCGAATCGAGAGCAGCGACGTAAAACGAGAGCAGCGACGCAAACGAGAGCAGCGACGCAAATAGAGAGCAGTGACGTAAATCGAGAGCAGCGACGCAAACGAGAGCAGCGACGAGAATCGAAAGCAGCGACGTAAATCGAGAGCAGCGACGCAAACGAGAGCAGCGACGCAAAACGAGAGCAGCGACGTGAATCGAGAGCAGCGACGCAAACGAGAGCAGCGACGAGAATCGAGAGCAGCGACGCAAATCGAGAGCAGCGACGCAAATTGAGAGCAGCGACCTAAATCGAGAGCAGCGACGCAAACGAGAGCAGCGACGCAAACGAGAGCAGCGACGTAAATCGAGAGCAGCGACGCAAACAAGAGCAGCGACGCAAAACGAGAGCAGCGACGCGAATCGAGAGCAGCGACGTAAAACGAGAGCAGCGACGCAAACGAGAGCAGCGACGCAAATAGAGAGCAGTGACGTAAATCGAGAGCAGCGACGCAAACGAGAGCAGCGACGAGAATCGAGAGCAGCGACGTAAATCGAGAGCAGCGACGCAAACGAGAGCAGCGACGCAAAACGAGAGCAGCGACCTAAATCGAGAGCAGCGACGCAAATCGAGAGCAGCGACGCGAATCGAGAGCAGCGACGTAAAACGAGAGCAGCGACGCAAACGAGAGCAGCGACGCAAATAGAGAGCAGTGACGTAAATCGAGAGCAGCGACGCAAACGAGAGCAGCGACGAGAATCGAGAGCAGCGACGTAAATCGAGAGCAGCGACGCAAACGAGAGCAGCGACGCAAAACGAGAGCAGCGACGTGAATCGAGAGCAGCGACGCAAACGAGAGCAGCGACGCGAATCGAGAGCAGCGACGCAAACGAGAGCAGCGACGCAAACGAGAGCAGCGACGCAAAACGAGAGCAGCGACGCAAAACGAGAGCAGCGACCTAAATCGAGAGCAGCGACGCAAACGAGAGCAGCGACGCAAATAGAGAGCAGTGACGTAAATCGAGAGCAGCGACGCAAACGAGAGCAGCGACGAGAATCGAGAGCAGTGACGTAAATCGAGAGCAGCGACGAGAAACGAGAGCAGCGACGCAAATCGAGAGCAGCGACGCGAATCGAGAGCAGCGACGCAAACGAGAGCAGCGACGCAAACGAGAGCAGCGACGCAAAACGAGAGCAGCGACGCAAATCGAGAGCAGCGACCTATATCGAGAGCAGCGACGCAAATCGAGAGCAGCGACGCAAACGAGAGCAGCGACGCAAAACGAGAGCAGCGACGCAAAACGAGAGCAGCGACGTAAATTGAGAGCAGCGACGCAAACGAGAGCAGCGACGCAAATCGAGAGCAGCGACGCAAATCGACTGCAGCGACGCAAACGAGAGCAGCGACGAGAAACGAGAGCAGCGACGCAAACGAGAGCAGCGACGCAAATAGAGAGCAGTGACGTAAATCGAGAGCAGCGACGCAAACGAGAGCAGCGACGCAAAACGAGAGCAGCGACGCAAATCGAGAGCAGCGACCTATATCGAGAGCAGCGACGCAAATCGAGAGCAGCGACGCAAACGAGAGCAGCGACGCAAAACGAGAGCAGCGACGCAAAACGAGAGCAGCGACGTAAATTGAGAGCAGCGACGCAAACGAGAGCAGCGACGCAAATCGAGAGCAGCGACGCAAATCGACTGCAGCGACGCAAACGAGAGCAGCGACGAGAAACGAGAGCAGCGACGCAAACGAGAGCAGCGACGCAAATAGAGAGCAGTGACGTAAATCGAGAGCAGCGACGCAAACGAGAGCAGCGACGAGAATCGAGAGCAGCGACGTAAATCGAGAGCAGCGACGCAAACGAGAGCAGCGACGAGAAACGAGAGCAGCGACGCAAATCGAGAGCAGCGACGCGAATCGAGAGCAGCGACGCAAACGAGAGCAGCGACGCAAATCGACTGCAGCGACGCAAACGAGAGCAGCGACGAGAAACAAGAGCAGCGACGCAAACGAGAGCAGCGACGCAAATAGAGAGCAGTGACGTAAATCGAGAGCAGCGACGCAAACGAGAGCAGCGACGAGAATCGAGAGCAGCGACGCAAATCGAGAGCAGCGACGCAAACGAGAGCAGCGACGAGAATCGAGAGCAGCGACGCAAATCGAGAGCAGCGACGCAAACGAGAGCAGCGACGTAAATCGAGAGCAGCGACGCAAACAAGAGCAGCGACGCAAAACGAGAGCAGCGACGCGAATCGAGAGCAGCGACGTAAAACGAGAGCAGCGACGCAAACGAGAGCAGCGACGTAAATCGAGAGCAGCGACGCAAACGAGAGCAGCGACGCAAACGAGAGCAGCGACGCAAATCGAGAGCAGCGACGCAAATCGAGAGCAGCGACGCAAACGAGAGCAGCGACGAGAATCGAGAGCAGCGACGCAAATCGAGAGCAGCGACGCAAATTGAGAGCAGCGACCTAAATCGAGAGCAGCGACGCAAACGAGAGCAGCGACGCAAACGAGAGCAGCGACGTAAATCGAGAGCAGCGACGCAAACAAGAGCAGCGACGCAAAACGAGAGCAGCGACGCGAATCGAGAGCAGCGACGTAAAACGAGAGCAGCGACGCAAACGAGAGCAGCGACGCAAATAGAGAGCAGTGACGTAAATCGAGAGCAGCGACGCAAATTGAGAGCAGCGACCTAAATCGAGAGCAGCGACGCAAACGAGAGCAGCGACGCGAAACGAGAGCAGCGACGTAAATCGAGAGCAGCGACGCAAACGAGAGCAGCGACGAGAAACGAGAGCAGCGACGCAAATCGAGAGCAGCGACGCAAATCGACTGCAGCGACGCAAACGAGAGCAGCGACGAGAAACGAGAGCAGCGACGCAAACGAGAGCAGCGACGCAAATAGAGAGCAGTGACGTAAATCGAGAGCAGCGACGCAAACGAGAGCAGCGACGAGAATCGAGAGCAGCGACGTAAATCGAGAGCAGCGACGCAAACGAGAGCAGCGACGCAAAACGAGAGCAGCGACGTAAATCGAGAGCAGCGACGCAAACGAGAGCAGCGACGCAAACGAGAGCAGCGACGCAAATCGAGAGCAGCGACGCAAATCGAGAGCAGCGACGCAAACGAGAGCAGCGACGAGAATCGAGAGCAGCGACGCAAATCGAGAGCAGCGACGCAAATTGAGAGCAGCGACCTAAATCGAGAGCAGCGACGCAAACGAGAGCAGCGACGCAAACGAGAGCAGCGACGTAAATCGAGAGCAGCGACGCAAACAAGAGCAGCGACGCAAAACGAGAGCAGCGACGCGAATCGAGAGCAGCGACGTAAAACGAGAGCAGCGACGCAAACGAGAGCAGCGACGCAAATAGAGAGCAGTGACGTAAATCGAGAGCAGCGACGCAAATTGAGAGCAGCGACCTAAATCGAGAGCAGCGACGCAAACGAGAGCAGCGACGCAAACGAGAGCAGCGACGTAAATCGAGAGCAGCGACGCAAACAAGAGCAGCGACGCAAACGAGAGCAGCGACGAGAATCGAGAGCAGCGACGTAAATCGAGAGCAGCGACGCAAACGAGAGCAGCGACGCAAACGAGAGCAGCGACGTAAATCGAGAGCAGCGACGCAAATCGACTGCAGCGACGCAAACGAGAGCAGCGACGAGAAACGAGAGCAGCGACGCAAACGAGAGCAGCGACGCAAATAGAGAGCAGTGACGTAAATCGAGAGCAGCGACGCAAACGAGAGCAGCGACGCAAAACGAGAGCAGCGACGCAAATCGAGAGCAGCGACCTATATCGAGAGCAGCGACGCAAATCGAGAGCAGCGACGCAAACGAGAGCAGCGACGCAAAACGAGAGCAGCGACGCAAAACGAGAGCAGCGACGTAAATTGAGAGCAGCGACGCAAACGAGAGCAGCGACGCAAATCGAGAGCAGCGACGCAAATCGACTGCAGCGACGCAAACGAGAGCAGCGACGAGAAACGAGAGCAGCGACGCAAACGAGAGCAGCGACGCAAATAGAGAGCAGTGACGTAAATCGAGAGCAGCGACGCAAACGAGAGCAGCGACGAGAATCGAGAGCAGCGACGTAAATCGAGAGCAGCGACGCAAACGAGAGCAGCGACGAGAAACGAGAGCAGCGACGCAAATCGAGAGCAGCGACGCGAATCGAGAGCAGCGACGCAAACGAGAGCAGCGACGCAAATCGACTGCAGCGACGCAAACGAGAGCAGCGACGAGAAACAAGAGCAGCGACGCAAACGAGAGCAGCGACGCAAATAGAGAGCAGTGACGTAAATCGAGAGCAGCGACGCAAACGAGAGCAGCGACGAGAATCGAGAGCAGCGACGCAAATCGAGAGCAGCGACGCAAACGAGAGCAGCGACGAGAATCGAGAGCAGCGACGCAAATCGAGAGCAGCGACGCAAACGAGAGCAGCGACGTAAATCGAGAGCAGCGACGCAAACAAGAGCAGCGACGCAAAACGAGAGCAGCGACGCGAATCGAGAGCAGCGACGTAAAACGAGAGCAGCGACGCAAACGAGAGCAGCGACGTAAATCGAGAGCAGCGACGCAAACGAGAGCAGCGACGCAAACGAGAGCAGCGACGCAAATCGAGAGCAGCGACGCAAATCGAGAGCAGCGACGCAAACGAGAGCAGCGACGAGAATCGAGAGCAGCGACGCAAATCGAGAGCAGCGACGCAAATTGAGAGCAGCGACCTAAATCGAGAGCAGCGACGCAAACGAGAGCAGCGACGCAAACGAGAGCAGCGACGTAAATCGAGAGCAGCGACGCAAACAAGAGCAGCGACGCAAAACGAGAGCAGCGACGCGAATCGAGAGCAGCGACGTAAAACGAGAGCAGCGACGCAAACGAGAGCAGCGACGCAAATAGAGAGCAGTGACGTAAATCGAGAGCAGCGACGCAAATTGAGAGCAGCGACCTAAATCGAGAGCAGCGACGCAAACGAGAGCAGCGACGCGAAACGAGAGCAGCGACGTAAATCGAGAGCAGCGACGCAAACGAGAGCAGCGACGAGAAACGAGAGCAGCGACGCAAATCGAGAGCAGCGACGCAAATCGACTGCAGCGACGCAAACGAGAGCAGCGACGAGAAACGAGAGCAGCGACGCAAACGAGAGCAGCGACGCAAATAGAGAGCAGTGACGTAAATCGAGAGCAGCGACGCAAACGAGAGCAGCGACGAGAATCGAGAGCAGCGACGTAAATCGAGAGCAGCGACGCAAACGAGAGCAGCGACGCAAAACGAGAGCAGCGACGTAAATCGAGAGCAGCGACGCAAACGAGAGCAGCGACGCAAACGAGAGCAGCGACGCAAATCGAGAGCAGCGACGCAAATCGAGAGCAGCGACGCAAACGAGAGCAGCGACGAGAATCGAGAGCAGCGACGCAAATCGAGAGCAGCGACGCAAATTGAGAGCAGCGACCTAAATCGAGAGCAGCGACGCAAACGAGAGCAGCGACGCAAACGAGAGCAGCGACGTAAATCGAGAGCAGCGACGCAAACAAGAGCAGCGACGCAAAACGAGAGCAGCGACGCGAATCGAGAGCAGCGACGTAAAACGAGAGCAGCGACGCAAACGAGAGCAGCGACGCAAATAGAGAGCAGTGACGTAAATCGAGAGCAGCGACGCAAATTGAGAGCAGCGACCTAAATCGAGAGCAGCGACGCAAACGAGAGCAGCGACGCAAACGAGAGCAGCGACGTAAATCGAGAGCAGCGACGCAAACAAGAGCAGCGACGCAAACGAGAGCAGCGACGAGAATCGAGAGCAGCGACGTAAATCGAGAGCAGCGACGCAAACGAGAGCAGCGACGCAAACGAGAGCAGCGACGTAAATCGAGAGCAGCGACGCAAACAAGAGCAGCGACGCAAAACGAGAGCAGCGACGCGAATCGAGAGCAGCGACGTAAAACGAGAGCAGCGACGCAAACGAGAGCAGCGACGCAAATAGAGAGCAGTGACGTAAATCGAGAGCAGCGACGCAAACGAGAGCAGCGACGAGAATCGAGAGCAGCGACGTAAATCGAGAGCAGCGACGCAAACGAGAGCAGCAACGCAAAACGAGAGCAGCGACCTAAATCGAGAGCAGCGACGCAAATCGAGAGCAGCGACGCGAATCGAGAGCAGCGACGTAAAACGAGAGCAGCGACGCAAACGAGAGCAGCGACGCAAATAGAGAGCAGTGACGTAAATCGAGAGCAGCGACGCAAACGAGAGCAGCGACGAGAATCGAGAGCAGCGACGTAAATCGAGAGCAGCGACGCAAACGAGAGCAGCGACGCAAAACGAGAGCAGCGACGTGAATCGAGAGCAGCGACGCAAACGAGAGCAGCGACGCGAATCGAGAGCAGCGACGCAAACGAGAGCAGCGACGCAAACGAGAGCAGCGACGCAAAACGAGAGCAGCGACCTAAATCGAGAGCAGCGACGCAAACGAGAGCAGCGACGCAAATAGAGAGCAGTGACGTAAATCGAGAGCAGCGACGCAAACGAGAGCAGCGACGAGAATCGAGAGCAGTGACGTAAATCGAGAGCAGCGACGCAAACGAGAGCAGCGACGCAAATCGAGAGCAGCGACGCGAATCGAGAGCAGCGACGCAAACGAGAGCAGCGACGCAAACGAGAGCAGCGACGCAAAACGAGAGCAGCGACGCAAATCGAGAGCAGCGACCTAAATCGAGAGCAGCGACGCAAATCGAGAGCAGCGACGCAAACGAGAGCAGCGACGCAAAACGAGAGCAGCGACGCAAAACGAGAGCAGCGACGTAAATTGAGAGCAGCGACGCAAATCGAGAGCAGCGACGCAAATCGACTGCAGCGACGCAAACGAGTGCAGCGACGAGAAACGAGAGCAGCGACGCAAATCGAGAGCAGCGACGCAAATCGAGAGCAGCGACCTAAATCGAGAGCAGCGACGCAAATTGAGAGCAGCGACGCAAACGAGAGCAGCGACGAGAAACGAGAGCAGCGACGCAAATCGAGAGCAGCGACGCAAAGTGAGAGCAGCGACGCAAACGAGAGCAGCGACGCAAAACGAGAGCAGCGACGCAAAACGAGAGCAGCGACGTAAATCGAGAGCAGCGACGCAAACGAGAGCAGCGACGCAAATCGAGAGCAGCGACGCAAATCGAGAGCAGCGACGCAAACGAGAGCAGCGACGAGAATCGAGAGCAGCGACGTAAATCGAGAGCAGCGACGCAAACGAGAGCAGCGACGCAAATCGAGAGCAGCGACGCAAACGAGAGCAGCGACGCAAACGAGAGCAGCGACGCAAAACGAGAGCAGCGACCTAAATCGAGAGCAGCGACGCAAATCGAGAGCAGCGAAGCAAATCGAGAGCAGCGACGCAAATCGAGAGCAGCGACGCAAATCGAGAGCAGCGACCTAAATCGAGAGCAGCGACGCAAATCGAGAGCAGCGACGCAAACGAGAGCAGCGACGCAAAACGAGAGCAGCGACGCAAAACGAGAGCAGCGACGTAAATTGAGAGCAGCGACGCAAACGAGAGCAGCGACGCAAATCGAGAGCAGCGACGCAAATCGACTGCAGCGACGCAAACGAGAGCAGCGACGAGAAACGAGAGCAGCGACGCAAATCGAGAGCAGCGACGCAAATCGAGAGCAGCGACGTAAATCGAGAGCAGCGACGCAAATCGAGAGCAGCGACGCAAACGAGAGCAGCGACGAGAAACGAGAGCAGCGACGCAAATCGAGAGCAGCGACGCAAATTGAGAGCAGCGACCTAAATCGAGAGCAGCGACGCAAACGAGAGCAGCGACGCGAACGAGAGCAGCGACGTGAATCGAGAGCAGCGACGCAAACGAGAGCAGCGACGCAAAACGAGAGCAGCGACGCAAACGAGAGCAGCGACGCAAACGAGAGCAGCGACGCAAACGAGAGCAGCGACGCAAAACGAGAGCAGCGACGCAAACGAGAGCAGCGACGCAAAACGAGAGCAGCGACGCAAACGAGAGCAGCGACGCAAAACGAGAGCAGCGACGTAAATCGAGAGCAGCGACGCAAACGAGAGCAGCGACGAGAAACGAGAGCAGCGACGCAAACGAGAGCAGCGACGAGAAACAAGGAAAGCGACGTGAAACGAGAGCAGCGACGCAAACGAGAGCAGCGACGTCAACGAGAGCAGCGACGCAAAACGAGAGCAGCGACGCAAACGAGAGCAGCGACGCAAACGAGAGCAGCGACGCAAACGAGAGCAGCGACGCAAACGAGAGCAGCGACGCAAACGAGAGCAGCGACGCAAAACGAGAGCAGCGACGTAAATCGAGAGCAGCGACGCAAATCGAGAGCAGCGACGCAAACGAGAGCAGCGACGCAAACGAGAGCAGCGACGAGAATCGAGAGCAGCGACGTAAATCGAGAGCAGCGACGCAAACGAGAGCAGCGACGCAAATCGAGAGTAGCGACGCAAACGAGAGCAGCGACGCAAACGAGAGCAGCGACGCAAAACGAGAGCAGCGACCTAAATCGAGAGCAGCGACGCAAATCGAGAGCAGCGACGCAAATCGAGAGCAGCGACGCAAATCGAGAGCAGCGACGCAAATCGAGAGCAGCGACCTAAATCGAGAGCAGCGACGCAAATCGAGAGCAGCGACGCAAACGAGAGCAGCGACGCAAAACGAGAGCAGCGACGCAAAACGAGAGCAGCGACGAGAATCGAGAGCAGCGACGTAAATCGAGAGCAGCGACGCAAACGAGAGCAGCGACGCAAATCGAGAGTAGCGACGCAAACGAGAGCAGCGACGCAAACGAGAGCAGCGACGCAAAACGAGAGCAGCGACCTAAATCGAGAGCAGCGACGCAAATCGAGAGCAGCGACGCAAATCGAGAGCAGCGACGCAAACGAGAGCAGCGACGAGAAACGAGAGCAGCGACGCAAATCGAGAGCAGCGACGCAAATTGAGAGCAGCGACCTAAATCGAGAGCAGCGACGCAAACGAGAGCAGCGACGCAAACGAGAGCAGCGACGTGAATCGAGAGCAGCGACGCAAACGAGAGCAGCGACGCAAAACGAGAGCAGCGACGCGAACGAGAGCAGCGACGCAAACGAGAGCAGCGACGCAAACGAGAGCAGCGACGCAAAACGAGAGCAGCGACGCAAACGAGAGCAGCGACGCAAAACGAGAGCAGCGACGCAAACGAGAGCAGCGACGCAAAACGAGAGCAGCGACGTAAATCGAGAGCAGCGACGCAAACGAGAGCAGCGACGTAAATCGAGAGCAGCGACGCAAACGAGAGCAGCGACGCAAATCGAGAGCAGCGACGCAAATCGAGAGCAGCGACGCAAACGAGAGCAGCGACGAGAATCGAGAGCAGCGACGTAAATCGAGAGCAGCGACGCAAACGAGAGCAGCGACGCAAATCGAGAGCAGCGACGCAAACGAGAGCAGCGACGCAAACGAGAGCAGCGACGCAAAACGAGAGCAGCGACTAAACTAGAGAGCAGTGACGTAAATCGAGAGCAGCGACGCAAAACGAGTGCAGCGACGCAAAACGAGAGCAGCGACGCAAACGAGAGCAGCGACGCAAATCGAGAGCAGCGACGCAAAACGAGAGCAGCGACGCAAACGAGAGCAGCGACGCAAATCGAGAGCAGCGACGCAAATCGACTGCAGCGACGCAAACGAGAGCAGCGACGAGAAACGAGAGCAGCGACGCAAATCGAGAGCAGCGACGCAAACGAGAGCAGCGACGAGAAACGAGAGCAGCGACGCAAATCGAGAGCAGCGACGCAAATTGAGAGCAGCGACCTAAATCGAGAGCAGCGACGCAAACGAGAGCAGCGACGCAAACGAGAGCAGCGACGTGAATCGAGAGCAGCGACGCAAACGAGAGCAGCGACGCAAAACGAGAGCAGCGACGCAAAACGAGAGCAGCGACGCAAAACGAGAGCAGCGACGTAAATTGAGAGCAGCGACGCAAACGAGAGCAGCGACGCAAATCGAGAGCAGCGACGCAAATCGACTGCAGCGACGCAAACGAGAGCAGCGACGAGAAACGAGAGCAGCGACGCAAATCGAGAGCAGCGACGCAAATCGAGAGCAGCGACGTAAATCGAGAGCAGCGACGCAAATCGAGAGCAGCGACGCAAACGAGAGCAGCGACGAGAAACGAGAGCAGCGACGCAAATCGAGAGCAGCGACGCAAATTGAGAGCAGCGACCTAAATCGAGAGCAGCGACGCAAACGAGAGCAGCGACGCGAACGAGAGCAGCGACGTGAATCGAGAGCAGCGACGCAAACGAGAGCAGCGACGCAAAACGAGAGCAGCGACGCAAACGAGAGCAGCGACGCAAACGAGAGCAGCGACGCAAACGAGAGCAGCGACGCAAAACGAGAGCAGCGACGCAAACGAGAGCAGCGACGCAAAACGAGAGCAGCGACGCAAACGAGAGCAGCGACGCAAAACGAGAGCAGCGACGTAAATCGAGAGCAGCGACGCAAACGAGAGCAGCGACGAGAAACGAGAGCAGCGACGCAAACGAGAGCAGCGACGAGAAACAAGGAAAGCGACGTGAAACGAGAGCAGCGACGCAAACGAGAGCAGCGACGTCAACGAGAGCAGCGACGCAAAACGAGAGCAGCGACGCAAACGAGAGCAGCGACGCAAACGAGAGCAGCGACGCAAACGAGAGCAGCGACGCAAACGAGAGCAGCGACGCAAACGAGAGCAGCGACGCAAAACGAGAGCAGCGACGTAAATCGAGAGCAGCGACGCAAATCGAGAGCAGCGACGCAAACGAGAGCAGCGACGCAAACGAGAGCAGCGACGAGAATCGAGAGCAGCGACGTAAATCGAGAGCAGCGACGCAAACGAGAGCAGCGACGCAAATCGAGAGTAGCGACGCAAACGAGAGCAGCGACGCAAACGAGAGCAGCGACGCAAAACGAGAGCAGCGACCTAAATCGAGAGCAGCGACGCAAATCGAGAGCAGCGACGCAAATCGAGAGCAGCGACGCAAATCGAGAGCAGCGACGCAAATCGAGAGCAGCGACCTAAATCGAGAGCAGCGACGCAAATCGAGAGCAGCGACGCAAACGAGAGCAGCGACGCAAAACGAGAGCAGCGACGCAAAACGAGAGCAGCGACGAGAATCGAGAGCAGCGACGTAAATCGAGAGCAGCGACGCAAACGAGAGCAGCGACGCAAATCGAGAGTAGCGACGCAAACGAGAGCAGCGACGCAAACGAGAGCAGCGACGCAAAACGAGAGCAGCGACCTAAATCGAGAGCAGCGACGCAAATCGAGAGCAGCGACGCAAATCGAGAGCAGCGACGCAAACGAGAGCAGCGACGAGAAACGAGAGCAGCGACGCAAATCGAGAGCAGCGACGCAAATTGAGAGCAGCGACCTAAATCGAGAGCAGCGACGCAAACGAGAGCAGCGACGCAAACGAGAGCAGCGACGTGAATCGAGAGCAGCGACGCAAACGAGAGCAGCGACGCAAAACGAGAGCAGCGACGCGAACGAGAGCAGCGACGCAAACGAGAGCAGCGACGCAAACGAGAGCAGCGACGCAAAACGAGAGCAGCGACGCAAACGAGAGCAGCGACGCAAAACGAGAGCAGCGACGCAAACGAGAGCAGCGACGCAAAACGAGAGCAGCGACGTAAATCGAGAGCAGCGACGCAAACGAGAGCAGCGACGTAAATCGAGAGCAGCGACGCAAACGAGAGCAGCGACGCAAATCGAGAGCAGCGACGCAAATCGAGAGCAGCGACGCAAACGAGAGCAGCGACGAGAATCGAGAGCAGCGACGTAAATCGAGAGCAGCGACGCAAACGAGAGCAGCGACGCAAATCGAGAGCAGCGACGCAAACGAGAGCAGCGACGCAAACGAGAGCAGCGACGCAAAACGAGAGCAGCGACTAAACTAGAGAGCAGTGACGTAAATCGAGAGCAGCGACGCAAAACGAGTGCAGCGACGCAAAACGAGAGCAGCGACGCAAACGAGAGCAGCGACGCAAATCGAGAGCAGCGACGCAAAACGAGAGCAGCGACGCAAACGAGAGCAGCGACGCAAATCGAGAGCAGCGACGCAAATCGACTGCAGCGACGCAAACGAGAGCAGCGACGAGAAACGAGAGCAGCGACGCAAATCGAGAGCAGCGACGCAAACGAGAGCAGCGACGAGAAACGAGAGCAGCGACGCAAATCGAGAGCAGCGACGCAAATTGAGAGCAGCGACCTAAATCGAGAGCAGCGACGCAAACGAGAGCAGCGACGCAAACGAGAGCAGCGACGTGAATCGAGAGCAGCGACGCAAACGAGAGCAGCGACGCAAAACGAGAGCAGCGACGCAAACGAGAGCAGCGACGCAAACGAGAGCAGCGACGCAAACGAGAGCAGCGACGCAAACGAGAGCAGCGACGCAAAACGAGAGCAGCGACGCAAACGAGAGCAGCGACGCAAAACGAGAGCAGCGACGCAAACGAGAGCAGCGACGCAAAACGAGAGCAGCGACGTAAATCGAGAGCAGCGACGCAAACGAGAGCAGCGACGTAAATCGAGAGCAGCGACGCAAACGAGAGCAGCGACGCAAATCGAGAGCAGCGACGCAAATCGAGAGCAGCGACGCAAATCGAGAGCAGCGACGCAAACGAGAGCAGCGACGAGAATCGAGAGCAGCGACGTAAATCGAGAGCAGCGACGCAAACGAGAGCAGCGACGCAAATCGAGAGCAGCGACGCAAACGAGAGCAGCGACGCAAACGAGAGCAGCGACGCAAAACGAGAGCAGCGACTAAACTAGAGAGCAGTGACGTAAATCGAGAGCAGCGACGCAAAACGAGTGCAGCGACGCAAAACGAGAGCAGCGACGCAAACGAGAGCAGCGACGCAAATCGAGAGCAGCGACGCAAATCGAGAGCAGCGACGCAATTCGAGAGCAGCGACGCAAATCGAGAGCAGCGACGCAAATCGAGAGCAGCGACGCAAAACAAGGAAAGCGACGTGAAACGAGAGCAGCGACGCAAATCGAGAGCAGCGACGCAAATCGAGAGCAGCGACGCAAATCGAGAGCAGCGACGCAAACGAGAGCAGCGACGCAATTCGAGAGCAGCGACGCAAATCGAGAGCAGCGACGCAAATCGAGAGCAGCGACGCAAATCGAGAGCAGCGACGCAATTCGAGAGCAGCGACGCAAATCGAGAGCAGCGACGCAAATCGAGAGCAGCGACGCAAATCGAGAGCAGCGACGCAAATCGAGAGCAGCGACGCAAAACAAGGAAAGCGACGTGAAACGAGAGCAGCGACGCAAATGAGAACAGCGACGCAAACGAGAGCAGCGACGCAAACGAGAGCAGCGACGCAAATCTAGAGCAGCGACGCAAATCGAGAGCAGCGACGCAAACGAGAACAGCGACGCAATTCGAGAACAGCGACGCAATTCGAGAGCAGCGACGCAATTCGAGAGCAGCGACGCAAATCGAGAGCAGCGACGCAATTCGAGAGCAGCGACGCAAACGAGAGCAGCGACGTAAATCGAGAGCAGCGACGCAAACGAGAACAGCGACGCAATTCGAGAACAGCGACCCAAAACGAGTGCAGCGACGCAAACGAGAGCAGCGACGCAATTCGAGAGCAGCGACGCAATTCGAGAGCAGCGACGCAAATCGAGAGCAGCGACGCAAACGAGAACAGCGACGCAATTCGAGAACAGCGACGCAATTCGAGAGCAGCGACGCAATTCGAGAGCAGCGACGCAAATCGAGAGCAGCGACGCAAATCGAGAGCAGCGACGCAAATCGAGAGCAGCGACGCAAACGAGAACAGCGACGCAATTCGAGAGCAGCGACGCAATTCGAGAGCAGCGACGCAAATCGAGAGCAGCGACGCAAATCGAGAGCAGCGACGCAAATCGAGAGCAGCGACGCAAATCGAGAGCAGCGACGCAAATCGAGAGCAGCGACGCAAAACAAGGAAAGCGACGTGAAACGAGAGCAGCGACGCAAATGAGAACAGCGACGCAAACGAGAGCAGCGACGCAAACGAGAGCAGCGACGCAAATCTAGAGCAGCGACGCACAACGAGAGCAGCGACGCAAATAGAGAGCAGTGACGTAAATCGAGAGCAGCGACGTAAATCGAGAGCAGCGACGCAAACGAGAGCAGCGACGCAAACGAGAGCAGCGACGCAAACGAGAGCAGCGACGCAAATCTAGAGCAGCGACGCACAACGAGAGCAGCGACGCAAATAGAGAGCAGTGACGTAAATCGAGAGCAGCGACGTAAATCGAGAGCAGCGACGCAAACGAGAGCAGCGACGCAAATCGAGAGCAGCGACGCAAACGAGAGCAGCGACCCAAAACGAGTGCAGCGACGCAAAATAAGAGCAGCGACGCAAACGAGAGCAGCGACGCAATTCGAGAGCAGCGACGCAATTCGAGAGCAGCGACGCAAATCGAGAGCAGCGACGCAAACGAGAACAGCGACGCAATTCGAGAGCAGCGACGCAATTCGAGAGCAGCGACGCAAATCGAGAGCAGCGACGCAAATCGACTGCAGCGACGCAAACGAGAGCAGCGACGAGAAACGAGAGCAGCGACGCAAATCGAGAGCAGCGACGCAAATCGAGAGCAGCGACGTAAATCGAGAGCAGCGACGCAAATCGAGAGCAGCGACGCAAACGAGAGCAGCGACGAGAAACGAGAGCAGCGACGCAAATCGAGAGCAGCGACGCAAATTGAGAGCAGCGACCTAAATCGAGAGCAGCGACGCAAACGAGAGCAGCGACGCGAACGAGAGCAGCGACGTGAATCGAGAGCAGCGACGCAAACGAGAGCAGCGACGCAAAACGAGAGCAGCGACGCAAACGAGAGCAGCGACGCAAACGAGAGCAGCGACGCAAACGAGAGCAGCGACGCAAAACGAGAGCAGCGACGCAAACGAGAGCAGCGACGCAAAACGAGAGCAGCGACGCAAACGAGAGCAGCGACGCAAAACGAGAGCAGCGACGTAAATCGAGAGCAGCGACGCAAACGAGAGCAGCGACGAGAAACGAGAGCAGCGACGCAAACGAGAGCAGCGACGAGAAACAAGGAAAGCGACGTGAAACGAGAGCAGCGACGCAAACGAGAGCAGCGACGTCAACGAGAGCAGCGACGCAAAACGAGAGCAGCGACGCAAACGAGAGCAGCGACGCAAACGAGAGCAGCGACGCAAACGAGAGCAGCGACGCAAACGAGAGCAGCGACGCAAACGAGAGCAGCGACGCAAAACGAGAGCAGCGACGTAAATCGAGAGCAGCGACGCAAATCGAGAGCAGCGACGCAAACGAGAGCAGCGACGCAAACGAGAGCAGCGACGAGAATCGAGAGCAGCGACGTAAATCGAGAGCAGCGACGCAAACGAGAGCAGCGACGCAAATCGAGAGTAGCGACGCAAACGAGAGCAGCGACGCAAACGAGAGCAGCGACGCAAAACGAGAGCAGCGACCTAAATCGAGAGCAGCGACGCAAATCGAGAGCAGCGACGCAAATCGAGAGCAGCGACGCAAATCGAGAGCAGCGACGCAAATCGAGAGCAGCGACCTAAATCGAGAGCAGCGACGCAAATCGAGAGCAGCGACGCAAACGAGAGCAGCGACGCAAAACGAGAGCAGCGACGCAAAACGAGAGCAGCGACGTAAATTGAGAGCAGCGACGTAAACGAGAGCAGCGACGCAAATCGAGAGCAGCGACGCAAATCGACTGCAGCGACGCAAACGAGAGCAGCGACGAGAAACGAGAGCAGCGACGCAAATCGAGAGCAGCGACGCAAATCGAGAGCAGCGACCTAGATCGAGAGCAGCGACGCAAATCGAGAGCAGCGACGCAAACGAGAGCAGCGACGAGAAACGAGAGCAGCGACGCAAATCGAGAGCAGCGACGCAAATTGAGAGCAGCGACCTAAATCGAGAGCAGCGACGCAAACGAGAGCAGCGACGCAAACGAGAGCAGCGACGTGAATCGAGAGCAGCGACGCAAACGAGAGCAGCGACGCAAAACGAGAGCAGCGACGCGAACGAGAGCAGCGACGCAAACGAGAGCAGCGACGCAAACGAGAGCAGCGACGCAAAACGAGAGCAGCGACGCAAACGAGAGCAGCGACGCAAAACGAGAGCAGCGACGCAAACGAGAGCAGCGACGCAAAACGAGAGCAGCGACGTAAATCGAGAGCAGCGACGCAAACGAGAGCAGCGACGTAAATCGAGAGCAGCGACGCAAACGAGAGCAGCGACGCAAATCGAGAGCAGCGACGCAAATCGAGAGCAGCGACGCAAACGAGAGCAGCGACGAGAATCGAGAGCAGCGACGTAAATCGAGAGCAGCGACGCAAACGAGAGCAGCGACGCAAATCGAGAGCAGCGACGCAAACGAGAGCAGCGACGCAAACGAGAGCAGCGACGCAAAACGAGAGCAGCGACTAAACTAGAGAGCAGTGACGTAAATCGAGAGCAGCGACGCAAAACGAGTGCAGCGACGCAAAACGAGAGCAGCGACGCAAACGAGAGCAGCGACGCAAATCGAGAGCAGCGACGCAAAACGAGAGCAGCGACGCAAACGAGAGCAGCGACGCAAATCGAGAGCAGCGACGCAAATCGACTGCAGCGACGCAAACGAGAGCAGCGACGAGAAACGAGAGCAGCGACGCAAATCGAGAGCAGCGACGCAAACGAGAGCAGCGACGAGAAACGAGAGCAGCGACGCAAATCGAGAGCAGCGACGCAAACGAGAGCAGCGACGCAAATCGAGAGCAGCGACGCAAATCGAGAGCAGCGACGCAAATCGAGAGCAGCGACGCAAACGAGAGCAGCGACGAGAATCGAGAGCAGCGACGTAAATCGAGAGCAGCGACGCAAACGAGAGCAGCGACGCAAATCGAGAGCAGCGACGCAAACGAGAGCAGCGACGCAAACGAGAGCAGCGACGCAAAACGAGAGCAGCGACTAAACTAGAGAGCAGTGACGTAAATCGAGAGCAGCGACGCAAAACGAGTGCAGCGACGCAAAACGAGAGCAGCGACGCAAACGAGAGCAGCGACGCAAATCGAGAGCAGCGACGCAAATCGAGAGCAGCGACGCAATTCGAGAGCAGCGACGCAAATCGAGAGCAGCGACGCAAATCGAGAGCAGCGACGCAAATCGAGAGCAGCGACGCAAACGAGAGCAGCGACGCAATTCGAGAGCAGCGACGCAATTCGAGAGCAGCGACGCAAATCGAGAGCAGCGACGCAAATCGAGAGCAGCGACGCAAATCGAGAGCAGCGACGCAAATCGAGAGCAGCGACGCAAATCGAGAGCAGCGACGCAAACGAGAGCAGCGACGCAATTCGAGAGCAGCGACGCAAACGAGAGCAGCGACGCAAATCGAGGGCAGCGACGCAAATCGAGAGCAGCGACGCAAATCGAGAGCAGCGACGCAAATCGAGAGCAGCGACGCAAACGAGAACAGCGACGCAATTCGAGAGCAGCGACGCAATTCGAGAGCAGCGACGCAAACGAGAGCAGCGACGCAAATCTAGAGCAGCGACGCACAACGAGAGCAGCGACGCAAATAGAGAGCAGTGACGTAAATCGAGAGCAGCGACGCAATTCGAGAGCAGCGACGCAAATCGAGAGCAGCGACGCAAATCGAGAGCAGCGACGCAAATCGAGAGCAGCGACGCAAATCGAGAGCAGCGACGCAAATCGAGAGCAGCGACGCAAAACAAGGAAAGCGACGTGAAACGAGAGCAGCGACGCAAACGAGAGCAGCGACGCAATTCGAGAGCAGCGACGCAATTCGAGAGCAGCGACGCAAATCGAGAGCAGCGACGCAAATCGAGACCAGCGACGCAAATCGAGAGCAGCGACGCAAAACAAGGAAAGCGACGTGAAACGAGAGCAGCGACGCAAATCGAGAGCAGCGACGCAAATCGAGAGCAGCGACGCAAATCGAGAGCAGCGACGCAAACGAGAGCAGCGACGCAATTCGAGAGCAGCGACGCAAATCGAGAGCAGCGACGCAAATCGAGAGCAGCGACGCAAATCGAGAGCAGCGACGCAATTCGAGAGCAGCGACGCAAATCGAGAGCAGCGACGCAAATCGAGAGCAGCGACGCAAATCGAGAGCAGCGACGCAAATCGAGAGCAGCGACGCAAAACAAGGAAAGCGACGTGAAACGAGAGCAGCGACGCAAATGAGAACAGCGACGCAAACGAGAGCAGCGACGCAAACGAGAGCAGCGACGCAAATCTAGAGCAGCGACGCAAATCGAGAGCAGCGACGCAAACGAGAACAGCGACGCAATTCGAGAACAGCGACGCAATTCGAGAGCAGCGACGCAATTCGAGAGCAGCGACGCAAATCGAGAGCAGCGACGCAATTCGAGAGCAGCGACGCAAACGAGAGCAGCGACGTAAATCGAGAGCAGCGACGCAAACGAGAACAGCGACGCAATTCGAGAACAGCGACCCAAAACGAGTGCAGCGACGCAAACGAGAGCAGCGACGCAATTCGAGAGCAGCGACGCAATTCGAGAGCAGCGACGCAAATCGAGAGCAGCGACGCAAACGAGAACAGCGACGCAATTCGAGAACAGCGACGCAATTCGAGAGCAGCGACGCAATTCGAGAGCAGCGACGCAAATCGAGAGCAGCGACGCAAATCGAGAGCAGCGACGCAAATCGAGAGCAGCGACGCAAACGAGAACAGCGACGCAATTCGAGAGCAGCGACGCAATTCGAGAGCAGCGACGCAAATCGAGAGCAGCGACGCAAATCGAGAGCAGCGACGCAAATCGAGAGCAGCGACGCAAATCGAGAGCAGCGACGCAAATCGAGAGCAGCGACGCAAAACAAGGAAAGCGACGTGAAACGAGAGCAGCGACGCAAATGAGAACAGCGACGCAAACGAGAGCAGCGACGCAAACGAGAGCAGCGACGCAAATCTAGAGCAGCGACGCACAACGAGAGCAGCGACGCAAATAGAGAGCAGTGACGTAAATCGAGAGCAGCGACGTAAATCGAGAGCAGCGACGCAAACGAGAGCAGCGACGCAAACGAGAGCAGCGACGCAAACGAGAGCAGCGACGCAAATCTAGAGCAGCGACGCACAACGAGAGCAGCGACGCAAATAGAGAGCAGTGACGTAAATCGAGAGCAGCGACGTAAATCGAGAGCAGCGACGCAAACGAGAGCAGCGACGCAAATCGAGAGCAGCGACGCAAACGAGAGCAGCGACCCAAAACGAGTGCAGCGACGCAAAATAAGAGCAGCGACGCAAACGAGAGCAGCGACGCAATTCGAGAGCAGCGACGCAATTCGAGAGCAGCGACGCAAATCGAGAGCAGCGACGCAAACGAGAACAGCGACGCAATTCGAGAGCAGCGACGCAATTCGAGAGCAGCGACGCAAATCGAGAGCAGCGACGCAAATCGAGAGCAGCGAAGCAAACGAGAGCAGCGACGCAATTCGAGAGCAGCGACGCAGTTCGAGAGCAGCGACGCAAATCGAGAGCAGCGACGCAAACGAGAACAGCGACGCAATTCGAGAGCAGCGACGCAATTCGAGAGCAGCGACGCAAATCGAGAGCAGCGACGCAAATCGAGAGCAGCGACGCAAATCGAGAGCAGCGACGCAAATCGAGAGCAGAGACGCAAAACAAGGAAAGCGACGTGAAACGAGAGCAGCGACGCAAATGAGAACAGCGACGCAAACGAGAGCAGCGACGCAAACGAGAGCAGCGACGCAAATCTAGAGCAGCGACGCACAACGAGAGCAGCGACGCAAATAGAGAGCAGTGACGTAAATCGAGAGCAGCGACGTAAATCGAGAGCAGCGACGCAAACGAGAGCAGCGACGCAAACGAGAGCAGCGACGCAAATAGAGAGCAGTGACGTAAATCGAGAGCAGCGACGTAAATCGAGAGCAGCGACGCAAATCGAGAGCAGCGACGCAAATCGAGAGCAGCGACGCAAATCGAGAGCAGCGACGCAAATCGAGAGCAGCGACGCAAATCGAGAGCAGCGACGCAAAACAAGGAAAGCGACGTGAAACGAGAGCAGCGACGCAAACGAGAGCAGCGACGCAATTCGAGAGCAGCGACGCAATTCGAGAGCAGCGACGCAAATCGAGAGCAGCGACGCAAATCGAGAGCAGCGACGCAAATCGAGAGCAGCGACGCAAAACAAGGAAAGCGACGTGAAACGAGAGCAGCGACGCAAATCGAGAGCAGCGACGCAAATCGAGAGCAGCGACGCAAATCGAGAGCAGCGACGCAAACGAGAGCAGCGACGCAATTCGAGAGCAGCGACGCAAATCGAGAGCAGCGACGCAAATCGAGAGCAGCGACGCAAATCGAGAGCAGCGACGCAAATCGAGAGCAGCGACGCAATTCGAGAGCAGCGACGCAAATCGAGAGCAGCGACGCAAATCGAGAGCAGCGACGCAAATCGAGAGCAGCGACGCAAATCGAGAGCAGCGACGCAAATAGAGAGCAGTGACGTAAATCGAGAGCAGCGACGTAAATCGAGAGCAGCGACGCAAACGAGAGCAGCGACGCAAATCGAGAGCAGCGACGCAAACGAGAGCAGCGACCCAAAACGAGTGCAGCGACGCAAACGAGAGCAGCGACGCAATTAGAGAGCAGCGACGCAATTCGAGAGCAGCGACGTAAATCGAGAGCAGCGACGCAAACGAGAGCAGCGACGCAAATCTAGAGCAGCGACGCACAACGAGAGCAGCGACGCAAATAGAGAGCAGTGACGTAAATCGAGAGCAGCGACGTAAATCGAGAGCAGCGACGCAAACGAGAGCAGCGACGCAAACGAGAGCAGCGACGCAAACGAGAGCAGCGACGCAAATCTAGAGCAGCGACGCACAACGAGAGCAGCGACGCAAATAGAGAGCAGTGACGTAAATCGAGAGCAGCGACGTAAATCGAGAGCAGCGACGCAAACGAGAGCAGCGACGCAAATCGAGAGCAGCGACGCAAACGAGAGCAGCGACCCAAAACGAGTGCAGCGACGCAAACGAGAGCAGCGACGCAATTAGAGAGCAGCGACGCAATTCGAGAGCAGCGACGCAAATCGAGAGCAGCGACGCAAACGAGAACAGCGACGCAATTCGAGAGCAGCGACGCAATTCGAGAGCAGCGACGCAAATCGAGAGCAGCGACGCAAATCGAGAGCAGCGAAGCAAACGAGAGCAGCGACGCAATTCGAGAGCAGCGACGCAATTCGAGAGCAGCGACGCAAATCGAGAGCAGCGACGCAAACGAGAACAGCGACGCAATTCGAGAGCAGCGACGCAATTCGAGAGCAGCGACGCAAATCGAGAGCAGCGACGCAAATCGAGAGCAGCGACGCAAATCGAGAGCAGCGACGCAAATCGAGAGCAGCGACGCAAATCGAGAGCAGCGACGCAAATCGAGAGCAGCGACGCAAATCGAGAGCAGCGACGCAATTCGAGAGCAGCGACGCAAACGAGAGCAGCGACGCAAATCGAGAGCAGCGACGCAAATCGAGAGCAGCGACGCAAACGAGAGCAGCGACGCAATTCGAGAGCAGCGACGCAATTCGAGAGCAGCGACGCAAATCGAGAGCAGCGACGCAAACGAGAACAGGGACGCAATTCGAGAGCAGCGACGCAATTCGAGAGCAGCGACGCAAATCGAGAGAAGCGACGCAAATCGAGAGCAGCGACGCAAACGAGAGCAGCGACGCAATTCGAGAGCAGCGACGCAATTCGAGAGCAGCGACGCAAATCGAGAGCAGCGACGCAAACGAGAACAGCGACGCAATTCGAGAGCAGCGACGCAATTCGAGAGCAGCGACGCAAATCGAGAGCAGCGACGCAAATCGAGAGCAGCGACGCAAATCGAGAGCAGCGACGCAAATCGAGAGCAGCGACGCAAAACAAGGAAAGCGACGTGAAACGAGAGCAGCGACGCAAATGAGAACAGCGACGCAAACGAGAGCAGCGACGCAAACGAGAGCAGCGACGCAAATCTAGAGCAGCGACGCACAACGAGAGCAGCGACGCAAATAGAGAGCAGTGACGTAAATCGAGAGCAGCGACGTAAATCGAGAGCAGCGACGCAAACGAGAGCAGCGACGCAAACGAGAGCAGCGACGCAAACGAGAGCAGCGACGCAAATCTAGAGCAGCGACGCACAACGAGAGCAGCGACGCAAATAGAGAGTAGTGACGTAAATCGAGAGCAGCGACGTAAATCGAGAGCAGCGACGCAAACGAGAGCAGCGACGCAAATCGAGAGCAGCGACGCAAACGAGAGCAGCGACCCAAAACGAGTGCAGCGACGCAAAATAAGAGCAGCGACGCAAACGAGAGCAGCGACGCAATTCGAGAGCAGCGACGCAATTCGAGAGCAGCGACGCAAATCGAGAGCAGCGACGCAAACGAGAACAGCGACGCAATTCGAGAGCAGCGACGCAATTCGAGAGCAGCGACGCAAATCGAGAGCAGCGACGCAAATCGAGAGCAGCGAAGCAAACGAGAGCAGCGACGCAATTCGAGAGCAGCGACGCAGTTCGAGAGCAGCGACGCAAATCGAGAGCAGCGACGCAAACGAGAACAGCGACGCAATTCGAGAGCAGCGACGCAATTCGAGAGCAGCGACGCAAATCGAGAGCAGCGACGCAAATCGAGAGCAGCGACGCAAATCGAGAGCAGCGACGCAAATCGAGAGCAGCGACGCAAAACAAGGAAAGCGACGTGAAACGAGAGCAGCGACGCAAATGAGAACAGCGACGCAAACGAGAGCAGCGACGCAAACGAGAGCAGCGACGCAAATCTAGAGCAGCGACGCACAACGAGAGCAGCGACGCAAATAGAGAGCAGTGACGTAAATCGAGAGCAGCGACGTAAATCGAGAGCAGCGACGCAAACGAGAGCAGCGACGCAAACGAGAGCAGCGACGCAAACGAGAGCAGCGACGCAAACGAGAGCAGCGACGCAAATCTAGAGCAGCGACGCACAACGAGAGCAGCGACGCAAATAGAGAGCAGTGACGTAAATCGAGAGCAGCGACGTAAATCGAGAGCAGCGACGCAAACGAGAGCAGCGACGCAAATCGAGAGCAGCGACCCAAACGAGAGCAGCGACCCAAAACGAGAGTTACTCAGTTACTTAGTTACTTAGTGGATCCGTCCTTCGCTCACGATGTGTGAGCGCGGATCACAGCCAGCCACTTCTTTCGATCCCCTGCGATGGTGCTCCAAGGAGTTGCGAGTCGAGATCCTTGACGCTCCGATATCTCCTTAGTGAGCGCATCGGACCAACGCATAGGTGGGCGCCCGACCGGTCTTTTCGTGTCGCGAGGAATCCATTCCTGCACCAGCCTCGTCCATCTGTCGTCGCTTCTTCGCATTATGTGACCCGCCCATCCCAGCTTCCTCTTCTTCACGTGGATGAGTGGGTCGCGGACTTGCGACACTCGCCGAATGTCTTCTCGGTGGAGCTGTCGTTCTCTTTGCTCCGCCAGAGAGACCCCTACCAGTCTTCTTTCGAGAGATGCGTGGGTCACTCTGACCTTTTCTGCTAGCGCTTTCGTCAGTGACCAGGTTTCTGCGCCAACGAGAGCAGCGACCCAAAACGAGAGCAGCGACGCAAAACAAGAGCAGCGACGCAAATCGAGAGCAGCGACGCAAATTGAGAGCAGCGACCTAAATCGAGAGCAGCGACGCAAACGAGAGCAGCGACGCAAACGAGAGCAGCGACGAAAAACGAGAGCAGCGACGCGAAACATGGAAAGCGACGCGAAACATGGAAAGCGACGCAAAACGAGAGCAGCGACGCAAACGAGAGCAGCGACGCAAAACGGGAGCAGCGACGCAAAACAAGAGCAGCGACGCAAACGAGAGCAGCGACCCAAAACGAGAGCAGCGACGCAAATCGAGAGCAGCGACGCAATTCGAGAGCAGCGACGCATACGAGAGCAGCGACGTAAAACGAGAGCAGCGACGCAAATCGAGAGCAGCGACGCAAAACGATTGCTGCGACGCAAAACGATTGCTGCGACTCAAACGAGAGCAGCGACGCAAAACGAGAGAAGGACGCAAACGAGAGCAGCGATGCGAAATGAGCCGTACTCGTATTTTCTCGAGCTATTGTCGGTTCGCCGTCTGCATTGGGAAATCCTACGGTTGACAACGAACCGCGGACGCGTAAGTAGAGGACGGTGTATACACCGCGCGACGCCGCTTACCGTACTCTGGGCGATGATAATTAAAATTTTTAGGTTCAATTATTGCTTTTTTTCGCTTTTTTTACCGCAAATATTTCTAGAAACAGATAATTTTTTTTTTAAATGAAAAGTACGGTGAAATATGCGAAAATAAGCAACAATTAAACCTAAAAATTTTAATTATCATCGCCAAGAGTACGGTAAGCAGCGGTGCGCGGTGTGTGCACCCTCCTCTACGTACGCGTCCGCGGTCGCGTTCGCGGTTCGCTGTCAACCGTAGGATTTCCCAATGCAGACGGCGAACCGATAATAGTAAGAACATCGTATAGTAATTGAGCGCTTCGAAGGAACGAGAGCAGCGACGCAAACGAGAGCAGCGACGCAAATCGAGAGCAGCGACGCGAAACGAGAGCAGCGACACAAAACGAGAGCAGCTTTTAAGTCTCTTTTCGCGAGGTTTAGCTCCCTTCGACATGCAGGTGAATCGACCTGCAGTCTTTTCGGTTAATCGTGCGTTCAAAGTAATCGAGTGCGGAGGACTGAGGCCGGTTTTGTTTTTTTTTCTTGCTTCTAAAACTCGTCTTTTCCAAATTTCAAATGGAACACGTGTTTCTTAATGAGTTTATTTTTCAATTTAAATTGTTTTAAAAGAATCAACCGTCTATAAAAGTAGTGAGTATCATCAAAGTGCAACTAATAGCATAAGATCCCTAGTCAAAATAAATCTCCTATTTTTACTGTATTCTTCTCAAAAAATTGTTTCTTTTTTTGGTTCAATTCCTTCAAATCATATCGTTAAAGTATTGTTGAGGCGTTCACATTTTTGAAGAAAAACTAATGTATTGTAGCCTTGCGGTACGCTACATGGTGTTTTCCCGAGTTGAAGTTGCTGCAGATTTCGTCACAAGGAATTCTCTGCATCTCCTTTTTTGATACATATTTACATCTAGCTGTTCAGAAGAGGATTCGCTGCTCAGTTAGAACTTGAATCAAGTCATATTTTTCTCTATATGGTGGAAAAACTAGACGATGTGACATCCGAGACGACGACGATTATTCAATCATGTGACGGAATGCTGATCAACTCTTAGGTGTTGATTGTGGCGTATAGTTCCGTAAGACTACTTGCAACCTAGCTTATACTGACTGGAAAGTACTTATAAACAGAAGAATGAGAAATTTTCAAAGAAAGTGAGAGAATGAAAGTCATGGTTAAATCAATTTTCAGATGAAACTAATACGTTAGGAAGCGTCCCAGCAAACTAAATAGTAAAGTGGATGCAAGGAAGAAAGATGTTTGGGCAGTATCAGCAGGTCGAAGAGCGTCTTGTTCGGAGTGCTTATGTTCAACATCTTGTTCGTCATGTGAGTCGGCATCCAGCTGCTGGAATTTAAAAGTTGTCACAGTGCTGCTCTAAACAAATTTGACCATTGTTTATCGTGTAGGCAGATACTCCGGATTAACATGCTTCATTAAAATTTAGAATTTACTATGTTTTTGCATTTTTTGAGGTCTGCATTGTCACACAAAATAAAAAAATTGGTTTTAGATGCTTTTCTCTAAAAATTTGTCTCGATAAGAGAGCACAAACTTTGTGGTGTCTCTAACTAATTTTCCTCCTTGTATACTTTTTAATCTCTTGTAAACTCACAACTTCTTCTTTGATCTCATTAAGGGTTGTATTTTCCGGAATTTTACAATCGAGTTTACAGCTTTCCAGCTTGTCAGCATGCAATCCCTTGAATTTATCAATTACAGAACACTGAGTTACATGAACTGACCGTGAACATGTTTTTCAAAGATTGACACATCAGTTGAGCCGCTTCGTTTCTGCTGCACAAACCACCGAGAGCAGTTATATACTCTTGTAGTTTTTCGTTAACCTTTTCACAAACATCATCTTCACTATGTTCCAAAAACTTTTCGCTGAGGTATGTACCGGCGGAAAGTGTCATTTCACCAATTTTTTCCTAATGAGATGAATGTTTTTGTTTTTTTTATGGAATGATTTTACCGATTTCAAACAGTCTCGATGTTTTGTTAAAATTTCCTGACCTTCCGATGAACAAGCGTATGTAAGTAGATAATAACTCTGCAAAATTTTGAAGTCACATTTGTAAGCCGTCTAAGAACAAACTCTCAAAAATGATCCAGAATCTTTGCGGTGAGTGAGCAAATCAGAAACAGTGTTAGAGACTTGAACTATTTCATTGTGAGAACATTGATGCGCAACTGGTAAGTCATCCTAAAAAATGTATTAATCTGTTTATTTTACGTTAAGATGTTTAAACAGATTCTGTTTTGAAGTTAAGATTTTCTCTCGATGTTTTTGTTTAAAATCAATATCAGCTTCACAAGTTCTACTATAAACGACGCTTGCAGGAAGTGTTTCAAGAAATCAAAAAGGGAAAAAGTGCGTACCACTGTTTGCACCCTAATGCATTTCGTTGAGACTTCAAAATGTCCTTATTTGAAGCACAACATGATGTGCGTTTTTACTTTGTTGAAAACGTGCATTAAAATCCCTATTTTCAAGAAAACCTTTGTTTGCAGAATAAAAGTGGTAAGAAACATTTTGAACTAATACAACCCTGATGATAACAACATAAACTTACTTTTATACATTTGTCTAGCTCTTTTAAATGTTCACACTGATCCATTGTTATTGTGACAACATTCTCCTTAAGTTCGTAAAGAGTCCATGCCCAGTCATCCAAAATGTTTATGAAACACTTCACAAGCCCAACATAATTACACTGAAACAAATTCATTTGTAAATTTTTGAAAAACGAACTAACCTGGGAAACTTCCTCCTGAGCACTCACAAAGCCTAACAAAATGAGAGACAGTAATTGAATCTTCATTTTTTATCAAATCTGGAGTAATGTTTTTTTCAGAACCTTCAAAAATTGAAATTGTGAGGATATAAAACTAACGGAGCCACAAGTGTTGAAGCAGTAGAAGGACACACAGATGACGAGGAGTGAAGAGAGAAACGATGCAAACGAGAGAGCGAGAGCGAAAGAATACTGAGGAAGAGGCAATACAGAGCCTAATGAGCTAGTAACTGAAGTCTGAGTGCTCAGCAACAAATAAACATATGATAAACAGCAATAAAGAACTTCAAAAACTTATAGAAACAGATGGAGGCTTATACCAAAATCAGAATATATCGCAACTAAAACATTTGCGCATGAAATGTCAAGTGCTCCAGATTATTATTGTTTCAAAGTATAGCTTTCTTAATTATATAGTAAAGTTGAAAAACAAATTTGTATTTTGAACTGAGACTGGAATAGAAGTTTTATTTCATCTACTTGAAAAAAATAAAATAATTGAAAAAATTCTTCGTCATAAAACTCAATCGATTCGCGAATTAGGAAGCAGTTTTCAAAGTAGCATGATCATCAATTCTGTTTTGAATTCTCTTTTAGCTGCGCGAGCTATGTATGAGAGGTCAATAAATATAGATGTTTGAGAAAAACTAAAATGGAGGAGAGAAAGTAAGTTTGTTTTTCTGCTCGAAAAGCTCGAAGAGAAACCAGGATATGAATAAATTACTCTGAATGAAGTTTGACCGTCTATGAGGGTCACTTAACTAGTAAAAAAATTTTCATCGTTTTGCTCTGCGCGCGCCTAATGGCGTTTGTTCTGGCTATTTGATTTATTTGCAAAGAATGAAAGTTGTATAGAGTGTATCTCAAAGTACTTATTTCGATTATCCTAAGCTGCAGTTTTTATCAAGCAGTTTGGTGAGCAGTAAGCTTTTCATGGAGAGAAAAGTTAAAACTTTGTTTAAAAAATTAAAGATTAAAAACCTTTAATTATTAAGCTTTTCTCATCATATTTTCGAAGCGGTTTGTCAGCCGCTTTTTTTAAAGTTCATTAATCTCTTCGAAGCAAAAACCTCCACCCATGTCAGTGCACATGGATGATACTAGAACTAACGCATAAATTGGTCGAGCTTCAGAAAGTATATACTCTCAGCGAGTTGAACACTTTACAGCTCTTTCTAGCAAACTCTACATGCAAGTGGACAAGTAGGCAACATATAATTTGAGTTAGAAGAACACTCCCCAATGTGAGCCCAATAATTGCAAAGTTTATGTCCATTGTCACATCCTGAAAAGTCATAACTTATATTCGCTGTAACTTTGGTGAAAACAAAGTTCAGGAAGTGATAGTATTAAATCAAACGTTTCTTACCTGGGCGGGGAGTTGGAGCAAAGACGGTGTTCACTTGTTCTCCACAAGATTTGCACGCTCTCTGGCAGTGAGGAAGCATATAAAAAGGATTTGAACGACATTCTCCAAGGCTCGCCCAAAAACTGCACTCCTTATGATAATCTCTACATTTCATATCAGTAGTCGTAGTTGTTGGCACTGTGGTAGTGTTTTGTCTTTTTGTAGTCATCCCTGTCGTTGTTTCATGTATCTTTAACAAAACTTTTCGAAATAGAATTCGGTAGAAGTTCACCTCCATGACTTTGTGAACAGTTGTCATTTTTGTTCTACGGAATCCATGTAGAGGTGGGGTTAATGGTCTAGTTTGCAGCTTTCTCTGAATATTCTTGTCACGGAAATGCTTTGCTGTGAATGTATTTTGAAGAATATTGAGAGATAGGCAGAAAATAAGATTTTCTATGGAAATCTTATTGTTGTAAGACAATTACTGTTTTTATAACTTTTGACGGAGAAACTGTTTTCTGAGACCAGCTTGATGAGTGTTAGAAACAGCGTGAATCTTCGAAGGTCGTAGCCAAAAAGGATAAGAACGCCAGGCCTGAAGTCGTTACCAAACTCACAGTAATTTTTGAAGGCTTTGGAATGATAGTTGTTGACGTTGGCGTTGTTGGCGGCATTTCGGTCGGCACCGTGGGTTTTTGGGTAGTAGAAGAAAATTGGCAATAAATTCCACGTGAAACGCAGTTATCTGCATCCCCAACTAAAACAGAAATGTATCATTACAAAAATAATCTTACGTGTACAGTCGCAAGTCCCACACGTTTTAGCACAATTGATTTTCATCCAGAAGGGGTTTCTATCACATTCCCCAGTCGTGGCCCAAAAACAGCATAACTGGAAACATTTTTTTCAAATTTATAAAAGAAAATTCATCAAACTTCATCCTTGTCTTGACACAACTTTTTCTTCAGCTCAGTTGTAGGCGTCGGAGTAGTTGTTCCAATGAATTTATGTCTTTTCTCAGCGGCAGCGGTAAAATCGACTGTTTGGTTTTTCTCGATCTCATTTTGCTCGAAACTATTTTCCAAAACCCATGTTTGTTGCCGATTTGTATTATTATCAATAGCGGTTCTTTTTTTCATTGAATTCTTTCTCCTCAATGTTACCTCTAACCTGAGATGTTCTGATTTCTCAATTCAACTTTTTTTTTCAGAATACCTGCTGTCATCAAGTTCAAATGATGATTTTCTATGCTGTGATTTTCGTTCTGTGCTTCCGTAGCGTAATTCGAAAGCTTCAATGCAAAGCGGGGGTACTGAAAAATATGCTTGTTTTTCAGAATTCCTTCTTCGAATTTAGCCTTTTTTAATTCGAATTAAGTGTACACGTTCGTAACTACGGAGTACGGTCAAAAGATTTATGGGTTTTCAAAAATTGTGGCGAAAAGGCTCTCTTGCAAGGTGTGTGAGAAATATAGAGGCCGTCCTTCTCTTATACGTTTTACGGCACATTATTGAACGATCGACTTCTCTTTCCATTGTTTTCACGAACGCTCTAATTTTCAGAAAGAACCCCAGGACGTTTTGAAGCCCAGAATTACTATCATCATAAGTTTTTTAAAAATCACCTTCAAAACAAGCTACATCGTCTGTTATGTTTCCTGCTTTTCTCGTTCCACATGCATAACCAAACGAAAGCTGGAAGTAAAGCCTTATATTCAAATTAAAAGTCAATTACAGATAATGAAACTGACCAGTTGATCACAGGCTGTACAAATCAATCCCTTTTCTTCTGTCAGAAAATTTATTGAAGAACCATCAGGAAGATGAACGGGTGAACCTGAAAAGGCGTTTTCTTTTCAAAATCACACTTCAGCATAAGAAAATTCTCTAGCAACTATTGTCAAAAACATATGACTAAAACTTACAGATATATGCGTTAGTTGCTATAAACTTATAGATTCCAGGAAAGAAGTTTTTTGAATTCGTTTTAGCATCCACCCAATCCACAAAACATATTTCGATTGGTAAAAGAAACAAGAGAATCAGTTTCAGCATGGCTGAAATTGCATTTTTTAACACACTACTCGGTTCCAGACCATAGAGGGGAAAAATTGAAATGTCTTTGTAGAATCGTGTCTTAATGAGAACAATGAGAGAACTGAGAAAAATACGGAAAGTTCAGCTCTCATGAAGCTGAAGCAACAATATTATCGACTCGCAATTGGTCCCCGATAATTTGAAATCTCAAAAAAATTCTGCATTGTCAATTTACGATATTATCTGTTTTTTTTGAAGTGATACCTGTACGAGACTCAGAAATAACGGGTCTCGCCACGCCAGGCATAGTTGTTCAGCAAAATGTTGGGCGCGAGATTTGAAACGAATAAAATTTTTCAATCTCTTCTTCCGCAATTATTCGTTTCAAATCTCGCGCGGCGAATATTTCGCTAAACAACAGCGCGCGGCGGGGCGCGTTATGTCGTAGTCTCGTACCGGGGGATCACTCAAAAAAAAACAGATAATAAACAAAAAGCACAAGCCGTAATTTCGGAATGACGTGCCAAATACTTTTTATGAATCATTTTTTGATTTTTTTTTTCATTTCCGAGATTTTTTTCGGTGTTTCCTTGCTGTGTATTTCAGCAAAAAAACGCCAAAAAATTACCTGCAAAGGAAGAAAAATCGTGAAATAATTCACGAAAGTTATTTAGTACGACGTTCCAAAATTACAGCTTAAGTTCTTTGTTCATCGTGAGTCGACAATGCAGATTTTTTGAGATTTGAAATTTTCGGACAACAGACAGCGAACTGATAATAGTACAAAGAATAAAATAATACTTTTTTTTCGGGAATTCCGATGAAATATTGGGGAAACCGTCAATTGAGGCAGCCGGTATACCCTGTCAAAATTTGCTATCAATAAATAATGAAAAAGAACTTTCTTTAATTAGAGTTTGAAAAAAGTCAGATCCGAGTTTTTTTTCATTCTACCTAATCCTTCCAAATGAAAGCCGTAAACCTTATAAACCAAGACAGCCTCTGAGGTTTCACTTTGGCAGAGTATTTTTGAAAACTTAAATACATATGTAGTTAGAAACTCAATCAACAAAGAACATAGGAGACTTCACGCTGATCATACCTATGGTTGACGTTTTCATCAAAACTTTGCTGGTTTCAGAGTTATCTTGGTTTTTTTATTTGAAGGGTTTACGGTAAACGATATCTTTCCGGCATTACAAAAAAACCTACGCGAGCCGGACTCGAAGCTAGAGTTGGACCACATTCAAAAATATTTCTTTGTATTTGAATGCACTTTTTTCAAATAATTTTTTAAAATTCAAACACTGTCGTTTTGAAAACGTTCCTAGAAAGAAGCGAAACATAAACACAGAAGTGTAATAATATTCGAATGTGAAATGAGATCTGAATAAATTTCAATGAATTCATAGCTTCATTCATACAATTCACTGTTACATAATTCAAGTGATTCAAGTGATTGAAATCCATAAGAAGTCGTCCAGTTTCTCATTCTTTCTTTTATTGGGATATGAAAAAGAGAGTTTTTTTTTGTCTGAATCGAAATTTCTTATTTTTTAATTGCAGATTACTCCCATTTGAGTACGTCGGAATCTACAAGCCAGACCAAAAACCCATTTCAAACATCTTGCAACAAAACTCGATACTTGGGTAGTAGAGCTCATTTTTTCAATAAAAAGAGCTTTTGAAATAAGTTACGCACCAATTTTTCATTATTTTTTTGGGAAATAAATTGTCCTGTTTCATAATTTGAACTTCCTCTCAAGCTTTCAGAATCGAATGTGAAATTTTTATACAACTGATGTTTTAGGTTTTGATTAGAGCGACATTCAACAGTAACATTGTCTTTTTTTCGATGTACTTTCTCGGCTTTTCAATTTAAGAAAGAGGAGGTACGATGAAAACTCTGGTATGTTGATATTTGATGGTCGTTATGTTGGGCGTACTTTACTTCAATATCGAATTTTGACAGTTTTTGACCCAATTTTGAATATTTATCAGATTTCCAAGAAAGGACCTTTAAAAATCAGGAAAGGAAACAGAAGAGAATTTACATTTGTAGACTTTAAGAATTTGTTTCAGATCATAATTTATTATATTATGAGACAGAAGTCAAAAAAAGATTTGGAACTTATTTATTTTATAAATCTTGAAACTTTAAAAGTAAATATTGTTTGAAAGACAAAGCAAAAATTCTTCAAAATGAAACAAAATGTCCTTTGGGACTAGCGGAAATTTTTCTGAAGCAGCCAGAATTGTAGAAAACGAAACAACTTTTAGTTTTGAAACTTGGAAGTGGTCAAAGTATTTGATTTTCGTGTACCCTCGATTTTTTTTCAAGTTTTTGAATGTATGTTTGACTTGGTGTTTTTTAAACGGTTGGTTGTTTCTCATCTAATTCTGACGTCTGTTAACTTTTTATCATAATACTGCTCAAAGCTTAACATCACCAAAGAATTTGAAACCTGACTCAGAGATCTTGAGTAGCATAACTTCTTCAAACACGTATTTCCTGAAAATTGTTTTCTTGGCAACGTCAAGTCAATTAAATAGTTGGAGATATCAAATAATTTTTCGAGAAACCCAGAACCGAAGAAACCTATTTTCACTTTAATGTTCTCGCCAATTTGAACAACTCAACGCACTGATGTTCTTTACTACATAATAATACGAAATTCTCAAACATTCAATAACCAGCGTTGCTTCACTGATTCGATTATGTCTCTAGCGGTCAGCAATCACGGTCCCTAGGGCTTTCTGCTAAAGCTTATTATGCAAATCAGGTCAAGCCAATTCTCTCAATGGGCTCATGCAATAACTGAAGCATTTCATTGTTGTTCATCATTAGTCAGTTAGAATCATTTACGTTCATTCTTTTTTCCTTAAGTATGAAAGTATTTTACAATCACTGGCAATTTTTAGCAGTCTTTAGCACTGATTTGCTATGTATTACAAAGAATATAGAAGAGCATTGCTTCTGGCCATCTTTCCATCTTTCCATGAATATTTTACATTGTCAAATGAAAACCGATTTCGAGAGCAATTATTGTGTAGAATAACTACGGCTCTTTTAGAAGTTTCGCTCGTGATTAGTAGCATCACTCAAGTCTTCCTGCCTTCTAAGCTTGCTGAAAATAATTCACTCATGTTTTTTTTTCAAACACGCATTATCGGGAGTCGTATAAGTAAAAATGAAAACACTCTCCTAATCGCAAGTTTGTTAAAAACAAACCTACTCTTCAATGATTTCTGGTGATCTACGGCGCATGCTCAGTTTTTCATCGTTACGGTTCGCAGCACCAGGTGACGTTCAACAAGAAACTGATGGAAAAACGGTTTTTAAATTAGCGCGTTTCTTGAACAAATATGTACGATCACACGTCAATCTTAGAAGTTTACCTTCTAAGTACAGCTTACACGTTCAAAAATGTTAGTGTGGACTAGTCATAACTTTTAATTGTAAGACATGGTTTATCCAGTTTACTTGCTTTATCTGCAAAATGATAGCTAGCCGGTAGTATCTTCAGTGCTGAGAGTCAAAAAATGTTTAAACTAGTGGATTTTAGCGAGAGGGAAGTGTACAACTTGTGTGTAGTAAGGTGCATCAGTTGTCCTCAGGATTGAGAATAAGAAGCAACGTCAGCTGTTGAGGCACAGTTGAACACCTCTATCCTGGCATTCAATTCACTTTCCGATTATTGCAGAAGTCAAAGAGAAACTTAGCGGTGTACTTGTTTGCTACTTCGTCTGGGGGAAACTTAGTCGCTCATTTCCTATCACATTTACTCTAGGCGAAACTAACGGAACTTTATTGTTCAATTTTTCATAGTTTGTTGTAAAATTCTTGGAATAATATCTCTTCAATCTGGCAAGTACAGCCGTTCAGATATCAATTTTACTACGAGCATTGTCTTGAATGCTCTGCTCTCATGGTTTTTTTCACTTCCACCGATCAATCATAATATTTTGAAAATTCATATTTCCTGATCATATGGTCTTTTAAGATGTGCACGTTGCCCCCCCCCCTCCATTTGTTTTGCAAGAACTCACTTTTTCCCACCTTGTTGCAAATCTTCAGTGATAATCAAATATTTTCAAAACCTTTTTCAGAATCAAGGACACTTATGATTTTTTTGTTATGGTTATTTGTCGGCGTTCAAGCGTTTTTTTCGGAGTTGCCGGTCAATATCACGACAATAGCTGGGGGAAGTGTCACATTGCGGTGCTCTGGGGAGAAAAGCCATGAACCCATTGTGTATAGTCAATGGAAATCGAATACTGGATCCATGCTCGGGTATCACCAGGAAGGAACGCTTCCTGGTCATCAAGGAAGATACAGCTATATAAAGGTGGTAACAAACTTCAAACAAAAAACGAATCATTCAAATTCAGCCAAGTCCAAATGAACTCCATCTCAAAATAAACCATGTTAACCTCGAAGACGACGGAGAGTACGAATGTCAAATGTTGCATCCCGAAGGAGGACCGATTCGAGCAAAATCATTTCTCAATGTTATTGGTAACGTGAAAATACAAATTTTAACTGATTACAATCTACTCCAGTTCCTCCACAAAACATTCATTTCTCAACATATCAGCCGAACTCCTCTATAGCAGTAAATGAGAACACCGTTCTGAACATCACTTGCATAGTACCGAATGTGAAACCGGAGCCCGAAATTTCATGGTTTTTTCAAGAACTATTTTATGAATGCTCATCAATTTCTTCAGGTATATGGATGGAAAAATGCTCACAAGAGAAACTCAAAAAACTATAATAGCGCACTTGAATAAAACAGTTACTGTTTTTAAAAATCTCGTGATTCAGCCAGGGAAGTTAGATCACGGAAAAAGCGTGTCTTGCAAAGTTTTTCAAAAAGAAACAGAAGTCAAGCTGATGTCTATGTCCAAGCTGAACGTTTTGTGTATGTTCCGTTTCTTTAAGATGTGTAAAATTATAAAAATTTCAGTTCCACCGTCTGATCCAGTTGTAGAAATTTTGAGCAGCCGGAAGTTGCTGAGAGCTGATGACGAAGTCTCCTTATCTTGTACTGTGAAAGGCGGGAATCCTCCACCCGATGTCCATTGGTACTACCAAAATAGAAAAATCGAATCGAATTCTGTGCTGAACGCTAATACAGAGGTTCGTAGAACAACACATAATTGAGCGGTATCTTGTTCTCTGCTAAAAATCATTTTCCGTTCCTTTCTTCAAAAACATTGCTTCTTATTTTTAAAAGAGATTCTTCAAAAAGTGCGTGGAAAAACTCTTGCATTTCTTATAAATTTTCCACACGTTCCCATCTTTCAATTTTTTTTTCATGGGGCTTAGATAACGCTCGAAATATCTGAAATATCCATTCTTGCCTGAAATTTCATTCGGAAGGGAGAGGCAACTTGGTTTTTTGGATAACCAATTTCTACATTCATAGTCCTATTGAAACAATGGAAATAATTTTTCCCCTAAGAAAGTGATATATATATATATATATTAATTGTTTTTTCCTGTATCATCGTGATACTCATATTTTTAAAAAATTTTTAATCATGCAGGTAATAAGTAATATCTACTCATTTGTTCTCACAAAGAACGACAACTTGGCACAATACGAATGTAGAGCTAACAACAGCCATACTAAAACTCCATTGGTAAAACACGTAAGATTGGAAGTGAAATGTGGGTTTGGTTTTAAAAAGTTGGAAACATTCTTGAAAGATCCAATTTTTCAGATCCAACTTCAACCTTAGAGCTTTTTGGGAAAAGTAAGGTTCGAATTGGTGACATTATTTCAATTCAGTGTAAATCATCGTAAGTAGTTTTTGAACGTATCAAGGATTTTCATGGTGTGGGAGATATGTCTCTTGATGTTCGGCATAGGCATACATAATCATCCAGCAACTTAACTTGATATCAAACTTACAAAACATTTTTTAAAAAATACAAAGAATGATGTTAATTCAACAAAAACTTTGACAGACCATCAAACCCTGCATCACAAATTACCTGGAAAATGAATGGAAAGTCTAATTCGCAAAAAACTCAACAAGAAGTATCAGTGGTACGAGAATTCCAAATGTTTTTTTTTCAACAGTGAATGCTGCAGGGCAATGGCTTCATATCTATTTCAAACTTTTCATTTTCCTCAAATGAATTGCCAGTTGAAACACATCAAGTGAACGTTGAATGTGTCGCGAGTAATTCAGAAGGATCGACCACAGTGGAGCACAAGATAAAAATAATTGGTTAGATAAGGTGCTAGCACAAGATCTACCTAGTGTTTTCAGCACCACCTCAAACCCCCGTCATCACCGGTTTAGATGACGATCATTTTTTTGAAGGAGATATTGTGAACGTTTCTTGTGAATCTCGTGGTGGGCAACCTTTGGCAGAACTCACTTGGCATCGTGGAAATGAGGAAGTAAGTTAAATTTTTCTCATTTGGTTGGGTTTTTATTTTTTCAAGAACGTCCTAAAAAACAAGTAATGAGTTCCAAACTTATGAGGGGGCCGGAGAAAAAGTACTCACTTCCGTGTCCGTATTATATATTTAAATTTTTTAGGATGGATTAATGTTTCGAATTGACTATACATGTTGTTGTGTTTTACAGATTGATGGAGCACAAAACAAAATTGCTGGATCCTCGTCCTACTCTACAGTATCTATTCGATTAGATCGATCAATGCACAACCAAATTTTACGTTGTTCCGCATCAAATGAAGCATTAGATGATCCTCTCACAGCGACCCGTTTGATATCAGTTCACTGTAAGTTTGAAGCTTGAAAGGCGCAGAGAAACAGTCTACTGACAAAAAGTTTCTGTTCGCTGCTTCTGTTTCTTGTATTTTTTATCCAACTTTCCAGATCCTCCGCAACGCCTAGTTGTTCGACCAATCAGAAACGGGAATCAATACTTTCAAATCGGAAAAACATCTCGTCTCGTTTGTTCCTCTCTATCTTCTAACCCGCCTGCTCACATAAGTTGGAAATTTCCTTGGACTAATGGGAGCGATGACATTCAAAGCGGTGACATTAGTCTTAACGAAACGTAGGATACTCGAATCAAATTCTTCATGAATAACTTAACTTTCAGAGCAAAAGACCAAAGTTTCAATGTAGAAAACGTAATTTCTTTTGTTCCATCAGAAGCACACGATGGTTCCACTGTTTACTGCTTTGCGAACCACCCTGGCTGGAAACGCTCTGTGAACACATCATTTTCTCTTAATATCACATGTAAGTGGGAAAAGTTCATTGCAAATAGAAAGTTCTTTGCTTATTTCAAATATGTAACTCGTTCACGTGATCGAAAACACTTTCAGATCCTCCAAAGATGCTGGTGGATGACCCAATTACTGTTACCATATCGGAAGGTGATTATTTCAAAGAAAATATCACCGTCAGGAGCAACCCGCCTTTATCTTCATGGAATTGGCGCAAAAATGAGATTTCGTTTAATCACACGATAGGCAGAGTAATCGCACGAGAAACGGTTCTGTCAGGAAAGCAAGTCACTAGCTCGGACTCGGGTATTTATACTCTTACTGCAACCAATGCTGTTGGAAGCACTAATATTACGATAAAACTTACTGTTGAATACAGCGCAAAAGTAAGCAGAAAGATTAGGAACACACTTGAATGTTATAAGCGGTTTTAGATAACTAGTATCTCGGGCCCAGTGATAGCCACAGAGGGCGACACCGTTTTTCTTGAATGCGAAGCTAAAGGCGAACCTATCAAAAATAAAATGGTGACTTGGTATAGAAACAAAGAACTTCTGCCTACAGAATACAGGTATAAGACACTTACAAAAGTTCACGAACCTTGTAAGTTTTAGAGGAAACAAAAAAGGAATTCTACGGTTGAACATCTCGAGCAGTCAAGCAGGAGAGTATATTTGTAATGCAGACAATGGGAAAGGTGTTCCGGACGTTAAAAAAACCTTTATTCTGGTTAACTCCGCTCCAAGAGTACTTCATGATCCACGTTTCATGAAAACAGCAGGAGCACTCGGCGGTGTTGCAAAAGCAATCTGCAACGTACATGCGGTTCCAACTGTCGATTTTGTTTGGGAGAAAGATGGTCAATTCATTAAAGCCAATAATTCGAAGTATTCAATAGCTATCACACAAATGGACCACTCTACTTACACAGTGAGGATACATTATTATCTGTTTTTTTTGGAGTGATCCCCCGGTACGAGACTCCGAAATAATGAGCCCCGCCGCGCGCTGTTGCTTAGCGAAATATTCGCCGCGCGAGATTTGAAACGAATAATTGCGGACAGAGAGATTGAAAAATTTTATTCGTTTCAAATCTCGCGCCCAACATTTTGCTAAACACGCCTGGCGTGGCGAGACCCGTTATTTCGGAGTCTCGTCCGGGGATCACTTCAAAAAAAACAGATAATAAAACATCGTTCCATTGAACAGTTTTCAGAGTACGCTTTGGATCAAAAACATTGTACCAGATGATTATATGAATCAAGTTAGATGCATTGCAAAGAACAGTTTTGGCAGCGATTCTTTAAAAATTCCTGTTATTCCTCCGACCAATCCTGAAGAGCCTCGTAATCTTTCGATGACTAACGCCACGATGAACACTATTTCAATTTCGTGGGAGCCAAGATTCGATGGTGGTTCCGACCAACTATTCGAGTTGAAATACAAGAACAGAAACAGCGATTTTGTTCACTTAGTGAATACTACTCACTTGGTAATAATCATTAATTTATGCGATATCAATCAGTTGTGAAAATAGCTGCCCCTAAGAATTCAAACTTTGAAAGAGAAGAAAAAAACCGAATCGTCCAAAATTTTGGTCACAAGGCGAAAGAGTGTTCTCATCAAGGGAGATGATTTGTTCCGAAACTAAAAAACTAAAAAAAAAACACAAGCTGAACGTAACAAATTGGGAATTGCTAACCTTGAAAACTTTTTTTTAGAATTTACGAATATCTGGCTTGGAAGTCGCAAGTTCCTATGATTTTCAAGTTCGCTCAATCAATGCGAGAGGGTTTTCATCTCCTTTCACTGAGCCCGTTAACTTTGAAACACTCAATAAAGACGGCGTCAGCGTGACGACGATTCAAAACAATGTAAACGCAGCTTCCTTACCTGAGTGAACTTATTAAATTCAGAAAAAACGCTGGAAACTTCACATACCTTTGTTGTTAATTTCATTGATAATTTTCATGCTGATAACTGTCATTTTTTGTTGCTTTTCGTGTAACCGCGACAAAAAACGAAAACTGAGAGGTATTACAAGAAAACCCTATTAACCCATTACTGTTTGGTTTTCAAGAGAAGACCGAGTTGGTACGGACCAGAGGTAACGAAGACATTCGTCAAGTTCAAATGTACGGCACAATGCTTGGGAATGATCACATGCTCCCACGGGACGTTGACGAAAGATTGGAGATGAGTGAAGACGAGCATTCGGTCAAAACGATAATAGTAAGTAGAATATGAGAGTTTTAATTTTTCTCACTTTCAAATTTTGAACAACATTTTACAGGAAGTTTCACCCAATGGTTACATGCAACCAATAGAACCGATAATTTATGAAAGTAGTGGTTTACTTGAATACGAGTTTCAACGTAAGTTTCTTACACCTTATTAAAAAGTTATCACTTTCTAGCACGAAGCTATCATACTGGTAAACACTTGTCACCAATCCATAACATCACATACGCTAATACTTCGTACCCGGTAAATTTTTTATGTAATCAATAGTGATCGACAAAACAGAAATTCAGGAGCCTCCACAAATCTCATTTTATTCAAATGATTCACATCATCAGGAAATAGAGAAAATGAGTACTCGAAGGCATTTGTCCACGTTCATCAATCCAAATGTTGGCGTTCGAGCAGGGCCAATCAGCTATTCGCAACTCGACGGAGATCTTGTTTGATTATTATTTCAGTCTGCGTTGATGACAAACCACGGGTTTTCCAAATAAAATTTAAGCATTTCCAGAGTTTATGTTTTTCGAATCCCAATCATATCGAGTTCTAATTGGTGGGTTTCAATATACCATTCTCCTCTAAAAAGTTATCAATTTTCTGTACGTCTTGTCAACGCTCAAGTCCCGCTGCTCAAAATTGAGACGTTTTGAAAAAGAAGTTTCAAAATCTGTTTAGCTTAAGTTTTTTTCTGAAACGTCTCGTTTTTTTCATTCGGACAGGTGAAAACAGTTTATCATTTGGCCTATCCTAAGACAGGCAGTTAAAAATTTAATGGCACTTCCCCTTGCATGGAATGCTAAAAAGGTCCGCCCAGTTGCATTTCTGACAATAGGTTCTCACGTGCGGGTGGGTGATTTCAATTTACCGACATCTCGCAACTTCCGTAGCCCACTATCAAATGTATGTTTTTTCAGTATCACGAGAAGAAGAACGGTAATTTGAAATGGGAAACCAAAAAATTATCAAGTGATGTAAATAAATGAATAAATAATTAATAAATAAAGTTGAGCTGAAAACGACGGAAAAATGCTGGCCACCAAAGGTTGTCCGAGAGGACAACACGGATCTCATAAATCAGCGAATTCGTTGGCTGAGTATCATATGTTTAAACATTTGCACACATTTGATAGTGAGCTGCGGAAGTCGCGATATGTCGGTACATTGAAATCACCCACCCGCCCATCTCAGAACCTATTGTCAGAAATGCAACTGGGCGGACCTTTTTAGCATTCAATGCAAGGGGGAAGTTCTATTAAATTTTGAACTGCCTGTCTTCGGAGAGGCAAAATGGTAAACTGTTTTCACCAGTTCGAGTAAAAGAGAGTTTAAAACAAGACGTTTCGGAGCAACAACTTTCGGAAAAGAAGCTTAGAAATCATGCAAAGAATGGGTAATAATAGAATCTTCATCTTCTTGAAAACAGTCATTGTGTTCAAACAAAAAGAGACGACATTTATTTTCAAGAAGAAGCTGAACAGATTTTGACACTTCGGTTGTAGAATGTCTGTTCGGTTTTAAAACGTTTCAGTTTTGAGCAGCAGAAATTGATATTTGACAAGATATGTACAGAAAAATGATCGACCCCGGTCAGCGAATTCGTTGGTTGAGTATCATATGTTTGAACAATCCCACACCCACCTAAGATATTAGCTTAGCATTCAATGTGGGGGGGGGGGGGGGAAGTTCAACTATAAATCTTTGAATGCGTATCTTCGGATAGGCAATAATGAAAAACGATCCTATTAATGAAAAGTGGGATGAGAAATTTATCCTAACAACCAGTAATTTCAACCACGATCCTGAAAAAGAAGAGAGAAGAACCACAAAAAATAATCTACCCAAATTTGTCGGTTTATACGTAGTGCCTGACAATTGCAGGTGCCGCTCTAGTTTTCAAAAGCATTTTTCAAGTGCTTTTCTCTGTACTTATTCATTCATTCTTATCAAAAATACTGTCGGAATACATTGCGAAGGAAAGCATATGTCTGCCAATCACAAAGTGTGCGAACACCTTATTTCGATGTTGTTTTGTCTCAATTAATTCTTCGATTTCTTATCCCAAGGCGCTGCTTTTCTTGTCATAACACAGAAAACCTGAAAAATCAGAAAAGAAAATAACCTGTTCAATTCGGCAAACCGTTCTCAATTTGGCAGTCATCTAACTTTTTCTTGTCGATGTTACTCTTTGATGAGATCTGAAAGATACTCAAAAATTACAAACTTCGGGAATTTGCTTTTTTTGGAAACAAGGGAAATAAAAAATAGGGCGATAAAGCTAAAAACGAAAATTTCTTTGCGAATGTGACTAAAATAGTTTGAAATGCGTTTGAAAATAGACGTCGACGATCGGAACATCAACTTTAAGAAATTAAATTGGGAAGCTACTTGAATTTAGTGCTCTTTGCGCGAAAATATGCTTGAAATTGAAAGACAAAATGATAAAAGCAACTGACCGCGATGTAAATCAACATCCGGTCTGGACCAACAAACGAAAACCTTTATACATTTTGGACAACAGACAGTGAACCGATAATGAAGTACGCTGCAGAGAAAAATCAGTATAATGAATAAATTAAGCTGAAAACGACGGAAAAATGCTGGCCACCGAAACTTGTCCGAGAGGACTACACGGATCTCATAAATCAGCGAATTCGTTGGCTGAGTATCATATGTTTAAACACTCGCACACATTTGATAGTGAACTGCGGAAGTCGCGAGATGTCGGTACATTGAAATCACCTACGCGCCCACCAAAGAATCATTTGTCACCATAACATTAGAGCGAACTTTTTTAGCATTCAATGCGAAGGCTAGCTATTCTAAATTTTGAATTGCCTGTCTTCGGAGAGGCAAAACGATAAACTATACTATCAGTAAATATCCTGATAAGAAGTCTTTGCGGGAAGAAAAATGTTAATTGTTTTTGTTATCCACCTTAATCAGCATCGTTTTTCAACTGTCCGAATAAAAGAAGTTTCAAATCAACAAATTTTGAAAAAAAAACTTGGATGTCAGACAAAAAATTTGCAAAAATAAAACCATAATCCTTATGAAAAGAGAGATGATGAAAATGAAAAAAGTCATTGTGTTCGAACAAAAAGATACGAAACGTGTTTCTCTTGAAACACAAGCTAGACAGATTGTGAAACTTTGGTTTTTTTTTGAATGTCTGTCTTCGGATAGGCAATAATGAAAAACGATCCTATCAATGAAGAGTGGGATGAGAAATTTATCCTAACGATCATGGAAAAGGGGCAGAAAACCACAAAAAACTATCAAGCCTAATTTGCTGGTTTTTGTGCTTGATGATTGAAGGTGCCGTTCTGTTTTTTTTTTTGAAAGTTAAAAAAAAATCATCTCGAAATTATCTTCAGAATACATTTCAAGAAATCATCTTCAGAATACATTCCATTTTTTGTAATCAGTTCAGTCAACTCTTAATAGCAAGCTTCCCATTCCTTTTGAATTCCGGGAACGCAACCAAAAACGTATGTGAATTCGAGGAAACGCAAACCCTCGTCGCGGATGTGTGATAGAGCGTAATATATGATTCCGTGGAACAACTACATTCGAGCAAAAATTCAGATATCGGCGTCAACTTGTGATCAGGTTCAGGATATAATAATCGACTGGATGACTTGCAGTCGTTAACAACAGTTGGGCCTTCTTTTCAAAAGCGTTCAACTAGACTTATAATTGGTGTACAGGTTTTTTGGTGTTTTTTTCTGGCTTTTTCGGGTGGCAAGATCAACAAAGCATTGCATCGTCAGATTAACTTTTTTGAACGTTAAACTTCCAAACTGTTTCGGTCACGCGAAAGCAACTTGTGATTTCCCCTTTCTATCTGATTCGTGACGTTATCTCTTTGTTGTACTTCTTTCTGCACAAATGTCAAGTTTTACTGACTTCAATTGAGTTAAACTAACTTTACATCGTGGAGGAAAAACATTCGATTGAAAACTGGCATCGTACATAGCGATTGTTCAGCAGCGTACTACACGAAAATTAAGTTTGGTTTCCATGGTTTCTCGCATTCTCAAGCATTTGTCGTTAGGGCTCAATCCTCTGGTGTTCATTTGATGTGAACAAACTTTACTCAACTAATTTGTTTTGTTACAGCCGTCTCTCTATGAAAGTACAATTATTATTCATTTTCCTAGTCACCCTTTCTGCTGACGTCATTGTCAGAAAAAGACTGAAGCGTCAAGCAATTTCTTCACAGTATATCAAAGTAAAGTTAATTTGAAATCAGACAATCACATTTGCGAAACGTTCAGATCCATTCCACAGATTCATCAGTTTATATGAATCGCTATATCAACGTCGTTTCAGCAGATTCAAGAATAAAGCTGAACGAAAAGTGAGCAACTTAAAAAACACAGTTGTGTTCAATTTGAAGTTTATGTGAAAATCATACAAACGCGATGATTCTAGAAACATAAATGGGACGTTCTGGAGTGTTTTTTCAAAAGTTCAATTTGATGCGTTCGATACTTTTGTTAACGCATCCTTCAACTCTGCTTATTTCCAACTCAATATAACATCTTGTGATTTCATCTATGGAAATTCGATGGAAAGTTCGGTAGTTTGAAAAAAAAAATCAAAATAACTCTCACAGTGTTATAGCTCTTTATGAAGACTAATAGAACAACTGATGGGCACACTTTTCTTGTGTATTCGGCATACGATAAAGCAAACGTCACAATACTACAGGAACTATTACAATTTCAAGTGAATTGGCCAAGCATCCTTTTTTGATTTGTTTTTGTAGGGTGTAAATGCACAGAAAGCCGAAATAGAAAGCAGATCTTGGAATAAGCCAGTAGATAAATTAGTTTCGATTTTCATATCGAATAGCACATTTACGGGTTCATGTGGAATAGAAATCGAAGGTAAGCTCACAAAAATTTGCACAACAATTTTTTTCTCAGCTGTTCACACAATTTTCTGAACTTGTTGTGAGAATTGTAAAACCGTTATGATAATATGGACTCTAACTTTTGTTTCTTACACTATTTTCTTCGAACAACATTCAAAATGAATGAGCCATTTTCAGAACAATAGTGACTTTTTATATAAGCCTTGAGTTATGAGATTCCGCGCTGTTAAATCTTGAAATTTGCAATTGATGAAAAAAAAAGAGAAATGGTGATGCATGACTGGGGGAAAATTAAAGCGAAAAACTAGTAGATTTGATTTCCGAGTTTTTCAGATGATATTATTCTTTTCAGTTATATCACCCACTCACTTCACTGTAGTTCGTTTATGGAATTCCGATCTTTTGATCAAATTTCATGATAGCTTTATCAGGGTTGAGCCAAGTTCTTCGAAAGTTGATGTTTTTAACGAAAACTATCATTACTGCTTTCAAGCAAATAGTACGACAACCTCGTTTCGTGTGAGTTAATTTTTTTCAAAATTAACCCTGTACCTGTTGAACATGAAATGCAAAGCAATTTTGAATGGACGAATTCAGATGAATTTCACGGAAAATCAGATGACGATTTCTAACCAACAAGATACTTTTTATGTGAAGATCTCTTCGGAAGACATGACAGTGCACGTTCGGAATAAATCACAGTTAGTTTTGATTGAAAAATAGTGGTAGTTCGCATGTGGATTAGTTTTGTGAAATTTGGAAAACTTTGAAAAATTGTAACCTCATCAGCCCGGTCCGTTCCGGGTCAAAAATTAATTTTTTTTTTCAGAGCCTTGATAAACCGCGGCGCAGCTACTCTAATGTTGGGCGAAAACATAGTCAAAGCTCATAGTTTGACTCTCAACTCATTTATTTCTATTCTCAGTTTAAAAAGAAATGGAATGTTACAAGCAGATGTTATAAAATCGGAAATTCGGATGGCGACACCAGTTTCAAATGTGAGTTCTCATAGTTTCAAAATTTATCAGACGTTTTTTGATGAAAGTTTTAGATTGTGACGCCTTTACATCTCGAACTTCAAAAACTTATTTCCGAGCCTGCCTGATAAGAGTTAATTGATTTCAGATCAGTATGTCTGCGGATCACCAACAAATAACACTAATAGGAAGCGTCCCAAAGTTGACAATAGAGGCATCAAATGTGTTATTTGAGGTGAAACAGCCCGTTTTTGCCTGTCTATCAGGCGTTTTGATTTTTTCTTACAGGCTACAAAAATCGATGGGATTCCAGACTCTATCCAATTCTTAGACAATGTTCGTATCACTGAAGATGTTGTTAACGCTAATTTTTCTTCTGAAGGTAATAAGCTTGTTGAACTGACTATTATTGCACCCCATTCTAGTATTGCCTCCACTTAGCAGCACTCCTTCTGTGATCACCACCACAAACAGCACTACTTCCACATCCTCACATGAACTCAGAAATGAGTTTGATGGTATTTTACTTTGCCTGAAATTCTGATGATAAGTTTCAAAGATCAAGGTTCATCAACGACAAATGATTCACTATCATCTGGTCTTTTCAATGCTGCAAATGTTACCGATTCGGAAACAGACCTACAGCCAAATTTAGAAAATTTGAAACTTTCTGAAACTCTCCAAGAAAAGAAAAAAGAACACTTCCGCGAATGGGAAAGTGAAGAGAATAACGTCGATGATGATGGTGATAACAAAACAGAAACTACTACTTTTCCGAACGGAACAACTGTGACGAAACTGATCAAAATACGCAGGAAAATCACAACAAAAATTATCCACAAGCATAGAGTTGGATTGAATTCGTCTAACAGCACAGTTTCACCAGAAACCAGCACAGCATGAAGATTTTCCACAAATAGATTTAAAATGATATGATTTTTTTCTGATTATTCCTCAAAAAAACAACAGTAGTCCTGAACACATAATCATGATTGCACTGAAGTTTTCCTTTGATGTTTGCCAAATTAACATATGCATTTTCAAAACAAATTTTTTAGATGAAGTCATTTACACTGACTTCCCTTCACCCATCAATTTGAATTTCACCCCTGAAGTAACCGAATGTGATAGTGAAACGCCTTCCGGCATAATCTTATCGACAAAGTCTCAAATATCTACTGTATCCTCAACCGAAAGTTCTGAAGAACTATCCACTATGGCATTTGATGTTCAAAAAACTACCACTAACCATCCTTCTCATACGCCAGAAGCAACTGAAATGTCGTCACTTGCTTTTTTATCAACTGCCACTACGCTCTCTCACCAAGCGATTACCGTTGTTTCCGACAGATTATCAACTAAGCTCCCAAACCAAAACATTTCTATATTCTCTCAATTGCCGTTCAAAACAAAACTAACAACAAGTCTAACCACTGAGCTCCCCAAAATGCAGACAGAATTAGCACTTTCGACAACACCGCATTCTGATTCATACTCAACAACTAAATTCACTCCTTCGCCATCTCATCCCACATTAAAACTTGACAACAGTTCGATTGATGGTCCTGTTGATCTAACAACTGAAAAATCAAGTCATGAAACTACGGAAGCGTATCCTTTACCATACACTTTGTCTACAGGTTGGGAGAAATTTCAGACATTTAGTCTGCTTTTCTTCCAGATGATTTTGTTATCGGACACTGGTTTACTACCGGAGAGTCACAGAAAAGTAAATAGAAAGTTTCAGCGTACTTGAAGAGTTTGCATTTTCAGCGATTAAAGCAACAGAGTCTGTCATACTCGACATTGATGTATCTATCGAAAACCTGTCAGGTCCAACAACCGCAACTTCAAAAAATAATGAGATGCCATCACCAGAGCCATTGAGTATACATTACGGTAGGGTACATCAAAGTCAAGTTATATAAAAACAGTTTTACCATTGGACGAGCCCGATTAAACGTTTTCCAAGAGATATCGTCAGACTGGTCAAGATTATTTTCAAAAAAGTATTCGCAGCACATTTCGGGCAGTCGTCATACATTTGTTTAAAACAGTAAACGAAATTAAGTTTACTCGACCGGCTTCTCATGTTCCAAATAGACTGTTCACACGGCCGTTTCGAAAAACGGGTGCAAACGCAAACTTTATACCGACACAAACTTTATAACTCTCGTGCTACTAATGAGAAGATTGATTTCATTCACGTCTTTCTGAATTTCCAGGACTTGACACTACTTCATTAATCACAACTACTCTCTCAACACTACAAACCTCTGAAGGAAAATTTCCAGAACCTTCTACAATTCCTCCAGATGTGTTAGTAAATCTGAACAGGTAAAAATTAGACTTGGTTCATTTGGCACTTCTCGAAAAAATAGTTGTTTTGAAAAAAAAATTTTTATCCGTATCTTTGAAATCAGATATGAGAATTTTCAAGATTAGGGGAACGATGTCAAAACCATTTCCTTTCTGGCCCAGTATGGACTTGTTAAATCCTTGTATGTAGTGTACTTTGCTTCTGAGAGCTACTGTCTGTTGAAAACCACGATGGGAAAATTAAAAGATCGTGAAAAGAAGAAAAAAAACGATTTGTGACTTTGTTTTTTAACTTTCGCGGAACAATTCCATTGCAAAAGTCAGCAAATCGTTGTTGAGAGATCAGCTTAAAAAGTTTAATTCGATAACCATTGAAGAACGACGGAACAGATGTTGGTTCTAAGATTGAAAGTGCCTGATGAAATTGACGTCTACTCCATACAATTCATGAAAAATATTTCCTCAAGCTTGAAAGGACTCATTCGAGACATGTCGGCTGAAAGAAAATCTCGTCAAGAGCGGAGTGTAGCGTTCAACGACATCGAAGAGATAAACCACTCAAAATTAGCTTCTCGCCCAAATGAAACAGGAAAACAATGGTTCAAGGTGAACAGTTTTGGAGCTTTGAAGCGGGATTTCAAAGTTTGGGTAGTCTGAAAATGTTCATAAGTATAACTTTTTCTGAAGGAAAGACGTTAAAAAAAAAACCAAAACTAAAACGCTGTGCTTACTTTCACAAACCGAGCTCGTTTCAAATATATCTTACTTTTTTCAATTTGGATGATCCAATCAGCGCCAAATTTATACCGCTTTTTGAAAACGCTTTAAAAAATTCAAGAGAAAAAAACAAAATTTGAGTTATTTTTCTTGTACTCCTTCCACTTCTCTTTCGCGGTCATTTTTCAATTCCTGAATTCTGCACTCGATGATTTCAATTTCAATACAAATATGATTCAGGTCAACAACATTACCAAAGATTATAACGTTGCAACGATCATATTCACTGTAGAAGATATTAGAGAAGAGGGAGAACAACTAGATCAGACAAATACAGTTCCGAAGCAAGAATTATATGAGCTAGACACGGAAGCTTTGCAAAAATATTTTTCTTTCCAGGTAACTCACATTCAAGAGTTTTTTTTCGCAAAAAAAGTTTCAGTGTATTGAAAAAATTGGAATATTCCAACCAGACACCGGAGGAAACATTGAGGTTTTCACCCAACTTATATGTTTGCTTCCGATAATTGTTGTATTCAGTGTGATATTTTTTCATTTCAAAAAGACGGCAAAAGTTGCAGAGTCTTGTAAGACATTTCTGAAAAAGAAGTTGTTTGATTGAATGGCACCACAGGTGGCACCCCGTGCGCTACATCGCGCTCTGCTAGACTGATATTAAATTTTTATAATTATTGTTGCCGACGCAAAAAACTACAACCAAAGCTGATCGTCTGGCATGTTCTACTTGTAGTCGAGCTGAGAGCAATGTAGCGTACGGTTCAATTAATGCATTCATTCATTGAAGTAATGTAGCTCATTTATTAAATAAATGTTATACGTAATAGTCTTTTTTACAATTTCGAAAATTGAAGAAGAAGTCGGATAAGATCTTCTTATTCTATTTTCAAACCGTGTACAGTGGAGGAAGAGTTTCCGTGATTTGAATGACCACCAGCGGAGAATTATCAGAAAACGCCCAACTTGTATTACATTGGAAAGGAATAGAATATAATGTACTCTTGTTTGAGAATCTTGAGATACAGATGTACCTGTGCAATACGAAAAACTGTTTTGAACTTTTAAAATCAACTTTCGTTGGTACCCCGACGGCGACTCTGGTTAACCTCTAATTCTAATTTCGATACATTTGCTATCTAATTGCACTTCGTTTTCGATATTTTGTGTCTCAATAAGTTTGCGAACCAGCTGCAATTATCGTATAATCTTACAGTAACTTTATATTGTCCAAATCACAGTACTATCAAAATTGAGAATTGATTCATGTTGAAGAAAGCTCAGTAATGAAGTTTTTGGCTCTGCACTTTTTATAGCAAACATTATCAGTAAGCAAATATTCTCAGATCATTTGAGAAGTTTCTGACTTTTATATCCCATTAGCCAAGATTTCAATTTCTCTTTTTCTTTCATCTACGGTAATTCTTAAGCTCCTCCGGAACTGCTATTGAACTTGCGATTACTTAAATGCAGCCAACTGTTTTCGGCAATCTTGACACGAGTTGAACTTCAGAGATGAACCTTTTAATTCAATCATTGCAGAAACAAGTTTTCAGATCAAGCAGATAATCATTTTTTGTTTGGCCTCGGAATATAGGACCTCAGACGCAAACAAAAAGGATAAACTGCGGCGATGTTTGCCGATCAATGGAAGAGCATTATTCGAGTGATTTGTGGATCTCTTTTTAATTCATTTTTCCTTGAATCAACATTTAAAAAAAAGAAATTTTCTTTGTTTAATGTGCAACCGGTGTACTTTTCAAAAAATTTTCGTTTTGAAGTCTAAACCTCATCTTTTTGGTTGAACCCTTCAGATGGGACAAAACCTTACTGCATTTTACTGCTAAGATTATTGTTTCTAAGATAGAATTTTCTGATTCTACCTAATGTCTAATCTTTGTCTCTCAATCACTACTCGTTCATTATTCTTTATAGTTAATGGTATTCGTTCTTCTCGTTCATCTACTAGTATGCTAAGAAGTGCTATATGAACGTTTTCCATTCTGAATCGCCCACACTCCTATGTTTTTCTTCTTTCATCCTGAATTTTGTTGTGTAAAGTTAGAGATTAGCTTTTGCGCTGAGGTACCGAGGTACCACGCTTCTCGCCACTTTCTTTACAACGCGAGTAACATAGGATTGTGTAAGAAAATATATCAAAGAGAAGAACATCAGTGCCAATGCTGCTGCCAACTCGAGAAAACTGGGCTCCCATCCACCACTTTTCTTCTTCCTCGGCCCTTTTCTTTTTTCTTCGCTCTGCTTCTATCAAAGTCATTTTATCTTTCTTGAGATACATTTCTTCCAGAATGACTTGGTTTAACCTTGTTTACTTATGGCTACTGGTAATGCTCGCTAGCGCGAGTATTTCGAAAAACGAGGATTTGGAGTGCATGTTCTTAGGTTATCCAGATTTAGAATATGACGGCTTCGATAGGACGGAGGTGATGGAAACGTAGAAAAAAACAATTAAAGGAGCAGTTCCAGGTTTTGACGGAGAAAAATTTCAATAGAACAGTTTTCGCTGAAGATACGAAGTCGGTTGTTTTTTTTAACGACGTAGAAGAAGACGATTCTGAGCTCGATCAGTACGAGTGTTTCCTTCAGGTATTCTGACTTTGAACAAAAAAAAACGTGTATAATTCATAGTTATCTGCACAAATCATGACAAAAAGAGGATACAATTTCTATACTGTCAATACGACAAAGGAACATCGGCTGAGAAAACAAGAAGGTGAGCTTGTTGATTATTTGTGAAAAGCTTATCAAAAACAGAAATTAATGTCTACTAACAAAAAATAACATTTATTTCAGTTTTTCAGCAATGTAGCAAAATAGAATGACTTGTTTTCAGAAGTTGAGAAAGGAGAGGATACTATCCACGTTTATAAAGATGGGTATAAAATTGAATACAACGGAGTTCGCGATCCAGAAACTTTCGTTTCTTGGTTGATGGATGTAAGCGCCTTGGTTTAAAAAGAAAATTGACGTTTTCACAGATTCCTGACGATCCAGTCACCATTATCAATGATGAACACGATCTGGAAGAATTCGAAAACATGGATGATGAATGCGTTCGCATTATCGGATACTTTGAACCCGGCTCAGTCGGTAAGGTTGAAACTGGGAATACGGAAAATTGTAATATTATTTTCAGCTTTGAAAGAATTTGAGGAAGCTGCCGAAGATTTCATGGGGGAGATAGAATTCTTTGCTGTTGTCACTTCGAAGGTTTGAAATAGAACACGTTTCTTCCATTTTGAAATCGAGATCATAAGAACTGAAATTCCATTGCAATTTTCTCAATTTTCACTTTTTTCAGTGGGCAAGAAAAGTTGGTTTGAAAAGAGTTGGAGAAGTTCAAATGCGCAGACCATTCGAAGAAGATCCATTGTTTGCGCCAACTTCGGCGGACACTGAAGAAGAATTTGAAGAATGGGTAGAGAAACACAAAGAGCCAGTGATGCAAAAACTCACTCTTGACAACTATTTCAATCTTTGGGTACATTAGGAATCAAAAAAAAATTCTTCAACAAAAGATTTTCAGCGCGACCCAGAAGAAGATGAGAAAATGATCCTCGCCTTCGTAGATGAAGAGACTCGGGAAGGAAGAGCAATGAAAAAACTTCTTGACAAAATTGCTGACGAAAATTCGGAGCATGCAGGAACATTAGAAATTATTCTCGTCGATCCTGACGAGTTCCCATTGATGGTTGATGTCTGGGAGGATATGTTTGGAATCGACATCGAAGAAGGCCCGCAAATTGGTCTGATTGACATTTCAGAGGTCACCAAAAAACTTTCGGAAACTTAGAAACCATGACAATTACAGAAAGAAGGAATCTGGTTTGATATGTCTCAGGTCAACTTGGATGACCCGAAAAAACATTCTGATTCCAACTTCGAAGCCCTTCAATCTTGGATTGATCAGATTCTCTCTGGATCAATCGCTTTGGACGGTACACAGAAAGATCAGAAGTCAATCTTTATTCCTTTTTTTTTAAAGATGAAGACGACGAACCGGAGCCTCCAGCGCCACCACCAACTCCGAAAGGAAAGAAATCTAGAAAGGAACTTTGAAACTCTTGAATATTCTCATTTAAACGTTTTCAACAAAGTGATAATTAATAGCCAATACAAATAGTTAGACAACGATAATTTTTTTCAAATCAATAAAATTAGTTTCACTAAAAACTGTATCATTGAAATTGACCATGTATCGAATCAAGAAATAAAACAACGAATTGCACAACTAATCGGAAATCCACCATTTAGTGCATGTTCAACCGTACTTTTAGGGCGTTGCTTTGTGTTTTTTTCATCTCGAAAAAACCATTTGTGAAATTTGATGAAGCTCATGTCCCTTTTTCTGAGCTATGCCAACTCAAACTATAACCGGTAATCATGCTCCTCCCTAGATAGCTTCTATCAAAACTTATCAACTTTGGATATTCATTATCAGAATTCATTCACACTTTTTATGATTTTTCAATACTTTAAAACATCCAGGCCGGCCCGGAAAAAAAGCCCGACACAGAACGACGCGGACCGTCCCGATGAAAAAATGTCTGGGCCGGGTCGGGCCGTTTTTTTGATTGCACTTATTTTTTAATTTTTTTTTCTCCGAATTTTTTTCTCCGAAGAAAAATAACACGCCTGAGGTTCAAAGTTTTAACTTCTGACCACCCGGGCCAGGCCGTCGGGCCGAGCCGTGCCGAGAATTTCCAAAAATGGCCCGGCCCGGTCATTTCAAAGTATGGTTTTTCACTGTTAGCCTGCCATAGTAGCGTATGGCAGGGTTTTGGTTCTCTATCACTCACGTTGCTCTATAAAAATTCTAAGTACCGATATCACGAATACTAGAATTTCGCGGTTATTCCCTTTTTTTTCTCTATAATCTATGTATACAATTTTCTAACTCTAGTAGGGAACAGAGAAACTGTTGTTTCTTCCTTCCTTTCAAAGTTTGCAACTTTTAATTTTTGAAAAGCTGAGTAGTAAATTTCCTTTTCATGTGACGGTCCGTGATGATTTTCATGAAATACATAAGTTTTCCATTTTTTCCTGTCATGAAACTCTGGAATCGGAAAAAGGAGAGGCAGAGTTAGAAGTTTGTTCTAGCTTTCTTTCGAAATATCATCTAACAATAAAATTCTAACATCTTTTTTGTTCAGTTTACTGTATACTAACAAAGCAAGTCGTAAAAAGCTGTAATCTTTACTGAAAATTCGGGAAGACGAAACTTCTTTGTAGTACCAGTTGTTCAAATTGAACTAGCGTACAAAATGCAATTTGGTTAATTGTGGTTGCAGAATCAAGATGAATAAATTAATATGGAAGATGTTTATCTCGGATTAGCTGGAAACTGAGATGTCATGGCTGGATTGATTACTTCAAATGAATTTTCCCAGTTGATTTTTCCTGAATCGACCATCGTTGAAGCTAAGTTTGTTTTGTTGAGCAGTTCTGAATATGAGTGATCTTTTATGACTCACTTTTATTGTTTTTTCTAGGAAAATATTTCTGTACGTGTGTAAATCCACACCGCATACATACATATCAGTGTCAATCTATTTGTCAATATTAAACTTCTCATGGAATAAATCAGCCTCAGTGATACTCATCTTTGTTTTAGTTCCTCGTTTAGCAGGAAACAATATGAACGGCGATTCTCGTTCAGATTAGAAACGTGAAAATGTTGCGTTAAGTCAAACAGGAAGTTCGCTGCTGCACAATAAAACACTATTTTAAGGTAATTTCTTCCAAATCACTAAGTATTCACACTTCAACGCTTTCGGCACTAAGTTACAAGAACGGACCCTAATCGGAAATCAACATATCAAACTCACGAAGAAAAATCCTGATTGCAAAAATTACCATTTTATTTATCAGTTCTGTGTTTACTGTATTTTATACTTACATTTGTTCAAAAAGCTAATCATCTGTTGTCGTTGCTGACGGGTTGACTGAAATTTGACTAACTGCTGCAACAGCTGCAGCTTGCCTTGCGTATGCTGCCATCATGTTATACGGTCCGTATGTATTAGTAGAGATGACTGGATTTGGGAAAAAAGAAGTATAGTAATGAGAGAAGTCATTGGTCTTCAAAGTTTCTAAAGCTGATGAGTAATTGAAGATGGCGGATGACGGGAGAGTTGTCATTTCTAGTCCAAGACGATTCGGTTTGGAAGATGGTTTTGGTTTTCTACGTGGCCTATATTTGTAATCTGGATGCTCCTGCAACAATTAGATAACCATACTGTTGAAATATTGAAATCAAACTTTCATATGTAGAGCTCGAAGACGCTTAGCTTCATCAATGAATGGTCTTTTGTCGTGTTCACACAATTGTTTCCATTCGGCTCCCAGTCGTTTACTGATTTCCGAGTTGTGCATTTTAGGGTTATCCTGCGAATACATGTTCTCTTTATGCACCTCACCTATTTTACCTGAGCCATTTTCCTCCGTTGTCCTCGGCTCCAAACCATAAATGCGTTCATGGGTCTTTTCACATGATCTGGAGAAGTTTTCGAGTCAACTGGAGATCCTGGAGGGCTCAAACCAGAAGACACGGAGGTGGTGTCCTCGTCATAAGATGATTTAGCACTATCCTCCATTTGGGAACACATTAGTGGATAAACACAAGAAACATGGTTCATTTCTGGAAAAAAATTAAAGATAACTTTTTCAAACACCTTGAAGAGAAAAGCAAAGTTTGAAGAATTACATGTCATGTTATAATATGGGAGTCCACAACTCACTCGCTGAGAAAAAAGAGGCGGCGCAGCAAATAGACGAAAGACAGTAGGCGGGGCTTAGTCGGGCTTACGGTAAAAGAGGAAGAAAATTCGGTTGAAGACAAAGAAAAATGACTGGAAAAGAACAAAAATTGTACTGTTTTGAAAATTTAATTTTCAGAAGCAAAAAAAAAACATTTAACAATTTATTTATTGTAGTATTCTATAAAAATGAAAGTTTCGACGATTCAAATGAAAAAATCATTTATACCTACAACGTGAACTTTCCCAATAGTTCTCAGCAAAAATTCAAGTTATTCTAGAAGTAATAATAAATTTTTTGATAGGAAGTAATGTTTTCGGTGAGATTTAAAGATACTCACACTGTCATTTTCTGTGAATCTCATTGCAGCATTCAGCAGACAACAAAAATAAATCGATCAATCCTGAATATGATATTCCGAGAAATGTTTTTTGGTGTAAAGTTTTAAAAAACCTAATCTGCTTTTAATTTTTGAAAACGTTGTTCCCGTTTAGGCTCAATTTCATACGGTAGACTTCTATATCATTCTAGTTCTGCTGTCAGATCTATACCACCTTTTCTGAAATATCAAGAAAAAAGACAAAGATAGAAAGGTCCTTCCGAGAATGGTTCCCTTATACAATGTAAATTTGCGATAACTTCGTTTAGCCTTTCTTCACTCTACTACTCGCTGGCAACACCCACTTTAGAACACTTATGGACACGCGTTAATAAAGAACAGAATCTGCAGTTAATTTGATGATAGACACTTTAGTTATAGGAAATTGTGGTTGAAATGAAATTATATTGTATTTGAGAGAAGATTAGTTATAAACGGAAACTCGTAGAGCAAAGATACTTTGAATGTGTCATGAAAAGTATACTGCAAAGAGAACTATTGACGAGAGCCATTTTTATAACAGTTTTTCAGAAGCCCTGAGCAGTTTTTGATGCTATGTCAGTTCTCAACTATGTTCAAATCGCTTTTTCAAAAGGATCAATTGAATATGGTGGCCTTTTGTTTGATATCCATTAGCAAGGTAAAAGATGAAAGCACTTCATTAAGGATGGATTTTAGTATTTGCACAAGAAGGAACTGTCGCCTACTGAAATTCTCAAGATGATACACAAGTTTTATGACAAGCGGATTTGACATATAAATTTCGAAGTTTACGAAGTTTACTCCGGAAACCATAACTGGCATCATTTTCGAAGCTTGTTCTATAAATTCAATTTCGCTCTTGTCGAGAATGAAACGGATGACCCCAGCAAGCAAACAGCAAAAATTTTGACAATGATCCAGTTCGGGAAGTTCTTGAAAAGTTTTTCATTGCTACAATAATGACTCATCTGACGAAGTACTGAATAATGCGTTACTGCATCCAACACTGTATCTGGAATCTAACCGACGTTATCTGAAATCCAACCGGCAATTCTTCGAAACTGAATGAATCAAAGTAGCAAATCATTGAGGTTTTTCGAGCATAAAAATTTAGAAATGAAAACTTTATTACTCTCTCGACCGCTCAGAAATAAGGTGTTTTCATGACCAAACTGAAAACTCAGCCGGAAACCGAAAGACGTTTTTCTTCTCGACAGACTTTGTAAATTTTTCGAATAGGCAGCCGATTCTGGAAAAAGGTTCTGTCGGCTCAACCAGGCTCGTGTTGGCTATTCTATGTCCGAGTCGACATTACTGCTAGGTGCTCTGGGAATGGAGGACACTATTTCTCGTATCTGATACCCAAACAATTTCAAAAAAAAGGCCTATCCATAACAACATGAACAGCTGAAAAATTCACAGATTGCTACGCGCCTCGGACCATGGGACCGTCTTCAGGACGTTTCTAGTTGTTCCAACATTGAGTCCACTGTCATGATTCACATTATTATAGGGAAACATCGCTTGGCCGTCTGTATTTGAAATGAAGATCCTCTTTGTCACAGATTTTCAGTTCTGCAAACTATTCCGTTTGGGTGAGCTCACAGAGAAAAGTCATTTGAGAGCTCTTGCAACGCACAATGACGCTTTAAAAAAGGTGCAAGTATTTCTAATTATAAACTTTAGGCCAAAATTGATATTCCTGTGGCCGTGGCCTAAATGCTGCTCTTCGCGCGGCCTCGACGCATTTTCGAAATTTTTTGTGAAAAGACGTGTCTGTGGGCGGATTGATCGGCCGAATAATATTTACCGCAAATCGATCGACTTCGCGCATAGGTTTGGGTTTCTAAGCCACGGCCACAGAAATATTAATTATGGCCTGAAGTTGATAACACAAAATTCTTGCACTTCTTTTCAAAACGTCGCTGCTTGCCGCATTTCCCACGCTTCTAGTAAGTATTAAATCAAACTTATTTCGAGTTGACACGGTGTTGCGTGCCTATAATATCAATGTAGAGTAATGAAAAACTGGCATCTAAATTGGGATCTGTTTTTGTTTTGCGCGCTTCCTCAGACCACATTTCACAATTTTCATTTAATTAATGAACTGTATGATTTGAACTCAGTATGAATAATTTCAAGCCTCCCTGTGGAGTAACCAGTGTCGGTGCCACTTCGTCCGATGTTTTCTCTCTATTCAGCAATGTCAAGAGCAGAATAGTTCATTCAAGTCTGTGTTCAATATCAATCTACTTGATATCTACAATTAAAAAAACCTAAACAACTGATTGGTTTTTTTTTCTGATATTTTTTATTCATTCTTTCTTTTGATAATTCCATCCGGTTTATAATTATTGTATTATCTGTTTTTTTTTTAAAGTGATCTCTGGATGAGACTCCGAAATAACGGGTCTCGCCACGCCAGGCGTAGTTGTTTATCGAAATGTTTGGCGCTTTTTCAATCTCTTTTTCCGCAATCATTCGTTTCAAATCTCACGCGGCGAATATTTCACTAAACAACAGCGCGCGGCGGGGCGCGTTATGTCGTAGTCTCGTACCGGGGGATCACTCCAAAAAAAAAAAACCGATAATAACTTTTGCGGGTTTTTTGTTTTGTATGATTGAATTTCTTCTCTCTGAAAAGAGTAAGCAAATCAATCAAGCTTTCGTCGCAAAGAAAGTCTCCATCTTCTACGTTCTCTCCATGATTATCAACAAATTGCTTCATTTAACCACACATATCAAAAAAATCATTGAAATGCGGTGAAAAAAGAAGAACAGGGAAGAATGAGATTCATTATGGAGAAAGAGCGATATGACATAGTCGTCCACAATGTACATTGATTATCTGAAATAACTAGACTGAGCACAAGAGAGTTGTAAAACTTGAAATCGAATTTCAAATTACTGTTCAAGTTCGAGCAGAACTGACTTATTTGACACGGCTCTCTGGTCTTTTGAGTCAGAACTTGGTTAAAATATTGGTTTGCTTTTTTTATTCCAAATATAGCTTGAAAACCGACCTCACCAACTAAATTCCAGAGGGAAAATTTTTTCGATTGATAGCAGCTATTGGCGTAACTACAAAGAAGAAATTCGGTTGAGAACCAAACAGTTTTGAGTTTACTTTAGTTGTGGATAATTTCAACGTTAATGCAAATTATGCATCAAGAAGACTCCCAGAAATTTGCAGTGAGGCGTTTGTTGCAGACGGATTTTGGGATCCAGCTTCTACCATTGTCGAATAATTAGTTCCGGGGCTTCCTTTTGACATTCGTTGTTCTTCCGTGCTGCTGCTTGTTCCAGGTTGCTGTTGAATGTTTATTTAGATTAGATAAATTGTACCCAATTAGTTATCGTATGGTATTTTAAACTCTCGTTTCCATTATCAGGTCACTTCGTGGTAAGAATGCCATAAATGGTGACGAGAATTGATATCTAGAGCCGCGAAACTGCATTTTTAGCGAAAATGGACAGAGTCCTTCTCGCGACCACAAGAGTCATCCATAGGTTCTAATTTTTAAGACTAAGTTTTGATAAGAAAGTCATTGTTCATCTGCTTGATCGAAGAAATTTTTTTGAAAACCTATTCAGATGTTTTTTTTTGAAAGCACTTGTTTCTCAAACCGAAAAAAAACTAAAATTTTTGAAAACGGGTTTCAAAAATGGAAGTTTTCAAGTCTGCTTGTTTTTCTATCAACTGCATTCCACATCAACGATGAGACAAAAATTTCGAACGGGATCAGAAGTCTAGAAATCTGATTGCTGATCACTAACCGGTCGTTGCGCATTCGAATGCTGAAAATCGTTCTAGTAAGAACTGATTTTCAAAACAAAAATTCTACCTGCGTGTATTGTTGGTACTGTGGATGGAAATTATGAATCGCATCTTGCATTATGTCTTTCGGATTCATCGTTTCCTTGAGAGAAGAACTTATTGACTGCAAAGTCACTGGGCGTCCATCATTTGAGTTACTGGCTGAAATAAACTCTAAGCACAGATAATAGAGATTTGCAAACCATTGTGTGCATCAGCATACACAGATACGTTGAAAGCGAACCGAAGGGCTATGGCAGCGAAAAACATCTCAATACAAATGAAAAAGTTTTGCCATCCTGCAGCTACAGTTCCACGTCCAATAACTTCCTTGCCTTCGGAATCAGTTATTGGGTCTATAGCAGATGTCGCACCAAGAATGGCGATGAGAAACCCTGATCCGAATAAATTAGGTCAGGGTGTTTCATTTTGTCAAACCTTGCCAGAATGAAAGAAAAATCACACTTTTGACTGTCAAAAATTTCAAAACTGGTCGGTAGGGACTTAGCAAGTCACGAGTCGCGGCGTAAAACAAAAACATTCCATAAAGAGCTAACGAAATAGAGACGTTGTACACCAGAGTTATGTAGATGTATCCCTGATCAAGGCTCCAGTTTCCATCTTCATATTTACCGACAGCAGTAAGCATTAGAGTAATGACAGCCATAATTGGCTTGATAAAGCAAAATTGAAGTGTTGCCTAGAAAAAACCGTCAAAGAAGAATTAGATCGAATGCTCACTTGTTTACAGAAACGGAGAAACTCGATTGTGTATTGCTTCCCAATTAAACAACAGGTACAGGTGGCATAGTTAGTTGGGCGAATCGGTTTTCCTCGTATTTCCGCCATGATGTTACTCTCTCCGCCAAGATACTCATAGCAGAGTGATAGAAACGAGTAAATCACAAATGCCTCATAGCAGTCACGGATTGAATTGAAATATATGTAAACATTATCCGAGAAGAAAATCAGTGACAGCCAAGAATCGAAGGCGTATATTGGCACAATGAAAAGGATGCGAACAATCCAGCGTTGTTCGGCAGGACACGAATACCATCGGAGGTGTTGATAAATTTGAAAATATCAAGTTTTAATCAGGTGATAACGGTACCCTCGGAATAAACTCACTTGATGGCTAGTAATCAGTAGCGCAGCCCAAGTACACAGTCCAGCTAGCCCTTGAGCGGACGCGGAACGAATGAAACTGCTTTCTACTGTACCGTTGCCAATCATACTAGCACATTTCTGGAAATCATCGTCTTCTCAGAAAAATATTTAAGTTGACCATTTTCAAAGTTCGATTGGAGAATGCCCATGAAAAGAAAAGAATGACATGTGTCCAAAACGTCGCTCAGCGAAAAAAGTGCAGTAAATTGCGTTGAATCAGTGAATCAGTGAGCTACCGAAAGGAAAAGAAACGATTGCAAAAAGAAGAAAAATATCGACTCGACAGAGAGTTAAGTATAATAAAGTCAGAAAAATATTACAATCAATCGCATTTGGTTATTTTTGAAAGTTTTCAAAGCGCCATTAGGAGAACTTCAAAAAAAAAATCTGAATGAATGACGAGCAAACTACAAGTTTTCATTCAGAACTGATGTTTTACTGCTTCTCTTTTGAGATTTGACACGATTTTTTGTTTCCAAATAATTGAAAAAAAAAGTGGATGGATCAAACGGGTAAATTGAATTTATTTCCAGTGGAATATTCAGAAAAACTTTTTAGAAATGAAGGTTTTTCGGTGGATCTCGCGAAACCCATGTCACTTATATTCTTTTTCAAATTCAAATTTCAACACCAGTCTGCTTTTTAATTACAGAACTAGAAATCTTTCAATTTTAGATCAAATTAAATGAAGGTTCAGACGTTGACTGAAAATGAGAAGCATACATCAACGATTTCTTAGAAAAACGGATAGTAGCAGTGTTAGCAGCTTCAATGTTATGGAAAACAAGAAGCAGAACTGGAAAAGAAGAGGCTTAGGTGGCACGAAATGAAGCACAACATCTATGTGCAGTAGAGCGCTTTTATTACGTCTTCAATCAATAAAAGACATCGCGACGAATAGCCGAACGTCATCGTGGTTCAGATTACGCAGTCATTGCAAACTTAAACAGAATATTTTCGTTCGCAGGATTTGGGAAACACAACAAACAAAAATATTGAAAAAAAACACACACACAATTTCAATTTTGTCACAACAGTTATAACCATTTTAAGACTGGTGTATCAAGTCTTCTAGTCAAATAGTAGAGCAGGGAGTCAATATGATTTTGAGAGAAGTATGTTCAAAAAACAGTAAAATGTTGGAAAAAATTGTTCTTGAATTCAACCGAGAGAATAAGAGAACATCTACATTTTCTATTTCCTTATTCAGATGAAGGCGGTATGTCCGTTTAGTTGCCTGTTTTTTTAGTTACACACAGCCACACACAGCCACACACACACACACACACACCCACACCCACATACATACCCTGTTTTCTCCGCGCAAGCGTATTGATCGAGTCGTTCCTTTTCGACGTCCGGGGTTTCTTGACATTTTGGTGTTTTCTTACGGAATTTCCAGATCAATGAACTCGTGATGAATTCAATGAGGGGAAAAATCCCAGGCATCTCGTTAACAGTGTTTTGTTTCTGTTACGTTGCAGTGCAAGTCGACACACTCACTAATCAAGCAAGTTTCGCATTTGAAAAGGTATTTCAAACGCTTTTCTCAGAAAATAAAATCTTTTGAAGTCCTTATCTTCGTGTGAAAAACCATGTTACAACGGTGTCTGCCTGAACCGATCTTGCATCTGCTCTAAAGGTTGGTATGGTGCACAATGTGACCATTGCCATGGAAGAATAAGGTATGCATTTTTGAATATCAAAATAACTTGTAGTTATGGGAGAATGACAATGCAACAAATTTTGTTTTTTTTGGCACTGACTCAACCCTAAAAAATTCAACTGACTAAACCCTAAAAATTTCAACACATTCGAAAACTTGTCACATCATTCGGCCGAATATTCTGACAAGATCGAAACGAAAATATTCACTAGGATGTTGCATTTTCAGGTTATCCGACAACGCCAGCTATTTCTCTGATGGCCCTCAAGATTATACCTCGTCCGCCAAGTGTACTTGGCTGATAGACCCGAACAGAGTTTACAGGAAAAGTTATTACCGATAAACTAATATTCTTGTTCAGAGCAAAACTGAGTCATTGACAATTAAAGTCAATAGTTTTTCAACAGAGTGCGGGTGGGATTATCTGTATATCTATGATGGCGACAGTGTATACGGGAAGCAACTTGCTGCTTTGTGGTCAGTTCCTTCGAAAAAAAAACCGATTCACCGTGTTATACACTGCGGTTTGCTGTACTAAGCTCGAAATTTGAAAAAAGACTTACTATCAACGCAAAGAACCAGGTTTTGGTCGAAATCTTGAGTCGTGTTGGAAGTTCACTTCCAGGCTAGTGAAACGCAATGTATCGCACTGTGAACCGTTTGTGAAGTGAAAAAATTTTTTAAACCCAGTTAGAGAATTCATTTTTTCAGCGGTGAACAACAACCAAAAGAATTCACAGCTACTTCTGGAAAAGCGTTAGTCTATTTTTTTAGTGATTTAGCAATGAACATGAATGGATTTAACATTTCGTATGAATCTAATAGGTAACTGATTCGAAAGTTTGTTTTTGTAACTTTATTTATTGATAAGCTGTGCGTACAATTGTTCAAATCGAGGAAGCTGCGAGAACGGGCTTTGTAAATGTGAAAGCGGTTACAAAGGTATTCTGAATGTCACTTATGAATATTTTCACGCAGGTATTCAGGAACTCACTGTCAACACGTAACCTGTCAAGACAGCGATAATTCTAGTACAAATCCGTGTCAGAACGGTGAATGCGTGAATGGGAAATGCGTTTGTCATTCTTCGACGCATGGAGAGTTATGTCAAACGTCATCATTCTCTTCTGTATGGGACTCCATTCAACCAAAAAATGAGTCACCGAGTGGAAGAGCTTCTCATGTTTCTTTACAAATCGATGATGGCATTTGGATCATCGGAGGAGACTACTTTGACGGTGATCGAAACACTGACATGATAGATATTTTCAATATGACAAGTCGGAAATGGTTGAAAACAATAGGAATAGGTGAACAACCTTCTCCTCGTTTTGATCACACCGTTGTAAAGTATAAGGTTCGTGAACTGAGCGAAGCGAAAATATCTCAAGTCTCAGAACAAACTATATATGTTTGGTGGCGTCTCCAAAAAAACAAACGAAGAAGGCTCCACTCGCGGAATCAGCAATGAACTGTGGATTTTTGACATAACTACAAAAATATGGAAACTGGTCGAGAACAAAAACGAAACATTTGTTGTAAGATTTTAACTTATATGTGGATGTGTTTCGAACCTTTTCTTACAGACCGCTCCTTTTGCCGTTGCTGGTCATTCAGCTCATGTTATCGGAGACGAGATGTTTATTATATTCGGGTACAACCCACTGTTTGGATTCATGCATCAAGTTCAAATTTTTAATTTTGGTAGTTCAGAAAACTTAACTTTTGCTTTAATATCGGTTTAGAAACGGAGAAATGGAGTGTTGCGAATACTTCTGATCATGTCAACGGTCGTTTCAAGCATTCGTCAATTGATTATGTTACATCATCGGTGAGATCAGTTTTCCGTAGGAAAAACCGTACACTTGTATTATTCAGGGCTCTGTTGCAATACTAGTTTTTGGAGGCATGATGTGGAACAATACTGTAACTGATAGCTTAATGCAATTCGACACAAAAACAAAAAAATGGACAAACCTACCTCAATCTGGAGTTCAACTTTATCTTCACGCGGCGGTTCATATGAATGGAATCATGATAGTGATAGGAGGGAGAGGATCCAATTCGACATCTGAGAACAAAAATGACTGTTTTTCGAACATGATTTTTTCATACGATATCGGTTAGTTCTGAAAAAATACCAGTTTACTTGCAATACCGATTTGAATTGAAGCTTGCAAACAGTGGTCCAAAATGACCTCAGCTCCAGAAAAACTAAGAAGATACGGTCACACTGCTGACGTTGTTGACAACAAAGTATTTGTAATTGGTGGCTTTGACGGAACGATGTACAACGATGTTTGGACTTTTACTCCTGGTATTTTGCTAGTTTTTAGCTCCGTTTAAAAATTAATCTCAGCGAACTGTACCTCCGCAACAAAGACCGACGAGTGCAGATTGATTGCGGATGGTACAAAGTGTGTGTTTCTGGATGGCTCCTGCAGACTTTTCGACCCGACTGTCACATATAAATCTTCGCTATCTCCTTTTTTCAAAACGTCAAACGGGAAGTTTTTTGATGAATGTACGAGCACTCCATTCAGGTGTGTTTCAAAACATCAGCATGCTTTTGCTTGATCTCGCTTGGTCGAGCCGTTTCCTCTGAAAAAAGTTTTACGAAAGTTGGTCTTAAGGCTCGCTCTGAAAACTTGTGAAGAACAGTTGGACTGTGTTTCGTGTGCTTCAAAATCGGGATGTGGATGGTGCTCGTCGGGTGAACAGTGCCTCCCCAGTGAGCAAGAGTGCGTTGACGGTTCGGTAAGGTTCAGGAAACCGTTACGTTATTTTTTTCTAAACATTGCAGGGAATGCTCACGTCATGGGAGAAATGTCCACAACCTAATAGTGTTGGAACTCTTCGGCCTTGCAGTATGGAAAAAAGTTGCGGTAGCTGCCGTATATCCTCACATTGTACATGGTATCCAATAGATAAGAATTCTCCATGTGTCAACAAGGAAGATTTGAGTAAGCTGGGTTTTTTTTTCAAATAATCAAACGTTAATGTTACAGTCGCAGTGGTCTATGAATACGAAACGAAATCAGTTATTCAAGAGCGAAATAAGTACCTTTCACCGTCGCATTTCCCATCCTTCAGTAGAACGCTGTTTCGAAATACAACTGAATGTCCAATGCCATGTGCCGAACGTCGAAACTGCAGCGATTGCGTTGATCTTGATCAATGCATGTGGTGCCCCAGTACCAATAGATGTATCAATTTAGAAGCATATACGCTTTCTTTTGCATATGGGCAATGTCATTCATGGGTAACTTCCAGTTCTGGTAACATGTTGAGACGCGTTTGCCAATCAGGTAACAGTTTTAATATGTTATGTTAGAAAAGTTTTCAAATCAGAATCGAGCACTTGCGAAGATCATAAAACGTGTGCAGAGTGCGAACGAGACCCAGGCTGTGGATGGCTAGCCGACGACTCAAGAACAGGCTTAGGTTCATGTAAAAAAGGTTCTGCGAGTGGTCCTTTGAGTCCAATTCCGGTTAATCACACATGGCACTTCATTGACTGCCCAGGTTTGAACAATTATCAGGAAAAACGAAAAATAACAACCGTCAGCATGTCAATGTAATGGTCATTCGGCTTGTATCACATCTGTTGGCTCTTTTCCTCCAGTGACTATCGAAAAATGTGAGAAGTGTCTCAATCACACCACAGGAGCACATTGTGAACGGTGCGCTCCTGGTTTTTATGGTGATTCGAGAAATGGTGGATCTTGTGTCCGTGAGTTACGATTCCTCATAAACCGGAGAATATACGCGAAATTTTAAGCTTGTGACTGTAACGGTCAAGCTGATTTGTGTGACGTACAAACAGGTCAATGTTTCTGCCGCACGAAAGGCGTAACTGGTGATCACTGTGACAAATGTGAAACAAAGTACATCGGCAGCCCACGAAACGGAACACCGTGTTACTGTATGAAGCAAAAATTGATAATTTTTTCAACTCCGTTTTTAGATGAGCTGGCAGTAGATTTCATATTTACTTTCAAGTTGAAGAACGACGAGAAAGACAATCATACTAGTGAAATTTATCTTTATAGCATTCCTTACAAAGTAAGTCTACTAAACATTTTAAATTAAAAAAAAAAACATTTCTTGAACAGAAAGATACGGATGTTACGTTTCAAATAAGTTGCGAAGGAAACGCGTTAGTTGCATTGAACATGACTTCCTCTTATATTGATGGATTACCCGAGCGAACTCAAACAATGATGGTTTTGAAAAAAACTAGTAAATGGGATAGTTTTCATGTTCAGGTTGACACTCTTTGTGACTCCAGAGGATTTAGAAGAGTTTATGTCGCTTCCGACAAAGGGTATCCGTTTGGTCCTGATTCGAACACTACGTTTTTCGTGAGTTGAAGATTTTACTGGATCACATGACAGCTATTTTCCAGGTTCGAGTCTATAACTTCAGTACACCAGTTCAAATAGTCGTGAGCTTTGCTCAATCCCCTCCAATCAACTGGGTTCTTTTCTTCGTGATATTTGCTGCGTGAGTTCTTTAGAAGTTGCTATCTTATTGAGTTTTTTCTTTACTTACCGAAGCTAGCTAACCTAAATGTTCATACCTTAGATGCTTCATTGTTCTTCTGGTTGTCGCAGGGTTGTTGTGGATGATTAAAGTTCGAATCGAAGCTTATAGAAGAAATCAACGACGGATAGACGAAATTGAACATGTATGTTGTGAATAGTTGTGATGAATTATTTTGATTTCAACAGATGGCATCTCGACCATTTGCATCTACAAAAATGGAATTGAGTATGCTGAGTCAGTTCTCTTCTGCTGGTGGGCCAACTCCTCTTTCAATTGAACCATGTCATAACTACCGAGCTGGTGTATTCACATTAGCAGTTCGCCTTCCGACTGGAGGAAAAGCAGTTACGCCGAACGGGACTTCGGGTCTTGCAGTAGCATCCTCGTTGTGTCTACTCACTCCTCAGCAAGTGGGAGTACTGCAAGCCCAAGAAAGTGAAGAAAATAGTAGCGGTCGAAAAAGCAACTTTCGCAACTTGCTAAGACTCCCAATAAGACAACGACCAAATCAAAATGATTGAAAAACTCATAATGGAAATCGCGCATTGGGTGGGGTTCAAGAACTCCAAAAAATACCGACAATCCGAAGCAAAACGTTGCAAATGTATAAAAGTATTTTTTCAAATCCTGAGATTATCTTACATGCATATGAAAATTACGAGTTGATTGATTTATTGAATACAAAAGTTCATTTTGAAAGTTTGAAAGAAAATAAACACATTTTTTTATTATTGAAGTGCCTTTATTGAATAAAAAGAGGTTTTATTAGGTGAAACATTTGGAGGCAAAAACTAGTGAAACTATTTGTATTCCATCGATATTCATTTTTTCTAGTGGAAGTTCAATTTTTTGTTTTATTCATGCAGCAGCAGAGTGTCATCGACAAAACGATGCCGACTAGTTGAACAATGCAGACAATGACACAGATTGTTACAACCAAACTCAAGGAGTTCCTGGCATGTTCATAGACGGCTTCCGCGCATCCCTTAAGTTGAACTTGATTGAAAAAAATTTTTGAGACATACTTCGCCAAGTTGAGTCATGCAATCGCGCGACACCTGGCGACTACAGGTCTAATCAATCTTGACTGATAACTTTCTCTAGTTCCCACATTCTCTGGCCGGCTCCCCTAGTTTTCTGACAAAACACCGCTTTGGAATTTTCCAGGTTTTCCGTTCACTTCTTTCGGGGGTACCACGGAATAGAACTCGCCGGAATAGAACTTGCTACGGAATAGAACTTGCTACGGAATAGAACCCGCCGGAATAGAACTCGGCCGGAATAGAACCCGCCGGAATAGAACTCGCCGGAATAGAACTCGGCCGGAATAGAACTTTTTACTTGGCCTTACTCATTTTTGAAAAATTTTGAAATTTTATGATAATTTTACTCGCATTTTCGATAAGCGGAAATATAAAAAGAGGAATCACAAAAAAATTCGATACGCGCGCAATCCACCAAAAACGGAGTTCTATTCCGACGAGTTCTATTCCGGCCGAGTTCTATTCCGGCGGGTTCTATTGCGGCCGAGTTCTATTCCGGCCGAGTTCTATTCCGGCGGGTTCTATTCCGTAGCAAGTTCTATTCCGTAGCAAGTTCTATTCCGGCGAGTTCTATTCCGTAGTACCCCCCCCCGGCTCCGGGACGTTTCGCAGCGAGACATTTCGCAGCCGCGACATTTCGCAGCCGGACGTTTCGCAGCCGGACGTTTCGCAGCCAGACGTTTCGCAGCCAGACATTTCGCAGCCGGACATTTCGCAGCCGCTGAAACTGTAACGAAAAGAGAATGAGATTTGTCTTGTAAAACATGACCAGTTCATCATTTTAACAGTTTTTTTCCAAAAATTTCAACAAAATGGGTGTGATTCTCGGTTTCAACACTTTTCTTCGAATTTATTGATTCCGGGAAAGCAGTTACGAGAGAGTGATTTTATAATCGAAGGGATTTTGCAGTTTCAAACCTAAAGTTCCGTTTTGAACAATTATTTAAGAATCATTTTATTGGTAAAAGTAGCAAGAGGAGAGGACGCGATGGGGGACCTTAACGCTTGTAAGCGTATTAGCTTTCTGGTCCACCACTGAAGTTAGAGAGCGTTTGCACTTTTTCGCGTCAGTTTTTTTTTGCAATCGATCTAATTCTTTATTTTGGATTTACCAATAAGCCTGGTGGACCAGAAAGCTAATACGCTTACAGGCGTTAAGGTCCCCCATCGCGTCCTCTCCTCTTGCTACTTTTACCAATAAAATGATTCTTAAATAATTGTTCAAAACGGAACTTTAGGTTTGAAACTGCAAAATCCCTTCGATTATAAAATCACTCTCTCGTAACTGCTTTCCCGGAATCAATAAATTCGAAGAAAAGTGTTGAAACCGAGAATCACACCCATTTTGTTGAAATTTTTGGAAAAAAACTGTTAAAATGATGAACTGGTCATGTTTTACAAGACAAATCTCATTCTCTTTTCGTTACAGTTTCAGCGGCTGCGAAATGTCCGGCTGCGAAATGTCTGGCTGCGAAACGTCTGGCTGCGAAACGTCCGGCTGCGAAACGTCCGGCTGCGAAATGTCGCGGCTGCGAAATGTCTCGCTGCGAAACGTCCCGGAGCCCCCCCCCCCCCCTTCTTTCTCGAACTCTAACAGTGAAACTTATGTTTCCTGGGCACATGGTGACCCTTCACGCGGCAGCCCCCGAAAATCGACGAAACTACTTTTTAAATGAAACCGGGGTTGAGAAAGCGCACAGAGCAGAAACAGATGTACGCTTCCTGAGCGCTCCGTCGCTATGCTACGATCGAGTGACGGAAGTGTTTGGGAAACGGAGAGAGTTATGGGCCCGAAGCAAATTAAACAGAGCCTCCCGAGTAAGACGGAAAAGAGCTCGTTGAAAAACTAGAATTTGAAAAATAGGTAAAAAATTACTGACTTTTGTATTGATAAACTGGGCATAAGTGTTAAGAGGAGCTTGGTCAAACGATTTACCACATTTGACTGGGTATGTTAACTTTCCGTTCTCATTGCAGCAAGATGTTGGAACTTTCCCTTAAAATCAACAGTTTTCGAGTTCGAGTATCTTCTTTAAGTACCGAAGCCATTTTTTCGGAAACCGCCAAATGCTCCAATACCGTGCTCAATTCTAGCCTTATCGTCTTCGTTTATTTCTAAAGGGAGATTGTTGTCAACCTCCCACTTTGCACTGAGCCAATCAGAAAAAGAGCGGACTCCACAGCATTGGAACTGTAATTAATCAATGTTATAGAACTTGTTGTTTGCATACTTTTTCTTGAACTGTATCAAACGCTGTGCGGAAGGCTGGTTCAGAAGAGTAACGGTTTCTGATGGTGTCGTACATACTACTCTCCACATAATGTTTGATGTGCTCTTGTTTATGGAAGGCGGTGACAGCCGCAGACAACTCAAGTAGAAAAACCAGCATAAGTATTCCACAGCACTGAAAAAAAAGGTCAAGAAGTAAAAAAAAGTAGAACGTACAAAAACTAAAGCACATTGATTCATTCTCCAAGCTCCGAAACATCCGAAACAACTTATTAGTATAATGATTGCCCCAGCACCGACCAAGAACCATCCTATATTTCGAAAATAACCTGAGGAAAAATGGCAATTTAAGTTGGAAGTCGTGATCATATGCTTACCAGGATGCGTAGAATGAAGAGCGAAAAAATCAGAAGCTTCCGGATCAAACAAAATCCAAATGCCAAGTCCGAAAACAATAATTCCGGTCAACTGAAAATAAAAATTTTTCTCATTGCTTTTTATTAACAAAGAACAAAAATTTTACCAAGTGGTCACTGAGAACTTGATATAGTTATATAGTCCTGTTATTCAATGAAACTCACCCAAAAAATGAAATTAAACAGAAAAGTCCCAGTTCGTAACGCATTCACGCAGGAGTTCATTTTTCTTGAATGTTGGCAAGAAAACAGAAGAAAGCTTGTGGGGGCGTGCCATTTGTCGGCTGACAAAAACTGGCAATTGTCGAGCTGGGATTCTAAAGATTTTCTATCTTCTTCGCTTGTGAATGACACTTCTCTTACATGTTGCTTTACACCTGATAGATGAATGAACAGAATACTTCTACTTGAACTCGTGAATAACGCAACCAATGCATGTCTTCTGGGAAGATGGTTTCAAGAGAGTGTAGTAAAGGTCTAATGAACTGAATGAGCTCAAACTTAAAACAAAACAATATTCCGATGATAGGTATCCACTGATGACGCGAGTTTTAATTCAGGTTTTTTTTGATGGTACGGCTTGAGGTTCTGCTCTGAGAATTAAAGAGAGAAAGAGTTCTAGAAAGTGCCCACTAACACTTTCTTGGTGTCTTCCAGTCATACTGGTTATTTAGCAAAGTTGCTTGAATTAAAGGTCTTATATGGGTATACCTGAGAGTATTTTTCTATCTCCGGGGTGAACATCATTTCAAGGTTTTTTCACGCACGCATTTGTTCAATCAATCTCGATTTATCACAATGTAAAACTTTATTTCGGTCGTGCTCAGTACAGCAGTACAAGTGTGTACTTCCTTTAAAGAAACGAAACTACTTTGTTGTGTTCATTACATAAAAGATTTCACATCTGTTCTCCGTTTGTTATCCATCTCTTGCTTTTTACAAACCCGCCCACTCAATGAAGAGCCTTTATTACACTCAAGCTGTGGAATCTTCTCAACAGCAGTTATATTTTCTGTCGATCTGCACATTAAACATCACATCCGTTGCTGTTTGAAACCTAGAAATTTTGACAGAGGTGTTTGGTGCGACACAACGTGGTTTGAACAGAATATGAACTGAATTTGTTTTTTTTTGAAGTCCTTCTCATATTGATATGATCAGTTTATTAAACCTGGCACCTGAGAATGTGATCTCAGAAAGCGCGCGAAACGGAATGAACGGCCTGCTCAACTTGCTCACACCGTCTCACTCTCTTTTTTTCAACGCTCTCTCGTCGCCTAGCGACTGACCTTTTCAGGGGGCGGAGCTTATTTTCCTTGCGCGTCCTTTTTTTCATTCTCAGGTGCCAGTTTGATTTAATTGATAATACGAAAAAATTCAAAGAACAAAGTTTGTCTTTGCAGTGTTCATGAGTCGTTCGAAATCGTTTGAAAATGCCAAAGCATATGCCGAAGAAGGATCTCTGGACAAAGCCTTTGAGGCTATAGAAGAGTAAGATTTTTAGAAAGTTTATATCATTCATTGTGGAAATTTTGATACACGTCGCAAAATGGGATTGAATACAGTCTACCAGAAATGCTGGTTATCAACACAATAATATGTGATAAACTTACTAGGTTTGTTTCTACTTATTTGTTCAGAAAAATTATCAAATTCTATTTCAGCTGTTGTTTCGAAGAGAAAAAAGAAGCTTGTTTTTCTTGCTTGCAACTATTGGAAGGTGCAAAATTATTGTGAGTTTTGAATAGGAGACGAAGTTCAAAACATGTTTAAGGCGTTCACCGGAGTGGCTGGAACTATACACCGACGCGGTTTACGAAGTTTTCAGCAAACTGAGCCGTTATGTTCGAGAAGAAGAAAGATCAGAGGCTTGGTCTCAAGTAAAGGTGCTTCGAATAGTTGGAAATTTTACTGAATGCAGTTATACAGGATATCTTTTACGAAATCACTCTCGCCGCAAAAAAAGTGTGGAAAGAAAAAAACGCACCCGCTGGACTCGAACTTTATGTCAGCTACGCTAAGCTGATCAAAAGCTATTTTGATGTAGCTGACGAAGATTCTTTCAAGGTGACAAAAATTAACAATAACTTATAAGTCTTCAAATAACTTTGAGCTATTCAGATTTGCGAATCTTATTCCAAAGAAGCGAAATTCGTTGGCAAAGGTATTTTAGAGGATGAAGATTATCGCGATGCAAAAAAAGCGATTGACACTATCAACAAGCTAATCAATGATGCTAAACAAGAAAGAGAAAAAATGGAAGACTGAACACTTTAAGTGATTCGTGCGACTACTAAATTTGAATTACCATTGTCGTTTCAAAGAGAAATGAAAACTTGCAAGACTGCACACAGAATAAATACTGCAACCAGGCTAGTGATGTAAATATCAAAATTGAAAGAATAACTGACGCGCGTTTTCCCTCTGTCTTGCATTTATTTTTTAAAAATGAAATGAGAAATGTCGTCCTAACGAGGTTAAGCGAATCTTTTTCGACGCGAGTTCAAACTTTCCAAAAAACATTTGTACAAACTAATTCATTCATAAATAAGTTTTAGTTGTCTGTCTTCCTTGTTCATAGTTTCTTCTTTTGTATTTCGGCCAGAAAAACACGACGAATACTGTAATGAGTACAGATATGCAACCAAGCCAGATAATGAACGGCCCTGTAACAAATGTTTTCTAATCTGTGAGCACTCTTGCAAACCTACATTTCCATGTAAGAACTGTATGTAATTGATGATTGGTGTCGACACATGTTTGAATTGCCAAATCATGAGAATTGGCTTGTCCTACCGCCAAATTGGTCAATATAACATACAAAACTCCTTGAACTTGTCCAATCATTATTATTAGTCCAGTAGATGTAGCTTCGGCTACAGGAAAAGTTGCTTCCACGCCCATTTCAAGACCAATTGGGTAAATTGAAAATCCGGCAGCACCAAAAACGAAAATCGATGTGATGACCCACCACTCCACGTTTTCATAATTAATGCAAATTGATAGAGATGCTGCAGCCACGCCAGCAATACAAAAAGATACTTTCATAACCTATAAATATTGTAACATTTTTCAGATAAACTGATTAATAAACCTTTTCAAAACCTCCCCATTTGTCGACAATCATTCCACTCACTGCTGCACCGACTAAACCTGAAAGAATTAGCAGCGTTCCCATTCCGCCATTAAACGTAGGATTGTAGCCTTTTACGCAAAGAGCTGGCTGCAAATTGTTGTACAGGGCGTTGAAAAGGCCAACTCCGCCACCTGAAATTTTATTTTCATCTTAAACGGAACTTCTCTGAAACCCAAAAACTTACCTAAACAGACAGCAAGAACTAAGAATGTTTTTGATTTGAAACAAGCTTTGAAGCCATTCAGAAACTCAGGTACTACAACATCAACTGATCTTGCAGGTGTTGCAGGCGTGGGAGGTTTAGATTTGTTGATGAAAACCGACAAAAGGAGTGGGATCGCAGCGAATGCGGTCACAGAAATATTCTTTAAAAAATAATGTGAATTCGCTTCTGAGTTCAGATACCATGTTGAAAAAGTTTTCTGGTGTCTTCTCATTCACAAAGACGGGAGCGATGGAATACATTACGGCAATTCCAATAGGATTTGACATAGAAGCTAAGGTATTCGCAATTGCTCTTTCATTATCGGCAAACCAAAACGCTGCTAGTTTAGTCGGTAAGAACATTACAAATGGTTGAGCAAAAGCTGCCAATGCTTGTCCTGTGATAGCAATCGGGAATCTGGCAGAATTTCACGTTTTTCTCAACATTTCAAAATCAGAAAATCACCGCAACGACGCTTCCACAAACGAGCATGACGCGAGCAAACGTATCACATTTCCCACAAAGTTTGACCACGTTCCGATCTGATACTGAAAGCAAAGCTTTATTCAGTTTTTTTACAGTTGGAACACACCGCTGATCGCAGTCCAAATCTGTCTATCCACCAGCAAGCAAGTACGCCAACGGGAATAGAAAGAATCATGAAGATAACATTGAAAAATAGGGCTGCATTATTATTGGAATAATAGTTGTTGGTGTAGAATGTGATTGCTGCATATGTTATCCACGTCTTGAAAAAAACATTCATCAAAAACTGACAAAGCAGTAGACGATGTTTTTTTCAAAGTTGACAGTGTCCATTTTCAAACTTCAGCTAAGTAATTCAAGCGGTTTTCCACTGTCGCTTTTGCTTAAGCAGGACTACTGTATAACCTCTGTTTGTCTTGATACATGGGTACTACTGATTGAATCTAGTGTAGTGCACATGGGTAACTAACTATCGTCTTCTCAAAAGACGCTCCGTTAAACTTGATCACAAAGTTCAGAGCCAAATCTCAGAGCAGATTTTAAAACCACTATTATCGGCGCGCGACACCGTGCCAGCTCGCGGAGAAGCGGCTGCGTGTTCTCGCAACGAATAAAAACTAAATTAGTCAGGCGCCTGTGAAATCTCAGGCATACGGTATTAATTTTTGAACTGTTTTTGGAAACCCTAGTCTAAAGAGTTTAAAGGCACATAGCTGGTTCAGTTTTTTTCGTTTTGAGACCACGCACCCGCTTCTCTGCAAGGTGACACGATGTCGTTATGTGATTGAAGTCATGAAATTAGAATATGACAACCAATTGAGTCCCAGTTATGTGAATAGTATTTTTCAGATTTCTCACATTGCCATTCGAAAAATTGATAGCACTTATAGCAAGTAAATAAATCCATCGTTTAGAATAAACACGATAAGTCACATGATCTTGATCTTGCATTGTCACAAGAAATAAGTCTCTCAAGACTTTCGGGACCTGCACTAGTTAATAATTAACTTAGCCTTCATGTATCAAAACCTGCAGAATGTACCTGATAATCGCACAAAAATCAGTGGTCAAAAATCGTTTGTTTTATCACGTTTCTAGTTGTGTGAATGATAAGCAGTGTTTCAAGTTTGGCATTCTCAAAAGGAACTGATCGAGTGTTTGATACAGATTCCTAAAATGTCAAATTCAGAGCAGCAGTACCCACAAAATTGAAATAAACTCTCTGGAAGTCAGAATACAAAACGCGTGAAACAAAAAAGGCAGTCTGTTTAACTAAGGTCGGAATCATTTGGAAAGAAAAAGCAAACATACAATGGAAACATATTTGTAACTTAATACTTGTAGGACAGACTTTAATCTAGACCGGGGACAGTGCTCTGTCCAGCTGGCTGCAAGCCAGAACAAATTTTTCAAGAAGTTCATTTTAATTTTAGTGACTCTTGCTGAGCTTGGCCTGCGATGCTCTTCTTGCCAGAGTTCTTCTATTTCGTTCATTCGTCACATTATTCCTTGCAAAAAACATTTTTCTTGCTGTCGAAACAACCACTTCCACCTTTTCAAGCCTGCCATTTTCGGCTTACTTTTTGAAAATGAAATTTTGCTCTCAATGAGTAATAAACTCAACAGTGACACCTTTCGGAATTATTTGGAAGGTGTGCACACTCTCTCAAATAGTTATCTTTCATTTTTCATCTGTCTCACTTCAAAACAACAATCAGATCGCAAGACCTGAATGCAGAGAATCAATATCTCCAGTCGTATTATAACCCGAAATGCGTCAGCAAGTATTGCGACTGTGCGCTTCGCATCACATTTGAAAAATATTTATTCTGCTAGTAAACTTTTCTACGGAATACTTTCCACTTTGTCAGTTTCCTATCAACAGTTTTTCTTGACAGATTTTGTGAGGAAGCATGATTCAAACTGAGAGGAGCAAAATCATATCATTAAATTCGGACCATGAGGTAAAAAGTTTGTCTCGAAATGAGATCGCGGTACAACTTACCAAGATTCAAATTCAGATTACACAACGTGCTCGAAATTTTATTGCTCAATTAAATCATCGCATTAACTCATTTGAAAACACGACGGAAGAACTGACGAGCTGCTGTATGAAGCTGACGCAAAGAGTAACTAGCACTGCCGCAAAAATGGCGAATCTAAAAAATCAAAACGCGACTAAGCAGGTTTTTTTTTCAAGTTTTGCAATTTGTCTAAAAGCAATCTTTTTAGATCATAAAAGAACGAGATATTTTGGAGTCCAGAAAAAACCCAACAGACTCAAAAAGTTCGGCAACGGCTCCGTGTTTATTCGAATGTTACAAAAATGCAATCATGGAATCTCGAGAAAAAATTATGACTTTGGTACGAAAATACTCATTTAGCACATAATAACTTTCTCAACATTTCCTTTCAGTCTAGTTTCACTATTTATCCAACAAGTTACACCGATTGGACAGGAAATTTGAAAGAAAACAATTCTTCGCACTCAAATGATGCCATTTCCTCGGAGGATACGAAAAAACAAATCTGTAGAAAAAGATCCATGGACATTGAGAAAAACGATGGTCACGCTTCTGCTAGCCTGCTTGTCGAGAATCGAGGAAAATCGAGTGATAACGAACTGAGTGAGAAGAAAATGGTTTCAACAAAGAAAATTGAGTTGAACCAACAAGAAGAGACTAAATTGCAAAAAACAGAAATGGAAGATCAATTGATCAAAGAGATAAATTGCTCATTTTTGCCACAACAAGATTCTTCTGATCCTGCTTCTGAAAAACGCTCTTCTTGTTCTCCCGATGAATACGAGAATAGCTCTTCAGTTGCACAAACCGTCAAGCAGCCAACTGAGGTTTGAAAGCAGCTAGTCACAAAAATTGGAGACAGTTATACAGTTATAGAAGTCGAAGGAAACCGTAGAGACCATTGCTTCCAGTCTTAAAGCTCGACCTGAAGTGGTCACTTCGTCTAATCGCGTAGCTGGAAAAAAATCGATCTTCAGCTCAGACACAGATTCCGATGATGATTTTATTAAGTCGTTCTCAAACGTTGGATTGGACAGAACGGTTCAAAAAGGCTCAACAATAGTAAGCCTTAGTCTTATAAAACCAATAAGGATATGTTTCTCGTGAAGTTGTTTCACTAGATCACAAAGCTAAGAAGAATGAATTCCAAGGTTTTTCAAAATGTTTGTTTTTCTTGTCAATTTCAGAAATCATCAACATCCAAAAACACAGGCCCAATAAACGACAGTACATGGAAGAAGAAACAATCAGAGAAAAAATCTATATTTGATGACAGTGACTCAGACTCAGATTTATTTTCAAGTGCTTCCAAATTCAAACCTCTGCTGAGAGAATCTTCAAAAAAACAGGAGACCAAACATAACAACCAAAGCTCCCACTTCAGTGCGGTGAGCTCGACATTAAGTTGAAACACTCATCCTAATATTTCAGTCCGGTGTTGATAACACGACCAGTAAACCGAATTCTGACAAATCTTTGCGCGATTCATCTCCCATTTCGTCTCTGGAGGTTTTTCAAAATTGTGAAGCTGATTTTCAAAGCACTTCATTCGGACCCTTGTTGGAAGAACCAAGTTCCAATGATATTCTTAAGGTAAATTCGATAAGAGCAACTTATCAGTAGGGGGGGGGGGGAATATTTTTTTGATGAATAAATTCTCAGACTTTTAATCACATTGTATGTAAGACTTGAAAATTGTATTTCAGAGTCGTTCCCGAGGTCCACGATTTCGCCGACCGCCAACTCGTAAAACCGACCTAAAATAAATAATCTGTTGACGCTTGATTACTGAAAACCACTGTAACAACGAGTTTCTCATAATAAAATGTAGAATCTTGGCTGAAACTGTTTGAGTACAAGATCAGTTTGAAAAACCAAAAGTTGCCTGCCGGGATACTCGCGGCTGCTGCCTGTAGGTTTCCTTTTTGGGTTTTCGATTTCCTGAATCTTAGCACTTGTGGGCTTAAGTCAAAAAACAAATAATATTCAGCAGACTTGTCAAAAATTGGTCGGCCCCGTCCCGGTTCGTCCTGATTTTTTTCAAATTTTTCTTTTTTTTTCACAAAGTTCGTTTTAATTTTCGTTCTTACCGCGTTTTTTTGTTTTAATGAGTTTAGAACAGCCGAAAATACACTAAACTAATTTAAAACTATCGAAGAGGAGTCGACTTTTGAAAATTGGAAGTCAAGTACTGAAGTTATTCAATTTTTTGACAATCCTATAAACTCAGAATTTTATACACTTTCTGGATAACAGATGTTTATTGCTGAAAACTCAATTTTCGAAAATGAGAATGATTTAAAAATTGTACAGATTCATTTGCTCTTTGATATCGTCGCTGCTCATGCCAAATTTCTCTTGATTTTGCATCATAAGTCTCACTATCGATGCCATTTGATCATCTTTCATTCGCGTTTCCTGTAAAATGATGCATGAATTCATAGATTAAATTGCGATGGTTACATATTCTCGCTCTTCATCACTCATAACTGCAGCGATTTGACGAGTTTGAGCCTTTAACTGTGCCGTTGCTAACTTTCCATGCAATTTTCCGAGAGTAGAATTGATTTTGTCTATATCGACGTTATCACTGTTTTCCTTAAAATTATGTTCGAGAGCGTTCAACTGAGGAAATGATTACCATTGGAGTGTTCGAATGATCCAATTCACTTTTAGACGAGCTCTGTTCTTCGTCATCTTGATCGGCCAATTCTTCGAGAGGTTTTTCGACATTTTCACTGATTGACTTCTTTTTCTCTTAAAAAACAAATTGAGAACAAAACCGTAGGCTTGGATGCGACACCTTTTCCGTTCACTATCGAATCGAAGACCACTTCTCTTTTACGTATGCAGTTCTGTTTAAAAAAAATTAGTTAGTTAAATTTCGACTCTCTCACTAAATTCATTCTTCCAGAAAACTCGTCTTTCTTTCGTTCTTGTGCGCAGTTAGCTTCAAAAGTATCATCAGTTTCGTTGTTATTGGTTTGTTTTTCCTTCGTCAAAAAGCGATGCAAACACCAGCCAATGAATCCGCCAATCTTAAATGACATGAGTTGCGAATTGTTACATCAAATAAATGTTCATCGATGTATCTTTCTTATTTATGAACAAATGGTTAAACGTTTGAGGTATTTCCTAATGATATTGAAACCTCTCAGATTATACTGAAACAATATTTTTGACAACTCACCAGAACAGAAAACAAAATGCTAATCACGCTTGTTGTTAGCAAACTCGAAAACATTTCAGTCGTTGCCAGTACAAAAGACATTTTCCACCTGAAAAAAATACATTTTTCCTGTTCAGAGACATAACGATTCTCAGGTAAAAAGCAGAAATGGTAATATTTAGACAATCAACTCGCAGAGAGGCAACAAGCTTGAAGTTTTTATTGCCACGTTTCCTGTTACTTTTTGGCAAAGATTACGGTACGCAATTTCTTGCAGCGGAGCGCGTTTGCACAATCAATCGCATTTTCGTTGCGCCATATGAATAAAAATAGAAAAATACGGATTTGAAATGATTCAAAATAAAATTAAATTTGCTTCGAGACCGGCCACAAACTAACCCATGCATTTTCAAGTTCATCGTTCGCTTTTTCAAAAAATAATGTTCGTTTTTACGAAACAATTGGAAACTATCATTTTGTCATCATACTTTGTCACTAACTGAAGTAGGCTCGAAGGTTTTTCATGATCGGAACTTCCAAAAGAATAACTCCTTACACTGCCATGAAATTGTTTATAGAGGCCATTTTTTCGGTTTTTCATTTTTCGGTGAAGTTCGTTAGCTCAATCATAACTCAAAATCTTGAATTGAAAAAAAATGTGCAAGGAACTTTTGCTTTTGTTTTCAACTGGAAAAGTTTTGATAAAATGTATTGTTTGGGAGTTTTAATGAGAAGAACTTATGAGCATGTATGAATCTAAATTCACTACGCCTCTATATGAAGCTGGAGATCGATTAATCCGCTACGGGCGAGTGCGTGCGTGTGTACATGGCTTCAGATGAATATTATCATGTGTGTGCATAACATCGGCTCAGCAGGATATCCGGTGGTAAATGTAGATTCATCTTTGAAACGAATCACAGCGGAGTTAAGCCGTACTACACTCCGTAGCAAAATATAATACTCGTCTGTCGGAAAAGAAGCAAAAATTAATTTTCCGAATTATTAACAGAATCCAATTCATTAACACAACATGTGTTCCTCTTTATGAGATTTCCCAAAACGTTTTTTCAAACAACGGTGAACAAAAACTGAACAAAAACGTGAACAAAAACTCAAGAATCTAAATTTGTAATACTTTCTTTGAAAGTTCAGGAAAGATACTGAAATTGCAACTCGACCTTCTACAAGTATGCGAAAAATACTTTCGAATGAAACAAACTGTTTAAGCGGGCTTTCTCAGAGAATTTTCGGCACATTTTGCCGTCCTATCGGCGATCGAGCTCGGCTCATTCATATGATCTAATCACTTGAGTCTCATGAGGATCTCACTATCATTTGTCACAGCAAGCTCTACTCGCCATCAGTATCAATCATTTTTTTTCAGCAAGACCCTTCCAACATGGCAACTTCAAAACTCAAGACAATATTGAAAAAAAGAAAGAAGAACAAATTTTCGAATAGCGATCACCATATTTCTGTATTTCGAATTGGTTCTGTGTGACGTTAGCAAATGTGAATTTTCCCGCAGAAAGGAGCTTATTGATGCACAAAAACTTACTGAAACTTTGTTTCACTTCTTCCCTAAAACTTGTTTTATTTTCTTAAAGTGATTGAAAATTTCTCGTTTTATCAATATTATATTGTTTTTTGTGCAGCCTTGATTATTTGTGTCTTTCAATCCGTATGAAAAAGCTGGAGTAACGCCAGTAGTGTCACAACGTTGAATACTCAGTGAACAATTGGCTGCGTACATTTTCCTCTTTCTCTCGTTCTCTTCTGATATTTCTCGTTTAGTTTTTTCTGTGTGGCAAGCAGCTCGCCACCGAAAACAATTCTCTTCATCAATACGAAACCCATTTCGTGACCAAACTTATTTTTGAAAGAAACGGAAAAAAATTCACTCATAGTTTTTCCATTACAGAGGATAATGATATCTCAACAGCTTATCAACAATGCAAAGTTTTTGCAAAAAGGTTTCCAGTAAACTTCTCTCAAGGACCACCTTTTCTTTTCAGCATCTACTCGTTTCTATAATAGTACATACAATAACTTGAAAATCAACAAAGACACTAAAGTTATAATCCAGGGCTTCACCGGAAAGCAGGTTTGTAAGAAATAAAACACTGTTTTTACTATCCTAATATCACAGGGAACTTTCCATGGAAAGCAAATGCTTGAATACAACACAAACGTTGTAGGAGGAGTTAATGCTTCTAAAGCTGGAACCACTCACCTTGGGCTTCCTGTGTTCAAGAACGTTACTGAGGTTTGAATGAATCACAGCGTTTATTTGTATGCAGTGAATTAAGGCTCGAAACAAGACTGGCGCGGACGCTACTGTCATCTACGTTCCAGCGAGTGCAGCAGGAAATGCTATCGAAGAGGCTATTGATGCTGAGATCCCGCTGGTGGTGTGCATCACGGAAGGTATCCCTCAACATGACATGGTCCGGGTGAAGTCTCGTCTGCTGAAACAAAATAAGACAAGACTGGTGGGCCCGAATTGCCCAGGTATAATTTCGGCTGATCAGTGCAAAATTGGAATCATGCCAGGTCATATTCACAAACGAGTGAGTGAAAATTACTGTGGGAAAAGAATGGAATTGTATTCAGGGATGCATCGGCATTGTTTCTCGGTCTGGAACTCTCACATATGAAGCTGTTCATCAAACCACGCAAGTGGGTTTCGGCCAAACTTTGTGCGTTGGTATTGGAGGAGACCCGTTCAACGGCACTAATTTCATCGATTGTTTGAATGTCTTCCTCGAAGATCCGGAAACCAAAGGTGAGTTGGAAAACAAAACATGGACAAGAAAACAGCATCACATTTTCAGGAATCATTTTGATTGGAGAAATCGGAGGTTCCGCCGAAGAAGAAGCAGCAAAATATTTGAAAGACAACAACACTGGAAAAGGAAAAAAACCAGTTGTATCGTTCATCGCTGGCGTGACTGCGCCTCCGGGAAGAAGAATGGGGCATGCAGGAGCAATTATCTCTGGTGGCAAAGGAACTGCGGCTGACAAAATCAACGCTCTGAGAGATGCTGGAGTTGTGGTAAGATTTCTATCTTTTTAAAAGTTCTGAAAAGTATAAAAGCTGCAATCATTTTATGATGATAAAGCGGAAAACAACTTGAGGTATGGTATAATTTTATTTCTTTCAGGTAACCGACTCTCCCGCAAAACTCGGCACGTCGATGGCAACTGCATTCTTAGAATCAATTTGATGTGTCAGAGTATAAAAGTAGCCCGCCACAAGACTTTTTCATCGAGATAAAGTAGTTATAATTGTCATTATCCCGAAGGTGCAAAAACTGAAACAAACTTCTCTCGGGCTTGATGGATCCGGTGAAACTGGAGAATAGGTCACGTTTTGTTCTGGTTCAACGACTAAGATCGTCTTGATGAGCACCAGAGCTGCACGGAATTGAAAAAAGTTTTCGAATTCTAATTTATTAAGTTCGAAAAACAGAAAAAAATAAATGGAAACAAATGAATACAGTAATCAAAAAATAATGAGGTGTCGATGCAGGGCTGAGAATCTCAACAATAAAAACGCCTTTTTTCCTGAGGGTTTCTTTAGTCCAAACGCGTTTGAATCTTTCTGTTTCTCGAGGAGGAACGGCCGCTCTGAACATGGATGTTTTTTTTTTTAAAAAGAGTCTCCGGGGTGAATTTAAAATATTTATGTTTGTATCAATCGGAAATTATCTACCGATAAAGTTTTAAAATTTCTCACAATGGAATCATATTCATTTAGACTCACAATCGAATCATATTCATTTAGACTTACATTTTATCGTTTTCCGTTATATTGTTGATAATGTAACCGTATTTTTGAAGATGAACTAAAATACTTTCATTTCCGAAAAAATGACCGGCACCGATCGCGATGAAAACAGTTTTTCTTGTGTGTTGTTTCAATAACCAGTCCAATCGCTTTGTCATTTGATAATTACGTCGAAAAAACATATCATGCTTGAATTTTTCGTCAATCTGTTAAGAACTATTGTGAACAGCAATGTGTGGCTGATAAATTCAACGGATCACTCACGGTAGTGGTACTTAGATTGTTGAGGGGTGGTGATAGAACAGTCTTCATAGAAAAACCGCTTCCAGTGAACATGTCTTCTCTTACAGTTCCGCATTTGTAGCGTTTTACCAATTCGACCAAACCACTTTTGTCAATTACAGAATTTTGTTTTTGTTTCGAGAATTTTTTCTCAAGAGCGGTTGTTGCATCTTGAATAGCATGTATAATCTGGAAACGTATGTATCATTGGCGCAACATATTGAGGCACTGCGTGCAAAAGTTCAGACATTTTGACATCTACACGCCGTCTCAAGACTAGCAAAAGGCACAATTTGGTTATTCAGACTGGAAATGACATTCAAGGTTTAAAGAGTCGTATTAGCATAAGCTACGCTAGTCTGTTGTACTGGCTTGACTACGATCGGAAATCCATGAATCCCGCAGAAGGACTAGCACGAAAATGTTCTTTTTCAATGTACTTTTTCAGTGTAGCTTCCCCGAGTTTAAAAATCTTGAGGAAGCAGCTTATTGTGCTTCCTTTTGTTGTGCCTCTTAATTACGTGTTTACTTTAGTTTAAGGGTAACCTATTGTACCCTTTTTCTTTTGTTTGCCACTTCCCACCGAGCCACTTCAATGCTATTGTTGCTTTGGAACATCACGCACCTCATCGTTAGAGATAGACATAGCAGGATTGCATTGCTCTTCCGTGGTTTCAATGGAAATGACATTTTTTTTCTCATCTTTTGCCTTTTCAGCTAAATACCAATCAAGTATTGGGGCCGAGGATTTACCAAACGTGGTTTCCCCCAATTGATAGAGAAGGAACAACAACCAAATAGGTTTTTTTCTCCACCAATCTTCTGGAAAATCATTGATAATTTTTTTAAAGTTGAAGAATAGATAGAAGATTGTACCTTGCCATGTTTTTGAAACTTACCATCAATATTTTTTTCAGTTGTATTATCTTGTTGCCAGTAAAAAATATCCTTCTGTTGCTGATCATGGCGCTGGGTTTTCCAATTATTCGCATAGAAATCCATACCTATTCAATGGAATGTCTGAGAAAAATCATAAATTTGTTTTCTCACAGTTTTTAACTCTTTGTATGAGTTTCGCAGGGAGATATGAGTGGATAGTTTTGTCTGGTGGCAAATTTTTGCAAGTTATAAGCTCTTTGACGGTCTTTTCATCGTGAAGATCTATTTCAAGCAGAACAGTATCCGATATGGAGAACGCTTCATGGACACGGTCGCTCACTGAAAAATGAAAAAATGACATCCTCATTTCTCATACAAATGTATGAAAAGTGGGTTTCATACTTCAAGCGCACGCAATCAGACATTTTGACATAAATTTTCGAAAAGTGGCATAGACTTTTTGATTAACCCTTAAAACGCTAGAAACTTCTAGTTGCCCTTAATTTTCTCATCATGACAGGTTTCAGACAACGGACGCTACCTTCATTCCATACTTCGGAAAACGGAACATGTATAGTACCGAACAAAAAGTGCTGGGAACATCTCTGAGGGTGTTTGATTGACCAAAGTAGTGTATTCTTCTCCGTCTTCAAATTACTTTTTTTTGAAGTTTCATACTTTTCTCATTCAACAGACATACCGCGGTGTCGCACTGATTATCACCTTCCACAAAGAAAAAAGAGAAAAGGTAGTAAAAGGCGAATCGCTTCACTGCTAGCATAGTGAAGGAGAAACCAGAAATAAACAATAGGAAATGAGGATTAGCCTACTGTGCAGTAGCTCGGAAGAGGAAGTTGAGCGTCAGAATTCACCAAGAGACGAACTTGAAAAGGGGTTGTGCGTTTGGAGGGCAAATAGGGCGGGGCAGAGAATGTGGTCCGACACCTTGTTGAGGCCGTTGCACCGTTTGAGTAAATACAAGGCCTTACAGGTAGCATAATTGTTTTGCATATTTGTGCAACTGTGCAGGGTTATTAATTAGAATCATTTACGCATTGATTGATGAACATGCCGGTTTTTTGAAAATTTTAATGTGAATTGTTTATCCTGTAACTTCGCGACCAATCAAAAAAACAAGAGGAGCTGTTTTCTTTTTTACTCAGGGGGTTCTTCCTTTTGTGAGCCAATAAACAACAAAAATGACACCAGTAATCACACTCTATATTGTAAAAAAATTTAATTACTGCTTCACAGAGATGGAAAAAAACTCCACCCAAAATCTTCACCTCAAATTCTCTCAGCATATGAATTTATGTTTTTTTTTCACAGTTCTTCAAAGTTTCAGTGAGAACAAGAGTGATTTTTCTCCACTGAAAGCACCACGACAAGACGCTATTCAATTGTATTAACTCCTCCAGCAAATGACTCCTCTAGCACCTACAACTTTCAACGCAATAACGAGATATTTTTAAGACCAGTTCAATAAGTTTGCTTTTTTCTGGTTTCATTGTTAATTTTTAAAAAAATAGTTATTGTTTTCTCTTTCCATGAGGATTATTTTGATTTTCGATAGCCTACTGATGTTCGTTAATTCGATTACCTCCGACGCGACTCAATCCTTCTGATTCTCTAAAAAAAATCTGCTTCATTTCTAGGTTTCAAAAGCGAAAACTTGTTTTTCACAAATAACCGTCTACTATTGTTTCCAGAAAACTCTTTCTCGAAATTCTAGAAATCATTTTTACTCCTTCTAAAATAGGCGTTCCAAAGTTTGACAGGTTTTTATATATACCTCATCGCATGGCACAAAAGTTTTCATACAAAATTCAGGGATAGGACAAACCTATGCACCGCAATATACATCAAATTGAAAAGTTTGAACATTTATACTAATTTTATTTATTTTTATTTATTGTTTTATTGCTTGAAGGGCAACGATATCTCTGTTTTTTTTTTTGCATCAAACTTCTATGAAATATTAAATCTAACTTTAATTCATGATTCATTCGTTTTCAGTTAGATTTCATCCTAATTTTTTTTGAAGTCCCTTAAACTTTCAGTGGGTTTAATCGCAATCTGAAGTCTTCATTTTCAATTTTTTGGCTCCATTGGCTTTGTTCCTGGTTTTGCGGTCGCTCGCCTTTTCTTAGAGAGACTTTAAAAAATGTCATGATACGTGAAATAGTCTAACAACAAATGTTTGAGAATGCGAGAAACCGTTTAAACCAAACTTAACTTTTGTGTAGTAGACCGCTGAGCAATGCCAGCTTTCGGTCTATCGTTTTCGTGGTGTTCGCGTTCAAAAACGCCAAGCTGTCAACGCTATAGTTTTTGATCTCGTCACCCAAAAAATTCAAAAAACTTAAAAAAACGCACTTTCAATAAACTGGAAAATTTGGGTGGATAATTTTTTGTGATTTTCTATGATTTTTTTTCAAAGAAACACGTTTCGTATCTTTTTGTTCAGACACAATGACTTTATTTTTCATTTTCATCATCTCTGTTTCAAAAGGACGATGGTTTTATTTTAACACATTTTTTGTCTAATATCCAAGTTTTTTTCCAAAACGTTTTGCTTTGAAACGTCTCGTTTTGAAACTTTTTTTATTCGGACAGTTGAAAAACGATGCTGATTAAGGTGGATAACAAAAACGATTAACATTTTTCTTCCCGCAAAGATTTCTTATCAGGATATTTACTGATAGTATAGTTTATCATTTTGCCTCTCCGAAGACAGGCAATTCAAAATTTAGAATAGCTAGCCTTCGCATTAAATGCTAAAAAAGTTCGCTCTAATGTTATGGTGACAAATGATTCTTTGGTGGGCGCGTAGGTGATTTCAATGTACCGACATCTCGCGACTTCCGCAGTTCACTATCAAATGTGTGCGAGTGTTTAAACATATGATACTCAGCCAACGAATTCGCTGATTTATGAGATCCGTGTAGTCCTCTCGGACAAGTTTCCGCGTCGAGCATTTTCCCGTCGTTTTCTGCTTAATTTATTCATTATACTGATTTTTTTCTGCAGCGTACTTCATTATCGGTTCACTGTCTGTTGTCCAAAATGTATAAAAATTTGTGCTTGTTAGTCGAGACCAGAAATACAAGGCGGTTTGTTGTTTTGTCATTTTGCTTTCCAATTTTCAGGCATAAAAATTATTTCAATCACGAACCTGTGCCTGACAATTCGCGGTTCCGTTCTGTTCTTTTGAGAGGTGTATCTTCAATAATACGTTCCAAATAGATATTTCACAAGAAATAAATCATATATATATTTATTTTTCGGTTATTCTGTCTTCTTTTTCAGGATCGTAATTGAAAGGTTTTCTATGCACCGACAACTCGCGACTTGCGCAGCCCACTTCCAAACGTTTGCGATTGTTTTAGAAATTAAGCTGGAAAGCTAATTGAATTCAGTACTCTTCGAGCGAAAAGCCGCCTGAAAATTGAAAAACAAAACGACAAAACGACAAACTGCCTTGTAAATCCGGTGTCGACCAACAAAAACCAATTTTTACACATTTTGATCAACAGACGGTGAACCGATAATGAAGTACTCTGCAGAAGAAGTTCAGAAAAAAAAAGAAAATTAAGCTGAAAACGACGGAAAAATGCTCGATGCGGAAACTTGTCCGGGAGGACTACACGGATCTCATAAAACAGCGAATTCGTTGGCTGAGTATCATATGTTTAAACAATTGCACACATTTGATAGTGAGCTGCGGAAGTCGCGAGATGTCGGTACATTGAAATCACCTAGCCGTCCACCTAAGAATTATTTGTCAACATTGCAATTTGGACTTTTTAGCATTCAATGCGAAGGACATAAATATTAAATTTTGAATTGCCTGTCTTCGGAGAGGCAAAATGATAAACTGTACTATCAGTAAATATCGTGATGAGAAATCTTTGCGGGAAGAAAAATGTTAATTGTTTTTTGTTTTCCGTCTCAATCAGCGTCGTTTTTCACCTGTCCGCATAAGAGAAGTTTCAAAGCAACAAATTTCGGAAAAAATTGGAATTTTTAAAAATAAAACAATCATCCTTTTGAAAACAGAGATCCTCGTTTTCTTATGGAAAAATAATTGTGTTCGAACAAAAAGAGACGAAAAACGTGTATTCTTTTCAAATAGAAGCTTTTTTTTTTTTGAAACACCGGTTCTATGTATTTTTGAATTCTTGTTTTCGGCTAGGCAATAATAAAAACGGTTCTATCAATGAAGATTCAAATGAGTAATTTATCCTAACAACCAGTGATTTCAATAACCATCCTGGAAAAGAAGAGAGAAGAACCACAAAAAATAATCTACCCAAATTTGCCGGTTTATACGTAGTGCCTGACAATTGGAGGTGCCGCTCCATTTCTCAAAAGCATTTTTCGAGTGCTGTTCTCTGTATTCATTCATTCATTCTCATCAAAAATACTGTCGGAATACATTGCGAGTGATTCGAAGAAAAGCATATGTCTGCCAATCACTAGTGTGCGAAAACCTTGTTTCGATGTGGTTTTGTCTCAATAAATACTCCGATTTCTTATCCCGAGGCGCTGCTTTTCTTGTCATAACACAGAAAACCTAAAAAATTCAGACAGAGAAGAAAATAACCTGTTCAATTCGGCTAACCGTTCTCAATTTGGCAGTCATGTAACTTTTTCTTGTCGATGTTACTCTTTGATGAAGTGTCCCAATCTGAAACATACTCAAAGAAGCACAAACTCCGCAAAATTTCGATATCGGAAATAAGGGAAATAGAAAATAGGGCGATAAAGCTAGAAACGGCGATTTATTTGCGAATATGACTGAAATAGTTTGAAATGCGTTTGAAAATAGACGTCAACGATTGGAACATCAACTTTAAGAAATTAAATTGGGAAGCTACTTGAATTTAGTGCTCTTTGCGCAAAAATATGCTTGAATTTGAAAGACAGAATGATAAAAGCAACTGACCGCGATGTAAATCAACATCCGGTCTGGACCAGCAAACGAAAACCTTTATACATTTTGGACAACAGACAGTGAATCGATAATGAAGTACGCTGCAGAAAAAAATCAGTATAATGAATAAATTAAGCAGAAAACGACGGGAAAATGCTGGCCACCGAAACTTGTCCGAGAGGACTACACGGATCTCATAAATCAGCGAATTCGTTGGCTGAGTATCATATGTTTAAACACTCGCACACATTTGATAGTGAACTGCGGAAGTCGCGAGATGTCGGTACATTGAAATCACCTACGCGCCCACCAAAGAATCATTTGTCACCATAACATTAGAGCGAACTTTTTTAGCATTCAATGCGAAGGCTAGCTATTCTAAATTTTGAATTGCCTGTCTTCGGAGAGGCAAAATGATAAACTGTACTATCAGTAAATATCGTGATGAGAAATCTTTGCGGGAAGAAAAATGTTAATTGTTTTTGTTTTCCGTCTCAATCAGCGTCGTTTTTCACCTGTCCGCATAAGAGAAGTTTCAAAGCAACAAATTTCGGAAAAAAAAATTGGAATTTTTAAAAATAAAACAATCATCCTTTTGAAAACAGAGATCCTCGTTTTCTTATGGAAAAATAATTGTGTTCGAACAAAAAGAGACGAAAAACGTGTATTCTTTTCAAATAGAAGCTGAAAAGATTGGTACAAAAATTTCAGCTATCCTTCGAGCACTTCCCTCTTGCTAACTAACTCATGTACATAAACATCTCTACCATGCTTTAGGGAGACTATATTGTTGTGTAAAATTTTGAAAGCCTTTTTTAGGAAGGAAAAAACCAAAAGATTCATTATGAAAAAACAAAAATTACTTCAAAAAATATGAACCAATAAAACCAGAAAAATCAAACTTACTGAATTGATATTAGAAACTTTTTCTGTTGTTGTGTGGACAGTTGTAGGCGCATTTGCTGGAGATGTTGATACTGTCAAATTGCTGCTTGTCGTAGTGGTTTTGGTTGTTGTTGTTATAGTTGTTGTTGTTGTGGATGTTGTGGTTATTTCAGATGGACCAAAGTTCACAATAGAGCTGTAGTCTTTCAAGTTCACAAAATTGTATATCATCTGCAACGCTTCCTGAGGACGATCGAGAGGGACGAAATGACCAGAACCCTGCAAACAAGCTGGTGTATTCACCCCATTTCCGTTTATTTTGTACAAATCTTACTTTGACTGTGAGGACGTCAATTGTGACGGAATCCGACGTATAAGATGTTTGAAAACCGGCAACTGAAGGTTGGTAATTGTTGTCACTTCTATATGTCCATTGTGTCCTGTTTTTTGTGAGCTGAAATTCTTCAACTTTAACATTAACTCAATTTTATTTGCTACTTGAAGTCCGAGGTTTGAGAAATGCGTTGATGTGAATATTTCTGCGCCGAGCCAATTTACCATCGTGTCAACATCGCCGCTGTAGAGCAAAATGTTGAAATTAGCTGGAGCGCTGAAATACGTACTTCATCAAACTTTAAAAACATCAACAATAGCTCACTTTTTCATAATAGTTTTCAAATTTTCCGAAATGCTGTCTATTTGTTGTGTGTACGCATTGATAATATTGCTGTAAATTTGTTCAAGTAACCACCTAGAAGAAAGATGAGAGCGGTGCCATCACAAATCTGTTGCTCATGAATTGTTTCAATTTTAGGAATAACAGAAACCAAGATTCTGTTCTGACAGACACAGTGGTTAACTTGGAATAGAACAAACTCGTATTAAGACACCCTCCCTTTCCAATGTCACAAAATTACTTGTTAGCCGCCCATGCTTGAACTGAATCGGGAATATTCAACGCTTTTCTGACTGCTGGGAGGTTCAAATAGCTTTCCATGGCGTCGTCCATATAACAAGGATATCCGTTCAAGAAGTCGGTCGAATCGTAATTGATGCCCGTCTAAAAATACACTTTTTTTTGGCTAAGAACTGAACAAAGCATGCTAGGAATTTTGCACCGTTTCGGCATTGGGCTCTGCTTCCAAATTCCTCTCAACACACTGTTCTAAGCGAATAGCAAAATAATGAAACCACAAAACATACCCACGATTCTCCGTAAGGTGTTCGTGGAGTTGTATCGTTATATGAAAGCGTCCAGCATTGTTGATACAAATTATATGGATCGAAAGAGTTTAAGAGTAAGTTTGCTCCTTCACTTACGATCTGTAGAAAAATACTTTAAGTCAAAAAAAATTTTACAGATGCTAATCTTGCTATTGTTTAATTTTGCACGCAATCGTTCATACAGTTTCAAAATAAGAAGAAATCTGACAATTGTATGAGTGTTAAACTGACAAAGACGTAACAGGGATCATTCAAGTCCCCCCAAGGAATCGAATTGTTCATAACCGTCATTCTATCGCTGAATCGACATTTGAATTCATCTCCAGTGCAACAAAGATCCAAGGCTGTTTTGTATACACTGCAACTTTTGGATTTTACAGTTGTAGCAATTAAAATAATAAGACATACGAGAATGAGATTCCGCCATGATAATACTGATAATGTAGTTGTGAATCAAGATCGCTTCTTTTGTCAATGACTCCATTACCAATGGAAAGACCCTTGAATGTATAACGTTAACTAAGAGCGTAAAAAATGAGTATGCGTCTATCAAAAAAATTCTTTTAGGTTTGTGTCTGGAACTAGAAATCTGGAACTAGCCACAACAAAGTAAAAAAGCACAACACTGGAGAATCAGAAAGATTCTCTGAAACAGAAAACCAAAAACTACTTAAGAAGTTCCCAATAGACTCAAAAAATGGCTTTAAAGAAATTCAAATATTATCAGTTTTTAAAACAGTGCCTTTTAAGAATAGAAGGAACCCGAAAAATCGGTTCTCCAGTAACGACCGCTTTTTTATCAAAGGGCTCACAGTGTCTTTCTGGGGTGATGTCATTTTTGAAAAACCGAGAAAAATGATATCGGAAAGTTGTATTTTGTTGATAACTTGAAAACTTATAGCTAATTGATCACGACAATAGAACTTACCTTATAATTGATGATGATGTCGCCAGATTTGATACCTTGCACCAGCAAAGCAGAAAGACTGGGAAGGTAAACACCCGCGTAGGATTCTCCTGTTGTGTAAAACGGTGTTTTCGTGAACTGTGGATACAGTTTAAAGAAATTTTTCAGAGCGTTGTAGTTCTCTAATGCTGTCTAAAAACAAAATTTTTTGTTGAAAAAATTGTTGGCTCACCGTTTCATCATCGTACTGAACGTCAGTATTGTTAGAAGCATACGAGAAACCAACACCAATTGGACTTTCAAGATAAAGTACGTTAGCAAACTGCAAAAATATAAGTATCCAACTAACTATCGTTTATGAAACTGTCGATGTAATTTGTTGATGTGATAATACCACCATTTTTACAAAATTTTTATTCTTAAGCCGATTTCGTTTATCCAAGATTCTCAGAAGGAAACGTGTTTGAAAGTGAAAAAAATCACAAACCTTATTCCAAGAGTAGGGGTTTCTGTACAACGACTTTGAACCTTTGTCAATTCGGAAAGGGCCATTTTCTTCAAACAATCCCATCAGCGAACTTGAACCTGGGCCTCCGTTTAACCAAAGCAATAAAGGGTCATTTGTAGGATCACTTTCGGACTCAATAAGCCTATAATTAGGACTCAAGCATTATCCACACAAGACTACTGACCAATAGTGAATACGATGACCAGGAAGACCTTCCAAAAACCCTGAGTACTGTTTGAATTGTATGTCTTCGGGCAATCCTGGCAGATTGAAAATACGATCCGATTGACTAGCCGAGCAGATGACCGGGGTTTCATATGTTGTGAAAATTGGTTGCGGCATCAAGTTGACCTGAGAAGTTATGAGCTCCTAATGCATAGAGGATAAGTTTTCTTTACATTTGTTGGTGTACTATAATTTTTCTCGTTGGCCAAAAAGTTGTTCAACATTTGAAGTGCTTGCGCTGGACGGTCAGATGGGACGAAATGCCCAGACCCCTTGACAGTCAATTGTACTACGTTCTGCGACCATGATTTCACGTAACCGGCGATTGTTGCAACATCCTGGCCAGATTGTTGGTATATCCACGGTTGACGCTGTGAAAGAACCTAAAATTTCTTATTCTTCGGTGTCTATTGACTTCATTCACCGTCAAATTTCTTCGAGTAACAAGATTCTCAATTAGCCATTCGTCTCCCAAAAACTGACAGATGGTATCCACGTCTCCGTTATAAAACATCAATCTCATGTTGTTTTTAGAATACCACGAAGAATCCATGATAGCACTTATGGTGTCTTGCATATCATAATACTTTTCTTGAGTGTGATACCTCCAATGATTATCTGGGTTTTCATCTGCGCAATCAACCCAAATATTTTTTGGTTTTGCATGTATTGCTTCTTGAACATCAGACCGAGACAAGTAAACAGATAGAGCGTCACCAGAGAAACAGTTCAATCCACGGAATGGATCCGTCGACCCATACCAGTTGTTAAAAGCTGAATCATAAAAGTTCGAGTTGAACTGTTTCCGACGATTCTTCAAAGCTTTGTGAGCCTTTTCTCTTCGTGATCTCGTTTTTCCAACAAAACTTTCAGACTGTGGTGTTTTCCATGCACCGTTTTTATCATAAAGATAACAATCCTGATACATGTTGTAAGGGTCCCCACTGAAAACTTACATATTTTAAACTAATAATTTTTTCATACACAGTTTACTTTGCTTCATCGAAATCGTAGAACTTGTCTTGGTTTTCGTTGACAGCTTCAGCACAAGCCGAACCATCTGGCGCGCCTTGGTAATCAAAGTAAATAGGGTTCGAATCAGATAGATTGCATGCTTTTTTCAAGTCATTCCACTCTCTATAACCAGTCTACAATCTCCAATACAGTTTTCATTCTCACTTCAAGCTGTTGAAGCCTCGCCCATACTGAAGAACTATTTCTGAATTAGTTTGTAGATATTCACTCAAAATGCCATTCCCAACTGCTGTTCCCTGCAAATTTGTCCATCAGAAATGAAATATTTCACTAATCCACTTTGAAGTTTAGGCTCAGAATGCCAGCATCAATTTGTTGGATAAGGTTGAGTGTAAGGGTTGGGCAATAAACTCCACCATATGATTCTCCAGTTACGAAAAACTCATTTTGAGCATACTGGGGGAATTTCTTCGTGAAGAATGTTTTGATGGCATAACCATTGTTTTCAGCAGTCTGGAACTGCTTTTGTTTCTGAAAACCATCACTATCGACATACAGTGTCATCGTTCCAGTAATATGAAGAATCTTCTGTATAGGAAAATCCAACTTTCACAGGAGCTTCGAGGAATAAAACGTTCGCTTTCTGTGAAATAACTTTGTTTTTTGTTGTTAACTGTCATATAACCTTATTCCATGAAAACACATTTTCGTACAAAGTTTGTCCTCCATCATCATTAGGGTGGAAAGGCCCCAACTCGGTGAAAAAGCCTCCTAATGAACTGCACCCTGGTCCGCCGTTAAGCCAAAGAACTACTGGGTCGTTGACTGCGTCGTTTTGAGACTCAATAAACCAATAGAACAAATGATTGAGCGGTTTCTCATCCGATGTCAAATATCCAGAAAACATACGGTAGGTGACATTAAATGTAAGCCCTGGTAGGCTCTGAATCATGTCAGATGTAGCTTCCTGCGTCAAAGAAGTTGGGTTTTGAACATCGGTGTTCATAAATGAAGATTCTGGGGCAGATCGTTTTTTTCTATAGTTGCCGAAAGGATAAGTAACTCCAGGTGGAAGCGGTGGCAGTGGTGGCAAAGTTGGCAGAGTTTGAGCAGCAGGGTACTGAGAAGAATTGCATCCGAACAAATTATTGTAAGACGGTAGCAGTGTTGACGGACTCAAAGAACTTGGGAATGTCGTGTTGAAGTTAATTTCGTTTATGAAATTGTATATCATCTGCAATGCTGGGCCTGGCCTGTCTTGTGGCACCAAATGTCCGGAGCCTTTCACTGTTACCAAATTGATGTTTGATTCGAAAACCTGAAAAGCTGATACTTCGATTTAGCACGTAGCAGTACTTCGCACTAAACGACTATGCGGAAAAAAAGAATAATCAAGAAATACAACACTCCATTTCTAGTGACGCGGAGGAAGTCTTATCTTATATATCAGGTGCCAACTGTTTCAAGCAATTAGTTTAGTATCTTCTGTACTCAAATTTCCAGCTGCGTAGGGCACAAAGGTCTTTCTGACCACCAGATAGTAAAACGTACTTTGATATATCCTGCCAACTGTGGCAAATAATCTGATCCACCAATAACATAGTTCCAAGGTACTCGTTGCGTAACAGTCTGAATATCAATTTCATATGAATGAGAAAAATTCTCTTGCAAGCTATGAGAGCAACATACACTAATATTGTTTTCCCGCGCAAGTTTTTCAATCAACCATTGATCTCCTAGATGATTGCAGACCATATCAACGTCTCCATTGTAGATCAGAATTTTCATGTTGTTTTTTCTATAGTAATAACTGGAGATAATGGAGTTCAAAACTCCATCCAGTTCGAAATAACTGCGGTTGTACAGTTTTTCGTTGACAGTTTCACTTAATTGGAAAAATATTATTGACTTTAGAGATACGAATACTTGAAAGATTGCCAACTTTGAACAAACGAGGGAATGTGAAGAGCTGTCCGTACGTCGTCACGATTCAAATATTTTGTAGTGGCATCTGTGCTCCAACACGGAAATCCATTGAAAGGATCGGAAGAGTCCGTGTTCAGCAGCTTCTTGAAATTTTTTCTTTGAATTCTCTAATTGAAATGTGCTTACTGCGTTGTTTTTGAACGCCTGCTTCACTTCAATTCTACTTTCTTGTGCGCTTGAAGATGCTGAAAATGATGCTCTGTAGCAATCTTGATAGATGTTGTATGGGTCGTTCGCAGTGTTCCACACTTGATCATTGACTATGCCCAAGATCTAAAAAAAACAATGAGCAGCCGAAAAAAACTATATCTGACTGTTTTCGAACAGAATGAGTCTGCGCCATCAACAGGCCGATAATTTCCAAGATAATCAAAGTAAATATACGGAGAGTAAAAGTCGCACTCAGTTGGGTCACTGAAGTTCTTACAGCACTGCGCGACCAGGTTGTTATATTCTCTTAATGATCGATATATAGCATAATGAAAAACAAAACACTTACGTTTCACCAACTAGTCCATACGTGTAAAGTTGGAAAATCGCTGAATTCACTTGTAATTGTGTAGTTAGCTCTCCATTTCCAATAGCAATACCCTTGCAAACAATTGTTCTCAAAATATTGAAAAATGACGGCTTACTTTGAAATTGACATTGATATCTCCCAAACTAATTTTTTCAATCAAAAGTTTAGATAAAGTTGGGATATAAACACCTCCATAAGATTCTCCTGTGATGTAAAACGGGTTGCTCTGATACTCAGGGAACAAATTGGTAAAAAAGTCTTTGATAGCATTGTAATTATCGGCCGCTGTTAAGTCGTCTCCATAATTATAATCGTTCACTACTTTGGAATAAGAGAACCCGACTTGGTGAGGACTCTCCAAATACAAAACATTCGCTAGCTGAATATTCGTGCTTAGTTCATTTCAGGTGAAAGGGATTTTTACTTTGTTCCATGAGTAGACGTTTTCATACAAAGTTTCACCATCTTTGTTAGGACGGAATGGTCCATTTTCTGTCAACATTCCCCATAATGATGAGCTTCCGGGTCCTCCATTTAACCAAAGAAGAACAGGGCTGTTTGCAGGATCAACTTGAGATTGGACGAACCAATAATGAAACTGGTGGTTGGCTGATGCGTTCAAATATCCCGAATAATGATCAAAGTTGATTTTGTAAGTCAATCCAGGCAAATTTAATACCTTAATAATAAGTGTTGCCAGCTGATTCCAATTCATCATTTTAAAATTCTCTCTTAGTGCGCTACGAACTTTTGATAAAGTAAGCAAGTTTAACTGAACCACAACACACCTTATCAGATTGTTTTCGGGAAATCGTATCAATCTGTGACTGATATGCTGGCAACAATGGAGCAGCCACTTTGTTTACTCGGCTGAGGCAATTGTTGAAAAATAAGTCTAATACAAAATCACGATAGAGTTGTAGCGATTGCGATGGACGGTTTTGTGGCGCGTAATGGCCAGCCCCCTTGAACAGAACTATTTTCAGAAAGATTAGAAAGATTTTTTACTCGAATAGAAGCCACATGGAAGTTGCTTGTGTAGCTCGTGATAACTCCTCCATCCATCCACTTGAAAGCTGCAGAGTCATAGTTATGTCTCCAGATTCGGTCTTCAGTGACATTCAGTTTCAAATTCGAAGCTAGTTCCTGGGCAAATCTTTGTGCCCCAATGAAGTTGTTTCTCAAGTCGACGTCGCCATTGTAAATCATGACTTTTGCACTGTTCAGTTTATAGTTTTTTGTAGTGAGAATGGACGAGAGGCGTATTTGGAGATCGTTGGAGTATGTGGTGAAGTTGACGCTTCTGAAAAACTTGTGTTTTCACATTGAGCCGGTGCGGAACAAACCTGCATGACTGGAAAAGCTTGTTTGCTTTTGAGCTCACATGAATTGCTGCTTGAACGTCTTCACGATTCAAATACAGGGTAGTTGCAGAAATAGCGGTACATGGGTAACCAGCCAAAGAATCGGTTGAGTTGTAATTGTTTGTTGCCAATTGTTTCATTGCAGTTTTCCGATTTATTTCGTTTCTATAACAATCCTGATAGATATCATTTGAATTCAATCTGAAAGTTTTCTTGTTTTCTTTTCAATAGTTTTTCATTTACAGATCGTTAGGCAATGTTGCTAGAATCAGGTCTGCCTCATGTTTGCATGTCTCATTACTGTTGTAAAAGTCGCACAATAGTGTTGAAGAGTTTGAACAGCAGACCGTTTTCAACTTGTCATACTGTCTGAACAGAAAACGTATTGATGAGCTTCAAACAACATTCGTACTTAGATCCAATAAAACCATGTGTATAGTAATAAGGAATCAAACTGTTGTACTGATGACGAGCACTCAAGTCTCCATTTGCAAGAAGTAAACCCTGTAGAACAAAAAAATTTCATTAAAAAAAAGTGTTTTACCTTTATATTAATTGGTCTTGTCAAGACTTCCGGCTGTGGAGTATTATTGACCAAAAGAGACTCCATCATAGCCGCGGCGAAAAAAGAGCCATATCCTTCACCAGCTATGTAGAGATCATTTTTCAGAAAATTAGGGTGAACTGTGTAGAAATCAGAAAGAGCGTTGAGAAGAGATTCAGTGACGAAACTGTCATCTTGCATCTTCCCTGTCTCTTGCCACGAAAATCCCGTTCCGGGAGCATCAATAGCGAGAAGATTTGAAACCTGAATTGCACTCCATTCCAGATTTCACTTTTAATGACACACTTTATTCCATGAGAAAACGTTTTCGTATAACGTTTTTCCGTCTGATGCTGCTCGAAATGGGCCAATTTCTTGGAATTGACCGAACACTGAACTGCAACCTGGGCCACCATTGATGAATAGCAAAAGAGAGTCACTAGTAGAATTCAGTTGCGATTCAATGAACCTGAGAAATAGTAACTTTAGTCTGAGCATCAGATGTGACATACCAATAGTGTACAGTATCAGAGTTCGATTGAGGATTCGAGTTGAGATAACCAGCATATTGATTGAACGAGGTCTAGAAAAAAACATTTTCGAGATTAAATATGTATCTGTAATACACTTTCTCAGAGTTCAGTTTTCAGTAAAACCTTTTGAAAGGTTGTCAGTGTCTGTAACCAATCGACTAAGACAAACCTGGAAAATAACACCAGGCAGAGAGCCGATCTTATCAGATTGTGCGCGAGGTGTAAGTTGGCAAAATCCGAAGGGAGCAAAAATCAGCGTGAAGTACAGTAAGAACAAGCGTATTTCCATGAGGATGATAACGACAACGTTTACAGCAATGTTCTTCACAAACAAGAGCACAGTTTTATAGTGGCATTGATAAGCTCACTGGCAGTGCCAACATCGTCGTTAAAGTGACTTTCTCAATCTATGGTGCTACATGGAATGCATACTTCGTTAATACAGTTCATCAGAAATGATAAAAGGAAATATAAGAACTTGGATAGGCAATGAAAGGATGTGAAATAATTTAAGGAAAGATATCACCAGTTACACCAGAAATAGTCAAAGTCAACTCTTTTTTTCACCAAAAAGATTTCGAGACTCCGGTTGCGTAGCGAGAAGAAATTAATAAACGACGTTCATGTGATGTTTTTCAAACCGTTTGTAAAGCATGAAAGTACAAGTTTCCGATATTTACACCAGTGTGTAAAAATTTGGGACCGATAGAAAATACTTTAGCTCTAAACTACGATCCGATAACACGAATTCAGAAATTATCTACTTGGTAGGAAATTATCTTCTTTGACACATTTCTTTATATCTTTCGGTTTTGCCTGGCTATGTCAAAATGCACTTTTACTTCAGATGGACGATTTTCAGGTGAACCGATTCAAGATCCATTTCGACAATGATCGTGCAGAAGCACTATTCCTGAGCCGAGCATGTGTGGAGCCCAAATCAAAACTTTTCTCGACTCTTTGAGCCCGCATGTCAGGAGCTTTGAATGGGGGTTCCAGTTCTGAGATTAAGATTTTTTAAATGTGATCAAAAGTTTTATCCTTTCACTGTAAACTATACACAAAAACTAAGAAGATTTAGAAATTTACTCCAGTCTGTTTCTGGTATTCTGTTGATGACAATTACCGTTCAGTCGTTTCGAAAACTTTGAGACTGAAATCAATTTTTTTGAGAGCTTTGGATGACCTGAAATCTTTACACTTGCCCGCTGTCTCAACTTCTGGAGATTGTGCGAAATACACAAAAGAAAACTAGGCGTGGAGCCACGCTTCCGGATGATTGATGAAATCCTTCACTTGACTCTTCTGTGTTTGTCATACAACTATTTTCTGTAAATTTCTGGGTCCAAGTTGAACGTGTGTCAGATACGGAGAGATGTTAAACATTGTGTTAGGTCTATAGTATTTTAGCAGTTCTTGGACTCTGAATAAATTTCGATATCTCCATCTCCATAATGCACAGTCAACAGCTGGCCTCATATTCTTTGTTGCAACATATTCTCAACTTTCGAAGAATTGGCGTCATAGAATAATATTTTGCAGCTTCATTTCAGCAAGTCATCACCTCTTCCCACGGCTGTGATATGAGCTTAACTACTCCGCTCAGATCGAGTACGATGAACTTTTATGATGAGCCTTACAATCCTGTATTGAACCTCCACATTCCGGCGTAAGTGATTCAATAGTCGTGTCATTTCAACTCTTGTTCTTGTCGAAAAAAGTATTATATCACGTAGCTCATCCAAGAAGCAGTACACCCTTCTCGACTTTACTTCAATTAGAAGCTCCAAACAGCGGCATAACAACGCTCACTAGGGACAGATTGATTAGCAGTCATCATTTCATTTCTATTATCAAAGCTGCTAGTAGTCTCTTTCGATGATGTCCACTTCTTCCACAACTTTGGAATCTCTGATTCTTCGTAATTCTGAAATGATTCAGAGGTATGTTCAACGAACATCATCAGACCCGCCACTTTATCCAAAGGGAGTTCATTTAACCGATAAAAAAGTAACAGAGTTGTCTTTTTTCTCAATACAACGTGATCAATCGTCTTTCATACTGTTGTGCACATGATCCCTCCCAAAACAGGAGTGATATATGAGATTTGACTCAAGATAGTGCATGTGCATAGACATCAAGATGTTACAAAATTTCGGAGATGGGGGATAGCTGATAGTTGAAACAAGTGGCTTTCTCGTTCCACATCTCTTTGTGCTTCAGAATTATTAGCATATTTCGGGCAGTCACGAGTTCGCAGCTGTCTTGTCAGACCGAAGAATCTACATAAATGTCAAAGAGAAACAAGATATTCATATCAATCTTTCCGTGTAGGGTTCTACAACCACAACTAAATTGTAAGAGCAGAAGAGAAGGAAAAATTATGTCAGCATGAGTGGTACTTTACATGGGTAAAAATTCTGGTTTCACTGTGGTTAGGGTTGGTAAGAAAATGACAGGAAACAAATGGAGCTTTGTCAGGCTTCAGGTTTGACTTTAAACTCAATTTCAATAGTTTTCGAACATGTGAACGAAAGATACATTCAATAATATTTTTCAATCATTTGCATCATTATGCACTGATATTCTCATTTTTTGCTTCTTGAAAACAGTTCAGTATAGTTTCCGTTGAGTTGCTACTTTCTCTCTACTTGAGCGACTTTTTGGCATGAGAACTTGCTTTGGAGTATTTTGGCATATCTTCACGAGTCTTTTTTATCGGAGCTTCATCGCAATGCCTCCATTACTGAAGCTCCAAGCCTGCGCTTTCTCTAGCTGTGTACGGTGGTTGCTTCTCATTGGCCACTTCGCCATTGGGGGCGGGGATTGAAAGCGTTGTAGACCACGCTTGAGGATCTATGTCTAATGAGGCCGGTTCCCGAGGGGCCGTCGGCTGTGGAAATGTTCTTTGCTGACTCCAATACCTTACTCAGGTCTGTAAAAGATGAAAACCAACGAGCGCAATGGTCTTCTTCATTACTCGACGCATCGGCAGGGAGGTGAGCAAATTTTCCCATTAGATCAACAGTTTAGTTTGTTTCATATACTCTCAATTTCTATTGAAAGTAAAAAGCTGAGCTATGTAGAATCGAACGACTAAATGTCAATCTTCTGTTTAGCTGATTCAAGATTTACTCCATAAATTCAAAACACTGTTTCAGTTCACTAATTCATCGTGCTCATTTTGAAAAAAATCCTCCAAACAATCTCCGGAAATCAAACTTTTTCAATTTTGTCATTGCGCTATATGACCGAACAAACCAACCAATTGAAGTTGAACGAACTCAGTTTGCTGGTTTTGTGGAAAAAGATAAAGAAATTGATGGACAGGATACACGCAATGGGATCCACTACCGACTGACATTGATATTCCAGAACGGTTTGAAGAAAATAATAGAAAAACAAAAAAAAGCAGTTTTTAGGTCTTCGCGCTGAGCAGGACTTGTTTGTGCGTCTAATCGACAGTGTCACAAAACAGGTAAGACTGTCAGAACGTTTTTGGTCTGATGTTTTCTATCGAAAGCTGTGCAAAACTTTGAAGCTGGGAAATTAAGTCATAGGAACAGTCTACACTTCAATAGGAATAGTGTGCTTTTAGGTTTTTTTTTAAATTTTGTTCATGCTCATGTTCGTCTATTCAAATCTCAAAAACCGCAAGACTGAACATTGAAAAAAATACGAACTCATTGAGGCTATCACATACGAAGGACAAGACAAAAATCCGGAGATGTGCCGTGTTCTTCTCACTCATGAAGTCATGTGTAGCCGATGTTGCGAGAAAAAAAGTTGCGGCAACCGTAATGAAACACCAAGTGATCCGGTGATAATTGACAGGTAAGTCGCGCGATAAAAACGCTGAATCAAAACAACAGTATACTTGAAACTGCGTGTTTAGTTCGAGAACAGTAGAGCATTTTCATTTGTTGAGCAGCTGTCTGGTAGGTAATAGTATTGCGCCATGAAATCGCGCAGAATGCCGTAAAAGAAGAATGAATCTAAACAAAGCACGACTTCTATTTCCTAGATTGGTTTCATTCGTTCCATAAGAAACTAAGAGGGAGCACCCATCGGCTGCTCTTTTTGAATGTGTCTTCCTACAAGTTTCTCATTAGGCTCTTGTTCTTAATTGCTTGAAGTTCTCCGCAGATGGGTTGAGTATCACATACTCTCGTTTTCCGGAGCTCAGAGTAATTACGAACACTACACTCAATCAAATTACTGTGTTCATTTCCCAATCCAATTGGTCCAAAACTACATGAAATCTAGTAATTACTACTTCCCCAAGTAGAGAGGCTCAAGTGATACTTTTTACATGGCAGATTAGAAAAAAAACAAATTTATTCAAACTAGTTTGAGTCAATAGTTATGTCGATTTAATTTTTTTCAGATTCTTCCTCAAATTTTTTTTGAAATGCAATCAGAACTGCTTGAAAAATGCTGGAAACCCTCGTGACATGAGACGCTTCCAGGTTAGTTTTTTTTTTGTGACGGGAATGACAGATACCCTGAAAATGAGAAGATTGATATTGCGTCAGAAAATCAGTGACCGTGTGTTGAAGACCCGTATAAAGCAGGTGGCCTCTTTTGTTAACTGTTTAGATTCATTTATACAAAAGCAACAAAAAGAGAACAGACTGCGGCGGGTCTTCCATTCACCCAAAGGAAGAGTTGTAAAATGAGCTCTCGCCGTATGGAGGCAATCATAATTTATGACTGCTAATCTGCAATCTGTCATGATAGAAGTTATCAAAAAAAAAGGAAATCGCAAAATCTAGTGTATCTGTCTTCCAGGTAGTTCTCAGTTCAACAGCTCGAATAGATGGTCCTTTGCTAGCAGTATCGGACAATATGTTCGTTCACAACAACTCCAAACATGGAAGAAGACCAAAACGGACTGATGCATCGGATGGTCAGTAACAGTTGAGATAATGCTGTTTCTGTGATTCTGTAGTTTTTTGTCAAGATTTTATAGCACAAAAAACAGACGTCTTTCCCTCATTGAGCCTTGTAGAACTTTTGTCATTCATTTTGAACGAAACTTCAAAAAAAAGTTTCTTATGGTGCGAAAACGAGTTTTCCCATCTGAAATTCGACTGGAAATTGTCAAATTCTTTTTTCCCGAAAATAATTGGAAATGCTCAAGAAACAACAGGACAGCTGTCAATTGCTGACACCTCGATAAATGGCATCCCCATGCGATAAGTATGCTATTTATGCATGCAGTGGGTCATAACCTTCCGGACAGAGGCACAATGCCATATCTTTATCTAGATTTGCCTGATGATGTTTCATGGTATCATCTGCTCAAATTATAACGGGCCACGAGAACCATTAATTCACACGAGAACATTTTGTGAGGGAACGGAAAAGCCGGAAAAATTTGTAAAAATGTATATTTTTCAAACTGAAAAAAACTAAAAATCAAAACTTGCACTGAAAAATATTCATGCTTTCCAACGTTAAAATTTTTCAGATTCTGAATACTCGGAATCAGCAGACATTCCTTCAACCGTTCCAGTAATCAAAGCTTTGTTCCCAAGTGAAGGATGGGTGCAAGGGGGGACCCAAGTTATTCTTATTGGAGAGAACTTTTTCGAGGGACTTCAAGTGGCGTTCGGCTCCTCGTCGCCAAGCTGGGGCGAGGTTGGTAACAAAAAAAGTTATTTTAATAAACTATGGCTTTTTAGTCTATACAATTAATATCACCGCATGCATTGAAAGTGAATTCACCACCAAAGCACTCTGCTGGAATAGTTGACGTTACTCTTCAATTCAAATCTAAGACATACAACAGAAGCACTCCATTGCGATTTACTTATACAGGTTCGCTTGAAAATTTACAAAAAGAAAACAATATGTTTCTTACAGCTTTGACAGAGCCTAGTATTGAGTATGGTTTTCAACGTCTTCAGAAATTGCTACCAAAATATCCTGGCGATCCTGAGCGTTTGCCAAAAGATCAAATTTTGAAACGAGCAGCTGAGCTGGCTGAAGCTCTTTATAACAGGTATTACTACACCATGTGAAACAACTAAAACTGTGGTTTCAGAACATCAACTGAATCGCTCACGACATATTACCATTCACAATTCGATTCCGCTGCTGAATACGCCAGTCGTACTCATACATCACCCCGATCGGCCTTGCCGTATGCAACTGGGCCGCAAACAATATCTTCTGCTGTTTATCAGTCTTCGTATCCTGCGGTAAACACCACTCCTGCTGCAAGTTTTTTGAATAGTCAAACAGGTACGTTACGCAAAATCCAAAATGTACTACTTTAAAAGTTATATTGTCACATGGCAAAAGGAGGATTCAATAGAAAATCATTCTTCATATTTAATTTTCTACTAAGTCAGTAATTACAAAAGGAATACTCTTAGAACTTTATTCATTTGCTTCTATGAGTAAACAATGCGAATCTGCAATTTTGAGAGAAATGCGCTTAGAGTCAACTTTTCAGGTTTCACCACTTTTGCATCAGTGAATCCATTCACGGCAACACTTCAATCGTCATCCCGCTTGTCATGAAAAAACGCTTCCCCCGTTTCATTAAAAACTTCCAAGTTCGATTTTTGTATTCTGTATAAATTTGAGTGAGTTCACGTAATTTAAAATTAAATGGTAAAACTATTTAGGTGCTTCAATCTCTTTTCAATAATGTTATTGTGATACATTTTTGTCAGGAAAATTCTAAGCAAATAATTTTTTCCATGTGTCCAGTTTTAGACATTTTTTTCACAAATAATATGTCCCCTACGTTTTTGAATACGCAAACATTCTACGTGATTTCAACATGAGATGTGATTCTAAAAAAGTCACAAATTTCTAGAGTTAGGTGTTCGCGTAATCAAAAATTCAATTTACAACTTTTGACCCGTTCATATATTCTGGAAGTCTGATAGTAGTCTAATCTCCACGATTGTGCCATAAATTTATTCTGGCAGCTGATTAACCAATTGTTGAAAAGGTTGTTTCTCAACTTCTTAACTAGCGCAACGGCATTATATTTTCAACCTTTAAGTACGACGATCGGGGGTACCAAAAAACCATGAAAGGAGAACTAGAGAAAATGTTTTTTCATTGCTGTTTCCACCCAGAGATGAAAGAATCAAAGGGGATGTACATGTTCAATTGTATATATACAAGTAAATATGTATATATTGTTTTTTTGATGGAAGAGAACAATGCATGTCGTTTGAAGAACAGGCAGTGAACTATAATACCAGTTCATAGCTAATACATGTATTATGTCGGTCAAAGACCACAAATAATTCTCAATCCAAACTTCCACTGAAAAATTCTTTGATAGTCTTTCGAACTCTTCGACAGTCTTTTGAACTTCACAATCGCGACCAAGTTGTCGAGTATGAACTTCTCTTTCTCAGAATTGGTTGAAAGGTTTTTTTTAACTTCTTAATGCGCCAGTATACCTGTTTCTTAAACTAAATCAGATTTGTGTCATTATCGTCGTATTCAATTAATAAAGTCATATTTCGTATTGTATTTGATCAAGACTATTGTCAATTTTATCAGTGAATTGCATTCGCAGCTTCAATCACTGCGTTGTTGGAAGGAATTTTTTCGAAACATTAGCTATTTCGAAGACAAACGAAAAATGGTTTCTGCGAAGTCATCGGCGTCGGTTTTTTGTTCGGAAGTTGATAACGCAAACAAAAATCAAAGGACGCTGATGCAATCGTTGCGATGAATTCATTGGAAGTGATGTAATGATAAGTTCGATGGGAACTACTTCGAAAACAACGACTGCATGGAAAAAAAACAGAACATAGATACGTCAACAACTGAAAAAAAAACACCGAGAATATATATTTCCGAGAAGCTTGTTTCAATTAATACCGTACACAACCTATCTATTAATGCATACTGTAGACATAGAGTTTACATGCTTCAAACCAATGACCAACTTCAATCTATTTTTGTGTTCTCCTAGTTTTTTGTTCTTGAAGCGTCATGGAGGCAACGTTCTTGTCGTAGTCTAAGAATTATTTTACTTCCTTATTGAATGATTTTTGTTACCATTTAAACATTGTTTCCGGTTTCATCCTCAAACTACTAAATCATCACCCCACTTCGAGCACTGCTTGTAATAGTCAAAAAGTGTCAATCACTCACTAAATATATTGGAGGCCTTATCTCGCCTGACTACCGACCCCATTATTTCTTTCGTCATCTTCTGTGTATGTCATCATCTTTAGTCAACGTGACTATCACGCCACGTGTATGTATTTTTAACACTGTCGCTATCGAGTGAAGAGAATAGCGAGAGATACGCAGAACGTGATCTGTGGGAAGAAAAAGAAAGCGTGGGAACCTGTATGGTAAGACGATGAGACGCAGGGGGGACAGTGATCACCACGCGACAATGACTCCTCCTTCGCTAAGTGATCAGCCGCGTGCGGCATCGAAACATTATCAGTGAGGGGCGGGGTTCAATGAGGACGTTCGTAGATATAAAAGTTGACTTGTTTCTCGTTCTGAAAGCCAAAACTTGAGTTTCCATTTCTTTTCGAATACAGCTTCAACAAGCGTCAACTAACAAAGTGAGCATATTTTCAGATTAGAGCTACCAAAAAGATTCACCACGCCAACGGCTAATTTGGTCAATATGCAAACTCTTCTGGTTCATAGCCGCAACGTGCCTCTTCCTGGTGCGATCACCAAAGAAGAAATCAAAAACCAACTAATGGCTCATGAGCGACGATTTCTCAGTAAAGTGAGTGGAAATTGCATGTTACAAGATGTGGAAGGCTGTGGGCGTAATCACAGATTTCGTGTGGTATATAAAGAGCCTTTGATTTGCTCCACTGAACAATGGCATCAGCAAATAACTTTCAGCCTGTCAAAAAAGACGATTGGAATGTTCTCCCTCAGTCTGCTCACTCGAAGAATACTGTTAACCCAGTCCGCAAAATTGCTGATGCTTGCGCTGTTGCTCCTAATCCGTCAAAAAGAACTATCAAGCTTCACCTGGGAGACCCGTCGGTTGGCGGAAAGCTTCCTCCATGTAAAACAGCTGTTGAAGCGATGCATGAATCAATTGAAACTCACAGGTAAAAATAATTCGCCTCTACATTTTCACAAACAAAGTCTTCAGCTACGATGGATATGGTCCGGCAGTAGGTGCAATGGCAGCACGCCAAGCAATTGTTGACCGATATGCAACGGCTGAATCTATGTTTACTGTAGATGATGTCGTACTGGCCTCAGGATGCTCTCATGCGCTGCAGATGGCGATCGAAGCCATAGCTGACCCTGGTGACAACATTCTGGTCCCACATCCCGGATTCCCTCTGTACTCAACTCTATGCCGTCCGCACAATATCAACGACAAACCTTACAAAATTGACATGTCTGGAGAAGATGTCCGAATCGATCTTGCCTATATGGAAACAATTATCGATGCGCACACAAGAGCGATAATTGTCAATAATCCCGGAAATCCGACAGGAGGAGTGTTTACCAAAGAACATCTCGAGGAAATTCTTTCGTTTGCTGAAAAGTACAAGCTAATCATCATTGCCGACGAAATTTATGGCGATCTTGTCTACAACGGAGCGACTTTCTACCCTCTTCACACCCTCACTCCAAAAGTGCCAATCATCACATGTGATGGAATCGCCAAGCGATGGATGGTTCCCGGATGGCGCTTGGGATGGTTGATTATTCACAATCATTTTGGAGTTCTTACCGAGGTCAAAAAAGGAATAATCGCGCTTTCTCAAAAGATTGTTGGCCCTTGCTCTCTTGTTCAAGGAGCTCTCCCAAAAATTCTCCGTGAAACTCCAGTGCAATATTTCGAGTATACAAGAAATGTTATCGAGACAAACGCCAATATTGTTGACAAAATCCTGAATGATGTTCCTGGAATTCGTGTGGTCAAACCAAAAGGTGCAATGTATATGATGGTGGGCATTTCAAAGGCAGCATACGGATCTGATGTCAGCTTCTGCCAGAGTTTGATAAAGGTGAGAACTTCACTTTCAAGAACATCAAGTTCAATAATATTTTTGCAGGAAGAATCAGTATTCTGCTTGCCCGGTCAAGCTTTCTCAGCGCCTGGATACTTTAGAGTGGTGCTCACTTGCGGAAGTGAAGAGATGGAGGAAGCAGCCATGAGAATTCGCGACTATTGCTACAGAACTTTCAACCAGCACTCCGAATCAGAGGACAGTTCCGACGAAGGGCTTGATCTGAGTGCAATCGAATCCGATTGAAAATTTAATTTTGCCGCTCGAAGTTTGTGGTCATTCACACACATACGCTTACTTTTTTACCGAAAATCTCATGTCTTGATCCCATCAAATTATAGTTTTATTGACAATCACTGTACCAATAATTCCTCCAAATTTTTTTTTCATTTTTCAAAAAAATAAAGCTTCTCCTCCCTCGAAAATGTTCGGTTCTGAGAAATTTAATCACTTCTTACCCTTTTCTAGTCAAAAAAAGGTGAAGCGAAAAAAATAAACAGTAATTTATTGTGAATCGAGAATCAAAAAGAGAGAGAAGGCGCATGTTTTTTATTAACAAGTTACTGTAGCTTTCTTGTCGGCTGCGGTTTTGACTTCAAACTTTCACAATGTCGGAATCTTTTAAAACTTGAATATCCACTCAATATGCCAGAGAAATATTCAAACTTCAATATTCAAAAAACAGTGGTTTCAAAGGCAGCTGTTCAAATTGGTAAACCAAGAACATTAGAATATTCTCGAACGAAAGTTTCTAGGCTTCCAAATCCTAGTAGATACTTTTGTAATTCACTTGGATTCTACGTCTTTCTTTAAGCATCGCAAATTGGGTAGAGTAGAGAAAACAATTTAAAAAGAGCCGTAGGGCTTTTAAAACAAAATGATCAATCCATTCGAATTTCAAACAAACTAGTTTCTCTTTTTTCATTTGCTTACTTCGAAATTCTTCATTTCAAAAAGCTGTGACCTTTAAATATTACAGTAAGTTTGCAGTTTCTGAAAAATTAAAAGTAGAGCTCCCAAGAATAACTGGGATTTATAGGATTGTGAACTTTTAAGATAGTTTCAGTCCGAGCTCTTATTGATGAAAAAATATATCTCCGCAGTATGAAAACAAATCGGATGCTCTACTGAAATCCTCTGGTCGAGAAGAGCTTCCCGTCGTTAAGCCTACTTACTGAATGAGCTCATATTAGTTATCATTCATACAAGTCATATCGAAAGATATGATACAACATTTCTTGTGAATAGAAAGTTTACGCTTTTTTCATTCTGAGCATCACTAAAATAAGCGTACTGAGAGGTCAAATATCTCCTAGACACGCTTCAGAATTTCTGAAGAGACTTCACGCGTTTTGAGTGGGATTATTTTCTGCACGTTGTTCTTTTGAATACGGAAGCGATTCATGATTTCTGTTCTCTATCGGAGAATTCGTTGTATATCACAAATGTAAGGAGTTCCTTTTCAACTACGTCTCAAACTTGAAGCATTTTTTCAAGAATTTTAGCTGCTAAACTTCTGCATGAGACATTGACTGTAACTATTAACCATCAAATTCTAAATAGTTTCCACATGAATATTTTCAGTTTATTTGATAGACACTCTTAATTGTATTATCCTCATTCTCACTCGTCGAATAGTGGCGTACATTGAAATTCTCCCAAAAACTCGTAATCAGTCAAAACTTCCAGTGTTCTGCACTGTATCAAAATGAGGTAATATAAAGCTGTGGTCAGGGTATGAAAAACGAAGTCGATAATTGTGCAAACGCCAGTTTTTTTCCAAACAACACGGAAGTTCAAGTTCTAGCAGAGAAATGCGTTGAAGAAGGTGAGACCAGGATTCATCTAAATCATAAGAGATGTGTGCAGAGCTTAACGCTTATTTCGATGGTTGCACACAGAAATGCGTTCGGGACAAGTTCATTCTACCATTATCACATCATGAGAATTTGGAAAGTGTGGTTTATGGACAGGTTTGATTTTTTTAAATGAAACTTTGCAATAAAGACATTTAAGATTTTCCCTATATTAGTATTGCTAGCTGTTTTTGCCAACGTTGCGGTTGCGTTAGTGTTATCGAAAAAACATATGATAACTCCAACTAACGTCGTTCTCAAATACATGGCGATTGCGGAACTACTTGTAGGACTTGTACCACTTCCATGGACGGTTTTCTTTTTCACAATGGGGTAAGTTTTTTTCTGGAAGTTTGACATCAACCCTTTCTTGTTGCAGAAACTTTAAGAATATGTACGGATTAGAGCTTTGGTGGTGCTATTTGCAGAAATACAGTATGGATGCTTTTCCACCAGTGTTTCACAACATCGCTATGTGGTTAACAGTATTGTTGGCTGCTCAAAGGTAGATCATAATAGGTTCAGCCTGCGGGGAAAAGCTGAATTTTTATTGTCAGAGGCTGAAAATTTTTTTGAAGGCGCCTTTAAACAAGGTTCGCCGAAACAATGTGTGAAAGTTGCTTTCCAAAAGTTATGATTGTAACATTTTCCAACAACTTTTTATAGATATGTCTCAATAAGCTATCCAATACATTCAAGAACAGCTTGCAACGTCAGGAACGTCCGTATCGCTACTCTAATAATCACGGTGATTCTTTTTTGTCTGGAAAAAAAAACTAACTTTTGTTTTGAGTTCGTATCTATTCTCTGTGGACTTCCAAAATCATTCGATTATGAGTATGATACAGTGTACGGATGGGTTTTTGTTCAAAACAGCTGGACCTATACAAGGTTTCACAAAAAAATTTATCAATCGAAAATGAACCCATTGTTCAGTAGCTGTGTAATGGTCCAAACATATTTATTGAACCAACTTGGACAAACAGTTTTTTTCAACATTTATTTTTGGACAAGGGCTGTTGGATTTATCATTCTGCCGAGTATATTGCTTGTATTATTAAATGGACTTTTGATAAAAGCGATTCAAAAGGCACAAAGACGAAAACAAAGATTATTGAGGTTCTTCTAATTCCTTTTTTAACCAGGTGTACTTGAAAGTTCAGAGAAAAACGTTCGGAAGAAGCAGCTCGACAAAGAGACAGCAACTCAACCAGTCTGATGCTTGTTTCTATAGTCTCTATCTTTCTGGTAGGCCATGAAACTACAGTTTTCCAATCCGACATTTTTTAATCTATCGCTTTAAATGAATCCAGTTATTTTTTCAGATAGTCAACCTCCCTCAAGCTCTGTTTATGGGCTTGCTTTGTGTGTGCGAAACATTTTCGATTAGGCTTTTGATTTTAGAAGGAACGTTCCCAGCTGTGTTTTTAATTGCTAGTAATATGATTGTAATAGTGAGTTATTTTCAGTAGAAGTTATTTAAGAGAGTATTTTCAGGCAACTTATCCTATCAACTTCGGTATCTACTGCTTTATGTCAAGCAGCTTCAGACAAACCTTCAAACTCATGTTTCTACCGTATGAAGAAAACCGAAAACTGTTTAACAAGTATTTTGCAGTGGCACAACTCAACTTCAATGTGAAAGAAAACTTGACGCAAGTGCAATCCATTCTGGAAGGCGTTCAGAACTCTCTCACTTGGTGAACTTGTGCACCGACACAGAAGGTCTCACACAAGTATCTCATCAGTGTTTACATGCCAAAAACTTTTTAAACAGGCAAAGCCCACAATTTGTAAATCCTCACAAAAACCTCGATTCTGCCCGATAACAACTTTTTAGAAATCATTCTCAAATTGAACGGTCGTCATCATTTTAACATCGAATTAGTCGTGAAATAAACTATTGGTTTTTTCTTCCCAAGTAAAAAGGAGTTTTTCATATTTTAGCAAAAGAAGTTTTTCATAGTTTTTTTCTCGGAAAATTTAGATCTTCTGTGAAAATTTTCTAGAAGTTTTGAAGATATTCAGATTTTCACATTCAGTCAAATGTAATAATGTTTTATTTGAACAGAGGAGACATAGAAATTCACGCAATCTGACAAAAATAAATTCAATTCTCGAGGAACAATAAGAGGAACAGAAAAATGTTTTTTTAATGGATAATAAAGGGAAGCAAAAGGTTCGTACTACACAAGAATTATTTTTCTTCAAATAAGCTCTCAATATTTTTTCTCCTGCACCGAGAAGTAATATCAGTTAAAGTGTCGAAGAAATTTTTTGTACAAAGTTTTGGAGAAAGCTCAAAGACACATGAACTGTACTCCCTCTTGGAACAGTAATAAGCGAAAATAAAAATTCTGAATTAAACAGATAGATCCGCGTTTTTCATCCCCATTTCACGCATAAACTTTTTGAAGTACCGTATTTCTCGCTCCAACTCGGCTACCTGAAAACATCAACCATTTGATTCCAAATGAGCTCGTTTACTTGATCTTTCAGTTTGTCATTGGTGACACTGAGACCCTCAATGCAGGTCATTGCTTCTTCTTTCTCGCGTCGTTTCTTCTCACGATATCTTGTAGCTGCTAAGCGGTTTTGGGCTTTTTTGCGTTCTTTTTTTTCTGGGAATTTATGAGATCTTGGAACGGGAACATCATGTTCATCGGAAGACAACGTCAACGTAGGAGATTCACTCGAAATCGATCGTCGCTCGATTTCATTGCATTCACGTACAATTTCTTCGAGAATTTGTTCCTGAAAAGTTTGAGAAATAATTTTTTTCTCAATTGCAAAGTGGTATGGATAATTATCTAATACCTTATTTTGAACTGAATTTTCGACAATATTGAAAGGTGACATCTGATCAGATTGAATAACATTTCGATTGCAGAACGGGTCTGGCGGAACGTAAGCATTTGTGCACTGAGAGTTGTCATTGTTGTAGTTGTAATTCAAGTGGTTTTGAGAAAAGTTGAAAGATTGATTTGAATATTGTTGATGTTGTATGTAGCTTCCATTGTATGGAGGAAACTGAGTACTTTGCTGTGAAGGAAATGTTCCTTGTTGATATTTATTATGTCCGATTGCGTGATAATTAGCCTCAACAAACACAGCACGTGTTTTCCTGGAAAACAGTATGTTCAAAATTCATTTTACATAATCCATGTAACGTACTGTATAAGTTGGAGCAGTGAACAAAGAGTCGTTTGTTGAGTAAACTTGGTAGGGCTGCGTTGTTGAGTCGAAAGAACTCGCATGCATGTTGAAATTCATGATGGAAGGGAATTCGATTGTATCAAATGAACTTATCAGAAGACAGTGACTATCAGCGACCGATGATGACAAAATGGAGAGACACGGAACCTCAACAAATGTTTAGCTGTGATGTTTCGCTCATTCTCTTTCTATCTATCTTTCCCCTTTTTCTTTTTCCCCTCTAACATCTGCCTTCTGTTTTTTTTTTGTTCTCTGTTCTCTCGCTAACGTATCGGTCTATAAAATGGTCTTGTGTGTTTTATTAACGTCATCAATCGATGAAAAAATTCTCAAAAATCAAATTAAAGCCCGAAATATCTTTCTTTTCAAATTTGAAAATAAAAAAATGTCATTTTTAAACTGTTTAAAAATTAGTAAGGTACCAACACAGGAAGGTCAACTACATATGAATGAAAGGCATGACATGAAAGCATAACAAAATAAATGACAGAATGGTTGAAAAAAAACAGTAAGTTACAAAGCTTCACAACCGATCACGAAGAGACAACTAGGCCGACGTTCCCAGGGGGCAACACGTTCAGAGAGGCAATGTATCAGAGGGGGCATTGAATCCAAGGGGGCAACCAGGGCTGATTTTTGGAGAGGCCAACTTTTTCGTTCACAGGGGGCATCGAGCCTCTCGTTCCAAGGGGGCATCTTCAGAGAGGCAACAGATTTTTCTCTTTTTTTGATAAGAGTAGTCTCAGGAGCAGAACAACAACTAAAAATAACAAAAATAGATACTAAGACAATGGGGGCCAAGAAAATGTGAAAATTATGAACATAGAAGCTAACTTTCCGGAAAAAACTCTATGTAGCTCATCAGTTTCAGCTGAAAAAATAACGGAAAAGATTTCAAATCAATGAAAATTTGAAAGTTTGAAGGAAGACAGAACGATTCCATCGAAAAACTAGCACATTCGTTACTGACTTGCCCCCTCTGAAGATGCCCCCTTGGAACGAGAGGCTCGGTTATTTCGGAGTCTCGTCCGGGGATCACTTCAAAAAAAAAACAGATAATATTCACTGTCTCCCTTCCGGAAAAGATTATTCAAGTCGTTACATAGATTGTTTTCTCAGAATTTCGATTGTTCATTCATCATTTCCTGCTGAAATATATCTTATTCATTTAAATTCTTTGGCCTTTCGACTTACCTTTTCAGTATACCATCATCAACTTCTTCCAATAATTCTAGTTCTTTAGATAGCTCTTCTTTGTTGTTATTCTGAAGACACACAATCTTGACAAAAATTAATTACTCACATTTAGTAGTTCATTACTCACCTTTAGTAGTTCGTTGAATCTTTCTTCTCGTTAAGCATAATAAAATCTCTGGTCATTGAACACATCTTTCACTGTTCGAAGAGATTCACCAATTTCGTTGAATTGATGTTGTAGAAATGAAAGAAGAGGATTTTTTTTCGAAATTCTGCCTGCGTGGAATTGTAGAGAAACAAAATAACTACAAAATAAGCGCCAAATGGAGGCAAAATATGGATAATAGGCTGATTTGGTGCGATCGAGGCGCTTCAGTGCAAAAATGGTTTTTCGACTGTTTTGCAAATTCTGCTGTTGTTATTAGTTTTCTCAAAAAAGTAGCTGCATGGAAATGTTCAGCGTTTCATGGCGAACACTTTGAGCGGTGAACGATACGAAAATTCTCAAAAATGACTGAGTTGATGGAGTTTCCGTGCGGCTGCCTCTGGACTGTGGAGCGAATTTCTTGCAGAATTTCGCCCAGAAACTGAAATTTTCAGAGGCTTGGATGAAATTCTTGATAGGAAATGATATTAGGTTGAGCGAAAAGTCTTTTGCCATTTTCTTTTTTACATCATTGCTCATCTTATTATTTATTTTTTTTTCAATTCCGTTTTTTTTATTTTTATAAAGCATGCTATGAGTGTTGAAAACATATAAAAAATCTTTTTGGTAATTGTCATAATGGCAGAGAATTTGCTCGTTGACCGACATGCCCTTCGAGGAGTATTTTTGTTCGAGTTTTTTAAGGGTCACAACAGCAACGAAGCTCGACAAAATATATATGTTGTGCTTTGCGATGAAGCTGTCTCTCGACAAGCAATCGAGTTTTGGTTCAAAAGATTCGAGGGAGAGAACTTCGTCCTTGATGATAAACCGACCTCGCTTGGATATTGATAATGATATCTTGAAAGCGTTAGAGGAGGAGCCGAGATCTTCTTCACGAGAAGTTTCGACAACTGTCGGGCATCCACAAACAACCGTCGTTGACCACCTTCATCAGATGGGAAGAGTTCACAAGTTCGTCCAGGTTTTTACGAATTCCCAGAAAACCCTACGTTGTGACTTGTCACTTTCGCTGCTCACCAGAAAATCAAATATAGACTGGATCAACAATCTTATTACTGGAGAGGAGAAGTGGGTTCTCTACGTGAATCATACCAGAAAGAGACAATGTGTACCGGTAGGAGAAGCAGCGGAATCGGACCCAAAAGGAGAAATTCACGAAAAAATCCATTTGGTGGGATAGCAAAGGAATCATTTTTCGAGAACTTCTACCGGATCGTGCCACCATTATCGCAGATGTATACCGCACACAACTGGAAAAGATGGTCCACTCTCATCGCTCTCTTCGCCGAAGAATGACAAATTTGATACTTCTGCATGACAACGCGAGGCCGCACACAACTTTGAAGACTCGCCAAAAGCTACAGTCGCTCGGAATCGAAGTCGTATTCGCCAGACTTGGCACCAACGGACTACCATCTTTTTCATTCGCTTCAAAATCACCTGGCCGAAACGAAGTTCCAAGATCGAAATGATGTCAAAAAGTGGCTCGGTGATTTTTTCGTCTCCAAGTCTCGAGAGTTTTACGCGAGCGGCATCGCTCAACTTCCATCACGTTGGCAACAAGTCATTGACTGAAATGGCGAATACATCTCTCATTGAAAACTGTTTCCTTTGAATAAATTTTGTTTTGAAAAAAAATGTAAAAATGGCAAAAGACTTTTCGCTCAACCTAATAGAAGAGAACAAGGTGGATGTTCCGAAACGGAATTTCGCTAAAAAAAACCCCCGAGTCCCGACTCATTCCGGCTGCTTCGTCAAGTGAGAAACTGCTCGCAACCGTTCACTGTTCCGGTCCTGTGAGCTGATCTTTTTGATTAAGAACGAGGTGATAAGAGGGGGGAGACTGAAGGAAAGGCTTTAAATCTCTTTCCGACCATAATTTCCAGTAGAGTTCCTTTCTAGCGGTTACAGCGAGGATCTCGTTGGCATGTATCGGAGTGATACGAGGGAGCCGCTCTTCAAAATTGCGAGAAAAGGTATCAGAAAGGAGTATTTAGAATAAAAGACCTTCTGATGTATCAATCTTTCCAACTTTCCGTTTATTCGGCGTTCGGGGCTCTTCCGACAAACGACGAACAATTCGAAAACAGGCGCCCCTCGAGAGAGAATGATATATTTTTCTATGCGAACTTTTCTTTCGGAACCATCACTTCGCCATATTTTATCATTTCCATCAATTCTAGTCGATTCTAGTCGATTCTCTCGATTCTACAGTAATTTTTGCGTCCATATAAGGCAAATTTCACGCGAAACGCGCCAGCACGCAAAACGCGCCATCAACCACACGCTTGTGCGTATGTTTCGACCGGGGTGCCGTGTAATGAATAATCTAGTGTATCAAACAGAAAAGACTTACCAGTTCTTTCTGTTCACCTTTACGCTTTCTATGGAGAAGTAGAGATTTCTTGACACGAGAAGCATTCTCCATCTTAGAAGAAAATATTGAACTTTGCTTGAAAAACATCTTCAAAATGAAATAACAACACAAAAACTGGAAAAAGATTCTGCGATGCAAATCGTTCCTCTGACCGAGCACAGTCACATATTTGCCCCAGTTGAACGCGTTGGGTTAGAGTGGAAGGCAGAGACGCGTCTGTGAGCAGAGACGCAGAGGAAGCATCGCACTCTTCCACTAACTTTTATGAATAGAGAAGAGCCCTTCTTTTCTTTTGTAGTTCGCGTTGATTTCGTGATTTCCCATCCGTGATTATCATTGTTATTTGTTTTGTTTTTAGGTCTCATAAGATGAAATTAAGTTTAATTCTTAATCTACAAGATCACGAAGGATCTTCCCATCGCAAAAAACCATTAAAATTTGATGAAGAGGCTTGTTTAAGAATTCAATTTTATCCAATTCAAGTGTTTTATTTTAGACCTCAGTCGAGCAATTGAGCAAGGCGATCAATTCTTTATGGAACATCGACGAGAAATATCAAGAGCTTTTTTTTAATGGCCAACAGATTCTATCTCTCAACTCAACGCTTCAAGATATCGGTGTCAAGGATGACGATGAAATTGTTGTAGTAAGTGTTTATTTTATTTTGTTTTATTTTTCTTATTTTTTAAAAACACATTTTGCTCCACTCAGCCTAATGTTTTCTTTGATTTTCAAATAAAAAATATGAATTTTATTCTTTTGAGGGTAAATTTAACGATTTTTGAGATTTAAAATAGTTTTACGCCATTATTAATTAGCTAAGTGAAAATTAATCTTTTTAGAAAAACTCGGAGCTTCCGTGGTGGTCACAGTATAAAAAGGCTGTTGGAATTGCAATGAAAGCAGGACCCGAAAAAATGGAAAATGCCAAAGAGGCCGTCAAGCTGCACACGCGATTACTGGAGAAAGGATTTTTCGACGTGTACAGCAGCTTCAACGAGTTTCGCATGGAAAACCATCACAAAGTGGCCTCTTGGACTGATGGAAACACAGAACTAATGAGAGAAGCCACTGTGAACCATTTCCGTGCCCTGCATTTCAAACGCGGCGCCGACGATGAGTCTGACTTCGTTTGTCGGTTCGAAGCTCGACCAAGAGATCTGGGAGGTTCACGAAAAAACACACTTGCTTATGTGCAACTTCATGGAGAGAAGGAAGAGACCAAGTACAACGTGAAGTAAGAATTTTCTCTAATTAGCGACAATTTAACTATCGTGTTTAGATGTCATCACTTCGGGTCTTCGAGTAACTCTGCAAAGGGTCAATCTCCTGATATTAAAGAGTTTTTTTGCTACAAACTCCTTGAACTCATCAACGTGGGACCGCATGCGCAATTCATCCTACCGAACAAATTGACTGGCAGCCGAACATCTATGTAATAATATTGAATTGTTTTTCCGATTTAAACGTTATCTAAACTTCAGGTACATCGCAACGAAATGGTGTGACAATTTTGTCCCTATTTCCCACATCGAAGAAGAAGATGTTAGTGCAGATATTCTTGTGCAGATTCTCTTGCTTGGCACTTTTCTTTTTATCGACGATTTACATTCTGATAATTGCGGTCAGTTTTTCAAAATATGAATTTTACTGGTTAAAAAACAAATAATTATTTTCATTTAGGTCAGTGGAAAGGCACCAAAGAGGCGGCTATCGTTGACTTTATGCCGAGATCATACACTTCGTACACGAATGTTAAGAAGGTCTTAAATTTTCAATTTTCTTTTTCTTTTTCCTTTGTTTTTTTTTTGCTTGTTTTATGTTGCATTTCCATTTCCAGGCTCTGCTCGACAACAGTTCATCGGTGTATTGGGAAGCAATCCATATTGACGCGTTGGAAAAATGCAATGTGAAATCGCGCTTGGAGATGGCAAAAGAGTGTCTAAAGAAATGGGATCTGCTGTCTAAGATCGAAATGGCCAACGAACAAATCAAGCCCGAGAAGGATCGAATGAAGCGACAAGACATTGGCTTCAAAGGCTTCAACAGTCCTACTGAAGAACTCGATCAATACATAATCGCTGTCAAGGAGAACCTAACAAAATTGATTGTGATGTTAAATGAAATTGACTTAAATGAATTGACTGTTAAATGAATTGACTGTGGTGTTTTATTATTCTTAGTAATTTAATGGTTTATTTAGATCTCCATTTAACTTCTAATGATAAAACTTTTGAATGCCAAAAAAAAAATCTTAAAGAAAAATTATGAAATACCAACTTTTTTTTCTTTAATTCCTTGAAGTGGTGAGGTGTCTCTCATAAAGATTCCTCTGAAGTTTTTTATCTTTAATAATTTTACAAGTTCTTCAAGATCATAAATTGTCAGAGGTTTAAGATTTTTTGAAAAGATCATTTATTTAGCATTTTTTTTATTCACCGTTCTAGCGCAATATTTCGACCATTTCGACCACTGGATTTCGACCACATTTTTAAGGTAGCGCATTTCGACCTTTTTACCATTTTTGAAAATTGTTGAAAATGACACATTTTCGAAGAGTTAGGACACAAAATCAATGGAAAAAAGCCTTAAAATGGCTGAAAAATGAGAAAATTGAGGATGGGCGAAAAGGTGCGCTAGAACGGCAAAATACATATTATTCCAGCTTTCTCTAATTAAAAGTGAGAAGGTTTTATTTGCTTTTATTTTTCTTTGTGGTCGTGGGTAATGCTTTTTGGGAAAGGATAATTGTAGTCTCTGTTTCTGTTAGCGAATTTTTCAGTGAACCGAACTGAAAGAACATGAAATGTTTCGAAGCTTCAAAAAAAAATATTGCAAGAAAAATCGGCATTTTTACATTCAGATCAAGAATGTGGAGAAAATGAAGTATTCCAAACTTGTGGATCCGCGTGTGAACCTTCTTGCGAAGATCTGATACCCGTGAGTAAGTTTTTTCATAGAACTACTGATTCTAGCTGTTGCAGTCTTTTTGTACTCTCCAATGTGTGGTGGGATTTCAGTGCAACGAAGGCTTCGTGAGGAATTCGGTCAAAAAATGCGTCCCTCCGAACCAGTGCCCCTCTTTCAAAGCAACAACGGAATATTCAGATGGTCATTAGCAGTGTGTGGTTTCGAGACTCATCTCGAGAAGTCTCGAGATGGGGGTACCACGGAATAGAACTCGCCGGAATAGAACTTGCTACGGAATAGAACTTGCTACGGAAAGAACCCGCCGGAATAGAACTCGGCCGCAATAGAACCCGCCGGAATAGTACTCGGCCGGAATAGAACTTGCCGGAATAGTACTCGGCCGGAATAGAACTTTTTACTTGGCCTTACTCATTTTTGAAAAATTTTGAAATTTAGTGATAATTTTACTCGAATTTTTGCTAAGCGAAAATATAAAAAGAGGAATCACAAAAAAAGTCGATACGCGCGCAATCCACCAAAACGGAGTTCTATTCCGGCGGGTTTTATTGCGGCCGAGTTCTATTGCGGCCGAGTTCTATTCCGGCGGGTTCTATTACGTATTATCTGTTTTTTTTGAAGTGATCCCCGGACGAGACTCCGAAATAACGGGTCTCGCCACGCCAGGCGTAGTTGTTTAGCGAAATGTTTGGGCGCGAGATTTGAAACGAATAAAATGTTTCAATCTCTTCTTCCGCAATTATTCGTTTCAAATCTCGCGCGGCGAATATTTCGCTAAACAACTACTCCTAGCGTGGTGCGTTATGTCGGAGTCTCGTACCGGGGGATCACTTCAAAAGAAACAGATAATAGCAAGTTCTCTTCCGTCCCAGTTCTAATCCGGCGAGTTCTATTCCGGAAAAATTGAGAACGAGCAAACAATTTTAACTGAATTACTTGCAAAAGAAGTACCCAGTCTCTAAGACTTTATTGACATTTTTTTGGAAATTACTTCAAAATTAGCAAGAAATCGTGGGTAGCGAAAAAAATGAAAATCGGAAACCATTGGTAGTTGGGAATCGAATGGGACATTGGCATTGTAAAATAATAGTAGTGGAAGATCACTGCAAGTGAATAATTGGAAGTCAAGAATAAAACAGTCTGAAAAAATCCTTTACGAAAATATACGGCTACCAGTTTATTTGCAAAAGATTCCTAGAAAGGTGAGAAGGAGATAGTTTCTTAATACTTTTCCAAGGCACAGAAGCATAAATTTCACGCTTCGGTTGTGACTGCTTATAAATAAAGTAAGGGGTCGCAGTAATTTTCTGTTCACTTTACTTCGTATTTCGGAAATCTACTATTGAAAAATGGATAATAGATTCTTATTCGGTTTGTGCGTGTCAAAAGTTGGATTGAGAGACGTACGAAAAGTAATGAAGAATGATTAATTCATAAATTTTCAGAGAGTTGAGATACTTGTTCAGAAGATTATTGAAATGCAAACGAAATTAGAAACATTGACTACTGCTTACAAAACTTCTCTTGCTTCTAGCGGACACAATTTACTGACTCCACTTTTATCAAAAAGTGAAAACTCCAAGAACTCAATCTTACTAAGAGATTTTGAAAGTTTGTTTCTTTTTAAAATTATACATTCTTATGCTTTCGTGATGGGATGCATAGAACACGTAATAGCGATTCAAAATTAAGCAAGCGATTCTTACAACAAGAATTTTGCTTTTATAGATATTTCTATGCTACTCGAACAACTTGAAGAATGTGTCGATATTGAACGGCTGGGCTGTGTGACATCCCATTTGATGGAATCTTATCACCATTTTGACAAGAATTACCTGAAAGTAATTTATCCTATCTTTAGGTTAATTATTATTCATTTAAAATATTTTTTTCAAAGGGATCCGAGCAATCATTTCTATTGCATACATTTCGAGAAAAACGTGGATACTTTTTTCGACAATCAGAAATGAAACTAGAAGAGTTCTGTGACCGAATTATGATCATGGGTGCCGAGCATCGATGTGAGTAACATTTCAAAATCAGATTATGTTATTAAAAGTTTGGCTAGTCAAGAAGGATGTGATTTTTTCCGCCAAGAAAAGTGTTATTAGACTCATCTTTCTTGTCTTGCTGTTTTGTATTGACTGCTCCTTCTTCGTGTCTAAACAAGAACTTTAAAAAACGCTAAAATAATAGAAATATCACTTTTTCAAAAAAAAACTCACAAACATTGGAATATACTTCAGCTCTAAAATGCTCGTTCGACCACGACCTCAATGTGGAAACTGATACAATGAAAAAAAATTTCACCGAAATATTGAAAAATTCTTTCCAGAAAAAAAGAGTTCAGAAATTGAAACAATTTGTGGAAGTTCTAGATTCTCTAGTCAGTTTAATAACTTCTTTAAAATTATGTGCTATCAATGTCTCTGTCTTTCAGAATCTCGAAACATGTAGCAAACACGTTGAAGAGTACAAAAAAACAATTAGAAGAAGCAATTTATTGAAGAATGTAGTCTTCAATTCAGAGAAGAACTTGAGATCGTGGCAGTTCAGGATTAAGTATGAGAAACGAGGAAAAACTTACGGTTCACCATGTTTTTTCAGAAAAATTCCATTCATAAGTTTTGAGAGCCTAATTTCTTTGAAAAAAGAATTGTGCTCAAAAACGGCAAAAGTAATCCCATACTCTAAAAAAGTTAAAAAAGCAACTTTTGCAGTCTGTCAAAATACGACACGAAATATCTCAGTGGGAAAATAATTCAATCCTTGATAAACAATACCTAGAACAAATGAGAAAAAGGATGAATTTCAATTTGGCTGAAATTTTGCGGAAGAACACTCAAGTTCAAATAAAAGGTTGTCGTCTGATCCGGCAAGCTACGTCGAGACGACTTCTCACACACAATGAGTGTTTTGCGGGCCATTTCAGCTGTTTTAATATTCCTCAGCCCAATAGTTAAAAGTATACTGTTTGAAAAATAAACTTGCATAAATGAAGCACAACAACGTAAAAAAGAGTGACCTCTCCTAGTCGTTGAACGATAAAGGAGCACCTCTTTGAGTGCGTCTATCTCTCCTCATGCGACGGCGTACCGTTGAGCACTACATATATGTTGCTTGCTGCGAACCAAATAGGCCCGCAGGGTGCTCTTTGCAACTCGATCGTGCGTTCGATAAGCTAAGAGCATTCTATTTCAAAAACTGTTCGTCGCAGATTCGAACAGAATACCGAATAATGTAATGATGCCAAACGGAAACGTGCCCACTAATCTCCAATTTACACGGATTCTCAGGAGCTCTCATTGTTCCCTAAAATTAGTGTTTAAACAGTTACCGACTTTGGAGCATCGGCATCTACAGTTAATTAGTTAATTTGTCGAAAAATTATCTGAACAGTATCGTTTTTGAAAAACGAAAAAATTCTATGAAAACTTTATATTCTGAAAAAAAAAACATACAATTGTTTTCGAATTTGTGAAATTCCAGATGAAGCTGCATGAAACACGCGTTTATTTCATTTATCTTACAAACAAATCAACATGTCTTCAAAGTTTGCTAGTTCAAACTTTGTTCATCCGTGATACATGGGTACAAAATATGAAAATCGATCCGTCACCAGCAACAATAGCTCGAATAAGAGAAGAAAAAATAGTGAAGTAATGACAGTCAATTTTTCAAAAATAAGCAGTGTCGTGGAAAACTATCAGGTTAATTTTCGTGAAAAGTTATCAAAAAGAGCCAAATATAATCGATAAGTTAAGAAAAAAAGCAACGTGAGTTGGAGGTTAGGTGCAAAGTGAAAATCAAGCAAGTGTTGTTTTTTAGAACGGATTAGCAAATGGGTTCGCTTGAGGCAAAGCTCCACGAGGAGCCATAGATGGAATCGGAGGGGCTTGTCCTTGGGCTGCTCTCATTTCGTTCAAAGTGGGAGACTTACGCTGCTGTGCGACGAAAGGGTTCGCGGCTGGAGTAGTTCCTGTGAGGAATGGGTTTCCTCCTAAAAAATGAAAACTTTATCTTTTTCGATAAAAATATATACCTGTTTGATTTGTGGATGTGCTTCCGAGCAAGTTGTCCAAGTTCACCAAGTTGGAGTTCTCTCCCAGAAAGTTTTCTGGGGTCTTTCTGGTTCCATTGAAAGAGCTTGTGGTGTTGGCGAAAGAGTTAGTTGGTGAGAGAAGCTAAAAAGTCATGATTTAAAAAAAATTTATATTTTCAACTTACATCTCCACCAAGAAGATCCAGTGAAGCGTCGTTGACCGGAGTAGTTGAACTCGTCGTTTTCGTCTCCCATGCAGCAAATGGATCAGAGTTCGGAGCCGGTTGTTTCACTGTGCCTTGTGAAACTGTTCCAGAAGACCATGGGTCGTTGGAAGCAGTCGAATTCGGGAACATCGGATCATTATTAGTGGCTACTCCAAAAGAGCTCGTTCCTTGCGGAACACCCCAAGGGTCAACCATTCCGATGTTGTTCCATGTAGTTGACGACGAAGACTGATCGTTGCCAGTCACAAGCTCTCCAACTCCGAGCGAGAGCAAGTCATCAAGAGCTGACTGAGTCAGCTGTCCGCTGCTTACAGTTCCTTGCTTAGTTGTTGCCAAGCGATTAGCCTCCTGTAACTGGTAAAAATTTTATAATTTTCTTCTTCTCAAGCTTACTTTTTGAGACTCTTCCAACGCCATTTGAAGACGAGCATCGTCGCTTTTTCGCATTTCGTCCTGTTTTTCACATTCTTCACGAGAGAGGGCGAGCGCAATTTGAAGTTGCATTTCCTCCTCGGTTGCGGTCGAGGGACGAGCTTCTTCATACTCCGGATCTGAACGCGTTGGTGTAGAGATACTAAAAAGTGATAGCCTACCAAGAGACGCTTCAAGAACTTGATGACGGTTGCGTCGACTTTCAGATCCAACAGATCCCGGATTGTTCTGCTTGAACTTATTTCTTGTCAAAATGAAGCGAGTTCTTTCATTTTTCAAGCGTTCGTCATCCGAGAGAAGCGAAGTAATTTGCTTTGCTTTCTCCCGAATGTTCAGACCTTGGTCTCGATTGTCTTCGATATGTTGGAAGTCTTTGAGTGTTTCAATTGTGAAAACATTTTCACGACATTGTTGAGCAACCTGAAATGATAATATTCTTATAACACAGTGTAACGTGAAACTGCCCAGCCGTTTCTAGAAAAAGTTAACATGCCTTTTCGTGCCCACACTTGATGAGAAAATCTAGCAGAACTAGACTTTTGTACACGTGTCGCCAATTCTTGCCCGAGTCGTTCAATCGCTTCCAGACAATTGACATGATCTCAGTGAAGGCCATAGGATTGTGAGTCAAATCAGCGATTTCCGACATGAGCGCAGTAGATGGGCCCCACGGATCGTTGCTGGTAGCTTCACGAACTTTGACTTGAGCGTCAGAAAAATTATAGGCCACATTCTTCACCTGACGGCGGATCGTAGAAATCGACATGCTTGACCTAAAAATGTTATAGGTTATTGCATATACTACGTGTCGCAAAAAAGAAAAAATGAAATGAAAGTAAGGAAAGCATTGAGTAACCAGCAATCAATAGCATATAAAGCCCTTGTTCAATTGATAACATCAAAAAACAACTATTAGATAGGGCAGACCGGAAAAAGGTAACTGATTTCGTTACTAAATGAGATAGGGTAACGGACAGCGTGAGTGTGTGCGTCTCAGCGAGTGAGTGTGAGTGTGAGTGTGAGCGTTCTGATCATGAGTGACGAAGAGTGGGAGCGTGTGTGTATATGTGTGTGTTTGAGCGACCGTGTGTGTGTGTGTGTGCGTGTGTGTGTATGTCATTGAGCGTATGTGAGCGGGTCTGTGGGTGGCTTATTGATATTTTCTGCGCAGAAAAAACAATGAACGATTAGGCAGATAAACTGAACATTCTACGAATGCAGGTGCAAGTTAGATTAACTGATTTGAACAACATATCGAAATAAAAATCTAAAATCTTAGTGAGTGATGTGACCATGCAAGTTCGGTGGTTGTGAATAAGAGATACGAAAGACACGTTCAATGCAGACTTCTTGCGAGGAGTGGGCGGTGTGCGCGTAGAAGAAAAAGGAAGCTTAGAATACAAACAGGTTTTGCGTTATTTCGATACAAAGATCAAACGCGTTGTATTTTTTGCTGCATTATGACGAAATTAGATAATTGTTTGATGTTCAGCAGAAGCATCATTCAAATTCGACAATGATAAGTTTTAAGAATGAAAGATATTAAATTCAGATCTCACTAATTTTTTCAATAAGGTTTTTTCGATTGTTGATCTAATAATAACTGCAAAAAAAAATCAAAAATGAACATAAATACAAAAGACACTAATCGAAACTGTTTATTATGGCAATAAATTCATTCAAAAACGATCTGAAAACAAAAAATCAAAGTTTGTTGCTAGGACCGTCTGCTTTTTCCATGTCTCGATGGTTCACGATAGATAATGTGTTCATCTTAATTCATATTCATTTATTCAATTTTTGTAACTCTTCTGTTACCTGTGGATCAAATGACGACTGCTGTTTTGAATGAGTTCGAGGAACATGAGAAGTGTCAATTTTATATACAACTGGGTCGTCTTCTTTTCTTTGTGCTGATTTATCAGAATCTCTGAATTGTCAATAGGTTCTCGGTAAAGGTGTTTGACATACTCAAAATATGAGCTTTCCCCTTGTGTCTGGGCTTTCCATTCTTGATGATCTTGAATTTGCTGACGTGGCAGTGGTCGAGCATGTACCGGTTGTGTTTTGGGAGTGTCTTGCTATAATTTATGATTTTTCCTTGATGCTACAGTTTACTCTCAAAAAATAACCATTTGCTGTCGTTGGGGTTGTGAAAACTGCGAGTGAGATTGAGGTTGAATCGTTGATTGACTTTGTTTTTGAAACTTCGGTTGTTGATCTTCGTGTACCATTCTGTATATGACGAAGAAAGTGTATTATGTTTAAAAACCTCTCTTCCTAGTGTTTTTTAAAATCACTTAAGTTAAAAAATAATGTATTTTCTAAGCCATGTGTCATTTTTACTGGCTTAAAAACTAAAAAACAATCATTTTCACAGGAAGATGAAATATAAACACCCTCACCGTTGAGTAGCTGTATAGTGTTGTTGTTGTTGTGGAAGAGATGTGTACTGATAAGTCATTTGGTTCTGATAGTTGGGTTGCGTAGTTGAATAACGTCGTCTTGAATTGTCGATGTCCATAGTTTCAGCTTCCTCAAATGATGATGATGGAGGCAAGGTGTTTGATGAAGAACTTGATGGCTGAAAAGTTGAATTTTATTCAACATATATTCAGTTAGTTTCTCACTTGTACAGAGTCCAAAACCATTGTTGAATGCATCTGATTGGACTGTTGCATATAGACAGGTTGGGAAATTGGATTGCCGTGTGATACAGGCTGTAAGACTAATTTAAACAGAATGATTGAAACATTTCTTAAACGTACCGGTTGAGAAGGTTGTCGTTCCTCTTTCTGCTTCAAAAATGGATGACGAACTACATAATACGGCGAAATCCTCTGCTTGGGATCAAACTGGAGCATTCTTTTAATCAGATCTTTGAACTTGCTATAGTCTTCCACAGAATGACCCGGCTCTCCCAGTCTTCGTCCTCCGGGACCACCTGATGTCACTCCGAGGATTTCGTGTAATTTCCGTGCTCCAGGTGCTTTGTAGATATTCCGATACGCATCGCGCGTTTTTTTGCAGAAATATAAGCCATCTTCAGTCTTTTCGAAATACTTGTGGGTTTTCGACCCAATATCCAGCATTTCTTTTGGTGGCATCCCCAAAACTTCCACAATTTTCATCATTTGATCAACTTCTGATGAACCAGCAAATAGAGGTTCGCCGGTATGCATTTCAACCAATATGCATCCCAGAGACCACATGTCTATTTTTGTATCGTAAGCAATTCCGAGAAGAACTTCGGGGGATCGATAAAATCGTGATTGAATGTATTGATAAATTCGATGTCCTGTTTGGCACGAAGAGCCAAAATCGATCACTCGTATTTGAGAACGCTTTGCATTAACGAGAAGAACGTTTTCTGGTTTCAGGTCACAGTGAATGATTGATAGTTCCGGAGATGACAAAAATAAAAGTGTCTTTCCCAGTTGCTGTGCAAATTTACGAGCCAAGTTGAGAGAAACCCCACGAAAGCTGGTGTTTTTCAGAAGATCGTAGAGATTGTAAGAAAGCAATTCGAACACAAGACATAAATGGGCTCGATGAACGAAATGGCCTTTCAATGACACTGTAAATTGAAACAGATTAAAATAGTTGAGCAACTTTCAAGTAAAACATACCGATGTTGTACTTGTTATCCTTGTCATGAGCATTTGTCATTTCAAGCAAATGGATCTCAATCTGCGCTTGATCAAAGAAAGTTTTCTTGTTTTTGATAATTTTGATTGCTACTTCCTCTTTGTTCACAGTATCGAACGCTTTTGTAACTTGACCAAATGACCCTTTTCCTACGGGAGTGTCACTCAAAATGACGTACCTGAATTAAAGCTCAGTTTTACTCAAATTTTTGTGTGGATACCGCTTATCAAAAATTTCGCCATTCTTAAGAATGTAATCATAGTTTTGATCATCGTAGCCACCATTATATGGGCCGCCTCGACTACTCCTCTGACGCTGTTGCTGCTGCAAATCTGTTTCTGTTCGCATGGGAACCACCATTGTAGATGTTGGCGGTGCATTCGTATCAAGTAGAGGTGGTCTGAACTTTCAAAATGCTGATCTCAGTTTGCCACAGACAGTGCTTACGCTTTTTGGTGTACGTCGTTTTGATACTGAGAACTTTCAGGGTTATTGTAAGATATCTGAAACACAATTTTTTTTCAGGATGTGTCTAAAAAGTGAATTGGTTTCGTTTAAAAAAGTGTTTATGAGTTCTGGCCAATTTGTTGCGGAATGGGTGGTCGAGTAGTTCAAATTCTATTTTGAAAAATTAGTAATTTGAAAAAAAAAACTAATGGGATTTCTCAAATTTGTAATGGCTCCACTGCGGAGTATCACGAATTAGGGGAAATATTGTAGAAATTGATAGTATTTTGATGATCTTACTGAATTATGGATGGAGAACGTGTCACAAAGGCTCGTTCCGGTACTGTCTTTCATTTCCTTGTTTTTCAGACCGTCATTCCTGTTCCTCTCTTCACGCCTTATATCTTTTCGAAGGTAGAACGACTGAAAATGATGCTGATTCCATAGATTTCTGGATTTCTAGTTAATTTCGCTTTTAACAAATCTCACTTCATTGATAGACTTGTAGGTTTTGATTAGATCACTTGTGAGTTTTCTGACAGGTGCGTCTTGAGGATTCCTGAACTGTTGAGCAGGCAACCCTGTAGAAAGAAAAATCGTAAATTCATGAAAACATATCTTGATGGCTACCTGGAACTATTCCACTCTGCGAAGCTGGAATTTGGTCGCTGCGAAAAGGGCCAATGTTTCTCTGGATTATATATTTTTTTTTGAAATGTGACTTTGAACTTTTTATTACTTTTTTTACTGCGTGCTTCTCAGATGCAGTACCAGATGAATGAGCAATTTCCGAATGAGCCATAGATGGACGGTGTTTTTTCGGACGAACCGACGTCTCCTGGAAATCAAATGATTAGACGACATTGAATGCGGCTCTGTGGAACTTGTCAAACTAGAATTTTCTTGAAATCTTCAAATTTAACGAATAATTATCAAAAAAGCATCTGATCTGCTATGTAACAAATTTTTCACGGCAACATTCATTTCAACATATTGATATTGCGTGGTTTCAGAGAATCGAAAAACTATTTCCTATATTAATTTTTGGAAAAATAAAATCTCATTTTGTGAAACTGAAATTACTAGTTCAAATCACACTGATAAAGTAGGTTTTTCATTTCCTCACTTTCCACACGGCAATTCTAATTTGAAACAGATGAACTACTCTCAGTCAAATTAAATTCGTCAACAAAAACACTGAAAAATGGTTTTTTTGTCAATTCAAAAAAAGACTTTTAAAAGATGATTTTCCAGAAACTTTAGGAAATTATCAAAATAATTTTTAAGAAATGAGACAACAGTTTTTAATTGTTATGTCTTTAATAAAATAGTTTGATAATAAGCTCGCAGTGTTCTAAAGAACATAGCAAGACGCTGATGTGCCTCAGTTGCAACGCAAACGTTGAGTTTGATGCGTACGCAGAGCAACAGTGTAAAGCATCGCAAAGCATTTGAAGTATTTTAGTTAAAAGCCAAATCATTCTTGAGTAGCAGATCACGAACGCAAGAAAATAACCTCATTATGAACGAATCAACAGTTAAAGTTAACAATGGATCATGAGTGCAGCTCACCTCTTGTGGGTAGAATGCATGAAAACTGTTTTTAATCGATGCAATTGGTCGCTGTGGAACTCTTAACTTGCCCTGCGCTTGGCGACTGAGGGATGTGATATATCCTAAGCGTTGAAGGCTTAATTGATGTTTTTGCTTTTCGTCTTGGTCATTTCCTCTGTGTTTTTCCGATTGTTCATGTTCTAGCGAAACTGATTTAGGTGTTTGAAAATCTTTGTGCACCGGTTCAGTTGTGTTCGGATTATTATTTTTAAAAGACGCAGAAAACAATTCAGGATTGTTCTGAATGTTCGAATAACTTGATGGTATTTGATGTGGCCACTCCTGATGGTTTTGATTCGGTTTTGTGTGCATATTGTCTGTAATATGATCACTGTTTCATTCGAGAAAGATCAATAGTAATTTTCGTTGCGTGTAGTTGCGAGATTCCAAAAATCTTCAATTCCAGTATTTGCACAAATGAAAATTAAATGATGTCTTCACGTTCGTTCAAAAAGTCATCATGAAAAATTGTTTTCCTATATGTTCATCGCACTTATTTTATAAAGGATAGATACTGAAAAAGACGTGAATGCAACAAACTAGTTGAAAAATCAATTACAAGCTTTTCATTTTGAATTTTTTTTTTCTAGATAATTTTTCTACAAGCGTACGACTTACAAGTCTTCTTCAAACATTGGAGAATTATAGAAAAAAACAAAAACTAACGCTAAAAAGAGTGTGAAAAAACGGAGAGAGAGACAGACAGAGACGGAGACGGAGGAGACACGCAAATCATACGCAATGCTTTGTGTAGGTCTCCTAGGATTGGCACCATATTGGAAATACAATTATATACGCTTTGTTTGTAGCGTGGATGAAACAATGTTCGATTACTGGTTTCAGTGTTAAATGCGTGGAAACATTTCCTACTTTAATCTTACATTTCCCAACATATGTAGACTCAATTTTTTCCGACACCGCTGTTGATTTTGAATAATACTGGTTATACATTCAATCGAATTTCAATATATGATTGAATAGAAATGAAAGAGTTTAGGTTCACATTTATTCGAACTCTGCTCAAAAAATATTAGAAATGGCGGAAAAGGGGAAGCGAGGAGACAAAAATGTTACCTCGAAAGCGTGAAAAAGTTTATTAGAAACGCAAAATATGGAACTGGAATGAAATTAATCTATGTCGAATAAATGGTAATAGAAAGTCGTTCAGAAAAATAACTGTGCCGAACAAGATATAACAAACTAACTTTGGCGAAAAAAGCAAGAAGAACCGATTCTCCAGCAACAGCATACACGAGGAAGCGTCACGGCTACTGAAAAGCGGGGTGACGTCAAAGTGGTGGTTGCTTTTGTAAAAAAAAAACAATTCCGAGAATCATAATTTTTTGATAGGAGAAGCATCATTACTGTCAAATAATAAGTTGAAACATGATCGCTTATAATTTGACAAGTAATAAAGTTTGTTACTTGCACCATGAATGAAGTTTCCCAGGAAGAAGCTGGCATCCTTTTCTTTTATGTAAATTTTTGTTAATTCTTCATATAATTTTCTCTCGATCTGTTGTCAGCGTTTCTATTACATTATTTTACATTCTTTCAATGAAACAAGCGCTCAAACTTTCAAGATTTTTCAGTACCAAAGGAAATCTCATTCGGGCATCTTTTGAGTGGAGTGGTTTTCTTCTTAACAAATTACCTATTACTACAGCATGTGTAGTAATGTGTTGGTTGTGTAGATGTTTCAAACTGTATCTCACCATCAGATTGTTCTCTTTGAACAAGTTTATAACGTTTAACCTAAAACTGTGACATTTTCTTACATCGCTGTGAAAGACAATATTGTGCGAAGAGAATATATTCAGAATTTCCTCCGACAGTAACCAGATATATTTGTTTTGTTGTTGACATTCACCGTAAAGATCGTAGAGGATTAAGGAGATCTGTTTTATGACACCTCTGCACAGTCCTTTTTCATATTGAAAGTTTTCACAGATTTTTTATATGAGTTTCATGAAAGAATTTGAACACCTGGAATTACCAAACTTTGAATTTTGAAAAAGTGGATATCCTTTTCCGTTGTATCAAGAGGAATTTTAGTTATGCATACTTCAGGAAAAATTATTCATTCGTTTCAGCTTTCAGTGACACGTCTGACATTTTCTAAGTGATATTTTTCCCAATAGCTGTGAAGCAACTAGCAACTATTGATGCCATCTTCAAAAACTGTGGAGTTGAAGGGATTGGCTTAACATTTTGCTCTACAAGAACTGTTAATTGAAGAACACCAGTATTACGTCAGAAAATGGATAAAGTACATTTGCCAGCAATATTTTGTAGCTAGTTTCGTTTCCAGGACTTCGAAATCGACGATCGGGGCTCCAATTGTCGCAATGATAGAAGTGGTTATTTTATACGATACTTTTGTGCAGGGTTTTTAATATTGATTTGTGCAGTTGTCATACTTTCTATTTTTTATTCAATTTTCGAAAAACGTAAGTTTGAACTCATATCAGTATATAACATTTAAAAACTGTTCATTCAGCTGTTGAAATTGGTCCGATCTCATTTTTGAATAAAACAGAAGTAAACTCATCAACTACAATGAGAGAAACAGTTTCCTTTTCTTCGAACCCAAATTATGTAAAATTCACACTCGCTGAACTTTTTTCTGGCAAACGCTTTCTGAGAGAAAGTTACGAATTCGTATGGTTGCCGGATGGTTCTTTTGTCTACGAATCGGGAAATAATTTAACGGTAATTTTTAACTTTTTTCTATGCGCAAACGAACACAAAGCGAACTCAGCAAGCCAAACCCTTTAAAAAATATATAGAAAACTCTAGTTCCAGTTTTGAGAATGAGATCTGAAAATGAGAACTTTTATTTTTGCTGAAATCGAGTTGTGCATAGGCGAATCTTCCTTCACCTTCCTCTTAACACAATCTGAACCATTTTTTCAGTCCGAATCTCACGCATCCAGAGTATTTCCAATGGCTTCCAATCCGGAATTCTTCCTTGACAATTTTGAGTATTCGAAAAGTTTATCGTCTGACCAAAAATATGTATCTTTATCTCAAAATGTCAAAACAGTAAACAAATTAGAATTAATGAAAACATTTATGATTTGAAGGTCTTTCGTCATTCTTCGGAACGTCTTTATAAAATAGTCAAGCTGAACAACGGCTCAATATTAAGGTTAAACATTTTAGATCCTATATAAAGGGAGTTATTCAGAGATGTCTGGAATGTTGGTCTGGAAGAAGACGCTATAATTCAAGCTTTCCACTGGAACCCCAAAAACAACAGCCATGATTTTGTGTTTGTACACAAGTACAACCTTTATTATCAAAGCGATCCCGAAAATCAAACAACCGTCATTCAATTGACATCGAATGGAACTTTTTTGGAAAGATTTGGCATACCAAACTGGCTTTACGAAGAAGAAATACTTGAAGGTGGAAGTGCTGTCACTTGGTCTTCATCGGGGCGTTATGTCTCATATTTAAAGTGAAAAGCTACGTTAAAGAACTCACGTATGATAATCAACTTCCAGATTTGATGACCAATTGGTAAATAAGATATTCTTGCCGAGTTACACCAATGATGACCAGTATGTCGAGTACACTGAACTGCCATATCCAAAAGCTGGAGTCATCCACAACACATTGGTCACTCAGTTCATTTGGGATATCAAAACGCACAAAATAGTAGAAACTGCACCCCCAAATGGGATCGGATCAAGAAATGAGAGCTACTACATTTTTCGACACCTATGGATCAAAATGCCGTCAAATGCTCCAGATTTGGGTGCTGAACGGCTAGTCACGGTTTGGGCCAATCGAGATCAAAATGAAGTCTACTTCTCACTTTGCAATGAACAAGACTGCATAATGGTTCACAATTGCTTTATTCTAATTTTGTCTTTAAAAAAGTTTTCAGACCTTCTCCCAAGCGATGAAAATAGGGAACAGAAGTTTATGGGCAGAACCGCAGGAAGTCGGTTGTATTCATCAAACAGAATACGGCTTTTTAACCATTCTGCCTCATAACTATGATGACAATATATACAATCATGTTGCTCACATCGAGTTAGATTCTGCCGGCACCGGAAAAATAACTCAATGGATCGGCAAAGATTTTGACATAGTATCAATTGTGGGTTACTCTCTGAAACAAAACACACTTGTTGTACATTCCTATGGTAAAGAAATCGGCGAAGTGAACAACTATGTTATAACAGATGCGCTACATAACGATTCGGTGTGTTGTTTTGAATTGGCCTCAGTTATATTGTACCATTCAGAATGAATTGAAAAAAATAAGCGATTTGATTCCTGACTGTGTGACCTCTTCAGTTGCATCAATGAACCCCACAGGAGAAAGATTGATGGTGCAGTGTCAGGAACCATTCGAAAATACAAAATTATACTTATTGGATATAAACAACACCAGCAAACGTAAACGACCAATCATTTGAAAAAAAACTGCTTCATTACAGAAATTCTATTGAGCGATACACAAAAGGCACATCTTCCGTTCGACAAACCCAGTTTGAAATATGGTAAATTCAAGCTGTCCTCTGGAATCGGTGAAGCAGTAGTGAAATTGGTTTTAAACCTGAAGAAATCTTCAGATGGGCATTATATGATGATGATTCCTCCTAATTTGAAAAATGGAAAGAAACTTCCTCTTTTGCTCGACTTGTAAGTTTGAAAGTCGAAATGAGCGTTTCTTCAGAATTTCGTTTTGAGATATGGTGGACCGAATAGCAAGAAAGTTATGAAAAAAACCCCCTCGGCCCACTTGATTCAAATTTGTTCTCAGCATGAGACAATAGTAGTGAATGTTGACGTTAGCGGTACCGCAGGAAGAGGTAACTGGAAAACGCGGGACAGAACTTGAATTGAAAAGTTGATAAGAGTTTTTGAAGGTTGGAATATTAAGGAGCCAGTATTTAAACATCTCGGTGAAATGGAAATGCAAGACACGTTGGAAATGATTCAACATTTCATTCAAGAAAACAACTTTATTGATGAAAACAGAATTGCCGTCATGGGCTGGGTGAGCACTTTAGCGAACACGTTTTTTTGTGACATTTAAAAAATGCACAAACAATCATAAACAAAGCACTTGACTCAAACCATCGTTGGAATCATGAATCATTGTTGAAATTGAGAATAATATTTGACATATAGATCTTAACGACAAGTCTGCATTGTCCCAATAGTCGAGAAAAATCGTAAGATTTCAGAAATTCTTATCAAACTTTTTTCTTCATTTTTCAGCACGAGCCTTCAATTAGGTTTCAGAAGCTCAAGTTTTTGTTTATGCAGACAGCAGAGAAAACTTTCAGTTGGTTCGCGAAACCCCCATTTACACTTCTCATCTGTCGAATTTCTCTAGATTCTTACTTTGCCACAAGAGTTTTATCGAATAGTTTTCGATAGATGAAAACTCGAAAAACTGAAAACTCAGCTTTTCAAAAAAGAAAAAAACTTTGAAACATTTTTCAAATCGTAATCATTCATTTCTTCTCAGTCTTATGGAGGATTCTTAGCCACGAAAATTGCGATAAAAGATCAAGGTGAACTAATCAGGTGTGCAATAGCGATATCTCCTGTAACGAACTTTAAGTACTACGGTAATTGTCACAAAGAAGGTTTTTGGTTCATTATTGATTATAGATACTGCGTATACGGAGCGATACTTAGGCCAACCAGCTGATAATGTTCAAGGTTATGAAGATACTAATTTGATACCAAATGCGAAAAACCTCACTGCCGTGAAATATTTATTGGCCCATGGCGAAAAAGACGGTAACTTTTTTTTCAAATCTACCACTAAATGTTTTTTGAAGACAATGTTCATTTTCAAAACTCAGCAATATGGTCTGAAGCTTTACAACTAGAAGGTGTACATTATACACAACTGGTTTGTCTTCCTTTTTTTTCATGGTAAAATACAAACTTGAAGACTTACGCCAACGAAGCTCACAATTTGATTGGGAAAATACAACATCTGTATCAAGAGATAGATTTTTTTTTGGAACACGAATGTTTTCTTCCAAGCGCTCATTGATTTTTGTTTTTATTTCTCGAAAATTTCCTGTCAATATGGCCAGAATAAAGATTTTCCCAAATTGTTTAAAATGTGTTTTTGACCATCATTCTTCAATGTTTCCAAGATACCAGTAAAATTCGAATAGGAAACCCATCACTCGCACTTGCCCAGTAGGTAATTTTTTGTTTCAAATGATTCCTTACACTATGCATATTCAGAGACTGAATAAACTACATCGCTGTTATGTTAGCTCTCTTTTTTCCAATGAAAAAAGGTTTGTGAGTTTCATGTGGTGTGCTGCCGACTCTAGATTCGAGAGCAGAGAAGCCAGTGAGTATGCTTTTGTCTGTCGGTCTGTGTCTGAATGTGATAGTGAGTGTTGGAATGAGCGCCTGTGAGAGTAAGAGAAAGAGGGAGCGGGAGTGCGTGTATATGCGTGTCCGTGTGTGCCTTCAAAAACGAGAGTCTTTCTCACTTTATTTTTGAACTTTGAACATTTTGCAACGCCTCTCTTGAAACACACGTTCGAGAAAAATAAATTTTTGATATTTGTCAAGTCTAAATGTGTCTGTGAAGCATCAGAAAATAGATTTCGCAAAAATGCACTTTTAAAAATGCATTATCTAATTTTCCTTCTGTACCTTTTTTCGGATATTATCGGTATCAAAACTTGGCAGCTGGCTCATTCAATGCATTGAATGTGTGGGTGTTTCTATTTGCGACTATCATCGGGTTTACCTGTGTAAGCGGAAATCAATTTTTTGAAGGGTTGTGTTTGTTCTCTGACATCACAGCACTGACGCAAGGCAATTTTCAAAATGAACTTCTGCTCTGGTTCTATACTGTGAACATTTGTTTCTTTTCAAAATTCCTTCTAGACTTGTTCAATATTTCTAGAAAAACTAAGTGACTCACCAACAGAAATAGTCGCAATACAGAACTTCTCAAAACGTATGTGCATGACGCATCTTAAGACTCGTACATCAAAAAACCTTTATGTTCTTTCTGATTTCTTCAAATAAAATGTTTGTCTCTAAAATTTAAATTTTCTCAAATTGTCTCCTTGTTTTCGACAGTAGTTTCCCAAGTACTAGGTTGTTAGAGCGAGTTTCCTCCCAAGTAGAAAACGAATTCAATTTGCATTTCTTTAGAAAAGTGTATGATACCAGAACGAGAAAATTCAACAATCTTATACCGAAAAGTTTCTGTTAAGTCACAGTTCACAACACGAAAATTTGTTTACCTATTAATCTTTTGAATTCCAAGAAACTTACCTTTTCTTCAACGCATCATTCATATTTTATTTAAATTTCTAATTTCAGGTTAGATTGTAATAATGGCGCTGCATGAGCCACCAACAAAAATTCATAGGCATTCTCATTCAAATCTTTTGAAACCACCATCGTTAACAAAACCGCTTTTAACATTCAATGACAATGACTGTCTGAAAACCCCAACGATGAACGATATGCTCAAAGTAAGTTGAACTTTCTTTTTAAGTTAGCAACCAATCGATTTCAGACTCCAACTGTTCATTCTCCGCGTCACACTCCTCTGAGTATTGATGGAACTCCGAGAGCGACCGCTTTTTCTGGATTCACACCACAAACACATCAAACTTTTTTCGGAGATCACGAGCCGTTGTTCATCAGCCAATATGGAATGCGAAGCACAGGGGATAGAGATTGTTCTGCAGTTATTGATCAAGCATCTTGTTCCAACAACAACATTAGATCAACTAAGCCTATCACATGTAATGAGCCTGGGAGTAGCAGAAACTTCGATACAACTCTGAAATCTAAACCGGAAAACTTGAAGTTCAAGGAAATCGAACCATCATCATCTGCAACTGGATGTGGAGTCGATTCGCCTGGTTGGCTATTCTTCTTTGAATTAATTTGAAAAATTCCATCTACAGGTCTCTCAGCATCCATGTTCCAGTTTTCACCTATGGTTGAACACTTTCTACAAACTCTAACGAATAAAAGCAGTAATGCAGGACTCCCAGAACTTACTGTTGTTGAATCAAAAACTCCTGGCCCTGTCCAAGATCCGGCAGATTTGATCAAGGTTTGATCAAAAACAAGACTCAAAATATTTCGAGTTTTTCAGTCAGTACAGCTGCGAAGGAATTCCAAAGAAAGTACAGATATTTTTTCCGACATTTTACATGTTCCTGTACTCCCTCGAAAAACAAGCGAACCATCTCAGCTAGGGTCATCACTTCAGGACGATCTTCTATCAAGTTCTAGACCATCTACTGCAATCCCTCGTATACAGCGCGCAAATACTTCAAGCAACTTGACAAGACCAACAGATCACAATAATGTGTCACTCAGCTCCGGAGATGATATTTTCTCGACTTCTGCTAGTTTTTCCAGTCTTTCAACACACACTTCTTTTTCGTGAGTACATGGGAAGATCGGCGGTTCATGTTTTTTCTTACTACAGAGACGGCAGTAGCGTAGCTCAGTTTGAGCCAAAAGCAGAACCAATGGATGATTATAGTTACAATAGTTTCTCAGGTTGATCATCACAATACTGGAAGCGTTAAAACATATGTTTCAGACAACGATTTCGGCAATTTTGAGTTCTCCTCTGCTTCTGAAGAACTGAAAAACATCAGTTCGCAAAAAATGAGGGTATAAAAACAGGCTAAGATGATTTTCTAAAAAAATGTTCAGTCTTCAAAAATGCAACTACAAGACCGACCATACAAGTGTCCACGAGACGGATGCGATCGGCGATTCTCGCGTAGTGATGAACTTACAAGACACATCAGAATTCACACAGGACAAAAACCGTTTCAAGTTTGTATAGTTTGGAATTCTAACCTCGAAAGTAATTTTCAGTGTCGCATCTGCATGCGGGCTTTTTCAAGGTCTGACCATCTCACAACACATGTTCGAACTCACACAGGAGAAAAGCCGTTTTCATGCGATATTTGTGGCCGAAAGTTTGCGAGAAGTGACGAAAGAAAAAGACACACAAAAGTGCACAAGACATCTGTAAGAAACCTGCCATCTTTTTGACTTTTTATGAATGTATTCAGGGTCATAGCAAAAGCAAATCAAAACGTGGCTCACATTTATTCGATTAGAACGCGATTTCTCTGAATTGTCAAACCATCCTTCTACTTGTTTTTTCACTGTTGCTTATTGCCTTTTCGAATAATTAAGAATGGAACAGTAGATTTTGTATTGATTTCTTCAGAAATCACTCTTCACATCTGTGAATTACGAAGTATCGAAAATCAAAAAAGTCAGTTATTGAAAGCGTGTAAGCGTATGATTGCTCTTTGATCTCACTCTCCCAGTCTTGACTTGAAACAGCGAATGCTCTTGTTAAAACTATCAAGAAACACCTGCACCCGGTTTTTGCCTGTCAAACTAACAAGTTTTGCTCGAAAACATTTAGCTTTTAGTTCAAGACATTGCCCCACTTTCATTGTTGAGTTTTTTCTTTGTTCTACTTCCTTGAGTTAGCAGTGATCGCACGTTTTCTTTGTACCTTGTGATCTGATTTAAACTGTTCAAGAAGTTTTTTTTTATGTTCTACCAGTTATCGTGTGGTTGGAGATTTTCGTAGATTTTTTTGAAGGTTCAATAAACTTTTATAAGACTTCTTATTTAAAAGCTTCACCACAGAACGGATCGCATCAATGTTGGGGTCAACTTTCAAAATGTTGTCTTCTTTTTTCAAATGAAACTTCTTTTCCGTCGATTGGAGTGAGCTTTCCACCAAATCGCTTCAAACGCGTGAACATTTTTCTCTCTCCCACTCTTTCTCCCTCTTTCTTTCTCTTGTCAGTTCTTTTTGTCGCCAAGTGACCGACCGTCCAAGATGTGCACCGCTGTTCCCGCTTTGAGCCATATCTGCATCGAATTCCAAGTTGCAGTCTCTGTATTCCGTGTTCCGAGTTTTTTTCTTTTTGACTTGGTTTGGCACTCTTTGTCAGTCCACTGTACAAAAGAAAACTTGTTTTAATTGATAATAAAGTGTTTTTCATTCAACGATCATAACCGTGGAAACCTTTTTGTTTGAGGAGAAGAAAAATGATAAAAAATTCATGCCGTATCACTTCTCGCGTTTCTAATTTTTTGCTATGTTCACGAAAACTATATCATCTGCCTCGGATTCAAACTCCGAGTCTGATAGTGACGAAGAACGAATTGTCTTACATGTATATGACGATGAATCCAAAGAGTTCACGTCCCTCACTACATACCACGGAATGGTTCGTTGTTAACATTGTACAGATGAGGCGTTTTTAAAACGGAACTCGTTAAGAAAATCAAAAAAGTTTTCCAGATACGAATTTATACGTCGCAGACTTGGCCGTCGAGAATATTCTGGGGTGTTGTCGTGATCACTTGCGTAACGCTGTTCATGGCTCAAGTTCACCGTTTAAGTTTTTGTTCTCTAACTTTTTGTAATTATCAGGGCGGGGTATTATTAAAGTTCTATAGTTCACACCCAACTGCAACAAAAACATACGAAATCGGATTACCTGCGTCATTGTTACCATCCTTATCTATATGTCCACATGGTTTTCGAGAAAATGGTATGAGTCATCGCAAAAAGTGAAGTCTAAATTGATTTTGTTCATCATTTTCAGACAATCTTTTCAAACTCATCATTGAGGGAGACAAAAGTGTCTTCGTCTCACAGAAATACTTGAATGATTCCACCAAATTCATAACGGATTCACTCAGGTTCTTCTATTTCAATGATCTCAATACTTTTTTTTGAAGTTATGCGTGTGAAATGGTAGTGGAGCAAATATCCACTCATTATAATAGAAATATTGGTTTTTGTCAAAACTCCAGAAAACAAATTTCTAACATAGGAGTATGCTACACTTTCGATGGATGGAATAACAATAATGCAGATTTTTTGAGAATAACACTGAAAAAAAATTACACAAGTAATATTTTTTGTGGTAAAGTTACGGCATTGATTCCATTCAGAAGCACTCACCTTTCACATTCACGATCAGACTGTCCCTGTGTCCAGAACTACTACCAGTTTCTGGATAAAACATGGTACAAATGCTAAGTTTTCATTTAGAGTCGAAGAAGTAATAAAAAATCCATGTTCTCTTTTAGTATGCAATTTCAGAAGAACTTTTTATCTGAAAATGAATGGGGAACTTGCAAAGTTTTGGATGCTGGCAAGCCATATAATTATTCAAAATGCACTAATGAATGCCTGATAGCTGCGTATTATGAAAGGTTTGTTTTCCAAGGGGTAAACAGAGAAGATGGCTTTTGAATCTATCCCTTTGTGTGTTAGTAAGGTTTTCAGAAAGCTTTCTGTATTAATACTTCAACAAGTTTTCCGTTCCGAGAGTAACTGTTTCGGCCATAGCACCTCTTGTTTGTCCCCCCCCCCCTACACAATAAAAGAGGTAGTCAATAAGTTCATTTTTAAAGATCAGTTTCAGTTGTGGATGTCACCCCTTTTTCGATGAATCAACCAACAATCACTGTCAACTAAGTCAACTAAGAAACTGTTCGAAATGTATATAGCAACGCAAAGAAAAGTTCAATTAAGAATTTTTAGTGCTAAAAACTACATGCCACTGCCCTATTGAATGCAATATTCGAAATTTCGTTCTGCAGCCTTTATCTATGATAAACAACAATCATAAGTAAATATAGTGAAAATTCCTGTTAATCAAATTCGACTTTTACAGTACCACAACAGTAACAGTCATTCTGAATTCGAAACTTTTAAGAGTTTATAACCAATACAAAAGGTTCAAGCAAATTGATTTGATGAGTGAGTACAATTGATTCAAGAAGAGATAATGAAAAAACCTAGCTATTCAAAATTTAACAACAAAAAAAGTTGTGTTATTTAGGTTATGTTGGCGGAGTTATGGGCTTGTTTCTTGGCATGAGTTGCATTACCCTGTTGGAAGTATTGGTGTATCTTGTGAAAACAGTATTTGGAACTCTGAATGATACCAGACATAAAGAGTTTTTCAATAGACTCGAATCGTGTGACGACGACAACACTTCTCATGAAGAAATAATCATCACGAAAAAAAAGTTTTCTTAGTTTTTCTTTCCAAATAATCATTTTGTTTTCAGTGAAAAACGAAGATCAAGTAAGAACGATGACTTTGTTGACGAAAATAAAGACAATGGTAAGATAGAATACAACGATAAGAAGTCAATGACACAAAATGCTTCGAGCCACCCAATGAATCTTAAAGTGAGCCTGAAAAACGGTCATCATGAATTTTCTCAACGAACATAATATTTTTACAGCTACAACTTTATCGTACCACTCATGCTTTGAAACGCGGCTCAGTATACCAAGGCACTTGTGATTTTTGAAAAACAACTTTACCTTGTTGAAAAAAATCTTCGTAAAATTCATATTCCTTGTGGAACTGTTTAGTTTTTAACTCAATAAATCGTTTGGGTTGTCACAAACAATTTCTGTTAGCAGTTGTGTTGGTGTTCCTCCTGACCCGCACTTCATATCAAAAACGGCCGTTGGCCGTGGAATTGAGTTTGAAATCTAGTCCCCCTAAGGGACAACCTGTGCAATAAATTCAACGGAGCAGATAATTTTCTGCTTTTGTCCTTGCAGAGATGAGAAGAGATTTATTAACAATTTTTCAACTTGGCGCGGGTTTCGCTTTGATTTTTTCTGCTTTTAATTCGCAGGGATTAATTGAGGTAATTTTTGTAGTAAAGTCACAAAACCAAAATATCTATGGACTCATTTAAATCAGCCGTTATCTTTTTGTAAAGTGAAAAACAAGAAGAAGATTATCATCAAGAGAATACTAATAGGTTTTCAATCGGTATTACAGGTTGCAGTGCTCCGAAAAAAAGCAGAAACACAGCCAGAAACTGGTATCACAAAAAATAGCGGGTTTTATAGGTAAGGTTCTGAGTAAAGTGAATGAGAAAAGCTATCTTTTTCAGTCTTTCTATTATTTATTGCTTTTTCACAGTTTTCAACATTTTCATCCCATCGGTAGTGAAAAAAGTTGGATCCAAATGGTCTCAGGTTTGTCTATTCAATTTTTTCCTATTTACTGATTTTTCCTGAAATTTTTACACATGTGAAAAGAATAATTTCAAATTGCTCCGATTATTGCCGCACGTTTCCCTTTTCCTGGTGTTTTCACTCAGAAAAGCGTCAGAGTCAAAAAGACACAAACGCTAAAAATAGAAAAAATACATTTTTAAAAAATTTGGGAACCTATCATTGATATCGTTTCAAAAACTGACCATTTTCTGAGCTATAGCAACCGTCCTGCGACTTTCAGGTTATTGGAGCAACTGGGTATCTGCTTTTCATGTTGACTTTTTTGTATTTAAATGTATACTTACTGTATATTTCTTCCGCAGCCTTGGGAGCCGCCGCTGCATGTGAGTGTGTTTTCTGATAGTTCGCTCGATCATAGGCGTTCAAAATTAGACTTCCAATTTCTGATCTTTGTGACGCAAGTACGTATCTAATTGTTGTTAACAATTTAGTGCTCTGGGCGGGTAACGGATGCTACTTGGTAGAAGCTTCAAGAAAGAACAAAATGGAGCGAAACTCTGGTATCATGTGGGCTATGTTACAATCTTCCTTAATCACTGGCGGATGTTTTCTGGCCTTCGTTCTTCGCTCCGGGTAAGCAATTATTCTCTGAGAAATTAATAAGCGATAGTTTTCGTTTCAGTGATTTGGCAAGTTCGTTCAATTTGATTTACGTCGTTTTTTCGTCTGTCATAGCTCTTGGTATTCTTTTTCTTCTGTTTCTCCCAAGTCAGCCAGCATTATATGGTAAATTGAGCAAGAAACAAATCTGTAATAACAAAAAAGTCTAAAGGTGCACAAAATGAAGAAATATCGCACATAAGTGAAGAGCCACTTCTATCCGATGACATGGAAGATGACGTACCGACTGTCTCAATAAAAAATCAGATATATAAAACTATCCAAATGATTTTTTCATCAGAAATGTTATGCTTATCGGTTGCTTTTGTTTTCAGTGGACTAGAGATGACGTTTTACAGTGGTGAGTTTTTAAAAGCATGAGCTTGATAGCGCTCGAGTTTAAAACCTCGAGTCGACCATGATCAGGTTCCCATACATCTCTGAACATGCTCTGAATGCACTAGAGCACAGGGCCTTGGTCAAATTGCTCAAAAGTTCTTGAAAAAATTGAATGGAAAAATAGGTCTCTCTCAAATCACGAAGCAATACCTGAAATTCGGTTTTCTTGACTTTTCTGAAAGTACAAATTTTAGGTGTGTATACGTCTTGCTTGGAAGAAACACTGCTGTTGAAAAATGTTTCCGATCTTGTTATTCCCTATAACGCTTTGTCGATTGGAGCTGGGCAGATTGCAGGCGGGTTGCTAACAGGCACACTTGGTAAAATACTGAGAATCCGAAGCCAGCACATTGTTGTGGCTGCATGTTTTTGTCACGTTGTCGCTTTTTCGCTGAGCTACTTATCGTTACCTTTCGATGCCACAATTCATTCTACCGATGCCCCAACATATCTTACTCCAAACCTGCAAATTTTGCTGACCATTTCATTTCTATTGGGAATTTCCGACGCTTTTTGGCAGACACAAATTTACGTCGCAATCGGAGAGCGTTTTAAACAGGACCCAGTGAACGCCTTCGCAATTTTCAAGTTTTTCCAGGTAAAACCGTTTCGTCTTTCCTACTGACATTCCAAAATTTTAGTCTTTTGCTGCGTCTGTTTCTTTTTTCTACAGCTCTTTTTTGTTTTTGTCAACACAAATCGTTATTCTGGTGATTTCATGTTTTATGGCGACGGTTCTCTTCTTGAAAAGCGGCATACAAACAACGAACATTGAACAAAGGATTGATTGAAAAAAACTGAAGCTCACAGTCTTTGTAACCTCGATTCTTTTCGTTTAAATAAATTGGTTAAAGCCATATAACGGAAATGTATCAAAAATCGAACAAAACATCTAACAGACTACGCGAGAGATGGGTAACGAAAATAACTTCATCGCCAGAAGATTATTGATGCTCATTTATGCAAGAATAATCAACATTAATCGTACCATCTGATCAAACTCATCTGACTCCATCACATAGGTGTTTATTCATGGCGTGAATGTTACGTAAAGCCAGATCAAACAAAGATACAAAGAAAAATTATTCAAACCAATTGTTAGAGTTATTCGTCTAATCTTCAAACAAGAGTTTAATAAATAATCTTCTCCAGCTAATTTATTTCCAAATTTTATCTTCATGGATGAGAGAAATATCGGAATGCAGAAAAATATTATCGAAATTTCTCGAAATAGAAAACCTTGGGCGTCTAACTCGACTTTAGAACGACAATTAAAGTAATTCACATAGTTAAAGAATTAGGGGAGAGCGAATCCAAACTGATCATGTCACAATTCTTGCTCGAAACTGGTTGATAGTCATTGCAGGTAGCATTTCCTGGTGACTTAAAAACTTTTTTAACATGAGTATGATCAAAGTTTTACCTCACCTTCAAGAGTGATTCTATTGAGAAAGATTGCTTCGGAATAATAGAATCGGTTTCTGATAGAAGTTTACCAAATGCATGATTGACTTTAGGTAAAAAAATGGGAAACGATGAATTTTTGATTCGGCGGATGTTGGCAAAGTGTTCGATAGTTTGCAAAAGGTTCCCGTCACAGGCTTCCAAAACTAACTGAAGCACATGCTTTTCGTGCTCATCAAAAAGTACAGTGAGCAAGTCAATCGCAGAAAAACTGGACAGTTCAAAGTTTTCTTCTTTCAATTTCTTCTTGGAGGTTTTCGAAGATTCCGGTGGTGGAGTTAGAGACTTTTCTGTGATTTCCGCGTCATCTTCCAGGTACTCAACATCAGCGTCTTCAATTCTATCTGTGTTCCACACAGGTCCTTGTGGCAATCTGTCGATAACTTGCCCAGCGACAACGCTTAAAATTTTCATTCATTTCACGTTTCTGTGAAGAATCCAACCGTAGTCCTAAAGCAATAGCATCTTCGGTCGCTTGTTTTCGTTTTAAAGCAACTTGTGCAGCCATAACACGTTGCCGTTCCGCAATGAGATTGCACTTCTCGCAGATACATTCTCTGAAAGAAAAAATGTGCCACTAGGAAACAGCATCTACATGTCTTTGAGCTTTTAATTACTACTGTCATCCTTTTCATAAAGGTTCCATGGCTTTTAAAGCACAAAAAAGCAAAGATATCGAAGTTTCCTGGTTGATTATTCTGTTCACAGGCCGTTACGGTAATCTACTAATCTATTGGGTAAACAAACTTCACAATCGAAAGCTATGTTTAAGTGGTTTCGCAAGCTGGGAAAATTGTTGCTCAAGTGATAAAGCGTTATTCCCGACACCTTATGTTTTCACATCGATGTTGCGCACGAATTGAAGCAGAATTGTATTAAAATTCGTTTGAACAGACACTCGTTATATTGACTCGACCGTATTGTGGGTACGGTAGAGCGCAGCCAATGTTGAGAGATGATGTTAAAGTCTAATACAGTAGAGCTCGTGTACATTAGGAAGATCAGTTTTGAAGATACACCGAGAAACAAAAAATAGCTGATTGCTGAGCTCATCATCAAAATAAGAATATGCGGTTCACACTCATCTCGTGGAAAACTGATAGTAATCATTCTCCAATAGCTTCTTGAAAATTTTTTCACGATTTTGCAGCTTCTTCTCGGAATCTGAAGCTTGGAGAGGAAATTTCCTGCCACCATAACGCTCAAAACAACAAACACGTTCAATTTTTCAGAACTTGCAAACTCCGGCTACCACTAACGAGAATTAGGAAAAGTCAAACTCTGTCAAGTTTTACAACAGAAAAAATGATGACAATAAGGTCAGAAACCAGTCGAAATGTGGAAAAGTTTCAGCCAAGTGGAACGGTGAACAGGGTTTTCCAGTACCGTAGCCAATAAGTAGTTCAGACCCCTTCCTCAAATATCAATGATTATCATTTGGGGGCCGCTTGATTTCGAGATTTCAGTTGTCTACAAAGGAAGATGTACAGAGGGAAAAACCCTATCAATATCTGACAATGAAAGACTAAGCTCAACATACAATTTTTTGCGATTAGTAAGGAAAATCTGTGCTTCTAGAATGAATAGGCGTATATGGAAAGGTTACACCAATCAAGCTCCTGTTCAAAATTTTGAAAACATAGTTAGGACTCACTTGTACTTGCAGTGACGCTTGTGACCTTTCAGCCAGCTCACGAGACCATGGTTTCTGCATCTGAAAACCTCATTGCACAGAAGCCATCACCACGATCATTACCTTGCACATTTCGGTTTCCTCTCCCTTTCGATGCGTCCGTTTGGGAACACATGCAAGTTACTGAGCATCATTTCTTCGGTCATACACGTTCTAGTCCAGTGAGTAAAGTGCGTATTCAGAACGATTTGGTATGCCACCTAATGTTGGCTCTTTTTGTAGACCATGGGCGGAGTCTGAGATCTGATTGGAGGGGAGGCGACTAGCGCGTAGCTGCTTCAGCTTAGATGCGAGGCGATGGGTGTGTACAATATTGTGCATCTGATTCGGCCAGCTTTGTTTATCTTTTAAGAAATAGAGGGCCATCATACCGGAAATTGTCACATAATTGTATATGCAATATTGTGGTAGTGCACCACATGTCAAAGTTTGATATGCACAATATGAGATGGGAACACTATCAAATGTCAACGCTTCCAGTAAATGGATGAAGCATCTTTCAAGTTTGTGGGTTCAAATGACAACAGTGATTTTTCTCTTGACCAGATTTTTCAGAGCCATCACACTTTCAGATGACATTAAGTTTACCTGTCCGTTTCTTCTTTCCTCCATACACCTATAACAGATTTGATGAAAAAAACGTGTAATCATGTTCATACAGTTTGAAAGTGATGAGAAATAATGGTGTAACCGAGCGCTAACAATAGAGTTGTAGAAGAATCAGATGCACACCTACCAAAAAAACTGAAACCTCAATATCAGAAATGTGTGAGAAAATATTTCTCCCATTTCCGAGTTATCATTTCGAAAAGTTCAATTTTACGTTAATAACATTCGTTGTTCCAGAAAACTTGAAGGTTGAGAAGACGGAATTTTTGAAACAGAGTGCAATCCCAGCAAGCTTTGTATTGGTCACAGTCCATTTTACATTAGCCAGAAGTCGAATTTCATGCCAGCGTCTTCAATCAAGTTTTTTATGATCCTATTTTGTTGGTTTCACAGTGCGACCACTTTTCCCAAATTTAGGAGCGTACGGTACAGATCATGAGTTTCAATGGGCCTTGCGTACAGTAATTAGATCTTATTGAGACCGTTGAATTGTTTTCGGTGTGACAGCCTTGAAACCGTTCTTTTAAAGGGTAAGTATGAAAACCTTCAGATGAGTCTTTGTTTTTCCAATCATCAATTCCTTTTTTTTCTCAATTACTCAGTTCTCTTTTTGAATAATCTAATACCAGTAATAATAAACTGGTAACTAGAGGAAGCCTGACGAGGAGTTTTAAATGTTGTCAATATTATCTACTAGCATTTAAAAAACGGAAATTACGATTCTACTAACGACCAACCCGGTTCCAGCACATTTTAACAACTTTCGTTATACTCCAGTCTTCCCGAGGCTTGTGACTAACTAGTTATATTGTTTTCACACCTAAAACACAGTGTCTCAAGTGTTTTACATCTTATGAATTTATTTTTCCATTTTTCATTAACTTTCCCACTCTAAAATCAAACTCAATTGATGTCCATATGCAGACTATAGGTAACTGTTCATATGCGTGAAAAACTGAGAGCCCTTTGTTTACAATATGCTCAATGTCCGTTGTTCGCGGCTCGCTCGAATCAACTGTCAGTTCTCTTTCCTTTTCTTCTGCGCACGTTAACTTTTGAGAAAAAGAACAAACAGACTCATATGAAACGATTCCGTTCCTTTTGTGTAACATTTTGCCTGATTTACTTGGATTTCTCTTTGGGTAAACCATCTCATCTCTCTTCAGCACACTTCATTTTTGTAGTGCTCTGTATTACTGGTAATTTACAGGTTAAAACCGGGCAAACAAGATGTATTTGTTACGTCTCAGTATTTTCTGTACCTTGGTAACAGGTGCGTTCTTATTTTTAAAATGAAAATCAATCATCTAATTTTCAGTAGTTTCATCCCAAGATATTCGTTGTTATGCTTGTACCACAATTGATGCCAATGCCATGCTTAGTGAAATATCTGACCCAAACTGGTTGAGATGGTTGGAAAACGTCCGCTACGTGCCTTTCAGTCAAAAATGCATTGATTTTTTTGAGGTAAGCTACCTTTTAATGCTCTGCAGTTGTTCTCAAGTTTTTTTGTTGAAATCGCTCTGACTTTTTTGCCCAAGTTATGTTTTTAAAGAGACAATTTTTTCGTTCCCCCGCTCTGAGACTAAATCACTCCGAACTTGTGGAAAGATTTCTGTTTCCTGAAAAGAATTTCGTTTTCTGAAACATCCTTAATTCTTTCTCAGGTTGATCTCGCCCTCCGCGATGGTGTACGCAGCAACGAGTGTGTGAACGGCGTATGTATGAAAATGATATTTCAAGAAAAGAATGGTGAGTGAGATCTTTTAGAAAATAAGCTTTCCCTAGGGTTGAAACTTACTAAATTTTGTAGGAATCAATCACGTGTGGAGAAGCTGCATTCCTAATGCTAAAGATCAGATTCGGTCGGATTGCACAAAGATTACAAGCGGTGAAGGTATAAAAACTTTTCAAGTTGTAGTTATAAACTTTCATTTAGGAAATCTCGAAGTTTGTACATGTGATGGGAACTTGTGCAATTCGGGAATCATCTCGAAATATTTTCTGGTTTTTACAATCGTTTTTATTTGGTTTCTCCTATGAAAACTGAAAAATTACGTTCAAACTAAATATTGGAAAAATAATTTATCGTATGAATGCAGATCTCATAACAAAACTGTAAACGCTTTTCAAATAAACTGCAATTTTTCGATTTTTTCTTCAACTTTCACCGTTCCGCAAGATTAATAGGAAATCTATTATAATTATCTCAATATATTCGAGATCTGGATGAAAAATCACTGCGGTAAAATGAGAGAAACCATGTTCGGCTTTTGTTTTTTTTTTGGCTGTCATTAGTTGTGAAAAAGGAAAACATGGGGGGATCATCACAAATTAGTTTTTTTCCCCCTACTGAGGGGATATTTGAAGAGATTTTCAGAGCAGCGATAATTTTCAAATATGATAGTTTTGTCAATGTTCATGATAGGTCACCTTCCGAGTCGCAAACTAAGACACCTCATGCGTCCCGCTATGCAGTCGGCTTCATTCCTGCATACAAAGATGTAACTGTTCTCTCGCATTCTTGAAGTCTGTTTTTTCTTGAGACTATGCATTTTATATTGTTTTCCTTGTTCTATGTTATGGTTCGAACACTCAAGCATAACAAGACCATTCGTTTGACTCACATTACCAATTTACAAAGAAATTATCAGAAGGAAGCGAAAATGTATTTCAAATAAGAGTAACAAAATAACTTCATGGACAAAATTAGTTTGTTTCTTTTTGGTTGGTTCACACTGGCTAAGAAATTTAGGGGTTTTTTATTACTACGTGACGTCCAATACTTCCTCTCTTCATCTCTTTTTCGGAAAAACTTCAATGTAATCAGTTTTTCCGAAACTTTTCGAAAAAAGACGTGGGATGTCATGAATGAGTACACGCAATCATCACCGTAGTTTCGTGTTGCTCAAATGAATATTCAATGATTGAGGAATCTATGCAAGGGTGAAATCATCTTAGAAGTGAAAACTACTTGCTCATGAATAATTATTAATTCTAACAAAAGTGAACTATGAAAGAGCTTCAGGTTTTTAAGACACATTTGTTAATACAGATCCTCTCATGGAATTCAACAAAAAACGTGTTGGTTGTTGCTTCATCGGTTTTTTCTAAGAAAGTTATCAAAGACGGCGGAAAAGTCACTTTAAGGAAGTTTTTGAGCAGAACTTACTGTTTTTTTTAATCGAAAAACTTCGAAACTCCCGAGGTTGTTATTTCATTTCTACATAGCATGGTAGAACAATTATGAAAACGATGCAATGCTCTGCACCACAAAAGCTCTATGAAACTGTTTTGTTGTTTTTGGGATCTCTAGCTCTTTATTGTTATCATATCCGAAAACCCAATTGATTGTATTTTAGTTATCTATTCCCCATCAGTTTCTGTTTCAGATTTGTTAATTCTTGCGCGTGCTCATGTAGGCGTGGTCAGTATGTAGGCGGAGCAAGTAGTAGGTGAGCGCGGAGTGGTAGAGAAAATTACTATATAAGTTGAGAAACTTGCTCATGCAATACTTTTCGTGTAGAAAATGCTCTTCGGAGTAGCTATTTCTATTCTTCTACTGACGACTTTGGCACGAGCCGAATGCGATATTCCTGCTGGAACTGATGCCGAGAAAGTTTCAGCACTTCGCATCTGTCGTCTTGAGGTTTGTGAAGAAAACTAGAAAAAATTATAATCGTTGTATTTGAGAACGAGGTGACTGTGGTGCAGAGAGCACTGCAAGAAGTGATGCAACAGGCAGATGTTGTTTTGAATGATCAAGCGGCTCCAACTGTTAACAAACGTAAAAATGAGTTCATCCGTTTTGGGAAACGCAGTGACGAGTAAGAGGAAGTATATGAACAGGCAGCTAGTTTTTATTTCAGAATCGAGAAGAGAAAGAACGAATTCATTCGTTTCGGTAAAAGAAAAAATGAGTTCATTAGATTTGGGCGATCTAATACAGAACTGGACAACGATTTTTCCGGTCAGTTGAAAAGTTTTGAGTGATGATCATCTTTTTTTCAGTGGAAAAGCGGAAAAATGAGTTCATTCGGTTTGGCTAATTCAGATTTTCTCTTGGAGCTATGTTGATCAACTTACCTGTCCTTTTTGCAAACATCTGAAAGATTGATTGAAATAAAAATCATTTGTTTTCAACGTTTAAACACACACGCACGTTTAAAACATGTTTTTCAGTGAAAACCCTTCAAGTAGAACTGTAGCCAGCGGGAATCATTCCAACTCAACAAAAAAAAACGTCTGAAAGACACATTAACTTACTTTTTTGAATTCGAAAGTCGTGTTACAAAAGTACATCGAAAATCGGCATCATTCGCAACAGGACTCAGACAAAAAGACATCCAATCCTGTCCGGCGTTATGGACGCTTGAAGCACTTTGGTCAATTTTGGCAGACAATTACCGTGTTGTTGGCAGCTAGTTTCTGCTATATTCCTGTACATTTGTTGTGAATATCGATTCAAGCATCCGTTTTAATTCAACAAGCTAATAATATTACCGTTTATATGTTAATCTCAAGAGTAGTCACAGTGTTCGGGAAAATGATGGCTTGAGATTCATCAGTCTCCTTGAATTGGGTCAGAACATAACGTTTGGAGAAGATTCGATTGATTTGTTTCTCATCATTTAATGAATCACGAAAGCTTCACTTCATCAATCAAATTCCTCAGTTTTCACTATTGTTAGAAATGATAATCAAAAATGACCTTTTCTCAAAGTTAGACTTTTTTTCATCGCAGTTATGTACAATGCGTGAAAGTATTCCTTCTTTGACGGAAATAATAAACGTAGTGTTCCGAAAACGAGAAATCAGAACAGCTTGCAAGCCGTTTCGGACGAAGGGATTTTCTATTCTTTTCTGATTCCGTTTGCTTATAGTACTGGTTTGTCCGTGCGCAATCGGAATTTCCAATGTCTGCAATAAAACTGACCGGTCATATCCTGATCCGGATCAAGCGTCATCCCGCAAAGAATTTTCAAAGTGGCATTCACAGTTTTAGCTCTCTTCGTAATTTTTGAATTTGAACCAAACTGGTGTTTTTCTACGCATTCCATTTTCCCAATCACCTTTTTTCGTTTTAGGTATGCAATTTTTGCAAATTGAACCAATCGTAAGAAATGCTTTCGAATGGTATGGACCTATTGCTCATCGCTGGAGGTGGTATTTGTTCATTGCACCATTTTTTCTCACACTGGCGTGTTCTACTGGTTTCTTGAAAATGAAAGACCTTCGTGTCGACGATCCTGCATACGTTTTCACTCCGTCCGATGCCAGGTTTGTGCCAATTTTCACATGTAGGAAAAAAAGAGTTACAGATGGAGAAGAGAGCTGAAAGTTTTCAACAACATGTGGCCATTGAATGAAAATAAGTTTCTACCAGGAACTTCGTTCGAAACAAAGCGCTTCATAAACATTCTGATACGAGCCAAAGATGGAGGCTCCATTTTGAGAGAAGAAGTTCTTGATGAGATCGAGGTGAGCCGAGTTTGTTTTAACCTACAACAGAGAGGGTTCAGGTCTTGAACAAATGGATTATGAACAACATTTCGGTGAAAACTGACAACATACTTTATAATTTGACGTATCAAGTGAGTTTGTCAGTTTCCCGTTTATCTGATTATCTCAGACATATTTTAGGATTTGTGTCTTAATTATGACTGGGTATGTGGTGCAAATGAGCACATTCTCATGCTCAAACGTCGCCGCGATGTGAACCAACTGTTGGATTTACACTTCCCGAAGGGTGGAACAAAGGTTTGAAACTTTTTGATGTCTTCAAACAGAAAATTTTCAGGACACTCCTGTATATTTCGGGAACATTATTGGAGATGTAGAATTGTTCGAAAATCAGACAGTGCGAGACGCAAAATTGACACAACTGTTTTATTTTCTGAAACAAGACCAAAAAATGGTTGAAGAATATTCATCAAAATTTTCATACGCGGTGGAGGATTTTCTCAATCACGTCTACACTTCAGGCGTAATTTCATTCTCATTTGCTCATTATCAATCTCTTGAAGTAACTCAGTTTTTATTTTGATTAAGAATCAAAAATCTCAGGATGGGCTTGATGAGAACGCAAAAACGTTTGTTCCAAACTTTATTGTCAGCTTTTTCGTGCTTGCGGCGTACGCCATCTTGTCATCATTCACTCTGAAAAGACAATCTGCTCGAAAAATTGACTGGATTTGTAGCAAACCGTGGTTAGCTTGTGCAGGTAGACATTCTAAAGTTTCAGTTGCAACATTAGAGTATTGCAGGCATGTTTTCTACTGTTCTCTCAATTGTGAGCGCATTTGGATTCCTTTTCTTGCTCGGTGTTAATTACAATGTTATCAATACTATCATTCCTTTCCTGATAATAGGTATGTCACTAATTGCAAAATAATGCATTTTTTTACTTGAGCCATTATCAGCTGTCAATAACTTGATCAGAGTAATCTGACTTACAGCAATTGGCATTGATGATATGTTTTTGATGAACGCGTGTTGGGATCAAACGCCCAAAGACTTGAAAGTTTCGGAGAGAATGTCGAAAACTTTGTCACACGCCGGCGTAGCGGTTACAATAACCAATGTTACCGACATTATGTCTTTCGCTATCGGTAAAATATATTCTTGTTGACGTAGGTGAACCTTCATTATGCAGGATGTATCACGGATTTACCGGGAATCCAGTTTTTCTGTATCTACGCATTTGTGTCCGTAGCTTTCAGTTACTTGTATCAGGTACGCTTTTCAGCTGGCTTCGAGAAACCTTACATTTCAGCTTACTTTTTTCTGTGGTGCCATGGCTATAGTAGGAGAAGCGGAAGAAGAAAAAAGACATTGTATTTTTTTCTACCGTACATTACGCTCAGTAGAGATTACGAGGGCCACCGAGAAGCCGATGGCACACTCAGAGGAAAAAAAGAGGTATGTGGTCAGACAAATGTTCTTCAGTTGTAGATTTTTCAGCACATCAAGCTCTTTGACATCTTTTCATTGTTCTCATAGCTTGAATTCTTCGTTCTCTTCTGATAGTAATAGTTTCGCCTCCAAAACGACAGTGCCGGTTGAGGATGCTTGGAAAGTTTTCAATCCATCGTTGAAATCTGAAAAACTGTCCTCCGTTCAACATAAAACAAATAAAAACCAAGACAGAATCATAACGTTTCTCGGAGAAACATATGGTCCTTTATTACTGTCCAACTTGGTTAGACAGTGCACAGGAGTTGTGTTTTTTCTATACTTCATTGGTGCTCTTTACGGTAGGAACTTCAATCTGAATAATACTGATCTAATCAGATGTTTAGGCTGCTACAATTTTCGAGAAGGATTGAATCCAGGAAACCTTGTTACAAATGATCATTACATCTCCCGATATTTTTCGGACATAAAGCAATTTTGGAAAGTTGGACCACAACTTCATGTGGCCGTTCTTGATCCACCAAGCTTAACCGGCAATATTGATAGGTTCGAGTTCCACCCTCTCAAAAAATAATGTATTTGAGTCAAAAGAAAAACTTTCTGTGAATCAAACGCAGAAAGGGCGATCTAGTTGAATACCAATTGAAAAAAGTTAATTAATCTTAGGCTTTTCAGGCAACGATTGTTGAATGTTGTCGCTGAATTTGAAAACACTCCATTTACACTAGGAAGAGAAGGAACAGTATTTTTCTTGTTGGAATATCTGAACTACTTAGCTGATCTCAATGTGGAGGTAGACGAATCTCAGAAACTGTGGGGGCCAAAACTTCACTCTTGGTTGAAATTCACCGGAGGTTCGTCTCTTTGGAACAAAAGCATAAGGATGAACGAAACCACTGGAAAAATACAGTCGTTTAGATTCCAGGTAAAGTGTTTATGTTGATGTTTTATATTAGAACTTTTGAGGTTGCAATGAAAAACTTCGTTGAACCTAACGATCACAAAGAAGCTGCAAAGTTGTTCCGCAATATCGCCGATCATCAGCCTTTCAATGTTGTAGTCTACCACGAGGTAAGATTCATCATTTTATGCTCTGTTCTCCAATTTCCCTTTTCTAACAGGCGTTTCCTTTTGCTGATCAGTATCTCATAATTCTTCCTGCTACAGTACAAAACGTTGGGATCTCTTTGCTTTGTATGACACTGGTTTCTATTCTGCTTGTTCCCAGCTTACCATCTGCTTTCGTCATTTTTGTCTCTATTGTTTCTATCAATATTGGAGTTTTCGGATACATGACCTTGTGGGGTGTGAACTTGGATGCAGTCAGTATGATCTCAATAATTATGAGTATTGGTTTCGCAGTTGATCTTTCTGCACATATTATTTATGCTTTTGTTACATCTCACGGCGATACGAATCAACGCGTGATAGGCGCTTTAGAGGCTCTTGGATGGCCAATATTCCAGGTAGAAAACAATAAAGAAACAAAACATGTGAATCATTCCAGGGAGCTTCTTCAACAATTGCGGGAATATCAATTCTGTACACAGTAGATGCATACATTATTCTGACATTTTTCAAAACCATTTGGCTCACAATGTTTATTGGTGCTGTTCATGGATTATTTTTTATCCCTGTTTTCTTGTCACTGTTTCCCGTAGAGTTTTTCAAAATACCAAAGTCTTCCGAACTTCATTAAGAAGATAAAATGAATCTAAGTCTCATTGATGATGCGAGTATTTTTGTAAGAAATGTATGTGTCTATAAAAGATTTTTCTGACAGTTTTTTTATAACTTTCACTGAAACACAAAGAAGAAACGAACACAAAGACAATAGTTTAATTGTTTCTGTTGATTTTTTCGTTAAAACAAGTGGGATATTCTTATTACATTGTTGATGAGTAAAATATTATTAAGGCCATAATACTTCACGTGATTACCGTACAGTGTAAAAGAAGATATTGTGAATTCTGTCAAAAATTGTGGGCATATCAATTAATCACGATCACTCGTTTCGATCATTGTGTGGTGATGTGATCACTACTCGTTTGGTTTGGATCTATAATTTTGTTTCTGCCAGTTAACTGTTTGAATAACCATAACCATTTCAAACAACTTTTAAAGTATGGTCAACTGCAAATGTTTTTTTCAATGTGTTCGTGGGAATATTGTCGTGGTAATGCAAATGCATTCAAACCGCGGGCTTTCTAACTTTTTTCATTCTGATCATCCGTTTTCAGAAGTATCGACAGGATGGCTCGTAAGCGAGGATTGATGTCTTCAATTTTATTATATAAGCAGTCTATCGTGATTTGGGGTGCTGTATTTCTTTTTTCTCCACTTCTATTTGTTGGAGGAACGCACGAAGTGAGTTGTTTCTCATTTTGATCTCCATGACTGATTGAAAACTTTTTCAAGTAATAATTATTCTGAAGAACTTTTGATTTTCAGCTACAAGCAAGATGCCTTTACTGTGTAGCGATGATGGGCTCGTATTGGGTGTTTGAAGCGCTCCCATTGGCAATAACTGCTTTTATCCCAATGATACTCTTCCCCTTGTTTGGAATAATGAGATCTGAAGAAGTCGCCAGAGCTTATCTTCCCGATACATGTTTTTTGTTCATGGGCGGACTTATGGTTGCCTTGGCTGTAGAAAAATGTGAACTTCATGCGAGAATTGCTCTTTTTGTCTTAAAAACAGTTGGATCGGAACCTGCACGAGTAATGGCTGGTTTTATGGGCGTCACAGGTTTTCTCAGGTGAGCAACATTATGAAGTTATAGTTTTACTCAAAAAATTAGAAAAAATTCATTTTTTGCAATTTTTCGACACATGAGAACCTGGGAAGAATAAAACATGTTATCATAGCGTGGATGACATACTTTTCTAAGCAAAAATTGATCCCTTCAGCATGTGGATTTCGAACACTGCAACTACCGCTTTGATGGTTCCTATTGTACAAAGCGTAATAACCGAGCTTGTTTCAAATCATCGAATGGAAGATCTGGTGGCTCTCAGTGAAGCTCATCAACTGAGCACTAGAAAACACAGTATTGGAATGCGAAGACTTTCTCTGCCGAATGAAAACAATGAGATTAACAGGGAGTCAGAAAAAAATTAAATTCTCTAAAAAGACAGTAATTCAGTGATATTTCTACTGCAATGTCGCCTCGGGAGCAGCGAATGGCCAAAGGGTTGATGTTGAGTGTTTGTTTCTCAGCTAATATTGGAGGGGCGGCTACTATAACAGGAACAGCTTCGAATTTAGTTCTGATTGGCCAGCTGAATGAGTAGGCGTCCATATTGAACTAAAAATATTTTTTTTATTTAAGACTTTTTCCTGGAGCGGACACTGGCGTGAACTTTTTGTCTTGGTTGATATTTGCTTTTCCAATGGTTTTCTGCTGCCTTCTGTACTGTTGGTGAGCTCAAACCTGAAAACTTATCGCTTATCTAAGATACTTTTTGATAATTTCAAGTTCATAACATTTGCAGGGGTGTCCTTTATCTTCTCTATCTCCGTGGAGCTCCAAAAGGATCAATTATTGTCACAAGAAAGTTGCAACAAAAGTATAGTGATCTGAGTAACTTAACGTTCGCTGAAGTATCAGTGGTTTTCTGTTTTGTTTTACTTCTCTTGCTATGGATTCTGAGAGAGCCGCAAGTAGTTCCTGGCTGGGGAGAACTTTTCCGTTCAGAGTAAGTAACCAATCATTTTTTTAAAGAATGACATAGTCGGGATCCCTGTTCAAGACCGCTACAGAAAAAAACTATTTGTATTGGCTAGAACTAAAATTTTTTGTAATATTCTTAGCAATGCAGTATTTTCAGGTACGTCTCTGACGCAACTAGCGCTATGTTCATCGTTGTGCTTCTATTCACGTTGCCTGAATACTTACCAACATTGCGAGGTAAACAGTTTTGAGAATAACAGTCACAAGGGCCGATTCAAGTTCAATTTTTTCATAACAACAGTTTCAAATCGTGTTTTTTTCTCAGGAAGAAGAGCGCGTAACGCGAGCAGTGGACTTCTTGACTGGGCAACTGTTCAAGACCGTTTTCCTTGGAGTGTCCTATTCTTGCTAGGTGGAGGATTTGCTTTGGCAGCAGGAGTAAAGGTTTTTCATTTCATTTGAAAAATTCGTAATGTAAAACTTTACCTAAGGAATCTGGATTATCTCATGATATTGGTGCCATCATGCGCAATTTGGATGTTTTCAATCATAACGTGATTATGCTCATTTGTATTATTATCAGCGTCACGTTGACCAATGTTTGCTCGAATACTGTGATCGCTTCCATTTTTATTCCAATCGTCGCTGAACTTGCGAGGTACACATGTCGAACCTGTGAGTTTTGTAAAATTCATTTTTTTTGCAGGTCTCTGAAGATTGATCCATTGAATTTCATGCTTCCTGTGACGATTTCCGCATCGTTTGCTTTTCTTTTGCCAGTAGCGACACCACCAAACGCTATTGTATTCTCTTCCGGATATTTGAAAGTTTCCGACATGGTAGAACGTTTTTTTTAAGAGAAGAAAAACCCAAAAATCGTTATTTCAGTTCGTCTCTGGACTTTGCGTTACCTTGGGCTGTGTGGTTTTATCCATGCTGAATATGATCCTCTGGGCTGGTTTCGTCTTCAATCTGCACCTCTTCCCTCAGTGGGCTGCAAATCCATCACCTCCTCTGGATGTCGAAGATTGGCTGGAACAGAACAACATCACTTTCATTCCAACTGCAAAACCTTAGTAAACTCATCTTTTGGAATGAATTAGATTTACATGTTTTTTTAATGTTATGCGCATCATTTTCAAACATGATTATTATACGATCGAGCAAAGCTCGGAGTCCTCCGGGTCGCATGGGTCTCAAACAGAAATGACGTCACTCGACGTGAAATTGCGTGATCTTTAAAACTTTTTTGTTTAATTCTAGTTTTCGCGGTTCAAAGATATTTTAAACGGAGGCATCATACATCGTTTTTCACCTATAGATTCCGTTCGAGACTCAAAAATCGGCGTGTCAACGGGCTCCGAGCCTCGCGCGATCGTGTAATATTTCCAAGTTAAAATCAACAGTTTCCGACAAATAACTTTCTGATTGATAATGCGAACGTCAGTCTTGCGAGAAAAGTGGTAATTCACTTTTCCGAACTGGGTCAAACGGGCATTTCGATTGTTCTATCTGAACTGATCTGCAATCATGTATGCAAACATGTGGCTAATCTGGCCGTTTCTCCTTGTCTGTGTTTCTTCTGAGTTCAATAAACACTTTGCTGATTTCGTGGAAGAAAACTATGGAAAATCTTTTCTGAATGCTCTGCAACGGTAGTTTTTTTCTGCGTAGAAGTTAACCGAAAGTATTTTTCAGAGTGGATCTCGGCGAGGGTGGCTCATTTGGCGGCAAGAACAATCCGGAAGAGGAGATCAAAAACGATCCCGTCATTTTTGTTCACGGCGTTTCCGATGTGGCTGGTGGCAAAATGCAGTCACTTGCTGCTTTATATAAAAAACATGGCTATGCAAATGGAGAATTGTATGCAACAACTTACGACAATGGACCAAGAAATAACCCATTATCATGGGCAGAATACTCGTTTAAATGTGATCATGTCAAGCAGGTAATATTGTTCGAAATGAATACGTTCCACGAACAATTTTTTCAATCATTTAGAGTTCGTAAAACAGGAACTTTGAGGAAAACTACCTCAGTATGTAATTTTGTTTTAAAAAAGGTGTAAAAGCCTAAACAAACTCACACTCAAAAATACTATTGTGGAAAATGTTACGGAGTTCCTGAATCAAACCGGTACACATTTTTTAGGTACGAACATTAATTCTAGCTGTAAGATACTACACGCTACGTAATGTTAACATTGTTTCGTATTCGTTTGGAGTTCCAATTGCTCGCAAAGCAATTCTTGGAGGTGATCAGTTTAAAAAACTACTTGATTTTCAAATTTTTATTAGGGAACTGTGTTGACACTCAAGAAAATATCGGGCCTTCCTTGACTTCATACGTGGATACATTCATTGGTGTGGCGGGTCCAAACCATGGTATCACTTTGAAGGTAGTTAACTTCAAAACTTAGACGGTTGATACAGCAGTTTGTTTTCAGGTTCTTGGGTTGTCTGTCCCTGGATGTGTAATTGGAGCTATTCCAATCCTCCCTATTTGCAGTAAAACAATTGGATTATATTCTGGATTTTGTCCTATCGAAAGTTCATTTTTAACGGTAAATTTGCGGTTTCTTAAATCAGAAAGATTGTTGAACCAGGACATTAACAACGAAAGTCATTATGAAGGAAAATATGTATACTCATTGTATACAGAAAGTGATGGCTGGATTGGTTACAATGTTTGTGATCAGGTCAGTTTTGAAACGCGGAAATCAATTAAAGACACTTTCAAGATTACGGGTCAAATTCCTGGGGAAGATGGCCATAAACAGTACAAAACTTACTCGCATGAGGATGTTGTTTTCAAATCCTGCAAGATGCAAATTCAAATGATTCGTAATCTAATTCAAAACAAGAAGTGAAATTACTATCCGTGTTTCAGAGAATCATTCTCTAGAAGAGCAGAAATCGAAAACTACTGATTCTACTGGAATGAAGCATGAACATGTTTCAAAAAAATCAGAGAATTCAAGTTTCAACTCTAGGAAACCTCGTGAGAACACAAAAAAGGATGAGCCCGTTGGGGAGCATGAAAAAACCGTTCAAAGGAAAAGTTCCTCCACCCAGCTGTTCGGACTCAGCAAAAAACAGGATTCGAGTCGCATTTCAATTTTTAGTTCGACAACGGTGTCTCCTGAAAACGAAACGATTACTGCTACTTCCCTCCCATCCATTAATAACCGGTCGCCAGAGTCAGCTGATTCTCAAATAAAAAATGTCAACATGGATAGCGCCGAACTTACAAGCTTTGAGGCTCAAAAAAACGAGAAAAGTGGTTATCACACACGTGTCAGTGTTTCGTTCGATTGATTTGAGATATTGCTTATAAATTATTTAGCAGTTTTTGATGTCAGTAGGAACATTATCATTGTATTTGCCTATAAGATCATGCCAGTTTTCCATTTGTTTTTTTTTTCTCATCGTTCTTAGTACTCTCTTACAGATCGTGAAACTCCTTATTCAAAATTCTTTAGAGGTCAACACATATTTATTGAGTTCAAATCTGGGGGAAATCTCAAATAAAGCAATAAAAAATTAATAAAAATATAAATCGTTGTACACTTCATTTGTTATCTGTGAGATACACTCATCGGTCTATGAACCTGCATAACTTGAAAAAAATAGGAAAAATGTACACGTTTCATGAAGTGCGGATTGGGAACCACGGGCGTGGACCATATGACCTTTTGGTGTCAATGTTATCAACCATTTTTTTTCTGAAATACAGTATCACTGCATATAACAATTTTTTTGATTAGAAGTCACCTATTTTGTAAATCAGAATAGAAAGACCAAAAATAGTCTTCTAGAAATTCTTCCGTGACATCGGCAAAAAAAATTTCATCAAGAGAAGATTTGAAGTTGCTCGAAATACTGTCAAGTTTTTTCAGTGTTCTCTCGTAAGCTTTCCCGATGGCATCAATGTAATATGGATTACTGGCTGCTATTTTCATATGAGAAGGTTGAAGCCACCCGTTTTCTCTGAGAAAAAAAATATGGAGTTATTTTTGTAATATTTACCTATTGTGAACCCAAGTCGAATTATCGAAAAATGTTTTCAACTGGATAAAGTCGCGAATGCTATCGCGAACACGATATCCAGGAAACCGGCACTGATCGGAGCCTGAGACCAATTGATCCAAAGTAGTGGAAGATGGACAATTCAGTGCTTCCATTGCTCGATCAGCGGCTTCTTCTAGAAATTTTCAATTTTCATCTTCATTTCTTACTTTTTTGAACTCACTGTCTATGTGAAATTTTGTGAGAACAATCAAGTTTAATGCTAAGGAAACCATCGAAGTTGGCCAAAGCTCACAAAGTGAGGCAAAATGATCATATCTGAAGCAACTTTGGCGCTGATCTTTTTCGTTTTACTCTTGCCTTTGCCATCCCGTAATAATGATCGAATCAAAATTGGTAAACATATCCTTATACTTTTCATTCTGTAAGTACCACTCTTTGTTGTTCAGTATATACGGTTTCAGCCTGTTCCAATAACGATTCGCGCCATCAGCTCCTGTTTATATTTTCAAAAATAGTATAAATTCAACCAAAATAGCAACAACCTTTAAAAGCGCTGCCTCCCCAAACTTCTGTGAAAGCATATGACAGGTTTTTCCACATATCATGTGGCAAGTCTTTGTCTAGATTCGACGTATACTTCCATACAACCGGTATTGCTAATTCGTCAAGATTGTAATCTTTGATGAGTTCCAAAGGTGCACTCCTCAGCTCATCAAACCACATGAGTACCTGAACCATTCCGTTTGAGAGAAAACAAAAATAGAGCAAACTTTGGTCCCGGAAAATTCTTCCGTAACATTCTTTGATATTGTCCTTAAGTGATCAAAAATAAGTCGTAGAGTGTTGTTCTGATACTTTTCCGGTAAAATTTTTTTATCAGCTTCGCAAACTCCAATTTGAAATGCTTCGTCAGCTCCAATGTGAATGTATCGAGTGTTGAATTTCGAATGTACGCGCATAAGCTGAAGGTTATATCATTTTTTGTTACTCAAAGAAAAATACTTGATTCACTGAATCGAGAATGATTCCCAGACTCCGTTGATCGCCGATACAAGCAACCATCGGATACCGTTCATCTTCTCTTAAGTGTTCATATTCTGGAGTTTTCAAAATCCACTCCATGTGTGCCAAAGTTTGAACAAGTGGTATCACATCCAGTCCGACCATTTGTGCGCTGAATAATAGAATCAATAAAAACAAACGTCAGTTTAATTACTGTTCCAAAATTGTGATAACTTCATCTTCGCTATATGCGTTTTGATTGACTACCCTCGACAATTCTCCAGTATATGGAAACATATCCTCAAAAAGTTATCCTTTAGTACTAATACACAAAGATTCAAACCTCCCATTCAACAAGAACACCGGTGGCACCTAGACTGCTAACATAACTCAGAAGTTGTTTAAAATATGGTAGTTTTGGTGGTGCTCCTGAATAATTTTCATTCTCTGAGAACAAGAAATCACAGCTAATTAACCTTTCAAGTCAAAGTGTACTATCGTCTTTTGGTAACCACATTGTGAGTGTTGAATGAATAAAATCAGGAAAACCACTGTTATATATACAGACATAAAATAGGTTCAAGGTGTCCAATATAGCTGAAGAACTATATATCAAAAACATTGTAACGAACAGAACTTTGAAACTGTTATGATACGAACTGAATCTCGACATTAGTGTTAAAAAATGGAAAATGTTGGCGAACAGAATTGTTTGAATTGGGTTGGTTACAAGAGAAGGAGGGTACTTGAGTACTTGAGAAAACATATATTACTATTAAACCTGCCTGTTCAAAAGTGATAGACACTTTTGTCTCAAAAGAAAGAGATAACAACTTGATAGGTAGGTTCACTCTTCATTTGCACAGTGTAAGAACACTACACAAAGATGAGGAGAGAACCCAAAACAACTTGAGATCAGCAAAAACTGAAAATGTAATGATCATCGCCGTGGTTGGCAATGTTCGAGAACTCGAGAAGGAAATTTCGAGTTCGAAAATAGTTTTGAACCACATAAGAAAATGTTACTGTTAAAACGGGTATTGAAAACAACCCTCTCTTTTCACTAGGAAATGTGACAATGATATTGAAAATGTCAGAGAAGGGATAAAAACGTGCGAAAATGTAAACGACAAGCAAGTTTTCACTCACTCGTTTTTGTGATTCGTAAATCTGATTGAAAAAAGCCAGCTTCGACACGAGGCAACAGATACCTTCTAATCCGTTTCAAGTTGAACTTCTTTATTTGAGTACGCATACTCATCCAGTATGAAAATCGAAAAACTTGATAAAAAAACAATAACGAACGAGAAAATCAAATAAAATCAGAATATCTGAGTGGTTTAAAACATCATGAGCTGGAGATAGCGGACTTCTTGCTTGTTTGACTACATCCGAGTTACAGACCAAAAGTGTGCAATTTCGTATCAAAAACCTGTTCATCACCAGAAGGAATGTGGAACAGCAATAAAGAAGAAATAATCTGAAAAATTAATGTTCAATTTTTATTCAAAAAATGAATCGAAAGCAGTGGAATGACTTCCGATGGAAAAAGAAAATTCAACAGTTAAAATTAGAATTTTTAGAAATTTTCATCGCTTTTTCTCAACGATAGAATCGCTCGAAAAACCATTGAGTGGAATCCTTTGAGTTTTATTAAATTCCACTACGAGGGATAGTGAATAGAGTAATGTAACACTCTATTCTTCTCTGTTGTGACCCAAGTTGGGGTTGGCTGATCCTTATTTAGTTATGTTTATCTACACGTTTTTCATTTGAATAGAAAAACAACAATAATTTCCAAAGCAGTTGCGAAAACCTCTTGAGCTCATCTGCCGTTGTGCTTAGTCTTGTTCCCACAATTTACTTTCATAGAGCAAACCGCTGAAGATGATTAACATTCCCTCCTGAAAACTTGAATCTATGATTGTTCGTTTGAGAATGTAAATGCTTAGCTTTAAAGTGCTCCTGAAAGTTTCAATTCAGGTCAACTATCTCTGCGAAAAAATCAGCAGAAATTGAAGTTTTATCAGATCGCAGTTTATTTTGTTCTTCTATACGTTTTCCTTGGATGCATTCGCTTGAAAGGTCCGAAATACCACCTTCTGTGTAGATATGTTTACAAACGTTTGTCATGATTATCAGCGTACGATGTGAAGGTGAATTTTTAGCCAAACATCATTTCTAGATTTCTATTTTCCTGGAGTACGTTTTTCACGATATATTGACCTTGGGAACTGCGAACCTTGATTGTTGATAGAGTTTATCTGGGATGTTTCTGGGGTGAATTTAATTACTGGAAAAATTCGAACCTTCTTGGCCAATCAGGATACTGTCACTTTGGTTTGAAGCGCGGAAATGCTGATGTGAAATAGATTTAGTCATATCTTCTACTACATTTGAAAAACTAGAAGTTAACAAGCCAAGTTTTCCTAACTTCATTTCACTTTAGAGAGATATCTGGATTCATAGAAAATGTCACTGTTGTGTTACTCACAATCAAATTCTGAAATCAAGTTTCCTAGATCGTTCAAGCGAAGGTCCTATGCAATTCTTTCGCTTCTGCTTCCTCACTCGTTTTCATCATTTTCAAAGCTTGTTCTTGATCCTTTGTGCTTATTTCACTTTTTCGTGTAATTCTCCAATTAATCTAAGGCGTTAGCGTGACCTCGCGAGTGTCAGAAGAACATGCAGCTTGATTCGCGAATTAGTACAGCAGTGATTTGTGAATTCGTGAACTATTACATCACAGGTCTCAATCAGAAAAATAACTTCGGTTCCAAAAAATATTCTTATTTTATAAATTGCTTGCCGTCCCACTTTTAGGCAGAATCGTTATGCCATTGCTATCTAGTTTTTCAATTGTGTATATCGAGGGCAAAAAGCAGGTCCCCGAGTATTACAAATGTGTTACAGCTTCTAACGAACAAAGAAGTACTATTCCTAGTCTTTCTCTGACGTTGTTATACTTTGCCAACAGTTTTATGCGATGCAAGATTTGAAAATTCAAAAAACAAATTTCATACCCCCATCCGAACACTGAAAATCTCAAGTCTTCGAAAACTCAATTTTTGTTCCGCATTGATGTTTCCTGTTTCAGGAAAAAACACTGCACAGGAGCTTGTTCCTTTCCAAAATTACACAAGTTTCCATAAGGTTTCGATTTTTTCCACCAACAATCTCTGACCTGATTTTTATTCTCACTCTTTAAAAAATATAACCAATTATCTATTCACTTTCTCGAAATCCCAAAAACTCCGATTCTGAAGACCTTTTTCAGAGAAGGTTGTTGTTTAAAAGCTTCCAGCGAGTTTATTTCGGTAACTTACGAGAATTCCACGGGCAGGTGGCGTTGTTTTCATTTAATTGCTTCGGGAATATCAATGAAACTTAATTTTAAGCGACACGTTTTTCTTGAAGCGCGATTATACTAATCAAAGAAAGCAATCAAAACTAGATTTGAATCTGAGTTCTTGCTCTTCTTTTTTTCAATTTTCAACTCCATGTTGGACATCACGTTGTAAACTCTGAGATTATTCAAATTTCGTAGGCTCTTTTCATTCATCTGCTCTTTCATCTGTTCACGACTTATTCTTGATTGCCTAGAAATAACCCAATGTCATAAAGAAGAGTTGTCTTTGAGAAAGGGCTAGAAGACCCTTGACGCTGACTCTTGAGAAGCATCCACTTGAATTCAAAGATTCTCAAAATCATTTTTTTTATTAACCTTAGTCTTTGTATTTCAAAAATTGTTTTCTGCTCCTTGACTACATTGAGAGTTTTCATATTTTTAGTAACTTCCGTTTGTTCCATTGTCATGTCAAGAAATATGTATATTCGAGAAGCTTGAAGACACTCAATACTCAGGTCTTTGAAAAAGTAAGGAAACCTTTTATATTCTAAAAATGCGTTTTTGGTTGTTTTCAGTCCAGAAAGTTTGATCTGTTTGGATTCTCTTTGAATCTTGTTTTTTTTCATTTCATAAATTCGGATAGTTAGAAAAGTAGGAAACATCTGATGAACTTTCGTGACGAAAAGTTATTACGTTTGTCTACCGTAGCCTGTACCGAACTGTCTCTTCCAGCTCAACCAAGCTTTCGCGAAGAACGTCTTCAGAAAGTTCACATGGCTGTATCCCATCACCTTTGTCAATTCTTAAGGAAAAATGAGAGCATAGATTTTTCTACTTTGCTGAGTCACTCGCCAAGAGAAGAAGCTACGTCAAATATAAACAAGGTAAGCGCTGAAAAATTACGGTACTAATTTGAAGTTTGGCGATTCGTGAAAAATAAGTTAGGTGTGATATTTTACATGTAGATATTATACTCCTCATTCTCATAACTGTTGTACATGTGAAAAAGCTTCGTACAATCATCGCTCCAAAATTCTTGATGAGATCCCACTCCGTCTGCACTGTTTCCTAGTGTCTTTCAAAATACGATACTGCCACAAAAAAGTTCAGTAATAGAAGGTTTACCGTGGAATAGGTTTATAAAAACCTCTGCGAATTGACGAAAAATACAGAAACTGCTTATTCCAAATGACTATGTAAAACTGGTGGAACTTTACAGATCACATACGCGTATATCGCTCCTTTCATTATCATCTTCGGAATTGTCGGTGATGTACTGACAGTAGTGACACTCACGCATCCGCTTTTACGGAAATCTTCAATTATTTATACTTATCTAACACTGCTTGCAATGACAGATTTGGTTAGTTTCAGAAAACTATTCTTGAGGTTTTGTTCAATTTTCTCAGTTGACACAGTTCTCTGTGATTCCAATGATCATGTGGTTGCTTGATATCCGCGCTTGCTCGAAATTTTCGGCATTTTTTTATGCACACATAGGATTTCCTCTGGTATGATGAATTAAAAATTATATTCAATTATTTCATTCGGGAGTTTACAGGCTAATGCTTTAATGGGATCATCAGTTTGGGTAGTTGTTTTCTTGACTCTTTCTCAGTACATGGCAGTTTGCAAACCATTCGCTTATGGTTTAAGGCGAGTTGAAAAGAGAAATGAGCCCACAATCAGAAAATGATACTTCCAGATCGCGGAAAATTTGTTACGTACTTTTTGCTCTCTCATATATTTTCAATTTTTGTATATACGCACCATGGGCAATAAAAAAGAACGTACATGACATATCTGGAATAGTTCCAGAGGTAACAAACTTCCTAACCTCTTTAAAATCCAATATGAGTTTCAGAGTTATCTGTTATCTGTCTGTCCTTATGTCGTCTGCGATGCCAGGCGTCCAGAGTGGTTTGTCATTTATGAAACTGCCAGAGAGCTTATATCCAGAATCTTTCCATTTTTTCTGGTAGCATTTCTTAACATCAAAATACTTATCACTTATAGGTGGGTAATTATTGTGAACTCAGTCTATCGTTACAATGTTTAGGAACACAAAAAAAGATCGGTTGGAACGATTAGCAAACTCACAGAAAAAGTTCATGTTTGAAAAAAGTGAGAAGGAAGAAAAACGATTGTTCATACTATTGTTTGCTATTGTTATCGTGTTTTTTGTTTGTACGATACCTGCAGCTCCATTGACTATTTTGGTAGCAGACACGAAAAATAATAATGTTGGTTTTCAAGTGAGTAAAAAAAGCATTAATTAAGAAAAACAAAGAATTTAGATATTCCGAGCAGTAGTAAACCTTTTGGAATTCACGAAGTTTGCAATGAACTTCTATTTTTACTGCCTCATCAACCCGGATATTCGAAGCATTTGTGCGCATGTCATTATGTGCAAGAAAATAACAAAACCAGCACGAGTAAAAGGGCAACCGACAACGCCTCTGTCTATGTATACAAGGTGAGGTTTGCTTTTTCAGGCTAGCAAAAACCTGTGTTCGGACGTTAAAACTATGGAAAATTATTTTTTAGATCAACTAAAAATTCAACGATCAGGGATGTTCATAAAAACAGTGATAAACGGTCCGGAGTGGGTGATGATGATAAGAAGTTCGAAGATTCACGCAACAGTTCTCTGAAATCTGGGTGAGAGGAGTGTATTCAACAAAAAACCACAACTTTTTTGAAGGAAGGAGTCTACCCGGCGTGGTGTCTTACCAGAAACGCTGATGGAGAAGTTAACTGTCATAAAAGAGAGCGAGTCAGTCACTTCGGAAACAGGGGATCATGTGTGATTTTTACGGGAACATCCTCCCTTTCGCTTAGAGCATTCCAATATATTTTGGGTTTTAAGGTCCGTGGACCAGAAAAACTAATGGAAAAACAACACTAGCTCTTTCAATATATCATAATTCATGGAACAGTAGTAAAACAGAAGCTCACAAAGTTTTATTTAAGTTAATGAATGATAATTTGAGTGTCATTATTGTCTCCGTCTGCAACAATAAAGCAGTTTTAGCAGGTATAAAATGGCGGTTTTTAGAACAATGCATATATAAATATATACAGATGCAAAAACAATTCAAACATGTCGACTGCTCGTAGTCATTGCCGTGAAACCTGTATTCAAAATAAAGCACAAAATAATTTTCTGACTAGTTAGGGGTTTTTCTTGCCGTAGTTTTCGGTCGTTTTTCGCGTTGCATCTGAATAATTTGCCGATCGTCTCCCGCAGAAGGCTTTGAAAACGTGAGATCTATTGAAAAGAATGTATATCCAGGGATTCAAGCAAGAATTCAAGTTTCCCAGGATGGCTACGTAGGATATAAACATTGAATCTGAAGACAACTATTAAAACGGAAAACAAATCTCGGCGTACGTAATATCTCGGGCCACAAGGCTTGAATCACATTTATAAGACAAAAAGGCATCCAAAGGAAAAAGTTGCATGCAACTATGGTTATCGTTAAGCGGACTGAAACATTATTATTTTCTTTTTTTTTCAGTTTTAATTTGCCTGTCTGAACTCGTTTCCTATCAAACTCTGATACTTGTTGTTTGAAACCTCTCGAGCTTTTCCTCAGTTCCTCTATATAATCTTCGGTAGCCATCCTACAACTGAATATGACTTTTTCTTCGAGAATAATATCCTACGATGTGAATTGGCTTCCTGCACGTTTCCTGTTTTTGTTCAATTCTCTCATCGACTTTACTGATGACATGCGCACAGCATTGCAAACGCAATCTGAAAGTCTATATTTCCCCTGTTCTTCTCGTTATCGTTACAGTAAAAAACAGCAGCAAAAATGGAAGGCAGAACCCAAGCGAGCGTATTGAACATGATTACATACACATTTTTCAACACATTTCTGTTAGAACCGTAAATAGTTGAGCATCTGCCGGTTTTTCTGCAATAAACTTTTGAACATGATCTTTCAAAAATAACTTACGAATTTTTCCACCAAACAAGGAACTGTGGAGTGGATAACAGAAGCGCGAGGCCCCATGCGATTGCAGCCATCGAGTTTGGTCGCCGATATCGTGACGATCGGTAATGAGCTAACGGATGACAAATTGCCTGGAAAAAAGCAACTAGAATGAAATGCCTCACAGAGAATAAAATATACCTGGTATCGATCAGCACTAATTGCTACTAATAGAAATGGACTTGCGTACATTGGGAACATTTGAACGTATCTCATCAGTTTGCACACAAAATTAGAACCATAATAATTTGGATAGGTCAGCTGAATTCAGTATCGAAGAATTATTCCATGAAAACTCAACAGGACAAAAGCAAGTGAAAAACAGCTTTTGGGTTGGCAATTTTTGGCATGTGCGAATGGAAAATAAGTGAAACAGTCAGCAACCTAGTACACAGCTTTGCCAACTAAAACTAACACCTATCAGAAAATCAGAAGGATTTGGCTGTGTAAAAGCTCGACTCGTTACTACAAAACTGAAGCTTTTAACAAAAAAAAACATACCAGAGTCAAAATCTCTGTTCCCAGTGATAGAAGTGCAAAAAGTAAATCCGCAATGCATGTGTGAATAATGAGAAGCTGAAAACCTTATTATCACGAACTACGTGGTTTTATACAACCTGCACAGGAGAAACCTTCCGTTTCATGACATAGTTTCCTCGAAAAATAACAAACAAAAGGAACAAATTTCCTAATAGCGAGAGTGCCATGACGATAGTTTGGTGAACCACCAAAAAGTACAATTGGTTTGCTGGAGAAGAGACACGGTAGTAAGTTGCACTAACATTCCCAGTTGAATTCATCTGAATAAAACCACTCTATTTATTTGAAAAAAAAACTGGCAGAGAATAAAACGGAAAAACAGAATTACGTTCAGCCTGCGTCAAAATAATTTTCATTGGAGACTGAATCTCAGTTTATGAAGTGGCTTACGTAATTGTGGAAATAATCAAATTCGAAAGTTGTGACAGTAACTTTTTGTTTGTCTGTTTCATAATTTGCGCTGAAATGTTGAGAAAGAATGCCAGAAGCTGCACAAAAATTTGATAGTCTAATAAATCTCCTAAATTTTCCAGAACGAGTGACATCACATCCTTTCTTTGTTAGAGACTAAGTAATATTGAGTGTTATTCAGAAGACAATGATTAGTGTGTTGATTCAATTCATCTGAATTTTTCCCAACAGGTGGTTTTCCAGCGTCACCATTTTCAGATTACGTGGGTAAATTTGATTCCTCAAAAAGGAGTGATAGCTCATTCAACAAATTTCAAGAAAAGTCGATAAATTTGGTGACAACATAATTATCGAAGTAAAGATGAGCATACAATAAAACTCATTTTTTGAGAACAAAAGCGGATATTCCAACCGTGCTAAATTGATTAAAAACAATGAAGAATTGAGCGTGGTTGGCCATTGTTATTCTGAGCAATTCTCAATTATGAAAGTTCTACCAATTCTAAAGTAGTTACTCATGAGAAATTTTTATTTTGCATCAAAAACTTCAATTTCCATTCACAAGTTGTTAGAATTTGCAACTCTGACAGTTCTCCATGATCATATTTATAGGCTAGGAGAAATCGGCAAGAGAATTTTCACGATGGTCCTTCAGAAAGAGGAAGCTCGCAAAATTAGTTTTTCATTTTGATGATGATGCCAATGTGATGATGGTGAGGAAGATGAGAAATTCATGGCACTAATGTACTTTCGTCATTTCGAAAACTTTTTCTATGGTATTGGACCCAGTTTTTACTTTCTGGTTCAGGCAAATGAAACATGACACTGTCTTCGGACCATAGTTTTCATACTTCATTCTAAATATCGTTTTCTCAATGAACTTGATTGTGTAGAATGAATTAACCAGTGCTGGGAACTCACGGAGTGGCATGACAGACAGAATTTTGAATTGGGCATGGACTGTTGCAAGAAGGACTTTGATTTATAAAAGCATACTTCACGTGCTTAATTACCTGCTAGAAACCGCGGATTTTTATGAACTCGTAGTACAACGAAGATGCTGATCCCTGTCCTCCGCATGGGTTTCGACACGAAAGGTTTGTGAACCAGTGTACTCTGCGAGGTTAGTTTTAAAGATTGACTAAATTCTTGACGACTGGAAGACTTTTCGTGGCGAGACCGACGCGTCGGTCATTGACCGTAATTCTCGGTTTATTCACTACACAGTGACATAGCAGCAATAAGCATAGCTGAACATTTTTCAGGAAACAACAAAAGCGATTTTCAAGAACGCTGCATTCTCAGCAGTTCCGGAAAAGCTATTCTATGCATTTTCAACAAATATTTTATTTTCGACAGTTCAAAAGGTCTCAATGAAAATCTCACTCGCCATTGCTTTCTGCGTTTTTTTTTTGTATCAACTCCGGATTTTCAATCATAGATTAAAATGCAAAAAAGTTAAACCGAATTTTTGAGTAGTATCGTCAACCTCTAAGAAGTTAGTCCCAATTCGGCGACCGTCAGAAATGAAACCTAACGGCATCACCGATTTTGCCCCATGTATAAATCACGCTCACAGTGACAAACTCAAAAACTGACGTTCCATAGGTTCTACACTGATAATAGGTAGAGGGAGAACAAAAATAGATAAAGTTAGAATAACTTTTGAAACTTTTTCGCTTTCTCGGAAACAGGAGAAAAAACTTCAGAGGGTAATTAGTTTCAAAGTACCATAAGCCTTTCTATTCGTTATCAACTTGCAAGTGGAAGTCGTTTTCCGGACTTTTTGAAAAGTCTAAGATGAGGTCGAGGGTATCCCCCTAAACTCTTCACAATCAACTGATGCAATATTCATCATTTTGAGCGTGTTTACAACGAAATGATTCAGTGATTGAAACCTTTGAATTATTGAATTTCCACCAGTTTTTGATGTCCTGCTTCAGCAACAAGTTTCAGAAAAAGTTTTTATTAAGGCTTTTACAAGTAGTGTTCGCAATGTACAGAGGACATGTATTGAAATTGAATTCGGAAAATGTTTGTCAATAACTACACAGGAGGTCAAAAAGAAACATTTCAAAAAAGTTTTGGTAAAATTGAAGGCGAAATAGTTAGTAAAGACAAATCAACTTTTGTTTTATAACATCAAAAACTTTGTTTGAGTGTGAAGAGCCGTTGCGAATTATTCAATTAATGACTTCAACTTCGTTATCGCTCGAACTGTCCTTAGCATCAGAAACATTATCGTTTACTGAACTTTCCCCAGTTTCCTCGTACGCGGTTATGTCTTTCTGCTCGTTTTCGATCTTCACAATGTCATCTGGGTCTTGGCTGCTGCTGCTGTGAGAAGAATTTTCAATTATTTCAACATTTTCGTTCCGCTCTTCGACAACAACTTCTGACCCTTGATCGTCGTCTGGAAAAATTCTTGTTTGATTTTACTCAATTATCATGAAAACTACCTCGATCTCTTAGGTTGTAGACTGACCAATCATTCTTGAACATGACTTCTGGGGTACTGAAAGCTTCCAGTTTGCCATTCCTCAGCAACATAACGCGATCCATGTTTCTAACATTGTCCAGCCGGTGTGCAATCACGAGAACAGTAGCATCCGAGAAAACGTTTTTCACAACCTTAAGATTTCATATGAAGTTTTCACTAAAATAAAAAGAAAACTTACAGTTTGAATAAGTTTGTCTGTCGCGTTGTCTACAGAAGCCGTCGCTTCGTCGAGAATTACGATCCGAGCTTTGGAGAGAAGAGCACGAGCCAAACAGAATAGTTGCCTTTCTCCGACAGAGAAGTTATCGCCACCATGATTCACTTCAGAGTCGAGTTTTTTCTCTTGCTGTTTCACCAAATCTTTCAAGAAGCATTTCTCCAGTGCTTGCCAGATTTCCGAATCAGAGAATTCATTGGATGGGTCCAGATTGAAACGGATTGTTCCGGAAAACAGGGAAGGATCCTGAGCGATAGCAGAAACGGAGCGGCGTAGCTTGGACAATCCAACAGTGCTAATGTCGATACCATCAATGAAAATAGTTCCGCACGTTGTTGGATACAATCTACATATCAAGTTTCCAAGTGATGACTTTCCAGACCCAGTTCTTCCAATGATTCCGACTTTCTCTCCTGCTTTTATCTCGAATGTGACGTCATTCAAAGCAAGTGGAAGTTTGGGTCGGTAGCGAAGCTTCACTTCCGAGAAGTTGATTTGCCCGTTAGCAGGCCAGGAAGAAGAAACATCAATACCGCGTCTCGTTGTCCATTCTCCGTCTGGTTGGATGTTCTGAAAAAAAGATGACATTCTGATTTTGACAAATTTACTAACCTTAGCATAGTAAGAAACTCTTTCGACACTGGTCATCTTGGCTTCCAATTCAGTTTGTGTTCTGACTGCAAACTGGAAAATTCCACTCATTTGGACGGCGAAAGCAATAGCCATTCCCGCATCAGCGGGAGATACTGTTCCTGTGAGCATGACCGTCAGTAACGCGACCACGCCAGTCATAACTACAACAAGAAGATCCAACCAAACAGCAAGCCATCTCATTGCAGATTGGAACATGAAGATTGCACCACTGTTTGAGTCCAGATGTTTTTTCAGTGTATCCAAATAGCGGGTGCTTTGTTGCAATGAGTGGATAGTTGTCATTCCTTCGAGGCTCGAAGTAACATGGTCAAAAAGAGGTGAACGCGAAATGTGTTCTGATCGTTTCAAACTGAAATTAGTATATGCGAATGCGTATGCAAAAATGGGCTAACTTCCTGATTCCAGCGCGGAAACATGAAACAAAAATGACGAATACGATGAACAGTGGGATTGCGAACGCCTGAACAGTGAAGCCTTTTCAAGTGATTTTTCCTCTCCAAAACTAACCAAGAATAATGGAAACACTGAAATGATGACAACGAGAAAACCCAAGCAGGTTATCATGTTCTGGAGGAAAACTTCAGCTGTGAAAGGGAGCTTGACGTCAACTGAAACATTAGTTTTGACGGGAATATCACCACCGTTATGCCCACTTTCATCCATGTCTTTTGAGAAACGGTTCAAAATTCTTCCAGTTGGAGTTGAGTCAAAGAAGCTTGTAGCACCACGGATCAGAGAGTTGAACATGCGATCATGAAGACGAGTAGCAGCAGTGAGAGATACCTGGAGATTTTCCGCTGAGTTTGGTTGTGAACAAAAACGAAGCTTACTTTGACAAATACGCAAGCTTTGAAAAGTCCCGAGAGCGTAAGAACCACCAGTGCGATCACGTAAACAATTGCGTAAAACGTCGTGTGAGGACTTCCCGCCAAACTAACATTTGCTTGTAAATATGTTGAACCATTCGCTTCAAAAATCTGAAATTGGTTTCAGTCGGAATTGTGAACTAGATGAAGAAGATTCCGATAACCCACCACTTCATCATGTCCTTTTTTCAACCAACGAGAGAGCCAATAAGTCGAGAAAATGTTGGTAACAACATTGACGACGAAACCAATAACCAAACAGAGCCAAATTGGCCAGCGACCAGCAGCATTGATATACTGCCTGGAATTAATTGACTGAGTTCATCAATATACTCGAACAAATCAACTCACATGTAAATGTTCCAAGAAATTTTGCTGTTTCCCATGTCTTCTTCTTCGTCAATCAGACGATCCTCTTCAGAACCATTAGCAGTAGGAGAAACTCGGTTGACTTCACCATCTGACTCTATTTTTTTAGCTGGTGATTCCATTCCTTGTGTACTATTCAAAACAGTATCTTGATGAGTTTGGCAAGCATTGACAAATGTTTTATAACATTCATTTGTGTTCAGCAATTCGTTGTGATGTCCGTCGGCAACAATTTTTCCCGCTTCCACAAACAGCACACGGTCGAAGTGTGGCAAAATCTAAATAGCACACTATTAATCTTAATTTCCTAAACACCAACCGTCATATTATTCGTGATCATCAAAAGTGATTTCTTCTTCAAAAGCTTCTGGATAACTTCTTCGTGAATTTTCTGGGCCACCTTGAAAAATAAAAATACTTTTCAAGTTCTATGTCATAAACATACCTTTTTGTCAAGACTGGCAAGAATATCATCAATCAGGTAAAGTGTTTTCGATTGGAAAACTGCTCTGGCTAGAGAAACTCTTGCTTTTTGGCCACCAGACAGTGTTGATCCTCTTTCGCCAACTTCAGTATTATCTCCAATCGGAAGAGTTGTTAAATCATCTGTTAGTTGACATCCATTGACTGCTTTGTAGTATCGCTCAGAGTTCATTTTCTCTCCAAATAAAATGTTTTCTTGAACGGTTCCATTGAAAATCCAGGGGGTTTGAGGTACAAACACGGTTTGATTCTGGTCAACTGAGATTGAGTCGTCGGTTGAGAACATCTAAATGAAAACATTTGGAAAATAACATTTACTCGATTTTCATTTTACATGGCCTGAAATTGCTCTAAGAACAGCCGATTTTCCACTGCCCACAGCTCCAATTATTGCGACGTGCTCTCCTCGACGAACAGTGAAGTTTTCAAAGACACTTGTGAAAACTGAAGCCTGCGGGTTGAGCGTCTCATTCTCGTTACTTGTTTCCGAACCTGAAAATGTAGTAATTTGATATATCGATAAATAAATGTCTTACTATTCCCCTTAGCAGGCTGATAAGTATAAGTTGCGTTTTGACATGAAAGAACAAGATCTTCTGAATGCGTTGTTGGATAATTAGCAAACTGTTCAAGCTGAAAAAAAATGAAAAAATAATCAGTGTACCACAAACACACCATCAGATATCCTTGAATTCGTCTTATCGCCACGACTGCCTCAGCTAAGTATCTGGATCCATAAGGAATCATTCGTATTCCAAAAAGCATGACAAAATAAACGGTAATGGCAGAAAAAGCGTCAGAAGCCAGAAGATCATTTCCAGCGAGCACGACTCCCAGGAAAGTGAGAATAGCAGCAACAACTGGAACAACAGGTCCGCAAGCAATTGCTAATGATTGAGCGTATCCCGACTTTCGTATTTGAACTTTTTCTTGCTGTCGGAATTCTGAAAAATGATTATCACTCATAATCAATCGTATTTCTACTTTCGACACGCACCATTGACTTTCTTACTGAACACATCTTCCCATCCATTGATTTTGATGATTCGGATGTATTTGATGATCTCGCCCATTAGCCCAATTCTTTTTTCAGTTTTAATGATGGCTGCATTTCGACAAGCAACCATCGATTTTCCAAGGCAAAACTGAAACAAGGTTTCTGCTAAGTTAGTTTACGAATACCTAGTTTACCTGAATAACGTCGAATATGAAGAATACTAGTATTCCCAAAAGCGACCATCTTCCGATTACAAGAAGCAAGTATCCGATTCCACCAACGAGAACCAATGGTCCCACCAGAACGAGAGGAGCAAATGTGACGGCATCAAAAAGGCGTTGACCATCATTGGCGAATATATTGATGACGTCTGGCGCCGTTTTTCCACACAGATCTTTGGCATTGAGGACATTTTTATAGAGAAGAGCCAACACAGCACCGCGCACTCTGATGCCGGTTCTGAAAAAAAAAATTGATAAACTTTGAACAAAAAATGATCCGGACCTGTAGGAAACTGCCCATGTTGCTCCGTACGATAGAACTCTTGCAAACTCCACGATGCTTATAGCAAGAACCAAAATGATTCCGTACAGGTAAAAAATATTGCCATCTTCGTTGCGTGTAGGATTTTCGGCAAACGCAATGAGCCGTCGGATGAAGCATGTTGGTCCAATGAAGCCGAAAATTAAGCAGAAAAAGAATACAGCGCAGGAGAACCAAAGCCGTGTGCTGATGAATCTGATAAATCAAGGGATAAAGTATGAATTCTGTTGATTGACAAACCTGTAGATGACTTTGAACAATGACGGATTGTTTGGATTGATTTTTTTCTCTTCCTCCCACAACACTTCCAATCTAAAAATGAGTTGCAGTCTGATAACATTTTTCTTCCTACCTCGCCATATTCAAGCCACAACTGTCGTAAAAGCTGCATCCCCAGACTTGATCGCGGTTCAACTTTCCTCTCACTGCTTGAAATAAGTACGGGAACACCCATGAATAGGTCACAAACGAGAAAAGGCCAGCATCATCAATTCTGCTTCCCCCATTTTTTTCATTTCTGCAACATTTCCGAGTGCAGAAGATAAATTGATTGCTATCTCACTTGTTTGTTGTTCTGAGAGGAATCATGTTTTGCACAGCAACCGAATATCGGCTTATGGTTTTCCTTTGGTTCTTATCAAGTTCATATCGCTTTGCGCGTGCCGACGCTCTGAAAAGAAACGTTTTGAGTGAATTGCAGCTTGCACTTACTCTTTTGAGTAGACCACATTCTCATAGACTCCCGTCCCTGATGGTTGTAAACAGATTTCTTCATCGTCAGAAGGCATCTGAAATAATACAGCAAACTTGAAAAGAGTAGTGATGGTAGGAAGGTTCAGGTAAAATATTCTGGAGCTGACTGAATATAAACTTATAGAGGTTTTTGTGTTTGCCAGTAACAATTACGCATCACATCGGTTGGAGAAAATTTTCAGGAAGAGTGACATTTGGCTTTGAAATCACAAAAAATGGAATAAATTCAATACACAAAACGTTTATCTGTAAGAGTGGTAGATTATCACAACTGATAGTATCATTTGCCGACATATGATGAAAGATGAAAGTATGCGTCTCGGTTTCATTGTTACTGGCAAACTGTATGTGGAGTTGAAATAGACGTTTATTTGTGAACCACTCCAAGACAAAACTGTCCAGTAGTTAAAATATCTCCTCGGAAAATAAAAAAAACTGGGTTGTTGATGAGATCGGGCAAATTAGTACACACTAAGAGTGTTCACACGGCTATTCAAACCGAGCAGTTCAGTAGAGCACGATTGCTGCCTTTACCACCACACTCATTCTGATCCGAGTAACAACAAAGAAGAACGGGAAAATTGATATTTTAATTGATATTGATGGTTCTCCGAATTGAAAAGAATGGAACTTTCAAAGCGGCAGAAAAGTGAAAAACAGAAGAATTGCATCTGTACAGAAAAAAACGTTTTCAGAATTAAAATTCCTGTGTCGTTTGAGGTAAATCGCGTAAACTCACTGATTGATAGCTCCTACTAAGTGCGAGTTCTTTCAATTTTGTGTCATACTATTTCTTTTGACTGATGAAACATTATAGGTAATTTTCCCGTGCTTTGCATATTCCGGGTCTTATGAAATTATCGGATGAGTTATGGAAAAAAGGTTTTCAAAGAAATGGTATTCTTTTCCAAATTTTGTCTTCAAACGCATGGAACAAAATTTTACACAGCAGTTGAAAATAAAAAAAGTATTAGTGCAGAAGAATACAGATAATACAACGCAGTTCACGAATTCAACGATTTTATGTCGTATCGAATCAAAAACTGATACATTCGCAAACTTCCAAGCCTATCGTTGAGCCAAGGATAAATTTCTCTAAGCTGGATTGCTAAAGTCTTGTTAGAACTTCACTCTGATTTAGTGTCAGTTCAGATCTTATTTTGTTATTCCAGCCTTTTTTAGAGTATTAAAAACATACTGAGAGTGAGTTGCGGTGAAAAAGTACCTCAAAAATCATTTTCTGTCACAATTGTTTTTGAGAAAAAACTTAGATGAAAAAAAAAAATTAATGAGTGCATCCTTATTAATCAGCCGGTTTAGTTTTCACTCCGACTTTCCCTAATTGAAGTATCAGACGAACCAGATCAGTTTTTGTTATTTGAAGCTTTTTGTTTTTATTCTTCCCTTTACAGACGTCTCTCTCGTTTTCCGAAACAAAACTCATTCATTATTCACTTTCTCGTCCTCTTATTTTCAAACTAATTACTTGCACTGCATCAGCTAGAAAATCCCTCCTTACCATATTTTGTGTCTTTGGTAGGTGCTTTCTGATTAGGTTATGCTATTTGTTAGTCACACAAATGACCTAATTTTGTCTCATAATGTCTTTTTTGTGACCTAGTAATCTTCAAAGACACCTATTCTCTGTCGACAGGATTCTTTCGGATTCTGTAGCCAACAAACATCTGTGCTTAAAGTAAAAAAGTTATTTATTAAGGAAAGCAAGCTTTAAGGTGGCATTTTTCATATTTAAGAGTTGAAACACGATGACGAAAGTTGCTGAGAGGATATGTTCAAAAATACTGACCATTTGCGATATAAAATTGAATCAGCACATACATTTTTCAAATATTTCAATGCATCTTGTCGGAACATAAGATCAGTTTTTCCAGAAGAGAAGCATTTTCGAGGTTATATGTAGTAAGGTCGGTGTCAATGTGTTTTTGATGTTATGAAGCACTTAGGTTCAAGACTTTTCCTTCTTCATCTTCTTCAGCTTCTTCTGACAATTCTGATTTCAAAAGGCCAATAGGTAATCTGAATTGAAAACATCTAAAGGATGTTGAACAGTGTGCTTAGAAAACCTGAACACGCTGAGCATTTCTTCTGAAGAATCGGCATACCCGCCGCTTGTCGGAGGTGTCATGTATCCTTTCGGGGAGAGATCAATTGAAATTTGAGAAGCAGACACTGCAAATGTTACTGTGTGGCCTGGACAGCAAGACGGTAAAATGGTACACAATGAAAATGTGATTAGCTATAATCTGGGTGTAATACTAACCACATTCTTCTGGGTGTCCTGGATGGTGGCTCTCGCGATGGCGGCGCCGATCCACTTTACGTTGGAAAGTTCGACCACACACATCACAGGCAAACGGCTGAATTCAATTTTTTTAGAGTGTGAAACTTCAGTAAATCTTACCTTAAACCCAGTATGCTTTCTTGTGTGAGTTATCAGATTAGATGATTGGCTGAATGCTTTTCCGCAGACTGTGCACTTGTGCGGCTTTTCACCTTAAGCAACCCTATTAGAAAGCAAAGTCATAGAAATCAATGAAGGTCGAAATGTGCTTAATGATCATTTTCCTTTTTGTTGCGAGTATGCTTTTATAGAAATTTTCAGACTTTCAAATATTTTATGTCATTTACAAGATTTGTCTCATACTAATTGACAGATATCACCCATCACTCTCCTCACTGAATAAATGTATTAAATATTCTTTTTGATTTGTGTTGCGGAACGGTAGTGAAGCAAACATATCTTTCATCCTGATTCATCAATCATAATTCGAGAGAGTGCGTCGCTGCACGCACAAATATGAGCTCTCATCTGACAACATTTTGATTCATAAGAAACCAAGTTAATTAATTTCCACTACTTTGGACAGAAATTGTCGCAAACTTTTCAACTATTCATTCATTTTACGAAGATTGAATGTCTCATGTCGTTACCTGTATGGATGTACGTGTGTTTCTTCATGTCTGATTTTTGATGAAATCTTTTGCCGCAGTATTCACATGGGTATGGTCTTGTATCCGAATGTATCAGAAGATGAGTCGATAAAGTAGAAGATCTAGAAAAAAAGATTTGTAAATTCGAAATGTGAAGGTAACTGATTCTCATTATCTTTTACTTGCTATCCAGAAGGAAAACAATACCATGGAGTAATCACAACAGTTGAGTTAGTGGAAAAGTACCTTTTAAACGATTTCCCACACTGTTTGCATTCGAACAACTTATCATTGTTGTGTACCTGCTGATGTTGCTGGAAAACCCCACAGTGAGAACTGCACTATCATCAAATCTCACCTCAAGTGCAGCCGTTGTGGAAAATATTTTCGTACATTTCTGGCAATTGAATGGTTTGATTTCAACAAGAGGGGAAGGGGAACAGTTTGACACTGAAAACAAGTTCGTACTGAGACTCAAAACAACTTTGGGAAAACGCGCCTGGAGGGGAATCAGGGTTGAGCGGCATCATCCCAACTGCCATACTGCGTAGGTACTGTTGCCAAAAAGCGGGTGCATTCATGAATCCAAAAGAGAAGTTTGGTATCACGTTCATATTTGCGTTGGGACGAACTGCTGATATTAGGTTACAATATGGAAGTTGATTCAAAAACGCTCACTTTGCTGAACCATGAGGAGTTTTTGTTGGAAAGAAATAGTAGCTGCCATTCTTTGCCACGAGGCCAAAACTTCATCAGAAATAAAAAGCTCGTTCCTGTCCTCGAGACTTTCTTTAAAATGTAGAGATAACTGAGCGCTCCTACGTCGAACTTGCCTGTTGGAGAAACACTCGACTTTTCGACGGTTGAAAGCAAAGACTCTACCGAGTATATATTTGAAACGTTTTCGGTATTCATAACACTGAAAAACAATTTTGAACTCGAGAGAACCATTCAAATGAAGTTGACCGAGAATCAGAAATAAAACAAGGACGTTGATTGAGCCTAGTAAACTTAGAGAGCCCCGATGGGATTCGACTTCTCTCAGAAATCAGGATTAATTAGTGAACTTCTGTTTTGCGAACCAGTTTTACTTGTATTTCATTGGCTGTTTCGCTAACAGGAATCTCTTTTTGGAAATCTAAAAGCATTGTGATGTGCTCGGCGTAGTGTGAAAACGAGGGTATGAATAATAAATATCAACATAAAACGCATCCTACTAAAGGGCTACAAAATAAAACTTTAGGAAAAGAAAAGAAAACTTATTGAGATCTCGCTCCGGCAATCTGAAATGCTGAATTCATCTCAGCGCGGTGATCCTCTTCTCGGCCCGTTGTCCTGCCTCTTAGGGTGCTCTCCTCCTGTTATTGGATTGCTCCGCCCCTGAGAGTGAGAGCTCGGTTCGCATATTTGTAGATGGAGGAGGGAAGGCAGAAAAGAATCGAAGTCAGGCTATGGTCAATCTATTATGCCTGTTTTAATAATCTCATACGATTTGCGTGTTGCTCAAGCATAAAGCAGAACATTTTTCAGTTCACAATGACTGCTCTAAGTTCTCGATGGTGAAAGGGCATGAGAACGTTTGGTACATTAATGGAATTTTTAAGAGAATGCTTTCTACAAAATTCTCCAGCAGATTCTTTAGCTGAACTGACCAGAAAAGTTACAGAAACGTTCATCTGAAAAAATGTTCTGTGATTTTGTTGCGCTAGTTATCAGTTTCCCAGGTATACGCATCTGATTTTTTTGTGACCTGTTTTCTCATGAAGTTCAGTATATTCACACTTAGCTGCAATTTTCGTTCAAGTTTCAAAAATTCGCATTCCGTGAGCGTATAGTAATTATAATTTATTTCCATTTAGATCCCGAGTAGTCTGCTTGTCTCAAATGACAGTGTGATAGAACTCAACCTTCTGATGCGGTTGAATTCGAAAACCGCTGTATTCCTAAAATTCTTGTGGTGTAGGTTCATAGTGTCAGCTTCCTCCAACATATCACCTCTCTTGACGCTATGCATTTTTAAACGACTTCCCACAGTGATGCGCTACGCGGGAGATTGAAATAAATTGAGTGTCATCGTAATGCATAAATTTGAGTAAGACGCTCAACATGGGTAACGAACGTAAATATAGCTGTTGAATGCATATTGTCATGATTTATGGAATTGTTCTAATTGAAAACATAGCCTAGTGGTAATTTTTTATCATTTTTCAATCAGCAATCAGATTTCAAAACTGTAGGATGCGGTTTCGTTCAGGATCCCATTCCCTGTTCAGCTGGGGAAAACCACAGAAATGAAGAAATTCCCGTTATTTCAAAAATTCTATTCCCTAGCGGTTCTCCGAGCAGTCTGCAATCGGTATGCATGACGAGAGGTGATTGGATTCAGAATCGCGTTTTGCGGAGGATATTTATTTGGCATGAAATTTGTTTGGCTCTTATTTGAAATGTGTGAATTCACAGAATTGGTAATATGCATTCCTTTCCTTTGCAGTGAATTACAGGAAGACAAGGTTTTGGATGACACTGATCGAAAATTCTCTGTTACGTTTGCACAGTGGGATCGGATGACTGTGAGAATTTTCCTTTAGAATTCATCACAATTTTCTTCAGTTTGTTGAAAGCAAACACCTTTCTTTTTTACCTCAAACTCATCAGGTAAACGTCAACTGTTTGCTCATTACTTTGATTGAGCCAAGTACCTAAAATGCACAACAGGGTACGCTGAGTGTGTAATTTGATTCCATCCAGCTGAAAATTCAAAACACTTACTAGGTATTCACATTTATGACCATTAACCGAAACGAAGAAGCGGAGGATTTTATAAATTTTCAATTCCAATTTATACACCCATAGTTTTACGCACATCCATATCTACCGTAGTCGGTACATATGGCGCAGCGCGTAATTGGAAAGAGAAGCAAGCCCTCATCCAGCCCATGCCATCGTCAACCATCATTTTATGACGCAATCTTGCTGGATTGCCAAGCAATTGGGTTTGTGCTCATGAAACCAGGTTGGCAATGATATTCGCGAGTCCGTCTTGTTAGGGACATCGCGGAGTAATAAAGCCGGCGAGATGATATGGCGTGTCGAAAGACGAATTAGTGACAGATGTACTCGGTTTCGATTGACTGAATTGCATAGTTTCTTGGAGGGTTCCGATGCCGACGTATATTCATGAATTGTGTGATTATTTCGGGTTATTAATGTTAGATTAATTTAAAAATCTCAGAGTTGGAAGAAACGCGGAACCTAAGTTTATGGATTTGCTTTCCCGATTTGGAAAATCTGAGTTTCCTGCCAGCCGGAAGATTCCTGGGTGACATCAGGCATGTTGGTGTTCATAACAACACTATAAACGAATGATGTGCGCGCGTTGTAATTGACAATATAACAGTGAGAAGGGAGTGCGCGAAATTGAAAAGTGATGGGCTGCAGCTGTCATCAGACTGCAGAAAGCGCGGTAATTTTCACGCCGAGCCAGTATTTCCCCCAAACGGAAGAGAAAAGAGTATTTTATGAACGATTTTAAAACTCGTCAGGGATCTTCGCTGTACAAAACAGAGACTAACATGTTTTCAAAAGTATCCAGAGAGTCAAGTGATCACTACTGCACAACAATCAAAAATTTGACTCTTGTATCATTATTAGGAATACTCATATGTTCCTCATCTCATGTGTCTTTTCATAGAGTAGTTAATGAACCTGGCTATTGTTGAACAAAACATAAGAAAACCCGCCGCCTGCAATCAAATTATTTGAATGCATCTCAATCTTAGTGATGTATAATTATTGACAGGCAAAAAGGTCAATCTTTTTGTTTTGGGAGAAGATACCGTAGAGCATTCATTCATAGGGGCAAGTTCACATTAGTTCTACAAGCGGCATCCTTTCAAGTATCTGCTTTCCGCAAGCTCTTAGCTTACGGTAGGTTTTCCTTGTTCTCATTGTGCTATCCAATATCGTGCTTCGAAGTGTACATCATCAAATAATTGAGTTGACTTTTCAATGAGTATCCGATAGTGTTGAAATAAAAGACAATGCAAGATAACCTAATAGAAGGCAACGCAGAATTCTCATTCTTGCCGTCATATTGTACACTGATGTTAATTTCTACCATAATACTCGCAACTAAAAGAAAGGGATGTGGTAGAGGAAATAGGCTACAAGCATTCTTCTTCTTTGAAGTAAAAATGTAAATTCAAAAACAAAGTTCATCCTTAGGGAGTGATTTTGTTGTTCGCACCTAATTTGCAGATTTACAACTTGTGTGAAGGAATCGTTTGAAATGTGCATCAAGGGACTTGAAAATATCACTTCATTAAAGTCTTTGATAGAAAATTTTGCGCAACTAGAATTTTTAAACTTCTGTAATCTTCAGGTTTCAGAAAAGCTGGAAGTGCTGCAATATTTGTTGATGAACATCTCTTCGCATTCTTCTCATTGAGCAATCCATTGGACCCATGATGGAGCATCTGAATGTTCTTCTCATTGAAATCTAAACCGTGTTTGGAATTTCGTTACCTTGGTGGCGGCATGTCACAGTTTGGGCAATCAGGAGACACTGGTGGGGCTGCACATCTACATGGCACCGGTCTTGGTGCAGAACAAGTGCACGGAACCTGCTTAGGAATCGGCTGGCAGCAAGGGTTCGCAGGGACTGGAGCCACTGCACAGCAAGGGGAGATGGCCGGGCTTGGTGGGATCACTTCAGCAATCGCTTGACAGCAAGGATTTTCTGGAACTGGAGCGTTCTTGCAACAAATAACTGGCGATGGGGTCGGAGGTGGGGGTGGTGGACAGCAAGGAGCCGGAGCTGGAACTGGAGCAGGTCCGCAGCAAGGGGCCGGTTGTGGTGGTGGTGGTAGTGGGGCGGGTGCCGGTGCGACGTATGGACAACAAGATGGAGAAGGACGAGGAGCAGAGCAACAGTTCTGAAAACTTTCGAATATTTTGTTTCAACAAAGATGAACCGACAAAATTGATGTTGAAAACAGGATTTCCGCAGCAAGAAGGACACTCTTGACATAAGGAACGGCCACAACCGTAGTTACTGCAGTGCCGCTTGTATCGATGAACAATGTGTGACAAGCTTGTCTGAACACATTTTTTGCTAAGAAAAAAAGAAAGGCAAAATTAATACCTCATGAGCTAAACCGAAAACTAAAATCGTTAGAAGGCAAATGAGAATTGATTTGGAGAACATTGCTCGTTAGTGGAGTTCGTGAATGGCAGGTGATGGTGTGTATGGTCATCGCATATTCTTTTATACTCGGAATGATCCAATTCCGGCTCGCGCGATCCGGGCAAAGTGTCAAATTGAAATCCTTAACACGACATTGTTTGGTCGCTTTCATTTTCACAACACATTGCTCGATATATCTGCGCCCAAACGAGAGACAAATAAAGTCGAAAGATCATTTGTAAATAGTGATTATGTGTTTTTTTCCGGGTGCTTTATTTTCCTCGCAATGAAAACTTGACCAACTTTTTTTCTAACATTGAGAACACTTTCGTACTCATTTTTCCTATGTTTCAAGAAATGAACTGATAAGAACTCACAAAAGACTGGTTTCTAGAAAGTGATGACGTATCTTTATTTTTAAATTCAGTGTTTTAGCCACGCTTCTTAATGTAATAAAAATTTCATAGGTTCAAGAAAAGAAATGCAAGTTTTTTGGTATTTTTGTTTTTACTTTATTGCTGAGCCGCAGTTACAAACGATATAGTTTTAGCGGAAAAATTGCAATATTCTCTCGTTTGGTTTCTCAAACCAAAACATTTTTTCCGAGCTATCAATGTGTACACGATGGGATACTAATATCTTCACTTCAGAGAAAGTTAGTGAACGGAACAATGTATTAATAGGAATTTAAAGCACAATTTACAAAATGATTCAATATGGAAAGTCAACCGCATTCTTTTTTAATCAGACAATAATTTATAATACCTCTCCAGAAACATCATCTTCATGTGCTCCTTAAATTGTTCCGGGTGTAATTTTCTGAATATCCGATTGGATGCAAAACACTGAAAAAAACTCGTCGAAGTCATTTTCGTTGTATTTCTTCTCCATAAAAATGCGCCTTTTCACAAAACTTTATCAAATGCTCGAAATTTAAGGTTAACAATCACATTACAGTTCAAATTGGCTTCACTAACCTTTCTTTAAATGGCTCAAAAATGATGGAACAGTAAAGTGACAAGGGGAGATTGCAATTATGGAAGTTGTGTGTTCATGTTACAAATAAGGAATTAAAAGCTTAAGAGAGATGGAGAACGAATTAAAAGTTCTAGACAAGGAAGTCTAGTTTATGTTGAAAAGCTTGGATGTTAAAGAATCGAATAAATATTTTTGAATCAATAGAATACGCATGATGCGAAGCGGATTCACGGAATGTTCGATTGATTCACTTGAGGGCTCCAAGCTGGATCTCCAGCGGCCATCATGTTGTTTCTGTCGGCTTTTTTACCCAGGGCCATGAATCCGTAGATAACACCGGATGCGAAAATGGTTCCACTTCCGAGAATAGTAGCAAGCTCGATGCAGAAGAAAATTGGAACTAGTCCCATGCTAAAATGATAACATTTGATAATTTTATCACTTTTGTTGTTTTACATACATTCCGTAAATAGCTGCCTTGTGCCAGAGCTGACGAGACTCGCTGAAGCGAGCAATTTTCTCGATGAAGTCGACGAACTGACAACAGAATGGAGCCTCCAGTGCAATTATCAAAGCTCCGGACGTCCTAAATCAATAAAACATTCACAATTCGCGCGAATTCGAAAAAAAACTCACATCTGAAGAAGAACGGCTACCATGCACGACGCCGAGAGTGTCATCAAACCGAGTACTCCGAAGAAAATCGAAAGGAAACCACCAAGAATAGCGACTCCCTTTGCAAGAAATCGGACCCACCTGTAAAACGAAATACACATTAAAATCATCATATCGATATGTACCATGGGAATGTTGCGTTGGGATCGTGCTCCGCCTGCATTTGCGTGGTGACACCTGACGCGGCTGCACCCATTTTCGTTTCGGGGAAAAGTTACCTGAAAGATTCTTGATTTTTATGTCTAACAAATGCACGATTTAATAAAGTTGTTCAATTTGGGTGCATATTTCAGGAAAAAAGACTAACGAGTTCGGATGGGGAAGGAAAATAATGAAAACAAAAGCGAAAAACGTCGATTCAAAAGTGCCAGCTCACATGGTTACGCAATAAGCGAATGAAAGAGCAGGATGTCGGAAAACCGAAATACTAAAATGCGCGCACTGTGTAAAGTCGGAGCCTTGTATGTAAATTTGCCACCTATACACTGAACGTTGTTTTTCAGTTTTTTTGTTGAACGTTTTGGTTTTTTTCTGTTCAGTTACAAGCTTTAAGTAATTTTTTAACAGAAAAATGAAGAAACAACAAGAAAAAAACAACGAAAGTTTCAGTTCGTTGGATGAAAACTGGTATATTTCTCGAAATAGTTTTTAAAAAAGTTGCCTCGTATTTTCAGGGAAACCGATGTCCCGACACTAACAAATGATGTCAGCAGTATTGAACTTGATGAAAAATCGGAAGCGATTTCTTGGATAGTAAGCTTGAACTGTGAAAACCATAAATAATTGAAAAAAAGAGCCTTCTCGGAGTGTCAATGAAGCCAAACCCATTGGATGATTGGGACCAACTATACAATTTGAACAATCAGTGTGCCCTTCGAAACGACTGCAGGAAGCTAGCCAATGTATTAAAAAATAAACGGAGTGTACCCGAATTAGAGTCATTCCTTACTCTGTATTGTAAGAAGCGAGACGTGGATTACGTCAAAAACAATGGATGGTTAACGGCAAGTGTACAAATCTTTCAAATCAAAAGTTGGTTTCTATCAGGTGTTAGAAAAACTTCTTCTGCTGGATGTACCTCAGCATCACGAGTTCAATGTCTTCTTCGCGTTCACTACAAAGTATTTACCAAAAGATACTCGCTCGGATGCGCAAATTTTTGACCTTTTCCGGCTTCTCCTTCAATACCATGATCCACAATTAAGGTATTTCGTGTCTTTATTGGGGGGGAAATGAACTTTGAATCTTTGCAGCAATCATTTAGAGTCCCTGAAGTGCACGCCGTATTTCTATGCAAGAAATTGGTTCGAAACTCTCTTCGCTAGTAGTATGTCAACAGAATCTTCACACGCGTTGTGGAAATTATATATCGAACGAGTAAGAGAAATTTGAGTTGGCTGATTGTGATTTCTAACTTTTATTTGCAGGGTGATCCTTTTCTGGTATTTCATCTTGCAATTGTTTTTTTGATAAATGCAAAAGAAGAAATTCTTCAAGTGAAGCATAACAGGGATAAGTTGGAAAAGATTTCAGAAACTGTTATCTACAATTTTTCAATTTTGAAGAGAGAATGTTGTCAATATTCTGGAGAATATGGCGGCTCAAATAAACGTTGATGACGTTCCCGATTTCTTTCAACTTGCAACCCATTACTCGGATATGACACCCGAGTGTATCCGTAAAGATTTTCATTACATTATATTTGGAGCGAACTTTGATGAGGATGTGAAAGATGTCCAATTGAAAAACTTGATTTGCCTTCCGATACCAGCCATCGACTTGACTTTTAATGATGAAGTTTGTTTGAAAGTAATAAGCTCATTCGATACGTTTTTTTGAAGATAATGAGTGGCAAAGTCAATTTTTTCATTGTTGACACAAGGTCGAACGCTGATTTCGATTCGGGTCATTTTGTTTCTTCGTTCAACTTGGATTGCATTGCAGTAAGTAATTTTTCTGTCTTTTATTATAAACGAAGCATTGTTTCAGATTGTTGACGAGCCGGAGAAGTTCGAAATTGCTTTACAAAGTCTCGAGTGTTACAAATCGTCTCGCCGCTCAGAAGACCACTATCTCATATTGGGATACGGAACGGATAGCCATGACCAGTACATGAACATGCTCATCGCCATGTTTATTCAGAAAACGAAAGCGCACGTGTCATTTGTACAAGGTGGTTTCCAAAGTAAGTGTTGAAAACCCACTCTGCCTCATTCACCTTTTGTGATATATTCATTTCTCTTTCAGAGTTACATGACTGCATTGGCCATCTCGAAAGATGGAACCTTATTGCAATGCACTCTGAGGATAAATGCAAACTTTGCAATAGCGAAAAGAACAAGCCGAAATGGGTATGTGAACTTTGTAAAATCAGGAACTGTTGAGTTCTACCCTCCAAGATAAGCTCTCATTTTCAATCAAATTTTTCCAGGGATTCATTTCGAAAATGAAAAGTGCCGTGAGCAATACATCAAATAGAATGAAGGAGCGTGTCGAAGCTGTTGTTTTTCCTATAGGCGAAGTGAAACATGACGAGATACATAGTCACGTAGATTCTAAGCAACGACACGGAAAAAGATATCGACAACAGTCGGTTTTCACGATTGATGAAAACAGTGACGACGAAATTACAACTGGAGCAGCGGTTGATGAAAACCCTAAAGAAGAAGTTTGTTTAACATCTCTACAACCTAAATTTTATTTTTAATTTCAGATCCTTCTGTCAAAAGAGTTCACAGAGACTTTTGAATGTAAGGAAGTGTTTCTCGATGGAAATATAAATGGACACATTGCCCTCACACGAACTCACATACATGTCCTTCATGATGTCCCTGGCAAAAAAGGATATGTAACCACAGAAGCACGCCACGCTTTATCAACGGTTATAGCTGTGACCAGTAGAAAAAGCATACCCGAGCTATTGACCTTCAAACTAGGATATGAATTGAACGGCACTTCGAAGATAACTGCTGTTCACAAGTGAGAATAATTCTAAAACTGTTCAAAAATTATCATTTATAGGTTATATGTTCCGAAGGCGGGAGAGTGCGCGAAAGCTGTGAAGACTGCAATTTTTGCATTACGACCTTTGGGTGAAGCATAATTAAAATCATATTCGTTTTCTTCAAAGTTTAATTGTTATCATTAGCATATTTATGTTCTCGAAAAATTGTGAACGTTCGGTCCTAACCAGTTTACTTAGCGGGCTTATAAAAATTCCCTGTTCGATTTATTTCGTATCAACTTCATCAAGAATGTATTCACACTGGTCATCGCATTCACACCTTTCTTGGTGATTTACATCGACATCATATTATCCGGAGCAGCCATTGTCAACAGGAAAAAAACATGACAACTGATTTTTTTCGTCGTAAGTGACGCAGTATTCAATTTTTTTCTAGACCTGCCATATCTGTAGATCAAAATATTGCAACGGCACCCCGCTCACAACAAGCAATTGTCATCCTCTCAATCTGAGCGTCCCTTCATTCCTTTTCATTTTCGCTTTCTGAAGTTTTTTCATTCTGCGTTTTTTTCATTTCCTTTCTCATCTATTAGTACTTTCTCATCACCTAACAACTGTTTTGTTTATGAAAAACAACGATAACTTTTTGATTCGATCATTTCAAAACAAAAACTGCTAAGAATTGCAAATTTTCGAATAGTGAAAAAATATCACCTACATTAACCTGATTGATGCATTTTGTCTATGTTGTTTAACTTCTGTTCAAACGAAGATTTCCTATTTTCAGCTTGGAGGGATTCGAGTTTTACCAAAAGCCAAAATGGTAGGAATATTTTTTGTTTTTCCCACGAAATTTTCTTTTTTTTTAGAATGATATCCCGAGATATCTTCTAAGAAGAAGATACATAAAAGTCGTTGCCCCGCTCTCCACCGTCTCGACAGCACCGACCGAGTATTTCGCCGATGCAAAGTTTTGTAGCTTTAAAATGGCACCTTCGGCCACGGACGTCAAGCAGCAATCCGAAGTCACCCAGTTCACTGAACTGATCCTCACGAAGTCTCCGAGTTGGGTGAGTTCAGACTTTATGATTTTTCAACAAGAATTCTCAAAAAGAGTATGAATGTTTTTTTTTAAGTTGAATAGAAATCGCAAAATCTGACCAAGTTTTAAGAACAAATATTTTTTCTTTGTGATCAGCAAAAGTTTCTAATTTTATATTTTCAGGAAGATTTGAGGGCTCTGGTCGGACGCTTTGTCGGAGAGTCGCTTCCAGTCGTGTTTGTCGGAAGAACACTGCGCCTTCGTGGGAGAGAAGCAGTTAGTCGAGTTCATAACAAACGCTTTGTTTGTCGAAAACTAAAGAATATCATCATTCTCGGAAGAGTCATGCCGGTTCGTAAATAGTTTCAGAGTTGCATAGCTTCTTTTTTTAATTTTAGCATCACCTCGACACAACCACGGCGGAGGAATATATTGACAATTTCATTGCGGAGACGGGCTGCACGTAATTTAGTGATTTTTTCTTTTTGCATTCCCGCTTGGTTAGTTTTATATTTATAATGAACATATCTCATAATTTTTTACTTTTTCAATATTAATCCAAAAGTTAACTTTCAACTTTCGCAAGTTATCTGTTTAGTGTTTTCAGTTGAATAGAACATTCCGCGTAGTTATTTTTCAATTCCTCTTCACATAGGGAAAACTGACTCTTCGATTCACCACTTATATTTTTCGCCATCATTAGAGAGTTAAACACAGAGTTCATATGTTTGTGAGCAATGTAAATTGTTGAAAAAATTGAATTCCAAACGCGATTTCCTCGAAACAAGACCATGAGAAGTATCCATTTTGTGAGGCGTTGCAATCGCGCTCTGTTGGACAGAGACCACAACAAACACAGCTATCCTTCCTTGACATGTGTCTTCTGATCTTTTGACGCAGTAAAACTAGTTTTCCGCCCGTTTGATGTCAGTTTATTTGTCCGCATCTTTTTTTTTTGTTATTATTGAGAAGTTTTCAACGTTTCGCTTTAACTAATTTTTTAATTAAGGTTTTCTTCGAGTATGCAAGTGAACACTGAGGATATAACTGTTGCGTGGGGACGGCAACCTCATCAGCTCGATTCGCAATATGGAAAATGGCGCATGGCTGTTTTTCAAGACGTGCAAGAGTCAATCGACGGATCGAAACTGTATTTTTTGTACGATCCACAAGCAGATGAGCAAAGCGGTACTAGCGGACAAAGAAAGGGATATCCAGGTCTTATAATTTTTGACACAAACTTCCGTTGCTTTGCCGGAGAAATTCCTATTCACAGTCCAGGTATTATACAAAGATTGTATCCTTCAACACTAATAACAATTTTGCAGGAAAGATGAAGTTCCTTTTTGCATTGAAATGCCCGGCTCCGCAAGGAGGTTCCGCATTCGTTCTTGTTACCGAAGAAGAAATGTATGGACAAATTCGTCTGAATGTGTCTCGTGTTGATCTTGCTCATGATGGACTTTCTATCGCTAATGTTCGCCCATTGATTTCTCAAGCACTCGTCATCGGAGGAGAATACATATGCTCCATGCGTGAAGACCTTCCAGAAATTGTGGTTATGGCAAATCCTGGTCTGCAAGTAAGCTTCGAACGTCGTTTTTATTCAAAATAAACAAACGTTTCCAGATTTGGCGTGTGGACTGCATGTCTGATTCACCACAATCTCCAGTTGCAAACTTCACCGTTCCGGGAGCTGACCTCAACCATTTCTACGATGGTTTTTTGAACAATGGAAACATAATTTTTTTATCTGCTACTCCTGATGGACATTTCGACAACTCTCGAGTTCATCTTCTCAGCTTGAATAACCCGACACACGTAGCTAAGCTTATAGAAATCAGATGAGGTAAAAAAGAATTTCAGATTACTTCGCAAAACTGCAGCGGCGACCCGATGCGAGGCCTGCCGATTCCGAGAAAACAGTGTGGATTTGACTCTATTACAAGTGAGAATTTTTCATTTTCTTTCCGTAAATTAACATTTTTAAGACGCAATTCTCATGGCTGGAGGTGAAGTTGAAAGAGGGCAACAAAACTTTGAAAGACTGCTTGATTATTGGGTTTTGGATACCCGTACATTTCAATGGATGCAAATTCCGGCGCAAATGCCTTGTCCTCTCATCGAGCCTCGTCTGACTGCTTGCCACTCTGGAAACATTTATGTTTGGGGCGATTTTGATCAGCCGCTTCCAGGAATGCCTCCGAATGGAACTCATCTTCGCATTTTGCGTGTTACTGGACTTGAAAAAGCAGGACAACCACCTGCTTATTCATCTTATAATCCAGCGCCACCAGCTTACCCAACACTTGATGGAGAAAAACCAGGATATCCACAGCAGAGCTATCCTCCGAACCCACAATCAGGTAAAGAATTCTATTGAAAAAAAAGTCGTTCCCCATTGCTCTTCAATTGAAAACTTTGAAAAATTAGATTTTGTTTCAGGTGGACAACAACAGGCACCGCCATACCCCACTTATAATCCAAACCAATCCAACTACGGAAACCAGTATCAAAACCAGCCTGCATACGGAAACCAAGGATACGGCGATGCTCAACAAGGTTTCGATCCAAACCAACAGGGAACCTACACCTCGACTCCTGATGGACAAACCGCTTATTATCCCACTCAGAAGAAGAAGAAAGATTGCAGCATTCAATAAGTTTCACTGTGTGAAAAAAGTGAAAACCCTATTATCTATAAAAATGCACTCTCCATTATTTTTCCGCTTGTGATGAAATATATTTTGCATAAAAGAATAAACTTTTGGGGAAACGTTTTTTGTTCCAAAAAGCTTATATAAAAAAAGTAATTGCATTTTTCGGTTCAAACGGTTCTCATCCGATGTTTATTGACTGTTTTGTTCTGTCAAAAATGATTAGAATACTTAGGTTTAAAGTCCGTTCGTTTGCTAGTTTTTATTGTCTCAGCCAGGCCGTTCGACTAGAGAATAGCTTCAAATCTCATAAAAATTCAATAATTTTTTGCTCTTGGCATGTTTCTTCTTATATTTTCATTCAAAAAATAATAGAATAAGCTAAAAACACACGAAAACTATTAAATTATTGTTGAAGTCGTCAAATTATATTTTGAGCTATGTGATTGAAAGCCGGCCAAGCCGAATAGCGTAAACTCAGGTTATTTCTAGTCGAATTTTTAGTTTTTATCGGCTTCACGTGCTCTGTGAGTGTTCTGCCCAGCAGAGACGACAGAGAGAAAGGCTGAGGGTTTTTTTCACCACTGCCATTTCTTAAGCAAAACAACAAACCTTTTCGTGCTCCACGAATCTTCCTAAAATTTGAAACATCTGCTAAAACCCGATTATTTCAATTTCAGGGAGAGCAATCCCAGAATGAGCTCGACAGGAATAGTTTTACAAGGAGTTTTGAAAAATTTTATAAAACAAGCGATCAATTCAATTCCAAATACCACTGTCGGTGTGAGTGTAACTGCATCGGCGCCTGGAAATGTTGGACAAAGACCGTTTTCAAGTCGAGCTGGGTTATTCAAAGCAAGTTATTGATAGGGAAATAAAAAAGCAATGTACAACATACGAAATTCTTTTCAGCTGATTGCGGTATGTACAACCTCATTGTACGTTGGCGGTTTGATAGCCCATAAAGGAGCTTCATATTTGGAAGAAAACGAGATTTTTGTTCCCACCGACGAAGACGACGATGACTAATTTTTTTTAGCGAATTTTGTACAGAACGGCAGAGATACAACACAACAGAATCAATGATGAAAAATAAATAGTTGAGCTGTCAATAAACGTTTGAATTCTATTTTGTAAATAATGTCTAGTAACAAAATGTTTTGATCAACATGTTATATCTTATTTCATTGAAAAGTGCCTTGGACCACTCTATGTCTAGTATTCCTTGAGCGTAGTCTGTTAGTATTCAATTTTTTTCAGTGCTTCGACAAGAGAAACCTACTTGTCTGTATCTTGAATCACAATGGAAGAAAATACAGTTTTTGAAATAAATGACTTCACAATCGTAACTGACATGGAACATTTTGGAGCCGCTTTCGAAGGAATCATTCAAAAATATGATCTGTACGGCCGAAGACCCTGTTTGCCTGTGAGTTCAGAAATAAAACAATCTCATGAAAAAAAAACTATGTTTTAGCACGACGTGAACTATCGATTAGCTGTATCTGAAACTAGTACTGTTTCGATTGGTGAAGATAAACTTCGCGTTGAACTTATGCAACCAACGGTTTGTTGATAAAGTAACTTTGAAATTGATATTCATTTGTTGAAGATACTTTTGAATAAATCCCGCGAAACTATCAAAGACGAGCTTGAAGAAGATGATGACGACTCTCTAACTTCGTCGTTTACAGCTGCTGACGAAATCGGGAATTTTAGAAATGGATTCGAAAGTGAAAACAGTCTGACTTTGAAGGTGGGAACTCCATACTGTTAAAATCTTCAAACAAAAATAATTCAGTTTGGTATTCGTGAGTGTATTGTTATTTCTCCTGCTGATAACAATTCCATTCTTATTTACGAAAATCAAGCTAACACTATTATTGGAACGATCAAAACCATCATCCACTCATGTAAAAGGTATGAGAACTTTGTTTTGTAACTAATTTTTGCTTTATTTTCAGTGAGATTCCAGTATTTTGTGTCTTAAAAGAACAACCTGTGAACATGATACAAGGATACGCGTCTGATGGAAACACTTCTTATAATTTTTCGGTAAAATAGACGAAAGTCAAACAAACTAAATTAGTTGTGTTTTTTTTGCAGACAGTTGTTTTGCGAAATATTAATCGGAGGCATTGCTACCTTAGCGATTTATTGTATTTATTCAAAGAACACTTGGGTGTGAGCACTTCGGCATTTCATGACGAAGTTCGTATAAGTTCAAGGTTCACTCACGTGGCTGAGGTATATTTTTAAAACTCTACGCTGAAGACTTAACATTTTTTTCAGTTTGATGTCTTTGACTATTGCCGCCTTCCTACGGTGAAAAGCTTAACAAAATTGGCCACTGGCCCTGTTTCACATTTACCTTTGTAAGTTTCTTAAAAATTATCTTTTGTTGTGAAAGAAAAATTTTTTAGCAACGCTGTGGAAATTGCTGCAACTTGGAGTTTTTTCCGAGAAAACTCGTTGACTGAAAACTACTCTCATTCTGATTTTGACATCAATCATTCATCTTATTGGGCTGTCCAGTTCAAGCCTGATCCACGCTCATTGACTGGAATATTTGGTAAGCATAAATTTGAGCATTTAAAATTTCACAATATTCTTGTTGCAGATGAAATTCTAGGAATCTATACGGAGGATAGGAAGAAAGCTATTAGATCCGACATAAAGTGTGAAACGATTCTGGGAAAACATCATGTTCATAAAACTGTGCCAAACGCATTTCAAAGGCTGACTGTCAGTTCCACTTCAGAAGTCAAAATTGGAGATAGTAAAAATCACTCAGACGAGGAAAATGCAAATGGACCAATTTCAAAGGTTTTTCTGTGTTTTTTTTCTTGTGCATTTCAGTTCCAATAGGAACGTTTTCAGTCTATGATTCGTGCGTGGATCGATTTCATTCTTGACGAGCCCCTCGCAAGCGACAAGCTAGCTCACGAGCTCAATCTTGCGAATGCCGTTACCATGTCAGAGAAAAAATGGCAGAATGACACTCTTCTGATCAACGAAAAACTGGAAAAACTGTTTGAGGCTGAGGATTCCAGAATGTTGGAGAACTTCTCGACAACATATAAAGCTGCAAAAAAGAATACAACAGCGTGGCGACTTGCGGTAGCGTTAGCTAATGCCAGGGTTCTTATGTCTCAGGAACCACGAGCCGAACCTCAGTTGTGGGTTGAATTTTTAATACAACTTCGGAAAAAATACGAACGGATGGAAAACGTAGAGTGAGTTTTGTGGGTCATTATTATGACTTGACAATTTTTGTTTTAGAAAAGCGAGCAGTGGAATTGACCACACGCAGTGCGCCTTTTCTCAAAAGCTTCAGATGATTCAGTTATGTATTGAGGCGCGGCGGAAGCGAGAACAGTCAATGTATACTGTAGATACTGCTCCAACTGGTAAGTTATTTGTCTGATTAGAGTATTTAGCTCAGTGTTTTTTCAGATGAGTTTTTCGATGCGGATGAAACTTTCAACACTGAAAATAAAAGCGATAAAATAACAGACGGCCGCTTAAAATTGGCCGGAATGATGCTAATTGGAAAGGCTGACACTCCTATGTACATACCAGTAACTCAAGAAGCGTGCCCGTTGACAGACGAAATGATCGATGCCAGAAACGAACATTTGTTTAGTCTCACCGAAAAAGAACGGGTCGATGTTCAAATGGAACTAGTGAGAAGTGATATGCAAAGTTTCAAAGCCGCTAATCCGGATGCCATTTTTGCGGACTTTTTGCGATGGCATTCTCCGAAAGATTATGATGAGAAAACCTCATCCATTTCCGAGAGAATGATGATCCCGGATAATATATGGGTAACAACTTGGAATGAAGCAGCTGCAGTCCCTGCTATGAATCAAAAACGAATTTTCAACGATGCGAAAATCGCTGAAGAGGTAATTGCGAAAGAACAACTGAATTTCGAATCGTAGTTAAATCAGGGCGACTTAAAATTTTTCAGATCTTTGAATTCTTCGAAAACGGAACGCTTGATGACGTTCGGGATTGGATGAAGCCAACTACTCACGTTGCCACACTAGAGCGATTGATAGAAACTGAAGCTGCTTATGGGCTTTCCGAGGAAAAAATGAAACAACTTTCGAAAATGACCAAACTTTTGGCAAAAGCAACGCTCAGTCAATCTTCCTCTGAGTACAGCGAAGTTTTCCAGTATTGCAGTCAAGTGGAAATGATTCATAACATGAAAGTTCATCTAGTTCATTTATTTGAACAAGCGGTGAGTGTAACAAAAAGTTCAGGAAAACAAAACGGTTAATAATGCAGAAGGAAAAAATGCACCCGCCTTATCCCACTCAAAATGAGATATCTGACGTCACCAAGCAATTGATAAACTTGGCAATCGAACAACTGTGGGAAACTTCAGCAGAGAAGAAGGAAGTGTGCATTGTGAAACCCCAAGACCCAGTTGGAAGAGCACTTGCAAAAATTGGTCATTTGGATGAGATAACTGAAAAACAGAGAATCAATGGGAAAAGGCATGAAAAGTGAACCTCAATGAGTATTGTCTTCTTGTTTCAGGAAAGAATACATTTTTATATGGAACTTGAAACGCCCTTCAACCACAACCCTCTCGATGACTCATCGGATGTACGCCGATCTAAGCTGTGATAAGCATAGTTTGCATTTTTCCATAGCAAACGATTCTAATTTTTCCGATGCTTCGTATATCTGATTGAACTCCGTCACTATATTCATACTTTTTATCGATGACTGCCGTTCTATGCAAAAATCTGTGATTCCGACTTCGTTATGAATTAACGGCATTCTGAGTTAAAATGTTTTACACAGCCAGAATACGCAATCTGATCAGGCAAACACTAAATTCAAACGATAGTGAGAAAAACCGATCGTCGAAGCAATTCATTGAGAAAAGAGAAAAAGTGTCGCTCCAATATAATAGCAGAATCCGGAATTACACTCAAAAAGTTGTAAAAAACTGAGATTTAATGAAAACAAGGAAAACGGGTTGAATATGATCAATTCATTGAGATAAAAGGTATCTCGACAGTATAATCCTGAATTTTCGATATAGTACGTTTAAAAATTGTTTGAAATTACACTCAGTCGATAATTCTCGTATGTAGTAGCGTCTGTAGAAGACTGACTGATAAACGATTGTCCCGATACCGATTGTTGCATTTTTGCTCGTTTCTTGATCCGGATCGCGTAGAAAGCTCTATGACCACAGCAGTATATAAAACATATCAAAACAATCGTTCTGAAAAGAAATAATGATTACATGCAGAGATTTTGCGATCTTACATCAATACAAATAAAAATTCGGGAGTCCAACTGTGAAAGTAAGACTTCAAGTTTCCTGTTTTTTCGGTTATGCAAGAATTATAGATGACTTCATCGGTTTCTATGAAATGCCATTCTAAGCAAATTTGATATTCTTCGTCTGGTGTCAAATTGACCAAGTTGTAGCTTCGGAAGACGTTGTACAGAGACAATTGTACTTGCCTCCTGAATAATTTTTTGTTTGAAGCTGTTATCCGTAGGGCCACACTGAACAAAATATTTTGAAAACTTATTTTTTTCCCCAAATGTTTACCGGTCAACAGCTCTTATTTCTAAGTTTTCATTCCAACTCAAATGAATTGATGTCGGTGCAATTGAAGACGTTTCAAGGTTTATACGCGGTTTGCTGACATGTAACTGAATTTTTCGAGAAATCGTCTTTTGTCCGTCGTTTGATAAGCAAGTGTAGAAACCAGCGTCTCTTTCAAGAATCACGTCAAATCCATAATATTCAGTTGAGACGTGAATTCGGTCTGTTCGCCTTTTGGAAAATGAAGGATCAAGAAGAGTGGTTGTGAAATAGTCAGTTTTTTTCTCCATAAATTTCGTGTATTCTGGCTTGCCGGCTAGAATCATTGACTCATTCATTGGAACCCAGGATATTGTCGTCACGTTTCTTCCATCATTTGCACAATATATCCGATAAGAACTGCCGAGAACCGCTGTTTGCTCAATTCCAAAAGGTGTGAGTAAGCCATCGCGACAAGAATCATTTTCTCCAACAAGATGTGACAACCTAGCAACTCTAAGTTTAAAAGACACTTATTTAACAGTATAAAATACTTTTTTATAGCTCCGTGCTTGGTACGGCATGTTGCACTGTGCCAATCAATAATCGAGACAGCGCCGAAATCGTGCATGTCTTCAACAATGCAGGAACACTCCAAATCAGTTCTCGCAATGTGAAGTTGGCTCACACGCTCCAAAATAGTTAATGGAATTCTGCGGAAGCCAGTGTTTTGAATGTTCATTCTGGAAAAAAACAGTTATTTTGCTCCAGGCACGATTTCTTAACTGGTAAAGACTTGTGTTGTTGCTGAATGCAAACGGAGAAAAATATCTAAGTTTCGGATTGTCTCGAAGATCTAGTGAATGAAGACGTGGTAAATGAATTAGCGATCCAGCCCCGACAACAGTCACGCTGCTGTTGATAAGACTGAGCACTTGGAGATCGGGCAGTTGAAGAAATCCTTCGCTGATAGATTCGAAAACATTGTAACTTATATTGAGTAAGAACAAATTCTTGAAGTTTTGTTGAGCCTCTAAAGGAAACTCTCTCAATAAGTTTCTGTCGAGATGCAAATATTCCAGTTGCTGGAACGTGCTTGTTGTATCCGTTTCAATAAGTTTTATTCGGTTGTTACAAAGATTCAGTTCCCGCAAAGAAACTGCAGAAATAAAATCGCTTGTCTGAAAAAAAACTTGAAATCTGATTTTCGGAATTTATCAAACCACTAGTCGAGAAAGGTTGTTACCACATAAATCTAACACTTCGAGACTTGGCATATACCGGAACGCGTGGACCCCAATGTTCTTAAATTGAATGATGTACAGAGAGAAAAAAAAATCAGCTTACCATTATTTTATTGTTCCTTATTGCAATCTTTTTGATTTTCCTAGAGTGTATCGAGTCCGCTCCAAAATTTTTCAATTTGTTGAAACTGATATCTAATTCGGTCAGCGAAGAGAAAAGTAACAAGATTTTACCGGGAAAAGTCTGTAAGAATCCATTATTGTAACTTTCATTGCTGCGTCTTTTTTACTGTCAGTCCACATTCGATACAATGAAATATTTCAAGCTCAGGAAACATGTTGACTAGAAAGTTCTCGTTTTCTTGTAAAGTAGAATTATAAATTTTCAGTGACCTAAAAAAATTTTGGCTCTTTGAAGCTGCCCAAGTTACACACCTGAGCGCTCTCATTTCTGATAGGCTGTTGAGAGAAAAGTTTTGGGCTGATATCAACTGGAAATGAGTTGTTTCATTGAACGGATGTTTCAGCAATTCATTGACTAAAGTTAGAGCATCCATCTCAGATGAGAGGCTGCATTCAACCTCGGTCCCTAAAAAAAATAATTTAATGTTTTTTTTTTCTTGAATTCAGTTTTTCACCATGACATGCGCAGTCTGGAGGACATGAGTGGACGAGTATCCCGACAGACAACAGAAAAAATATATTTCGAAGAAATATAGTCATATTTTTTCCAATGTGCGATGAAACACATTTGAATCACCACACATACACCTCTGAAACTTTAAATTGAAAAATATCAGGAATCAAAAACTAAGGTTTGTTAGTGAAGTTTTCCAAAGTGAACGTTATGTGAAAATTGGTAAAAAAAGAGATTTGACAATCTAATGGTAATATGAACGTTCAAAACGACTAAATGAAGTGATCTAATGGTGCAAAACGAATAATGAATAGAATAACAGATGGTGTTCTAACAAGCTGTCTAATTTATAATTGTTCTACAAAAAGCAACCGAGTGGCTTGCGAAAATCTCAACTCACAGTACCCAAAGGGAAGAGAATTTAGTTGGAATTATTGAACTGAAAAACCCTTCGTGCCGTATTCATGCTAAGACGTAGTCATCATATGCATTCAGTGGTTCCCCCAGGAATAGCAATTAGTCACCGGAAATGATCCCTCGTTATCATTCTTGGTGAGAGACACTCGAGTCTAAAAGTTATGTCTAACTTTTATACAAGTCATGTGCTATATCTCAGCGTGAAAAATTTGAACTAAATTTTCTTTCTCTCCTCGAAACTTTCTCATAATTTTAACATTCTCCACAGTTTGAAAATCTGAAGGAAACACAAAAGATGTAGTGAAACACAATAAGGGTTTTGAGCCTACTTCTAGTTTATTGAAGTTCACAAAATGCACTTGATTTCGTTACCGGTTATGAATAAGTAACTTTTGCTATTTTGGTCTGCGAAAAATTTTGAAAAGCAAAATACATTTCGCGAATCGGAGGGTGCCGCAATGGGAAACATGATAAAGCCGAGAATGAACCAAAACAGCATTTGACCCTACCAAAAATCTTTTTATTCGGAAGAAGCAGGCTTGATTGAGACCAACGAGCCGAAAAGTTGCAAATCAGAACTAGCAAAGGGAAACCGCTGTCATCGCTTTTGTTGCTTTGAACGGTGCATAAAAAACAGTTTAGAATAGGCATTGTTCTTTTGAAAGATTTATTAGGTTTGAAATTGGCACCATTTAAACTGTTTCGATGTCAAAAAGAAAAAAAGACCTTTGAAAGTATTACGGAGCAAGCTTCACTTCTAGAGTTCGATGTCGGAAGCAAAGGAAAAACGATAAAACAAAAGAAACTAGCAAAAGAGAAGAAATGAGAACGAATATTCCTGATGCAGTTGTTGAAGATACGCATAAATCTGATACTGGACTGGAAAAATGAATTTCAGAGGCTTTCTTGTTTGTTTCTGTAAAATTGAGCATATTAAATTGTATCGGTTTCAGAATATGCTTTTTCTTACTAGCTGATTCGTTAATATCCAGAACTGTCATTGTTTGAGAAATCACATCAAAGTCGTTTTCGGCCACATCCACCGAGCGCTTCCCTCGGAGCGTCATAGGACACTGGTCGGATGATCGTTTGCAGCTCCCATCATCCTCTTTGAGAGCGAGTCTTATTTTGCATTGAAAAAACACTGACGGCTGATCGGCGAATTTGAAAACCTGAGCACATTTTTGAATAGTTTGAAAACTTCTCAGTATCGGTACATTTCAAAAAGTGAGGTTACGCTTAAAAAATATGTTACCTGAGAGAACTGTCCTCCCGTCAAGTCATTTGTGTATTCCAAATTATTTATCAAATACTTGTCGACAGCGCACCCATTCTCATCAAACAGTTGAACTTCTTTTCCTGTTTCGTCTTTGACGTTGCAAGAATGAACGGTAACACAGAAAGGCGATGTCGCTTCAAAACTGATTATGAGAAAAAATCATTGAAAGGCGAGTGCTCACAGTTTTGCTGATGGTCATCGCAGGACCACTCGTGATATACTAGCTGCCCAACAGTGGCAAATGCCACTTCTTCGCTTCTCGCTTCGTTCAAAACTTTATACTGGCAATCAGGGAGCGGAACATTGTAATTGATCTTTTTTTCAACCGTTGGACTGAAATATCAGTAACTGTATTTCTTCTCGAAAACTGTATGAACAAACTCATTCAATTTATGTGCTTTGGTTACTTCCTGGTTTTGTGAATCGGTCGTTTCATCTCCCACTACAACTAGAATGTTTTTTTCCTGCTCTTTTGCTACACTGAAATTGATTTCTGTGAACCGAACAAATCTGAAGTCGCTTTCTCACTCCACGTTCAATTGTTGCGTCACAATCTTTGAAGACTCAGCATAAAAACATTGAATTCGATAGGATCTGTCAATTTTTGTTATGAACATAGGATGGAATGATATGATAACAGTTGCAGTCATTAGGATTCCTTTCGGGTTACTCTGTAAAAGTGATTGTCTTAATACCATTTGAGTTAAGGTCTTCACGATGAGTACTCTCATCCCACACTTTTTTGACAGTTTCGTGATCTAATTGACTGTTTTTGTAGTTTCTCGCTAGCACGCCACACTGTCAATGTCGAAAAATCATTTTAATTACTTTTCGGCCCTGACCAGGTGGAGGCGCACGGCTGTTTCTTTCTTCGCGGAAAAAAACACGGGCAACTCTTCCGCGAATTTTGCCTTGACCCGCGTGTTTTGTTTGCGTTCGCATTATCAAGAAAAAACAGGAACTCACGGATCGTTGCCGGATCACATCACAAGAAGAGTAGGAAATCGAAAGGTTTGCGTTAGGCTCAAGGGTCGCATCCGAGCGACACTGACTTACGCTGTAAAAAAGGTTCAAATGATAACATGAAGTTTCAAACTTTGAACGAGTTCGAATTGTTTCCTTCCTAAATCGGTCTTACTCCACAGGTGTCTACCGCTTCCACTATCTTGCGGGCACGCTGGGAAACTCAAGATCTTGAAATAAGAAAAACTGACGTGACTCAACAGACCATGAGCAGTTTGATTGCCACATCAATCAATCCCCTACTTGCACTCTCACTACTTGCACTTTCACAGAACTTTTCAAATTAGAAAGACTTCTCAACAGTACCCGTAGTGTCCTTTGACGTAAACATGCCCTTCAAAAGCATCTCGAGTTTTGAAGTTTATTGATAAGGTTTCACTGCCACATTGAATCCTTGGCTGCTCTGTAGTAATTGCACGTAAATAATCTTACTCTAGAACTTCTCTTACCTGTCAGTCCATTATCTATTTGTTCGGCACAATTGTAAGAAAAGATCTGAAGACCATAAGCTTCGTTATCAATAAGAAACATTTAAATCTCACCAAGGGAAGCAGAGAGATGTAGGATAGTAAGGGCATTATGCTAATGTCAGCCGCCCTCTCACGCACAGGTTAATCCAATTGAAAGAGAGTGGGCGGTGCCTTACCACTATTCAAGTGGATCCTCAGAGTCGTATTTTATTCAGGTCACCCGGAAATCACGTCCAGAATGAGATGCAGAAGTAGAATAAGATTCGCAATGTAGAATAAGATTCGCAATGAATGGTGTTTGAATATAAGACTTGTCTGAAAACAGTCTGAATTGAAAACAATCCGTTGAAGACGAGAAACATGTTGCTAGTCTTTTTCTGAAAAAAGTTGCTAGTCTTTTTTGAAAAAAGACACAACTATTAGAATCTTGTTCAAAAATAATTTAGAACAATTTAGTTCAGTGACCTTGTCAACGTTCTCACATTTTTGGAATTCTACAAGGTTAAAATTTTCCACTTCTCTACCAATTAGGCTTGGCAAAGTTCAATGGGACGTACGGAGTCGAATTATTCTCACGTAAGAGACAACTGATTTCTAGTCGTAGTATTGAATGAGAATCCTATAAATTTGTAGAGAACTACAAAAACAACTTGATAAATGGGTTGTTTTGTACTCTGGGAATTCAGAAACTACAAGTGGGAAAGCATGCGTTCTTTGACTCACTTTCACCTGAAGTTTCAGTTCCTACGGTAAATTCTTCACACCAAGACCTTTATAATTACTTTTCATAATGTTAATTGGGTACTCAATGCGTCAAAAACTACAACTTCAAACCTTAAATCTCAAATATTGCGACACGAGGTATCTGAATTACATGCCTAATTTTCTAGCACTTCTACATCGGAAAAGCAAATTGGTTAATTTTTTCCCCTCTGTCATCTTTGTTCGGAGAAAAGAAACCATTTCACCTTGGAAAATCAAATCGTGAACAAAAACCTTAAATTTTATCGAACTCTTCTTTCATCAACCGTCTTTTCATGGACGCACAACTAATCTTGCTTGTTTAAAGAAATTGTAGGAAACGACCAGAATTAATTAAATTCACAAGGTCAGTTTTAAATGGAACACGATTCCAAAGTCTCATACTCAAACAATGTCACTTCGTGGTTCTGGAGAGATGAATGAAATCTAATGTTAGTTTAACATACTTATTCCGATGTTTGAAATTGTTTATTATGTGTATCCTCCGACTATTTTGGGATAATAGTTTTTGCTGGAACTTTCATTCTTCTCTCAGGGACTATATCAAGAATGTTACACTGCAGAATCTCAGCCCTAACGTGAAAATGTCGTTGGCTCTTTAAAAAACAAATCTAATCTTGTTCAATGGGTGAAATTCAGAAAAATTATCAAAGTCAGAAAAATAACTTTCATTAGACTATTCTTTTGAATGAAACAAGAAATCCATAGTTCGAACTTTGTATCAGACGTGGGCAGACTTGTGAATTCCTAGAATTTTCTCAGCAACGCCGATGTAATAGACGGTCTGGGCGATTCCGAAGAGCGGAGCCATGACCATCATACGACAGGCGGCTCCTTTGAAAAGTGCTTTCGGTCCCTCATTCTTTAAGATCGATCTGCAATTTTTTGTGTTTCATCAGGTCAAAACCGACCCATAATGGCGAAACTTACACAAAGGCATCCGGAATATTCTTGTAAACAGTTTCGTTTGCTCCTTTATTGATGGTTTGCATCCTTGTTTTGATAACTACAAAAAATACGTTATTTGAACCTTTTTCAAAGTTCACCAACCATCCAATGGAGTGACACAGAAGGAAGAAGCTGCTCCGGAAGTGAGCCCGGCAAGGAATGATCCGTAAAAAACAGCATCTCCGCTGCCATCACTTTTACGTGGAGCCAACGAGTCGAGATATGCGAATAATGGGAAATAAATCACAGAAAAAGTTACGTCTCTGGCAAGAGTTGAGCTCAATCCTTTATAAAGGCCTGCGATACCATTCTCTTTGACTAGTTTTTTAGTCAGTTCTGTTGCTGACATTTTTTTCTGCCCAGGCTCTGCAAGTGACATTAAGACAAAATGAAAACTCTGTTTTACGCTTACTCAAGGTGCGCCCTTGGTCCTGCATTTGAATTTTCAGAAGTTCCATTGGCGTAGTGACGGAAATTTGGAACATCCCAGCCAATCCTCCAGCTAGCATTCCTCTTCCAACTGACAATTGCTTTTCACCTTCTTTTGCGAGTTGGTGACGGAAAAAATCATTCGCAACAAGTTTGATTGCCTTTTCTGGCGTGATCAGTAGAATGTTGACACCAGATCCACTATACATTCCCCGGAACTTGGCGAGACTCGAAGTTCCTCCCGCCATCCATGTTTTCTTCGCACAGTCAGCACTGCAAAACCAAGCATAAAAATAATTATTTTCTGAAGCACGAACATTCCTTGATATTGGACTTTTCCATCAACTCCAATCGTTTGGTTTTGTAGACGAGTTTTTACCAAATCGATGGGAAACACACATGATACACCGATTATTCCAGCCAATCCACCATTCAAAATTTTTGGTAAATAGCTGGAAAAAGATAAATTTGCAATGATTGGAAAAGAAAACCAACGAGAAACTTTGTTGCTTCTTCCCTTCTTGTGATTGCCCCATTTTCTGGTTTTCTGAAAAAGTGTTAAGAATACAAAGTTTTCAACAGGAGATAAATATATCAAAAGAAAGTAACTTCAATCTTGCAAACATGTTTTTCCGAAGAAATAATATTTATTTTCACGTGACAAAATTCTTTCACTTCAAGATACGGGTGATATGGATGTAGCAAATTACACTTCTTTTATTTCGTTGTTGAAACAAAAAAAAAGAAAAAAAAAGAATGTTGTCATTTGCAGTTCCCGTGAAGACGCGATACAACAAGAATACCCAGCGACAATTGCAACAAAACCCGAAGACAAATAGCGTTATCACATTATCATTAATAACGATAAAGCTGGCATAACTTCTTCTTTGTCAAATGGGATCTTTCAGGAAAAAAACAGTTTAAAGCGACCGGAACCAGAAAATGTTAGGAAAGCAGACACATTTCCATACATCATTGAATTGAATAAAAACAGGATAAGTTAGGTTAAAGCAAAAACTGAACAAAATAGTCGTTACTTTCGAGTTAAATAGAAAAACCATTCTGAAAGGTAGTGCGAGAAACAAAAAAGTTAAGGTTCCTTCTTCAATGAACTCTTATGCTTGCATCCATAGCAAAAGCAGCGTTGGAGGTAACTGTCAGTTCTGTTGTGGAGTCTTGTAAATGATGGAATTGTTCCAAACTGTTGTTGTTCGGATAAAGAAACGAAATGAAGAACTGAACAATAATGTTCACAATCACACTTGTTGCATAAACGCCGCCCAAAATTGAGCAAACTCGGATAATATATGACACAAATGTTCTGAAATTTGCTGGCTTGAGACGAGCCTTTCTATAAACAAAACTTACACGGAAGATTTGTGCACTTCAATAACGTTAGCAGTGAATTCATACTCAAACAGAATGCCTCCGTGAGAATGCTCGCCAGTTTTCAATTCTTTTTTCTGGAATGCATTTATCGGAACGTGGAATTTCAGTTATAAACAAACCATGAAAGTGACCGAGTATTGGTATGACAATGTGTATCCGAAATAACCGTAAATTTTAGTAGGCACCACTTTGATAAAGTAGCGGTAAATATCTTGGCCTGAATTTGCATATGTTTGAAGATTAATTAAGAGAAAAACACTCACCGTTCAGACTTATGTGCTCAGCTCCCGCAAGAGGCGTCACTAATCCTGGAATCCTCGGCCCAAAATTGAACTTTTCTATTCTGTGGGATATATTCCCAGATTGGTTTTCTTGATGATCAAAAATAATTAGAGGGTTGTTGATAGACATTATAATTTTCTCTTCTCTCCCCTTTCTGACTTTGAACTTTCCATGCAAGCGACAAGCTTTCCCTGCAACAAATGGTTTTCAGTTACCCGGAAAAACATACTTCCAATACCTTCTTCACCTTCGGAGTCAGAGTCAGCTACTAGTTGAAACATTCCCATGCTGTTGCTAACCAAGAACATCTGTAAAATAAATGTTTGTTGGAGAGCCTTTTTCTCCGGATATTACAATTTGTCCATTGTTTTTAGTTTTCGACTTTTTGTTTTTTTGCCGCTGTTGCTCCAGAAGTGTCGCTTCTTCTTCTTGCTTTTCATTTGCCAAGTTTTCCAGATTGGTTTCAATGTCATAATCAACGTACTCTAGCTGTCAAAAAACTTTTTTTTTCGTGATGTCATTTTGAAAAAAATTACTTCTTCTAGAGCTCGAATGCCTTTTTTATTGAATTGGTCATGTGCATGACGTAGAATCGTCCAATACATTTGTTCTTCATCGGTGAATTCAAATCTGTGAGCGGTATGTTTTTCAATTCTGCATATTTTTCAGAAACCTTGTTGGATTTTTTGCTATCGTCTGTTTCGATAATCCACCACCTCCGGCGTATTCATCTGAAGTGCTGGCAACTTGTAAGAGTGAACATGGCGTCGCAATAACCATATCCAAATCGAGGAATGGCATTCTAGAAAACAAAAACTAGGATAACAGTTTGTGAATCGGACCAACTCGTCTATTTCCGTGTCTATTGTGAATCGATAATCATATTTCTTGAAGAATAAAAAAGAATAGGTTTCCGTGCAGAAAAGGCAAAAAATTCCAATGAAGCAGATGAATGAGACTGAAGAAAAATTACTTATTTACTTCAAATACAATAACTGTTTTCACTCACTTGCACCGGATGACACTTTCTTCTCCTCTTTCACATTTTCAACCACCTTTTCAAAAATATCAAGTTCTTCGACTATTTTTGAAATTCCCTTTCTTTGTCGAAGTTCTGACGAATTGAGTTCCATTATCGCATTAAATCTGCTGAAAAAAAAAACAATGGCCTCCAATATATCACAAGTTTGAAAAAAAAATTTTTATGAGTAAGGATACGTTGAGTTGGAAAAACTTCGGCGAGACAACATATACATCTCTATTAGACTGCGGAGTCAAGTCCGCAAACACCAAAGACAACTGACGCGTTGGCAGAATCGACGTTGACAGCTTACACAGAGGTTCTAATACAAAAAGAAAAAACTCAAAGTATGAAAAAAAGATAGAAAAGCATACATAAAAAAAACACCTTATCTGGTTTGAATGCCGAGAGTTTTTTTCCGAGAAAAACAAATGTTCAGGATACGAATTTTTTAATGCAACGAGGAGGGAAATTAAATCAAACATTTTGAAAATTTGGACAGTTTTTTCGAACGTCACAGTTTTCTCAGTGAAGGTTCACTCCCTGATCTGACAGTGATATTGAACTGCATGAGGTGAATTCAGAAAATGATAATATTGAGATTCGGTCAATTTCTTCCGGCTATCAAAAGTTATCAGTACTGCTGCCGGAGCGTCACTTCATCGAAAAGTTCATCAAACTTCTGATTGCACGCTTTGAATTGTATTATCCTTTTTTTCTACAGTCATTTTTTGAATGTGATATTCCAGAAGTCCATTTCAATGATTTTATTGAATAATATCTCAACACGTTTCTGTAAAATTTTGACATGATTTTTAGAAATACTGCATTTCAAGTTTCACTTAATATTGGTTGTTGAGAATGCGACATTTCTCAGAAATTTAATTCCGAGAATTCAAGTAATAGTTCTACACAAGTTTTCTCAATTTTCTTCAGAGTTATTAGCTTTCTGGTTATGTGTAACTGGAAACGCCCAGTTGGTATGATTAATTTTGTGTTGCACATTTTTATTTCACCCAGCGAGTCAAACCAGAACAAATCTGAAGATAAGTTTTTGAAAAAAACGACACCATCAAGATTCCTTCAACCTTGGTTTAATTTGAGTTCATGAAGTACTTTCCCGTTTCTGCAATGAAACTACTTAGACGTGCCGTTTTCGAGTAACGCTTCACACTTTGTTTGAAAAATTTGAATATATTCAAATTTTGAGCAGAAGCATCTTATACCCGAAATAGGGTTGGGAAGTATTTCCTGAAGGCCTTTTTCTGGGAAACAGCCACAATTTATTTTTCCAGGCATACTTTCTTTAAATTATTAATATCCAATAATTTACTCCTGATCAAATGATTGATGAAATTGGAGAAGAGTTGACGCCTATTTTCAAATGTCAAAATAAATGTTTTTCTGGCGCCTATGCGTTTTCAACAAATGCAATAACCCTAAGATCCTTATGACCCAAAACTCAGAAGGCTTTGAGATGGCATTTCACCTTTTTTCATTGGCTACTGAACTTAAGTTAGAAACTACTGGAACTATGTCATAGTTTAATTGATGAAGCCAAAGTTAAACTTTCAAAAACCGTTAATTTTTAAAGGATTAAAAACCAAATTGTAGGTTGGAAGTTCAGCCTCATGATAGGTTTAGTGTGTTTTTTCAAACAAGTTCCAGTTCTGAGAACACTTTTCAAAAGGAGTTTTCGGAACAGTCTCATTTGAAAAGGTTCCCGAGAATCATAAGTGATCATTTTTCTCTAACAGAATCCATTTTCTTTCTGGTGCATTATTACTTGCACAAGGTCTTGTTGCAAAAGGTCCCTAGGCACCAGAATGACATGCCTTGTTGAAAAAAATAAGCGTCTTCTCAACGATTTCTGCTTAATTATCGGTAGTGGCAAGACTGGAAATGACTACGCCTTCTTCCGCAATTACATTGTGCTCAACGAGCTTCATCCTTGTTCTAGTTGAAGAGAATATCTTTTTTCTTTCGGTTTCTTATGCATTTCTGAACATTTATTGTTTTTTCGTACGATTTAAAAACTTTTCCGCCATTTTCATGGAAAGTTCCAGAATGAAACTTTATGAAGGCTGGGCATTAGCTCGAATCTGATATCCCAACCATCCCCGGGGAATCAGAATTTTATGTTTCTGTTGCAATTTTTATGAACTACTCCTCCCTGCTCACTACTTTCCAACTGCTACAACTTTCGTACTCATCTTTTGTTTCATTTCATTCTCTTTTCCTAAACGTTGGATGTTTCTTTTATCCAAGTACCGACTACATCTGGACAATTAGACGTGAAAAGAAGCAAATACAGACATTATTATCCAATGTATCAGCCGAAGATCAGATTAGTAGTTGCGCAACTTCGCGTCATCACAAAACTTCTTTTGCTTCTACAAAGCTACACTTTCTCTATCAAAGGTTATTCAGTAGGCTCAACTGACCACTAAAATTAGATTGTAACCACAATTCGGTCTGTTTAAGTTCCTGAAGCGGAAAATTCTTTCTCCCAGGAATAGGTGTACTTTTTCTCTTTTCTTCGTGTTTTATTTTACGGAGAGTACTTCGATTGCTCTTCTTAAGAGCTGCAAAACTCTCGTAATTTTTTGTTTTGAAACATGACACTGTTATGAGCACAGATTGAAAAGCGAAGCTTCATTTATTGTTTCACTGATGATGATAGACGATTGTTGAGAATGTTAAGAAGTGGAGAGTAAGTTGACAGCTGACAGCCATGAAATTCACTGTGTCTTATGTCATATCATATAAAACGTAACAACATGCTTCCCCACTCATTCAGCTCATCAAAAATAATAGGATATTGCCCGAGTTTCATTATGATGTTACCTTCTTATTGTTTTCAAATTGTCGATTGCTAAATTCCTGGAGTCCGTTTTCTCTCTTGATAACATAGTAGACACGTTCTGTTCAAACTGCGTTAGCAGCCTTTTTTCTTGGAGTTCGTGTATGAGAAGGTTGAAGTTCTGCAGAATTGACTTAGGAACAAGCAAAACTGGAAAGTAGGTATAATGCCTGTGTGGCTTCAGTTCTAATTTTTATGTCGATCAACCATTTTTACACTCTACAAAGAGATTCAAAGCGCTCAAGGTCTACTTGTTTTTCAACTAAAATTACTCTATTGCCGTGCAGTTGAGCATTTCCAAGATGAGAAAGGGTTGGGAAGAAGAAGAAGGAGCCTAAGGAAGAAAAGGAAAGAAGAAGAAGACGAAGGACAACAACTACACGTCCGTTGTCGCAAAATATTCAGTGAAAAAGACATGATAGAGTGAAGAAGGAAAAGAAGAAGCTTTCACATCTATTCCCAGAACCACACATACCCGCTTGTAAAAACATTATCTGAGAATAGGTTATTTTGATAGTTTTCTTCAAGGTAAAGATAGTAACTGAACAACGACATGGATAGCTAGAGATTCGAACTTTCCAATTACCCTCAGGGTGATACTATCACAAAAAAAGATCTTAAGAAATATTTGCTTCTGAAAACCCAATGCCGCTTTAAAGCGAAATAGAATGTTGATTGCCCGAAATCTGAACTCTGCCTCATTGTTCAATATGCAGATACTGTAAAAAGTGCAACATTCTGAAAATGAGCCGGTGAACAAGTTTATGGCGATTAACATAAGATTCATAGGCCTTATGAATAGCATGTTAGAGATTCCCAAACTTGACAGTCGAATTGAACTATGTTCAGCTTATCTTACTTTTATGCTTATGAGACTATGGGAAGCTCTCTGAATTTTATTTTCTAATGGGGGTCTAAATAGTTTTAGTCGAGCTTGTTCCGTTTAACTTTCTTAAATTCTGTTTTCCTGCTTAGCTGACGACAATGTTGTTGCTCAGTTCGCTCGGATACTTTTCACTCATCCTATCTCATATTTATCAATATTGCTTTTTGTTTTTCTCGCTCACTTCACAAGTAGTCGTTTTTTTTACCAATCCAACTTTTTGCCCCCTTCCAAATTCTTAAAAATAACTGGCTGACTGAAAATTTTTCCGTCAAAACAGGATATCCACCAAACGCTGAACCTCTATTCACAGCTTTCATGTCCCGTTATTAAATGCGGTTTTACATTAATTTCTATTTTCCAGAATCTCACCGCTAGTCTGTAAGAGTTATGTTTGAATTTCAAGCTTAAAGGTATGGTCTTAACGTTCCTTTTCCACACTGTACCAATAACCAGTTATTCTTGGCTTTAAAAAAGTCACTTACCGAACTCAAAACTTCCAAATTTCAATAGTGATAGGACTTTATGTTCTGCATGAAGATAAAAAAATTGAGGAGCGTATCTTCTTCACATTTTATTGGCTTGAAACAGAGTTGTTTATTTATAGAGCTTCTCCTCTATCTCGGCGTGCCGAAAAAGTTTAGCTAACTGAAAAAAAGCAACTTTTCAAAATCATTTCCTTTACTCTTACAATACTCTTCAAAAAAAAGCTTTGAGTAAATAAGAAATAATCCTATGCTTCTTACCAAACTTGGTTCTCATCGTTCGATTGAAAACTGCTTCAAGGTTCCATCATTTCATTTTCTTGCTCATCCGCTATTACAGAGCTACCAAGAAGAGTTTTGGATTCTCTGAGTTCCTTCTACTTTGAAGCTTCAACACTTTGCAGTCGAAAACAACGCTTCCCCCAACTCCTTCGACACTTCAAGTTTCCTTTTTTGTTTTTTTTTGGTATCTTCTAAAAAGCTGTCAGTCTCTTTGAGTTTGGTATCATCACGCTTGCAAGAAAAGTTAAGCTTTGAAGGCTACATAATTTCAACAAAATTTGCTTGTTTTCTGGCCTTTTGATGGTTTTACATGTCCTAAAGAAATTTCAAAAATTCGCACAATGCACAAACTGCGGTGATGTGTGTGATAAAAACTTGAATTTCGGATAGAAAATACTATAACTTTTTCTGTTGAAACAGTGTCGTTTTAAGAACATAATTGTTCGTCTCCCTTATTATATGGAAGGGAAACCCCATGAATCAAGATCTGCAAGTGAGGCGTGTAATCCTTTCCCTCTTTACTATTTTCACAAACGCTTTTGAGTTTCCGGAAAGATCGTCAACGTTTTGCTACTTTTTTTTTCTTCCCACTTTTTTCTTATTTAAGCGAAAAATGATCAAAAGTCGTATTAAGCAGAAAATGTTTCGTTTCTTCTTAAAATTCCTAATTTTTTATAATAATTTTCATGAATGATATGAATTACAGAAAGCTACCAGATGACTAGTATAATACGAACCGAGTATGCAACATGTGAAGCGTTGAAGCTTCAAAACAGCTCCCACTACATGGGGTATCAAAAAAATTTGAATGATGGATTCTTGACTTGAAAACATGCTTCAGAGGATGTCCAGTTGACTTCGACAAATCATTATGCTGGGCAAGTGCGCATTTGGGACAGCAGATGACAAGAAATTGCCCATTTACGTTTTGCACTTCAATCCCCGGATGCAAAGACATCAAAGGTCCGTTGAAATCCTGTGAAAAACATTTTTTCGAATTCTCAACTTTTTTCCGTTTATTTTGCTCCATTTAGTAAGGAAAATTTCAAAACGATTTTTGCTGATTTATAATTGTTCGCGTTTTTGAATGTAGCAGCTTGGATTTCCTCTAAAAAATTGTGTGTTTTGAGTTTTAAAATTCCGAAATGGGTCTGAAGTAATACTTTCATCTTAGCCATCCATCAAACTGAGGAAAAGGCGATACATTCTTCAAAATGCGAACAAAAGCGGAAGAGAAAAAAGTGAAAAGAAAAAAGCGGCTGGCTTGTTTAGTATTTTTTACAAATATCTGTCAAGGGATGAGGAAGGAAAGGGAATAACAAGTGTGATAAAAATGGAGCAAAGGCGTGAGAAAATGCGATGCGAAGTGACTGAATCTTCGAAAACTCTGATTAATCACCAGTTGAAAAAGTTTAATTAAGCAGCCGAGTTCTAGAAAAAGAAACTTTCGCAGAGCTTCATTCGCAGAATTTCTTGATGATTCTCGAGTTCTATTGTTATGTCTCAAAAAGCGAGGTCCAGTGCAATCGAGAAACTAATAGAACCCGCATAAAAAATATCATTTGGAATCAGAGTTCCTGTTTCAGAAAAGTATATGGCTTCGAGAGACTGTAACAGTCTGGGAGTTTGGCAGGACTCGAACTATTCAATGTGCATAAAAGTTGTGAATGAATATGCTCAGTGCTTGCAAGGTTTTTGCAGAGTTGTAGGTTTCATAGCGGAAGATAAAGTCAGTTTGATTAATTACAGTGTCCTGAATTTCTGAGAGACATGGTGATTACGGTATCTCTGACGTTGTCGATTGTCTCAGTTATACTTTTGGTCGCTGCAATAACTCTGTTTTCTGTTTTCGATTCCATTCAGGTTTGTCAGTTTTGTGTGGTTTTTTGTATAGAAATGACGGTTGAGTATTTATATTTCGAGCCATTCGCGAAAATCATTATTTCCCGTGAAAAATAAACTTAAGGTGGCCAGAAAACATGTCAACCTTTGTGGAAGGTAAACGGTTTTGAAAAAAAGGTTAATCAATGAAAAAAATTTTTTATCAAAGATAAATTTAAGCGTATGAGATATTGAAATAGCACCCCAGTAAGTTGATGGAAAATTGGGAAAAAACATGATGTGGCGTCGTTCTGCTTGAATAAGCACTGTTGAGTTTTTTTGTTCTGCTAATAACAATAATAATAAATCATCATTCTAGCAAAGAATGAAAAATTAGTACTCTAATTCACTTTTTCAATAATGTTCACGTTACAGTGCCGAAGATTATCAATACACAAAAATCTAGCTACTGCTTTTGTTTTCCGATTTGCTGTTCTGGCAATCTGGACGATTGTGCAATCAACGAATCTTTTCCAAGACTGCTCAAGTTTCCACCCGCAGCCCCTTTGGGAATTTGTAATCTCGAAACACACTTTCAAACTCTAAGAGACCTATTTAGGAATGGATTTGCAAAGCAATACTGTGGTTTGTAATCTACTTTCAAGTCGCATCCGTCATGTGGATGCTGATAGAAGGAGCATTCTTATACAGCCGTTTCACGGTTTTTGCTATGCGAAATAATGATGCTCCATGGTCAATTTATTTGGCTTGCGGATGGGGTGTTCCTTTTGTGGTGGTCACTGCTTGGACTATTGTTCACCAGTACAAGTCAAGTCAGCTGAAAACTTCCTTCTGTTGGGTCCCTTATGCACAAGGAAACCATTTATGGATTCTCGCTGGAACGATGGGATCAGCGCTCATTGTATGGGAGTATTTGTTACTAAAACTAAAACAAATTTACAGATGAACCTAATTTTTTTGCTGATGATAGTCGTGATTTTGGTACAAAAACTCCGGACGGAAAATTCGGCAGAGTCAAAGAAAATTTGGTATACTGAATATCAAAAAATAATTGTTTTGCTAATATAATTTCAGGAGAACAATAAAGGCAACACTATTGTTAGTACCGCTGTTAGGGATCTCAAATATCCCACTTTTCTATGAGCCGGAGCATCCCAGCTCGGTTTACATGTTAGGCTCGGCTATCCTGCAACATAGCCAGGTATTCGTTGAAAATGTTCTAACTGAAATTAAAATACTTTATTGTGCAGGGTATATTCATTGCTGTGCTTTACTGTTTTTTGAACAGTGAAATTCAAGGAGCATTGAAAAGACAACTTTCGAAAGTTCCTTTCGAGTTCTTCAAGTAAAACTGTGTGAAAGATTGGATTTCATTATTGTTGTTTTCAGAACTAGACAACGTTTCGAAACCGAGCGAACCTATGTTCCTGAAAATAGAAACATGCCTTCGAAAAACGGAGTTCCAATGGAAGAGCTCAATGGTGCAAAGCAAATGGAAACAGAAAACACTGAGACTCAAAATCAGGCAAACCGCAATCTTATTTTTTCCACTGTAACTTTATTTTTAGGCCAATGTTATTAAACAAGTGTACTCAGTCCCCACAAAACCTCAGAATTGAGTCCTGTGCTCGGAGTGGCGTTCGTTGCGGTTTCTGGATTTTCACCCTATCAATAACATGGAAAAGAAACAGTTCTCCATTGTCCAGATTTGTTCTAAATATATATTTATAAGATATGATCTCACTTTTTAAATTTAGAGTATATCATGTTTCACAGTGAGTTCTACACCATACTTGCCGGGTCATATTTTTTAATGTCCAACTCATTGTACCGTTTCCTACGTCCTACTCTCAAATACTATGATAATAACGATCTCTTTCATGTCCCGTCATAACACTGTAATTTTGTCTCCGAACTTACTTTTGAACGACTGACGAACACGTTACCCTGTACCTTTTGATCCTCTCGTTCAGTACACAAATTTTTAATTTATCTTTGTGATGCAATAAGAAACTACATCAAAAAGTCAGTAACCAAATAAAACTTTATTACACCATATTTTCAATTCACAAGTTAACACAAAAATAATGAAAATGCAGTTTTGAAACGTTTACAAGATAAGGATTCAAAAATAGGCGATGCTCGAATTCAATCCGATAATTTTCCTGTGAAATTTGCATAAAAGAAAACGCAAACGAAAAAATGCCTTCTGAATAAGCGGCAGCTTGGCGATGAGGATACCAAAAATTTGGTTAAAGACGCAGCGCCTAGAGAAACTGTTGAAAGAGTTTCATTTCAATTGTGCTGTTCATTTGAATTTGAAATAAAATTGAGTTATTGTTGTTATGGAAGCGCGTTGCGTCTAGAGTGATTGATGGTTTGACGGTACTGTTTGATACCCAGACGTACTAGCCTCATTTTTGCCTGCGAAGTGCTCCAAAACCTGAGTTGACATTCATAAACAGTCTAGTATTTTTGTAATTATGCACACGAAAGACATTAAGGCATTGAGTAAAACTCACTTGTTGATCGGATGCGTCCAACGCGTTCATATGCTCAGAAGGCATCATGGTATGTGGCGGAGGAAGAGGACAGGAATAGTCGAACGAGGTAGCACTGATGGGGAAATTGTGATTGCGGTTCCGGTCTTGTTGACGGTGTTCTTTTCGTCGCCATTTAGCTCTTCGGTTTTGAAACCACACCTGCATCAGCATTATTAATCATAACCCGTTCTCCATGCAAATCTTCATTAAAGGTACAGATTTTGTCTTGAACGAACTTGGATCAAGATTCTCGATTATTGCGTGGGTTTTGCACTCATAATCTCAAAAAAATTCCAGAGACTTGGGATTAAAAATGAAAATTATGGCTAGGAAAAGTACTTGCTTAATCCCTTCATAATAGATTTTTTGTTACAGAGATTTGTCATAGAAATTTTTTCTTTACCAAGTTTTTTTTCGATTGTACCAAGTTTTTTTTCGATTGGTTGTCAATTCTTCAATGTTACCAAAAATTATGATTTTTCTCTCTGCATACAAGACATTAACTACGCAATTTAGGAACGATAGCTCGAAAAAACTGATTTCAAACTTTTAAGTATTTAACTAGACCAAAAAAGTGAAACTAAAATTCCGTTTCACAATTTCAAAATCTTAACTCTAAGAGCACATGGAATACAGCAGACCTCAACTAAAAGATGATTTTAAAGTTTTTTGCGTTACTTATAGGTCTAGTCTTATAAAGAACGCGTTATTTGTCAGTTTAATGTTTTTCTTCGAATCTTATGCGCTATAATTGTGACATCTATTGGCTCGTAAATTGCAACTCGAGAGTTGCCCACATGTGTTATAAATTTCACGCAAATGGCTGACTACGGTAGCTTGCATCGAGCTTCTTGATGGAACAACAATCGTTTTACGATAGGTTGTATCTCATCGTCGAGGGCGAATGTGAAGGGAAGAAACGTTCAGAACAACTCACAGTAATTCTATCCTCAGGAATATTGAGATAATCAGCCATTGTTTTTTTCGCTTTGTGATCTGGATAGTGCGATTCTTTGAACGAATCTTCCAAAAATAAAGATTGGTGCTCGGTAAAGTTGGTTCGAAACCTTCGTCTTCCTGAACAGTTTTGTGCGTTTCCGGTGAGTAAGTCGGAACTTCGTACGCCTGGAAAAGTGATATTCGAGACGAGCAGAAAAACAGACTTTGAATACGTGTGTTTTGCATATTATTCAGGAACATACCAGGGTTTCCAACATTTGGTACAGAAATTGATCGCTCGCCACTGTCATAGTAAGGATTGTTTTGCATTACTGTAAGAAAAATTTATGAAAATTCTGAATTAACCATGGGATTTTTGAAAAACTTCGTGTTAACATTACATACTGGAATTACAGAAACAGTACCTGACTATGCTTCGAAGAATTTACGGTATAAAAACAGTTTATCAAAGCTTTTATCAACTAACCAGAATTTTCGTAGAAGTTAGGGGAGAACGGTTGCTGATCCTGAGATTCCCGGTTCACATAAGGTGGGACTTGTTGGGCGTGAGCAACGTCGTAAGAAGTATTTGGAGGCCCGTTTGGAGGACAGTCAAAATCGAAATAACGATGGTCCGACATTTGAATGTGGTTATGAAGGATAAAGCCGAGATTATGGTAGTGGAGGGCGGGCGTTTCGACAACCGCATGTTGTGAGTCGCCGCAACTCCAGCGACGTGCTGGTGGTACCACATTGCGCATCGAACTCTGGACGTGCGTCGAGAAGAATTGCTGATCGCATTGTGAAGATGACTGTCCCGTACTCGGATCATCGGTAAGCTCTTGGTTACAGAACGATTCAAACATGGATCGAATAATGATAAGTTAGAGGGATTGTATGAGTTAGTAGAATTATTCGTGAGACATCTACATAGACAAGTTCAAAATGGTACGAAAATATATTTAATTTGAATATTGACCATAAGAGTGACTTGGGATACCTCCAAGTTGTCTTTTTATCATTCAATTAATCCAGTCTTAATCTTCGCAGTTTCTTCATTCATCAGATCAAAATGCTTTGCAAATGGCATGAATATTTTGTATCCACCTCTCATTAAAGATTAATTGAAGAGATTAAGTCACATAAAATGAAATAAAAAATGTCTAAATCCTTCTAATTCCGGGTGGGGGTGGTAGTTTCTCCCTCAGTGGCACTGACCTTTTTTAATCTCTGAAAAGTGACGATAGTTGAAGTTTCCAAATGGAAGTAATGAAGCCAAACTTTCAAGAACTTTGGTGGTCAAAGTTGAAAATCGAGCTGTTGAAAAATACCAGAGTTGAAAGATCTGACGTACTTCTTAAGTGTTTCCGCGTATGTATGTTTCCCAAAACTGCACAACGTTTTGATCAAAGTTGAATAGATCAGTATGAGGGCAGCAGAATACATCTCGAATTGTCGGTGTTTGCGAGACTGACGAGTTGAAGCCATGAAAAACACCTTATATTTTAGGTGTGTGTATGTAAAAAAAAATCTCGGATAAGAACAAAATGATTTCATTGTGATTGTTTGCTTGAAAGCAGAGGAATGACTAGGTTACATTTGCGTTCAATTTACAGACAATATACAGTTCAACCGCTACAATACAAAAAAAAAACCAAAACTCAACGCTGTAAGAAATTAGTTTTTGACTACCGGGGGGGGGGGGGGGGGTTTGAAAAATTTGAAGATTTTGGTTGATGTGACAGGAAAGACACGCAAGAAATAAATGACCGTTTTTTTCAGGCAACAAAAGGAGATTCTTCGTCGCACTGTTTGGCAGTTTCTTTGTTTTCGCTCTCATTTGGGATTGGAGAAGCTTCGAGGTCTTCATTAACTACCTGATGTTCCGTCCTGTAAAGATTTTGGAGTGATTGAATGAGATAATGCGTTGGCTTACATTTCGCTTCCGAGTAATTGACTGTTATCCTCAAAATTCGGTTGATGTCTCACAAGATAAGCACTGCTTCCTATTTCGGCTCCAGTCTCCTGAAAATAATTCAATAGAATTAGGCCACAACGAATTGTATTTTTCTTCGCAACTCAAAAACACTCCAAAAAATAGTACCTCGTCAGTTTGAGCGGGGTTATTTCGCAATTTGTTCATTGCGCATCGTACTATCCCGGTAATGGTTCTTCTAGTGGTATTCATTAGCTGTAAAAAACTGGTAGAGGCGCCCGAACAAAAGCTTGTCTGTCCAATAATATTTTTTGAGTTACTCTTTTTCTTTTGAGCCATTCTTATGAAACGCTATTTTATTAGTAAGCTTGAAGACTGAAAGGTCGTAGATTTTCCTCACCACGATGTCCTGATCGACTAGCGCTTCTTGTGAGCTCCACATTTCGTTGAATTGCGCATTAGGAACTGCAGGAAGTTCTTCAAAAGCTACGTGGTCCCCGGGAAATAAAGGCTGCGCCTGGAATAGAACAAGAAGAAATCGAAGCCTGGAGGGGAAACCATACATGTCCATGGGAAGTGGTAGCCAGATCACTTGTAGAGCAATCGCTGTCCGAATCGGAACCTATTTTCCTTTTACAAAGAGGGCACACTTTCCTTGTTTGAGTCAGCCACACATCAATGCACTTACAATGGAACACTGAGGAAAACAAATTTTTGTTTCAACTTTTGAGATCTAGATACCATGTCGACACGGTAAGTGACGCAGTTTCTCGCCAGGTGCAAAGCATTCCAGACAAATGGCACACGTATCAGGATCATCGCCTGAACGGTACTTCTTGACAGGTATTTTCTTCAGATTTCGTTTTGAGAGACGTCTTTTGTTCAATTTTCTCCTCTCCACACAGCTCCGAACGCACTAAAATTGATCTTTGAAGGGGTTTCAACTTGGATAAACTCACTAGCGTGATTAGAAACAAGGCAAAACAAAACACAATAACTACAAGAAACGGTATTAAATACCGAAATAGTTCATAATATCCTGGATCAATTCGAATTCGTAGATAATACCTGCAAAGAACACTTTTGCTAGTTTTCAAATAGTGTGCTTTTACCCTGCAGTGTCTGGCAGCTGCCGCATAATTTCATCTTTACATGCATTAGAGATCATCAATACTGGAACATAAACTTTATCACGATACTCGGTGCCATCCATCGGAATAGGATCCTTCCCGGGATAGTTGTAGAAAATGACAATTCGAAAATAAGAACTAGAGTTTTGAACGTTGAAGGCCTGCAATAACAGAACGGTTTTTGAAAGAAAACAAACAACTCATCCGAACCTGATGCGAAAAATTGCACGGATGGGCATGATTACTGCGTGAAACCAAGCCGAACCAGTTTTGACAGCTTCTACTGTGATTAGAAACCTGCAGATTGAAAAATGAGTAATAAACTTCTAATTACACAAACTTTAACAGGGGCACAAGCGTCGATGGGCTCAACAGGAACAGCGCAGCCATAGTTATCATCAGTGATGATAAAATCGGACACGTCTCTTCCAAAGTTTCCGCCTGTCGCAGGGCATTTGTGAATCAATTCTTCTTCGCCAAAAGACGTTTTTTTCATCTGTAACAAATTTTTTTTCATTATAAAACTGAGAATTCAAACGCACAATATCCACAATGTATTGAGCGCTGCAGTATTGAATCGAAAAGACCAGAGCTAAACTGGCACTCCATAACACATCCTTTTTTCCTTTTTTTGCCATACCAGAAGAGCTGAAAACAATAGATAGCGTTAAAGAATGAACGTTCAAAATCAAAATTTCAAATGAGAAAACAATTTCGAAACCAAAGAAGAATATTCAATTGATATGTCAACAACAAGAGAACACGGAATGAGAGAAAGTGTGAGGTCAGCTGATTAAAATGCAAACGCGCTCTGATGCTAAATTGTTTTTCCTCGCTTGAGAAAAATGTGGTTCAATGGTTTAGCTTGCGCTTGAAAAACTTTATGTACTTGGCGTATTCATTTGACCAAAACTGAAAAAAAAAGATTAATTAATAGTAGAACTCTTTACGAGTCTGTAGGGAAACTGTTGTACAGAAAAGATGATTATTTTTATACGAAGTAATTTAAAAGTCGCAAGCACTTAGCCCAGTCAGGGGGTCAAATAGATCTATTTGATCCAATCCAAAGTATGAATGTTCGTTTCGTAAGTTTTTAACAGTAAATTCTATCTGAAATTATTGAATACAACTCAGTCAATAAATACATAAACCCACAGTTCCGTTCACGGACAAGAAAACTCTTTTACATTGCCAAAGCTGAGAGAACTGATTAACAGGAGGAAGTGTAAACAAACTGAAAAGCGTCACAGAGTTTTTTTTTCAACTTTAATGCCGAATACATTAATTTTGTCTTCTCATTGTCAGGCCGCAAGACAACATCGAATGTTGTCCCAATCGATTCAGAGAAATAACAAAACTGCAAGCCGTATGTTCTCGGAATGACGAGTTTTCCCAATACTAGTGTTGCTTCACCGGGTCCGCGGACAAAAGCAAAGTCGCCTTCTGAAAATGGAAACTGGAAACTAGTGATGTACCACATACATATATTTTCTGTTTAATAGAATTCACCCACCAAGCGGATGCAGAATCCCAGTGAGTTTGGTTCCTACTGATGTATCAGCCGTGTCCCATTTCTTATTCAATTTTTTCATACAATCCCCAGATGAGAAATCACATCTGATCGAATTGCAACTTTCTTTTGTCACATTAAGTAGTTGTGGAACATGAGGAACTGAAATCGCTTGAAATTTATTCTCGATTACAACAACTAACCTATTTTGCATTGGAATATTGCACTCGCATTATAAATTATGTTATCGATAGCCGCAGCTCCTCCTTGCACACCGAATGCATCTAATGTAAAACCATAGGCTTCAATCACAATCTAAAAACAATATTTCCCAATGAAAAATTTTAACAAAAAAAGTTCTAATTATCCAAGTATGCTTAATACAAAAAACCGGTAACTCACTTCAAACATATTCAAAATACTGCCTGGTATAATAACGCGTGCAGCGCTTCCACTTTTTCTTTTGATGTGATCACTGCACCAAGAAAACCTTCTACCCATTGACGGTGGTCTTCAAGAAAAAGTTGATTGACGCTGAATTCAAACCGAATCACACCTGGTACAAACTCGAATTTTCACACCCGGAGATGTCCAGTGGTGGAAGCGTATAACACCGTCTCCTTCTTGACACTGTATTGGATCACTCACAATCATTGCAGAATACAGTTCTGGGAGCTTCTGTTGAACTCCAATAAAAAGAAAAAAACCATCTAAGATTGCCTTTACAATAGAAAATAAGATATTTCTTAAAGTTTACCTGGCTTGTCTTTCGTCATGAACACACTTTCTCCGGATCTACCCCATGCTCCTCGCATTCTTACCCAGTCCAGTTCGTCTCCTACACCGTTGCATCCATTTTTCTCATTATGCCATCTGGGTTTTTATCATCAGCTTTGTTTTTTTAGTTAGTTCGTTTACCGGCATGCTCTCGTGAAAAACGAATCAAAATCATGACATTCTAGGTCACATGTGCATTGAATGACAACGTTTCCAAGAGGACTTCCTTCTTTGAAGAAAGGAAAAATAATATCGATGTCGGTGTAACCACCCAGCATTTCTGAAAATCATGTCGACCCAGAAACCAGTTCATCTTACTTCGAAGTTTAATAATTTCATTGTTAAAATTGGATGCGTCGATTAGTTGACTGGTCGGGCATTGCGCTGGAAAAGTTTGAATTGTTAGGGAAGGAAGCTTCGAAGAACTCACGAGCAGAAATAACAGCACAAGTCAATAAAATGAAAAACCGCAAGAACATTGGGAAAATGAACTGTTCAGGAATGGGATAGAATAAAAAGTGTGAGTTTAGATGAACTTTCTTCGAGGACAACGCAAATAAAAACTTGAATACATTTATTTCGCGCTTTAGTTCTTTGTACTGGTTTTGAACTAATATCCCTTGGAACTTGACAAAAATCTAAATTTGTTCACGAAACTGTATTTTCATTATTATTTTTTATTCTCGATTCTCAATTTAAAAAAACAAGAAGAAGTTTGAATAATAATGTATTTATTTACAAACGACTTGCTTTATAAAGTAGGTTTATAACGATTTTCTATGTCCACGTTCTGAGATTGGGCAAGTAGGCTGAGCACCGAATGCTCAAGCTTCCGAGGATTGTAGACACAAGAAGCGAGTTGCTCGATTCTCGCTTCTAAATCTTGCATTCGACGCTTCCATATACGGTTCTAAAACAATCAGTAGCGGCTAACCCTTTCTATGTGCATCTAACCTGATTCAAGTTTTCATTGTATTGTTTGGTTAATATGGAAAAACGTTTCTTCAGTTTTGTATAACTTTGTGTGATTGCAATCTCTTTTGAAAGAAGATTTTCAACTGTATCTTCCACCTAAAAAACTCAACTTGAAAAACAATAGGAGTTTTGCAAGTTTTCATTCTGAATTGTGTGTGTGTTTTGTTTTTGAAACAAGGTTCGAAAGTTGTAGTAACAATTTTTAAAACTCAGAGAATCTGAAGAATGAAAATCTATAAGTCAATTGAAGTTGTGAACGCTTTCAAATCGCCGCGCTCGTGAGAAATTTCAAAAGTCTCACCGCTCGTTTCTCATTTTGCTGCCTCAAATTTTCGTCTCTCATATGCTCGAGCTGCTGTTCGACAATTTTCAGCGTTGAATTCTTTTTGAATAGCTCCTGTTTTATTGCATCCCGCTGCTCATCTAATTGAACGCACTGAAAATACATTCCAAATTCAATTCAAAGTCAAGGAAACTTTGATTGACATTACCTTAGCTTTCAAAGCCCATATTTCAGATTCTAGCAAAGCTGCATCTTCTCTGTGAACTTTTTTCAGATGCTCAGTGTTGCTGGCGTTCACTTCTTTTAGAGATTCAAGTTGTTTTTTCGCTTTAAACACTTCGTATTTTAATTCTTCAATTGTTTTTTTGTTCTATAAGCATTGAATATAGTTACTACGGTAATAAGATAATTAGTACACTTTCGTTCTCTTGTTTATAGTTTGTCATTTGATGAATGAGTTGTTTTTCCGTCAGACGAAAGGAATTTCTCATTTCTTTCTGTTTCCTTTCCGCGTTCTCGCCAATTTCCTTCATCTGAAAACTTTGAGGTTTTCATAAGTGGACTGTTTGTCGCTTGGTTTAGAATAATGATAAAAATTGCGGAAAACTCAAAATTTTTGGAAAATAGGTGATTTCATTTTTTCCACTTTACTTCATTTTGTTTTTCTTCTAATTGCCGGATTGACTTCCGTATCTGGTCTTCAATCATTGCTTCATATCTCGCTTTTTGGTAGTTACTCTCGTCGTCATACACATTTTTCAGACTAGTTATAGTCTTGATCTTATTCGTTTCCGACTCATGGAAATTTTTCTCAAACATCTGCAATTAGACAAAAATATTTTAATTTCATATGGAACAGCTTATCTTGACTTGGTCTTTGTATTTTTTCATAGTTTCATCGAAAGATGTGCGCAATTGTTGAAGTTCATTATTGGTTTTCTCTGTGAACAAACTCAAAAACTTTTCAGTTGTTTCCTTAATAATATTCCTTTCGGCGTTAATGTCACGAAGCAACGACTTCTAAATAATTGAAGAAATTGATGAAATGAAGAGAGTTTTACCAAATTGACTACATCGTTGAATGAACACAATATCACATCTTTGCTATTTTCGCAATCTACAGTTTTTGAACTCAATGTTAGTCTTCCAACGCTGCCGTTCTCATAACCAATAAAAACATCATCATTGAAAGCGCGAATCTGATTTTTTAAATAAAACTTTCTGAAATTTCATAGAACTCCCACCGTTGTTATACGCGAGTTCCTTATTCTGGATTTAACTAGAAATGGCTCGTTCAGGGCGGAAGCATACGAGCACAGTAAATCCCCACTGTCGGACGTAATAAAAACGAAGTTTTCATTTCCTAAATAAATTCGATAGATTTTTTTCTAGTCATAAAACAACCTTCAACTATTTCGGAAGTAATCGAAAACCCAACATCCGAAGCATGCATATTCACATTAGATAAACTCTGGAAACTTTCAAAAAAATTGTTCACCCTGTTCATCTCACTTTTCCGTGTTTTATTGGAGTAATTATGAACTTTTGATTCAGAAGAAGCAAAGTAGCATTTACAAAACCCATCGACTGGAAAAAATGGAGTTTGAAGTCAATATTCCACAAGAGTTTTCTATTGGAAATGTCTACACAGAAAACGTTATCATTCTTTGTTAAGAACATCAGATACTTATTATCTCTTGAAAAAATCATTTGCTTGATTTCCTTAATTAAAATAATTCAGATTTTCAGTCCATACAAAGAAACCTTTCGACTTGTTGTTTGTTCAGTCATTAAAATACATCTGTCTTCAGTACGAAAAACAATGAATCCGGTCTCATATAATACTGCCAAAGTTGACATGTCGAATGAATCAGTAGCCAGCAAATTGAAAATGATTGATCACATTTTGTGACACACCCAATGCATACCATCAGAATTTTATTCTCAAAAATTGTCTCGCCTGCTTTCAAACCATCTAGCATTATTGTAAATTGCGAGATACATGTATCCGTGATGACTAACAAGTTATGAGATTTTTCAAGTATCGTGAAAAAGAAAGCTTGAGGAACTTGACTTGAACACAAAACGCGGCTGAAAATTCAAAAAAAAACACACTTTTCTTGCCCCATTTTTTTTTTACTTTGTGAGTTTCGAAAAAACGGTAAAACATCCTTCTTCATCCAATGAAACAATAGTCGTTTTGGTTGCTCTGACCGTTTTTATTTTGCTGCAATGTCGCACAGCAACCACATCACCATTGAACGAATTCAAGTTTGATAAGAATTGGATGGAAATTGTTTGCAAAATGTTACCACTGTCGTATAAAAGACACTCATTCGCAAAATCAAAGGAAAGAGAATGAAATGGTCTTAGTTTGAAATCGGTAACCTGAATGTCAGGAATCGCAAAAATATGGGGTTTTTTGATTACAATAAAAGCTTTACTAGATGTCCAAACAGGACCAGCTTCGGGTGTTGAATCAAATATCAAAATTACTCCAGATTCGGTTTGACATGCCAGTTTTCTTACTGTACTACAGATTGAAATTATCCCAACATTAACCGAATTGTTCAGAATACTAAAAAGTGAACTCATGATAATATGTAAGGTAGTTTTGTTTACCTTTCTGCTAGATGCTTCATATTTACTACATCCAATGGAATAGTTTCACGGTATATGTGTAAAAAACCGGATCTGCATCCGAACATGATATTCACATCGTTTGCCCAGTCATGACAAGTAACTTCCGGTAACATTATTGTCGAAAAGTTTTCAATATGACCTCCGCTTGCACGGAGCAGATACGCTACACCGCCGCCAAGAACACAAAGAACACCTTCGTCGGCGGGACAAAACGATATCTGCCAGGTTTTTTGAACTTTCTCAGCCAGTATGTTTCCTGTACAATTATTTATTCCGTCTTTCAAATCAAACGTTTGAAGAAATATGCTCTCTTCTAAAACAGACAAACTGGCAACGATCTGAAAAAGAGAGAAATACTAATTAATATGCAATTTTACCTCTGCTGCTTGTGATATGCACATTTCTGACGAAAGATACCGTGTTCCAAATGACGCTTTTTCTTCCTCCATCGCCAGATCCAATGAAAAAACGGTTATCTTCGCAACTTTCTCTTGTTCAACGGCAATTGCAAAAATGGAGAAATCATTCGATACCGATATTGCTGTCACACGTCCAGATATGTTCATAGAAAGCATTGCTGGAGAGTCCAATTCCAGATTAATGTGTTTAACATCACTGTTCTCCATGATAACAACTGTTTTTCCCGATGAAAAAAGCGCGCGCTCATATCCAGATATAGACTGGATTTCATTTTGATCTAGCGAACTGATCATACTGCTTCGTATCAATGAACAACCCAGGTGATTTGTTAGCAACCGCCTGAACTTTTTTTGATTTGGCATCGATAGCTCATTTCTTATACTTTAAACCAATTTGAATCGTAAAACTTCAGCTTAGCGGCTAGTTCCGTTTTGAAAAAGTCCTTTGCCTCGTCTTTGTCACTTTCTTCGCTATTCTCTCGAGGATTTGACAACACCTAGCGAGATAAAAAATGATTGATTAAACAAGGCATGAGATTGCATCACTTTCTTATTGCGATTGATATCTTTTTTGACAGCTGCTGAGGGTTTGCACGGTAGCAATTTCTTTGCGCTTGTAAAACTTGATTCCGAACGTGAGGGAGTTAGGTTACTCATGATATTCCATTGAAAAAATTGAATTCAAAAAGCTTAGGTTGAAAATGATGCAGAACTAGGCGAGACGTGTGAACTGGAGTTTTATTTTCCGGTCGATCGAACATTATTCCTTCTAGAAACCTGGAGTTGAATTATTCACAGCAGAGTTCATCTTGTTACAAAACTGAACAAAACCAAAAACAATTTTTTTTGCAATTTCAGGCTTTTTATTGGCTAATGGAGAATGTAATAAACAATGCAAATTTGAAGGATTAGAAAGGATTGTTATAAGTGATTGCTGAACTTAATTTCTTAATTTGAGTTTGGGAATATGAACGGAATATTGGCCATGAAGCTGTCTTTGCGGAGAATCCCTACAAATTGAATAATGTGTTTCAATAACTCATTCTCCACTTACCAATCATCGGTTTGCATGGGGGTTTCAGAGGAAACACCGTGATGTTTGTAACTGGCGCAGTCACTGGCAAGTTGACTACAGTGTTCTGTGGGATGGATGTCTCTGCACCAATCACTGCAGTGGTCGTTAATGGAGTGGTTGCGACCTCTGGAATCACCAGTTTTGGCGGTTGTTTCAACTCCGCAACAATATCATCCATCTATAATTAAAAAAATTAAACGTTTGTTTTCAAATGTCATGTAACTGACTCGAATTTTTTCGACGGACCGACGATGGTTACTGCAGTGATGAACTGTGCTCATCATTGGAAACGACGACATTTAAGCCTGTCTTTCGCTTTTTTGGTTAACGTTCTTTTTTCCGGTCTCTTTAGAAGGGTGCTGCAGTGGCAACTCGAATGCTCAACTCGCAAAGTCCGAAGCAGATAACAGAAGTGCTAATCCAATCAGCTGGGAAGGACAGAGTTGCTGGCTTGTAGTAAATGATTTCTAAAAAGTATATTGGAATTAGAATAGAGAGTATTCAAAATACCGTTGATTTGGGATTGAGACGACAGTCTTGGCGTAACTTCGCTTGGTCGAGAAATCAGCATAGTCCGGAATACAAATTAAAATCCATAAATTGTGGACGACTTGGTGAGGAAAGTTGCTTGAGAAAAAGCAAGAGCAGTTTTTACTTGAAAATTCCACAGTTACCTTGGAATCGGTAAGGTTGCCTTGACCAACGCTCCCTTTTATACAATTGCGACGAAGGTTTGCGACGGAGGCGTGGCCACATGATCAACACTCGGCTTTCCCGGTCAATTGTCCCTTTACCTCTTGTCAATTGAGTATAGTTGAATTGCGTCTGTCTCAAAATCAGATGATTGTGTAAAACGTAAACAACTTTCTGTAACAACTTCAACATACTCTGTGCACCGGTACTTAAAAATCGATCGAGAATTATCAAGTTCTGACAGCTACTTGTAGAAAAGATCAAAAGTTACCATTAGTTAAAAGTTTCAGTGAATAAACTCGACAGTATTCAAAGTAACAGTACAGTAAAAATATGTCCACCAGGATGTTTCATTTAAGAACAGGACTTATGGGTTTCAGCTGGAAGCAACGTTGAGCCACATCGAATTTTCTGAAACAAATGTTATGAAATCTGAAAAAAACAGGTTTTTATCTGTTGCGGTTATCAGATTGATTGTTAATTAATAGCGTCAAATCTTCGCAAAAATCGCTCTTTTTTCCTCTTCGAACGTTGCATTCTGGTGTAGCCGAGGGTTTCTTGTTTCGAGCGGCGTCGATCAGTGCGTACTTTGTAGGGGTCAGCGCAATCATCGCGATTCCTTTTGGAGGTATCATTTCCTTCAAATCTACACGTAAGATTGTCATGTGCGCGCATTCTGCGATATAGTTTTGGATCTTTCATTTGCATCGGTATAAACAAAAAGTGGCATTGCTTTTGGAACTTGATTTCTCACACAAAAAAAACAAAGTTCGTTAACAGAACTAATACTTCCTCAACATACTATCCTGCGGGATGTGTTCAGATAATCGTCAGCGGGAATTCATATGTAACAATTTTTTCTATCAGCTCAATCACATACAAATAATTTTTATGAACACATTTACTGTGAAAAACCTGTCGAACTTGTGATGCCTCACGGTTTTTGGAAATAAAGGACAGATCTCAAGTCTTTGCACCCAGTTTAACGTAAAGCATATATACACCAACCTGACAACTCGGACAAGCTAGTATGAATCACTGAAAATTGAGTCAAACACTTGGAACTTATTTGGGTCCATCATGAAATGACGTTGCAGATCGGACACTGCAAACAAGAGTAACTGTTCACAATCAAACTTTTGTGAACTTTAACTCATGTACTAGACGCTAGTACTCACTCTCATGACCAGCAAGATATACTTTTTTCAAAATTCTGAAAAGTTTTATTTCATACAATAAATAAGCTTTAATCATAGTGAAATAGCATCTCACTAAAACGTGAAGTGGGAACACAGAATCATATAAGTTAGTTTTTACAAGAAATACATCTCTAAACATGACTAGGCATAAAACAGTGTTCAGAAAATTTCTTTTCGTAAACTTGACCGCCTTGATGCGTTTGTGAAGTTTATCACTTGGTATCACTTTTTCTATGGAACACGTTACAATTTACAAATTATCAATGTAAACTAAAGAGCCGCGAGTGATTTCGGCTTCTTTGAAAGTCAAATTTCTTGAAAGACATTCTTCTTTCGGCTCGAGTCCTTCCAGCATCAGAATATCGTAGTACCATTGAGGCAAACATGGTACCGCTTTCTTGGGAAAACTTTGGTGCATTTGAAAAAACAGTGGGCAGTTATCCGATTTCAGCGCTTCGTCGAAAATTTTTTCGACTTTATCATCTTCATCGAACTTGATTATTTTCTTCCCGTTCGCGAACCGAATGAGAAGATCATGTGCTCCTTCGTGCACATTATCTTTTTCTACCAATTGCCGTTTGTAGGATTCAACTTTCTGCAATAAATGAGATAAAAATGTGTAAATTATCCAAAACCGACTTTCACTCGCGATTCAGTCTCTTCCCGCTTCTTTCTCTCCTCTTCCAATGCTTTCTTAGCCGATTCCTCTTCTTGTTTAGCTTTGGCAATGCGCTCCAAATCTTTTTGTAGACTCTCTTGATATTCACGGTTTTGTTCTTCCATCAACTGGCGCGTTTCGTTTCTTGCCCTTTCCTGAGACTCTCGCTCGGCTTCTTCGGCAATCAGGTCAGCGAGGGCTAAATCGATGTTGATGTCAACGGTTTCCGGATCTGCCAGTTGATCTATCAGCAGTTTCTGAAAAGAAATGGCTTGAAGACTTTGACGTTTGAGAAAAAATTACGCGTGTTAAAGAAGTTCCTCTGATAACGTAGAGGATGACACACGATTTTCGTGCTCTTCCGAACGCCCGGTCTGGTCTCACTAAACATGACTAATTATCTTTCCATATGGTTAGACATTAACATACAACGAACGGCATCTTCTGATCCCACAACACATCCGAAGAAAACTCCTTGTCGTGATCGAATTTTCTCAGAGAAATTCGAAACGAAAAGTGATTCGAAGAACGTTGGATTGCCACGAGGATCATGAATGTATGCGATGAGCCATTTCCAGTCATTTGCTTGTAAATCTGAACGCAGCTGAAACCAAAATAATTTTTTTCGTAGTAGGTAGAAACTTCTTACGTTTTGTAGGTGTTGCCCGTAGAAAATGTCGGACATTTTACTCTCGAACTGTGGATAGTAAGTGGATATATAATCGAATATGTGGGGAGAAGCCACCTGCCGTGGTCCTGAAAAATTAATTATTGTGTATTAGAACGACATAACAGGAGCTCTTACCAAAAAAGAAATCGTAAACAAAATTGATTAGTATCAGAGGAAGCCGCACCGGAAAGGTCATCAACTGAGCAACTATTTGGAGGAGAGTGTGGTACCTGTAAATGAAGTGAGATTTGAAAGCTGCTTTGATTTTTGATGGAATCGTTTAACACACCGAGGTAAAACAGCTCCAGATCGACTCGATGCTGGTATGTTTTCGGGGGTTGGCGATGTTGATTGAGAAGATGATTGGGAACTCACTGGCTCTTGCCTTATTGATTCAGGAACAGTTCCCTGAAACTTTGAAATCTATGAAAAAGCTGAGAAAACTTTCTCTACCTCGAAAAAATGTCGAATAGCTATTTCCACGTCGTAGTTTGTTCGTGTGAGATAGTTCACAGCGACATCTTCACCGCAGTTCGTGATCTCCTAAAAAAAATGATTTAATATGTTCTGAAGAAAGTTTTGTGTTTCAGAAAGTTAGTGATAACTGGTATTAAAAAAATTTCTTACCATCATTTGTGCGATAGATGCTTGTTGATGGTTGTCCATCCTGGAAGTACAGCAATATCAGAAGCTAATTATGAAATAAACTATAAAAGTTTATCAAGAAATGTTGGACACCGTCATTAAAAACGTGTTATACATTCGTAGGTTAAACAACGTGCATTCCGTTATGACGGAGCGTTGTCACGAATTCTTTCGGGGACTGGGGTTCATAAAAGTTGTGATAAAGAATGATTTGATAAAGAGAAGTTTAAAAATGAAATATATCAGCTAGATAATTGTTATGAACTATTAACATGAATACAATGAATTGTCAAACAAAAAAACTATATATCAACTATCAGTAAATCTTTTTTTTGTCGGTTCAACGTTTTCAATATTCATAAAACGTCGAAAAAAAACTCATTCTGTTTCGACACTCGTCAGAAAATGAAACGAAATCTATTCAAAGGTTTTTATTCACAACTTCGTATCAAAGTAGGCAACATATAGTGATATCAACATGTAGTTGTATTTCTGCCGTGTTAACGGCTCAGCCTCAGCTGTCAATCAAACTTACTTGAAAAACTGTAGTGATTGACGTATGTATTTCGAATTTTGCCAATATTGACGTAGCTATCATCATTTTCCTAAGGAGATAAGTATTTCTTGTGAGGTCCTTCTGCATATGACCGCAGAACAGTAGTGAAGCACTTTTAGTGAATGACACAATGCTCCTGGCAACGAGCAACGCACGCGCATTTAAAAAGTGAAAGCGGACGGCGACTATGAAAACCTAATAGCTTTACGTTTTCAACATGTATAGTTTGAAATGCTTGCGTTCTTCAATTTTTACGTGTATTTTTCTTCGGTTCGCACTAGCTGCAGACGAAGGTGAGTTTAAATTCTCAACTTCATATTACGACAAAAAAAGGTGCAGGCAAAACATGTTCTGCTGATCAGTTTCAATGTAAAGACGGTCGATGTATAACGAACAATTGGATTTGCGACGGAGCCCGAGACTGCTCAGATGGATCTGATGAAATACACGAAGCATGTGATAGACATCAAAGTAGTGACTACTGAAAAATAACTAAGCTGAAAAACATTTTCTGTCAGATAATTCCACCTGTTTCGGAAATCAACCTGAATGCTTGAAGCATGGATCTTATCGATGCATACCCCACGAATGGCTTTGTGATGGGCATCCTGTATGCAAAAAAACATTTCTCAAAACATTTTTCAGTTCAGGATTGCGATAGAGGAGAAGATGAGATGAACTGCACATCAGTTCGTTGGTTCCGTTTGCCTGAATCCCTTTTGCAAAACTATCACAATAGCATTTCGAACAATTCGAGTATTACTTCTGCTAGAACATGCTCTCAGGAAGAGTTCAAATGCAGGAGTTCTGGAGTTTGTTTGAATGCACAGTTTGTGTGCAATAATCAAGTTGATTGCAAAGACGGGAGTGATGAGAGTAATTGCACCAACTCATCTTCTCTGAATGGCTTAAAAACAATCCCTTTCACTACGACTGCTTCTGAAACAAGTACTTTTCCAAAAATTACGACGACGACAACAGCTCTAATTAATATTTCAAGCAGTTTGGAAACTACCACTCAAAAGCTGAAAACAAAACGTAATGCAAGTTTTTTTAAAAATGAATCTTGTTAACCTATTGACGTTTTGTAGCTAAGCATCTCGAAGAGTTCCTGATGATGAACACAACGGCTATTTCTCGAGAAGTCCATTCAAAAAAGAATATGTCAGAAAGTTCCCTGGACAGAAGAACAAGTGAAACCACATCCCCAAGAACACCGACCAATTCCCTCCCGACTATTTCAAATGTGCCCAAGAAAACCTTCCTTTCTGTTATTTCAAGTACGGAAAGCACAATGTTAACAGGCCACAATCAAGCAACCACCCCATTCCAAAAACCCGGAGCAATTGTGAAATTGTTTAATGACACTACATCAAAAAATCGGTCTGATAATGCAATTTCCATTCGAAATGAAATCAATCACGCCGCCGGAAAAAAAGACAAATATGAATTGATGAGACCGGTGCGGTACTTCAAAGGCATCCCAATCGAACCGATCAACTTATTAAACGTCACTTATTTTAACTACTAACTGTTTTTTTCGAAACTTTCCTAATAAATTTGCATTTGACTGAATTATGTGAAGAGCAAAAGAGTTTGGGATACTATTACGAAGCTAGTTTTTTTGCTTTGAAGTCATATTCTCAACATAAAAACCAATAAGCATGAACAATTTTTGAGCATTCGGAAAAATATAAATATTGCCGTAGGCGCTCAAATTGGTGATATATTGTCAAATAAATTTCTGAAGTAATGAAACGTGGAATACTTTAATACGCTTGCTTAACTGATCAAATTTTGATAATGGAATCGAATGACCGCTTATCTATATTTTGACAAAATCATTTGACGTCGGCAACTTGAATGCGATTTTTCTCTTATTTCCACCAGCTCCGCTTTTGATTGTAGTCAAATGTTGCAATTCTCGGGCTGATTCCGTTTTTCTTGCAGGTTGTTAACAACTTCACTAATGCCAATTATATTCAACCGGAATGCAATTGAGGTTCGTTTTTTCTTCTTGTTACGAACAGGTTGATTTACAGGATAAAGTTGGTTTGAGTACGCAGCTACTGCAATGGCTAGATAAAAGAATTCCTGTGAGCGATCCTATCAGGATTGCGTCGATGGACAGCTACCGGCATCTTGAAGACTTAGGAAAAGGGCGTTTTGGAACTGTGAGTAGTTTTCCTTTCTGTCAAAACTTCAAATGCACTTCCAAATTTTTCACAATTCAAGTTTTTGCCTTTGGAACAAGTTTGAAATAAATTTTGAGCACTCATTTTTGATTGCTCATCAAAAAAAATCTGAATTAAGGTTTGCAAGTATTTAAACGGGAACACTCTACTTTGCGAAACGGCGAAAAAAGTGAATATGGAGATTTTCGATCATTGGACTCAAGACGAATCCAAATTGTCAAATGTGAGTATCGAGTGATTCATTTAGCAACTGGAAGCTTTACAGAGATTGGACAACTTCATATCAGAGTTTCGACATTTGCACAAAGTAACAAACAATAACAATAGGATTGTGAACTTTTTAGGAATTTACGCTGATTCGTGAGTCGAATTCCTTGACGTGGCTCCAAAGCACACTTTTTCAGTCAACAATTGTACGTTTTGTCGGAATATTTGCCTAGAGGCTCTGTAAAAGATAAAATAATGAGGGAAACGATGACGGAAGACACTGCAATAAAGTATTTGATAGAAGTAGGATCATGAGTATGAATGAAATGAAGAAATAACTGAAAAATTTTGTCAGACTGTTGAAGCTCTTCATTATCTTCACACTCTCAGCCCACCAGTAATACACCGCGATATTAAAGCCGCAAACTTACTGATTACGTTGAATGACAGCATAAAGCTCGGAAATTTCGGATTGGTCCGAGATTTAGCAATTGATGGATTTGGAATGGCGGTCGCTTCTGAGATAACTCTAGATTTTCGAGCAACTCTTCTCTACGTTGCGCCCGAAGTGTTGAGTAGTAAGCTAGGTCCCGGAAACAGGAAAGCCTATGAGCTACCAGCAGATATTTGGTAGTGTGCTCAGGCTTTCGTTAAAAAAAAAGATTTGTTTCAGGGCACTAGGCTGTACTTTCATTGAAATGCTGTTGAAATTACCTCCACATTTCGAGTTTTTTGGACACATTAATGAGATTCCGCAAGTTTTGTTAGGATATGCCAAGAACACGGATGGAAAAGATTTACCGTACACTTCCGAAGTGCTAGTTCCTTCCTCTTCAAAATGTGTTCAGAAAATTGTTGACTTTATTTTTGTGAAATCTCCGGAGAAACGTCCGAACACAAGAAGATTACGGACCCAGGTTCGCTTTTGAAGCCGTTCGAAAAAAATGTACCGTGATGTTTCAGATAAAGCGTATCATAGAAGACAGCAGTGACAGTGATGCAGAAACCGATCTTCTATCTTCCGCTAGTGTAAGAATTGGTCAAGTTTCAAAAATTCCCACTATTGCTTCCAGAATAGTAGCACTGAAGGTTTGACCGAATCAACGCCTGCTCAATGCAGTGAAAGAAAGATAGGGAGAGGTGGAAGTTGTCTGCCAATTGAAGAAATGGACTTTGACGTCGTCACAAGGCGAGAACTCAGAAAGAAGAGCCCACAATTAGGAAACAGAAGCAATGTCACACAGTGTTTCATAGCAGCTGCATTTTATCTCTCAAGAGTGATTTATTTTCTTAGTAAGCAAAAACTCATATTCAGTTTTTAGTAACTGATTTTAACTGACCTACAGATATTCTTAGTCGCTCAATTTGTTATTTGCTACTGTTCCTCTTGTCAGGAGCTGCTGCTCTCTCACTATTCCTGCTTATTTCGTTTTTTGCCGTGCGGTTTTTACGTTACTTGATTTCACTGCGATGCGATTGTGATCTCATGCAACCACAATATCTCATCATTTCTGGAATATTGATAGTGCTACTGTTTGCTTTGCTGTTTAGGTGAGTTGGGAATGAGTTCTTTGAAAAATCAATGCTGCCTTGGCACACACCGGTCAAATCTATTTGATATTGTCTGTTGTTTGATATTACGCAGTCAATGCAAACAGTTTTTCTTATCATACTGCAAAAATGTTTTTCCTTGTTTGGATTCCAACTCCCAATTTTTCATTTGAGAGTCAAAAACTCTTCAGGCTCAAAACAAACACAAGTGTTCGTTGGTTATTCAAAGACTTGACCTGTGTGTGCCATGCACCACTAACTCTGAAATTCGCTTTCATTTCTCGTAACTTTGAAATGCCGAAGTTGTTTTTCCAGTTGTTGTATGGTTGCTCTGGGAGAATATAAATTCCGAATGGCAAACCAAACTTTGGGAGAATCAAAGTAAGCCTTTTGTATATTCTTAGACAATGATTTTGTTAAGGTTTTTCATGTCAAGACCTCAAAAGTCGGCAACATTTTGCGGGGTCCGATGCATAGCGGGAGAAGAAGATATTCAAGACCCGAGTCAAACAATTGAAGACAAGCTAGCTTCAGCACAGAGCAATATAAAAAATCACGATGACTACTACTACGATACTCCATGAAAAAACAAACTGAGTTCAAATTTAAGCTGATCTTTTTTAAATGTACAAAGTTTCTCTCTGTAAAACAAATTTATTCGGTTAACCCGCAGTATATTCAGGAAAAAGACTTGTGAGCTTTATCTTTCACTGATGGTGACACTTGTATACATGAGATAGATAAGGTAGCCTCCAAATGCAACGGCGACCAGCTGCAATAACCAGACGACAATTAGAAAAGATGCAAATAACTCACCACTAGCAACACAACGAAAATACGTTCCTCAAGATTTCGAACTCCTTTTGTTATTTTCTCACGTTCAACGTCATAGCCTGAAAGCATTCGATAGTTTCGAATATGTTCATGATGAAAAAGAAAACATATGTTTTTTCAATGAAGTTAGTCTTGATTTTCAACTTTTAATGTTCAATTTATCAAAAAGAAATGTTTTACGCTACAGAAAAACGCCTCTGAGCACTTGTCTTCTCTAACAACCAACAATTTCACAGAAACTGTTACTGCCATACGATTTTCAACCAAAAGTACTATGTATTAATGTCATATAAGAGAAAAACCTACCTGATGCTCTGTTCATATTGGATAAGAAGATAATTATTTTTAGTCACTTCTGCTCAACTTTCTGAACAGTGCCCAAAGTTTCATTTCAGAGGGGCGGTCTCAGATCAAACAAATGCCAATTGACTAACTCGAAACTGCGTATCTCGTTTTCCCGTGTCTTGCAATCCACCGTACTTGTTAAAAACTAACATTTAGACATTCAAGAGTTGAGCACAAACAAATAAATGTACTCTTCACCACCCTAAATCGAAACATTTCATATCGAAAGAATTGGATGAACAAAAATTCATTTCGTCAACTGAAAATTCATCAAAACGTAGACACGGAAGAAGATCTAATGGATTGTTTGGAGCCTAGAGCTCAGTTTCCCATTTGTGGATCAATGTGTTGAACTTCCACTCGTCTGGGTGTCCCACGTGAGAAACCTTATCTTTCTAAAAAAAAGAATGTATCAAAATGTTTCATTCGGTACAACTCACAAAGTCAAACTCGCTCCATTTGAAAGATGGAACTTTTCCCCATGTTGGTCCTCCTTGAGCAACAAACTGCAGCTTCTTCATGAGAGCAACATTTGTTCCTTTATAGTCGAGAGCACCGTGGTTGACGTGACCTTGTCCAGGGAACTCGTACGTTCCGTTGGCTGGGTTCAAATCTCCGCGAGCAGAAATGGCAGCTTCAGCAGAGTATGGAGGATTGCACTTGCACTTAGAAAACTCCTCGTTTGTGTAATCGTTATATCTCAAATCATGCATTTCAAATTTGACTTGTGTTAGCGTTTACCTCATGAGTTCCGTAAGAGTGTCCAAATCATGAACTTTAACATGGTCACGTTCAAAGATCTTGGCTCTTGGCGAAGCGCCCCACTTGAACCAATCTCCGAGTTTAGCCGCTTGTCCAATGAATCCGGAAATTTCGGTGATTTCTTTGAAGAATGGAATGTTGTACGATGGGAAGTACGAGTATTTTTCGATAAACCAAGTCAAATCAGAGAACACGATCTTTCCACTGGAAAAAAACCGTAATAGCAGTACATTTTTTAAAACTTACGGCATTTGCTCCAAAACATAGAAAAGACCATTCTTCGGCAATGGCTGCTTCGGTGTGAACTTCTTATAGTCAAGGACTGCCCACTGGTTGTTATATGTTCCAGAGTTATACAGAGCGTAAATCTTGCACCACTCTCTTGCGTCGCGTGCGAGTTGGTTTGAAACAATAGCTCTGACCCAAGTAGGGAGCTGTCCAACTGGTTTTGTGTTCTCAAACAGAGAGGTATTGAAAACGCTGATCGTAGTTTCGATAACCGCCTGTATGTAATCAAAACAATACTGTTGACACGCTAAAGTACACATACAAGGCCTGATGTCTGAAGAGCAAAGTCGTCCGAAGAATACAAAAGTCCTGGATACGAAGAAAAGGAAGAACCATAGCCAGGGTAGAACTGACGGTCTGTAATTCATTAATTATTTTTGTCGAATCTTGATTGAATTACCATATCCGAACTTGTACAGCTTGATCACTCTTAACATGTTTTGGAAACCAGACATTGTGACTTGAGAAATAAACAGGTCAGCATTTCCTGGAGCAACCTTGATCAATCCCGAGCATTTTCCTCCGGTTTGTTCAAAAGCAGGATCACGAGTTTTGTTCAATTTTTTCTCCAAATCGTAAAAGTCTCCATTCAAATTGAGGTACAAAATTGGGTGCAGCTCGTAGGTCACTCTAGGCTGGAATTCACGTCCTTCATAGGCATCAATGAGTCCGGAGATTTGGTGATAGGTCCTGTTAACGGCACCCCAGTATAAATCATCCGGTGCACTTGTCTCCAGGCTAGTTTGAATCCATTTCTGGTTTTCAGTCAAAAACTCAAAAAGGCGACCGCAATATCCAGTGAAGTTTTTGCAATAATCCTCTTGAGCATTTTTCAGATGGTATGACAGAACGGTTTTAGACAGAATTCCTTCGAGGTATCCGGCGGAATAGGCTTGCAACTGCGGGCAGTAGTTTTCTTTGGTTTCTACTTCCAGAAAAGTCCATCTGCAAATGATAATTTTTATCAGATACACAATGGCGTGATGATAAATGGAGTGATGACAAATGTTACTGCTTGTATATCTTTCCAGTGCATGTTTGAACTATTACAGAAACGTACCCAGTAGTGTTCACAGCGTTTTGCCATCTGGCCACAGCCACTTGGTACCGGCAGTCGAAGCCTAAACTGGTTGAGATTAATATCAGTACTAAAAAATCCGGTGATATAATTTTTCTAACTGATAAGAATCGCCAAACAAGGAATCAAAAACCAGCTTGATATGAAATAAAAACTCAATTTGGTAGAACAAACTTTCATCCTACATGTTTCAAAAAAGGATTCTAATTTCAACTCGCGCTACGATAAGCTGCCCCAGTTTTTCGCATTTTGAAAGTACTAAAAAACAAAAGTTTATAAACGTAGAATCCTCAGTAGGCTTCTTTCAATGAGGTGCAATTTGGTTTATTGTAAAATAACCATAACAGCAAAGGGCAACGTACCATCGAGAACTTGAGGTTTGTTATCCACAAGGCAGAGCTGCTTGTAAGTGTACTTCTCATCGCGACCTTCAGTACTTTTCACTGCGAGCACAACAGCGGCATGAAGCAAAAGTAAAAGCACTGAAATGGTAAATCAGTGAAAACGAAAAAAATAATGGGAAACCTTTCATGTTGAAGAGTGCGGACGAGTTGCGAGTAAGTCGAAAACCGAGTGACAGCTTTTTATCAAAGGCTTAACTCAATTTTTATCAGTGAATTTCGTCTTCTTTCATTAGTTGATTCTTATCTTTTTACTTCAGGTTGTCAACGAAATATGGAGACATTTTATTCAAACAAAGAAGTGAGTACAAACATTGTATATTTGAAAGAAACTTGAAGGCTCATTTCGTTTTCAGAGATCCTTGGTATGAATGCTGAACATTTCTCGAGTCAAGAAGCTGTGTCCGTCTGATGAGGGAAGATGGCTTGGAATGAAACAGGAGAAAATTATCAAGGGCCACCGATCACCGAGAGAATGTCGAAGGTTCTCCATGAAACCCAATTGATAAGCATGAATATCCTGTATCAAAAAAGTTTTCGTTTTCACGACGGGACTTTGCTCACCAGAAGATATTCTATTCTTGTCTGCCCGTTATAAATGCAGAACAGTTGGGCGCCAACCAGATATACCGCGAACAGAGCAACGGTAAAAGTGAGGACGAACAAAAGGACGTATAAGAACTGGTAGATAGAAATAAATCCAGAAATCCAAGCCAAGTGCGGCAGCATAACTTGCCATAAGTTTCCGAGATGAACACCGCCCTCCAATTTCAAATTTAGAAAGTTCCAACCGTACACCACAAGAGGGAGTGTCATCAGCAATAGGTTCACAACAGCAGCGACAAAGTACCTGTAAATGGAATTAATCATGGTTTCATTTTCAGAAAATCTGAAAACCTGTGATTGAAATGTCCAACACAAACTCCGCCGAAGGAGCAATGATGATCTCGCCGTAGAACGCACACGTCACATACTGAAAGCATTACCTCTCTACAATTAAAAAAAACTTCTGAATGTGTTTTGACTCGGAAGCACGTGATAAATTCCGCCCACTGCTATATTTCAGTATTTCCCAATCAATAATTTTCTCACCTGGACAATGATAAGCTCTTGGAGGAGCATTGATTTGGCAAAAATGGCAAAATCTGTAATATATCGTTTTTCTTGCATTTAAATCACTAACTAGTCAGCTCACTTGTATCCCGGTTTAAACACATTGGGAAGAACAGAGCTTCTTCCGCTTGGCCCGACTTTCATCATGAAAACCCAGTTGGAATATAAATTGAAAGCGAAAAAGCAAATGGGAACGACTCGTATAACCCATGCTTCTCCCATAACAGGATGCCATGTTGGTAGTACATACAATATGTGCAACAAAACACCGATCGGGAGGAAAACCAGTAGTATGGCAGTAGCAATCTAAAATGAACATATTAGAATATAAAGTGCTCAGATTTTCACATACAATGTCTTGAATTTGCGAATGGAACAGTCTTTGCACTCGTTTTCTCAGATCTGCGTAGCCACCGTTGTCTTCTTCAAACGCCAGATTCATGTTTCTGCGTGAATAAATATGATTTTAAAAAAGAACGAACGAAAGTTTGAAAAAAAGCATCAGTATGGAAAACGTTGATGAAATTTGTTTTATGAATCATCGTGCAAAGCAGTAACAAGTTGTCATTAGTCATAAGAGTCTATTTCAAAATTAAAACATACACTTCAACACTTCAATGTTTGTGCTCATCTCAAGTGAACTTAAAAGTAGATTTTGTTTTTGAAATTCGATGAAAACGTTTGAAAAGTAGTAAGATAGTTTCCTTGGTTCTAAAAACAAATAATACATAGGGAAAGTGTGGCACCAGTGGTGAATGGCTCATCTCTGCGCTCTCTCTCTTTCAAAACGCTATTTTGTTTGGTCTGGTGCCTCTCTTCTCTTCATTTCTGTTCTATCTAACGTGGTGTGCGACCTCAGCAACGATTCTGTTGTGTAAGCATCAAATACTAAGAGTGATGTTCGAAAATAGTTTAAAGTACCTCCGTAGCTTTTTTTCAAATTTTTAGAACATTTCTCGAATGACATTTCTCGAAACTGCGTGAAAACATGTTTTTTGTGAACAACATTCATTAGGAATAAACAAAATGAGCAACAGGTTCTAAAAAACGGTGAGATATTGTTATTAGTATTCTTTTCATAGTTATTGATTTATATTAGTTTTGTGAAAGTAAAGTTAATTACTCAATAATTTAAGTGAATATATTAGAATTATTTAACATCTATCTTGAGAGATAATCAGGATACAAATTTTCGTTGAAGTGTGTTATGGCATGGTTGATTCCCGGGAGTCAAGCTACTGTGCTAAGTACACTCTAACAAAGTGGCTTAGCAGTTTTAAGTGGTCCATCATTTTCAACGAGTCCGATTCCATCGACAGCACATGCACCCTGGTTGGTCCTTGTGTTTTCACAAACGAAAATAACCTGAAAAAAGAAGTGAACCGTTCATACTGATCTCAAAGAATGAACCTTGTCAGTTCCCTTAGGACATTTGAAAGAAGCCGTCTTCCAAGCACGATCAGCCACTGTCACAAACTTATCAGAACTGAATGGACAGTTTTCGATAGTGTTGCAACATCCTTTCAGTTGGACTCCATGAGTGCCTTCGTAGTAATGGAATCTGATTCGAGATTGCTCAGTGAACGGTTCGACACTGGCTTCAAGACCAGCCATCTCACGAGGGAAGAGGAATGTAGCGGCGTAAAATTCTCCTTCTATAAAAAATATGAATTGAAAGATAATAATCGATTTCCGCAAACCGGTGCTCTCTTTGACTCCTGTTACTCTGTTCATGAATTGACCAGTTACAACATTGAATTTAGTAGTGAGGCCACGGATCGACTGAGTGGTGTGAGCATCCTTGTAACCGCAAGTGTTTTCTGAAAGGTTGATTTAAGTGTCGAATGGATATTAAAATAGTTTACCATCCTCGAAGTCACACTTAGTTGCATTGCAAACTATTTCGGAAAATTCAGCAGTCTTGGCCCCCTTTGCTGCAACATGGCCTGATGGTAGTTTAGCGCTGAAATTCACTCGTTAAATAGAACGGGGACTAAAACATACGTCTTCACACTAGCGAAAACAGTCTCCTCAGTGTGCTCGGTGCCAACTGCAGCGTTACCACCTTCGAAGTTTCCTCCGAACTTGGAGCCAGATCCACCGAATGCTGTTTCTCCTCCACGGAAGCCTTGAGATCCGAACCGCTCGGTTGCTGGCAAAATTTTTCCTTCTGGCTGCGTCTTTTCGAAAAGTTCTCGTCGTTTGTTCTTTGCCGCCGTGTCGATCTTTTCTTTGTCAATGCTGTTGGCGGACTCCCGATGCTCCTCGTCTTCAACTGTTTCTTCAAACTCGTTCTGGCATTCGCTTCCATTTCTATCGTAAGAAACTTCGATGTCATCCAAAATAGTCACGTCGCCTTGATCACCAATAAAGTTAGATGCAACGAACACGATCTGAAGAACCAAGAATTTTACTTGCTAGAACTTCAAAAGTTGAAACTTACATCAACTAGTGATGTTTTTGGAAGAATAACTTCTGTCGTTCCGATTCCATCAACGTAAGGGAATTCTTGACAGTTGATCAATGGGTTTCGCTCAGAGTTAGTAGGGAACGACTCTCTCAGACAAACTTGCAGAAGAACGCTTTCGGATTGCCAGTGCTTGGCACGAACTGTGATATCACTAGAAGCACACCCAATGGAGCAGGAAGCGAATTGAGCCTCATCAGATGGCGCTGCGGATTTGGCGTACGCAATGAGGTAGCTTCCTTCTGAAACATCAGAACTTCTCGCAATTCTTGGAAGCAGGCATTTTCAAAACTACTCCTATACAAGTACCTGGAGTTGGAACCCCTCTGTTTTGAAGTTGAACTGGAACACCATTGGCGATTTGCCAGTCCAGTTGATCATCTGGTGGGGGGACATTGGCCCAGCAGCATGGTATCCCATCAAAGTTGCATGTTAGTGCGCTTCCTGTAGCGAAAACGATTAGTTTTTCCGCATTCCATTCGAAAATGTCAATTCTTTCCTAGGTCAGTGGGACAATCTATGTTTCCGTGTGTATAACGCTGGTTGGATTTTGATCAGCTGAACAAACCGGGCCCAAAAATGAGTGATTCATCCCGAGATGGCTTTTCGTGATGATCGTCTCGCTGATTGTTTGATAAGAAAAACAAGAAAATCCCCACGCAAAAGTTTTTATCAAACCTGATCGCACTGGGCCGCCGCCTTCAGCGTTGTATCCGTCAGCCGTGAATTCGGTGAGCGAGACTTTTTGTCCGAGGAGACCTACAATTGTATCATAGTGCAATCAACCGTGATCATGTGTTCATGCATTCACGCGAATCTTCTCGAGTCTTTTGACAGTTCACATTTTCAAATTCCTACAGGCACGAGTTGTTTCTTTGTGAGAGTTTGTCTTAACTGTTCGAGAAACCTTCTGTCTTGCAAAAATGACATCCAACGAAAAACTTGAAATTTGATTTGTGATAAACAAAAAGAAGAAGAAATGAAAATTGGACCTACTTTCGATAGAGCTGCCTTGCACTGCAATAGTTTGAGTCGGTGTTTTTCCTGCTGCCGCTACTCGTGCGGCAGCTGCGGCTGGTTGAGAAGCGGCTGGTTGTTGAGCCTGAGAACAACCGCAGCATTGTGGTGTGCACTGTACAAAAAACAACGGTTAAACATAAAACACGCATGCAAGTTTTTTAGAATCGATCGACTATTCCGGAGCTCACGACTACAGGCACGTGTAGAAGCATGAAGTAGACCTGTTCAAATGATATGAGTAATTGCATTCTGTAGCGAGCACCCACACAGAGGAACATCACATTGACAACAAGCTCTACGACGATTCGACAGGCTCATGCACCGTTCTCTTATTCCATTCCAACTTACCGACGCAAACTGCTGCGTTGGTGCACCATACTGATACGATCGCTGAGATGTCGGAAAGCATGCTAGTGTTCCTGGAAAAAAATCTCGAATCGGATTCTATTCTCGATTCGTTCAGGTTTTTCTATTGTTCGGAATCGCGACCGGTTATTTTGGTGGAAAGCTAAGAATTCCTCTCATAGCCGCCAAAGTGCGTCGGGAACTACGACGCTTCGGTTCATCTTGCTGCCTGTCAACTTTTTCATCCACACGGCAATTTCGAATTCAAGAGAACACTTTCCTGCGCGAAATTTACATTTACAATGTGAATGTGTCGTGAACTGCCTTTCCACATCAAATTAAATGAGGGCGAAATCAAATTTTATGAGAACGGATGTTGTCGAAAGTTTTATAGGGTTTTATGAAACTGCGTTGATGTGAACATTTTATTTCGGCGTCGAGAATATCATTACAGGATCTGCGCAGCTAATAGGATTCTCAGTTTCGCTGGGTGAAAGTTGAAAAGTTTTCGGAGATTTCGATCTCGATTCCCACAAAGAAAAGAAACAGACTTTTGCTTTGAAGATTCAGGTATTAGATGTTTGTTTGACTCATTTCCTTTTCAAGGGGAAAACAGTTTCGCGCCGCCTTTCTTTTGTGTCAATGATGGTAATCGTGTGAAAATTAGAAATTCGACGGGAAGAGAAAGAACCATTGCAAAACAAGGGAAACTGCGTTTCGGAACAAACTCTAAGCAACGCCTAACCAAATTTCAAGGAACAAAAACTCCACTGAACAATAAAAAGAAAGAGGAAACAGTTCAACTGTAGATCAAAAAATCCGGGAAGATGGAACTTCTAGCCAATGTTTTTTTTTTTTCAGAATAATAGAGCTGAGCCATAGTGATATCAAGTTGGGATGTCAGACACATGATTTACCTTGAGCAAGGAGTAGTAGTACGTATATGGACGTCATGGTGGTCGAATATCGCGAATAGGTGATGAAGCAGAAGGCGGAGAGAATCTGTGGAAACTTCAGGATGAGAAGAGAAAAGCGCTGCGAAGAGGGCCGGCCGCTAGTGAAGAAGCCACAACGAAAACGGGAGGCAAAAGTCCGGATTGAGATAAGGATAAGTTGACAGGCTAAGGGCGGGGCTTTCGTGTCTTTTTGTCTGCGCAAGAAGCCGTCGCGACTTCGGCCGGTCTTTCTTTTCCACTTCCCACTCCCTGTCCAAGCCCTCCCCTCCTACTTCTGGTCGGTCTGCCTGTTCTTGTCCTCGATTTGACAGAATTGACCCGCATTTGTCAGATGGGTGACACTCCAACTTCAATTGCAAATCACACCCTTTACAGGACCAATTGCTACATTTCTTCGAAGCATTGTTAAAATTCACAGTTGTAAACCCGGATATTGAGAATGGAAGAAAGCAAGAGTCTAGAGAAACAATATGAGAGGGCAATTTTTGAAGTGGTGGACAGTTTGGAGCAAAAGTACACCAAACCAGGAGATATTGTCAACAGTCTGGTTGCACAAAAAAGTTGAAAACAATGAGATAAACAAAAATGTGGTTGAACAAGAGAAATTAATGAGTTTTCGAGTATCACTAATCTCAGAACAGCAGTTATTTATGAAATAATGTTTGCTGTTATTAACTTTTTGACTAAAATTGATTAGACTACAGAATTGTGGGTTTGCGAATCTTGGCTCCGACGTAGTGAGCATGTTCTTGTGATCTGAAAGTTATAGTTGCGTTTGTATTGTATACGAAAAATTGAAATTACCGGGCGATCAGTTGGCATCAGAGACATTATCAGTTCTGTATCTTTTTTCAAACGAACACTTGATTGTTTCCGTCTGATAAAAAAGTTTAACCGAATACTTCTACTTTGATCATACCTCACACTTGTTTTCACCTGTTCCCTGTGACTATGAGCAGATCGTGTTCGCGATGAAGCTCGAGAGCGAATCGTAGTCCACTGTGATCGAAGCTGACGACGTAGTGCGGGTGTTCTCAGGACCACAATAAGCGGATTCATTACTGGATCAATAAATGCCAGAATCCTTGCAACATGATACCTAAAACTCTCGAAATAGGAAGTATCAGGGAATTGAGTTTTCAAACCATTTTGACAGTTGCGCGATATCTTCACGTTCATCCACCCAAAAAACCGCGATTTCAATGTAAGTTTGACCGAGAACCGACAAGAAAAAAGTGACTATGGATAAAATCAATGTGTGAAACAGCCGTTCTCTTCTTTGATGAGGCGACTGGGTACTGAAATACAACTTCGTAATTATTCAACTGGTAAGATACTTACCGCAACTCGTTGTGAATTATGTCATGTTGTCTCCGAACTTTGATATGGTACGTCACTGTTATTACAAAAATAATGATGGAAGCGGAAAGAAAAAGTATGGTGAAAAGCGTGTGGCCCTGTATGAAGGTTGAAAATGTTTCATGAACCTGTATTTTGTATGGCTCACTCTGAGTAAGTATGCTCCAAAGGCATGAAAAACTGCAGTTCGATCGCAATGTGAAGCTATTTCTTCGTAACCTGACTCCATTACTCTTAAGTTTTGTTCAAGTTTGGCACTATATAGGGTTTCTTACGAGTTGCATGACAAGTTGACTCTACCTTTTGAAAGATTTGAAAATAAAGCATCAAGATTATTGATTGCGCTCATCTAAAAGGTTTTTTATTTTTTCGAAGTATTTCCAAGTATAATTTGGAAAATCATAAGGTTTAACTTTGCCAACCTGCATAATGGAGAACATTACATGAGACGCGATCAGAAAAATCCATACGCACGCAAACACAGAAACTACTGATACTCTTGACAAGTGAATTGACTTCCCTGACATAGATCTATTGATCACCACCTGAAAAAAAATGATTCCGAAAAAAAACTCAAGTTTTGCATACCAATACTAGCACGAGTAGATGTATCAGTCCTGTCAGTGAGCCATTTTGAGCCAATGAGTAGAGCGTCTCTTGTACTAGGTGTTTTTTGAATTCATTGTGGGCGAAAAGATGTGTTTGTAATGTCTCAGCAATGATTAGCTCTGGGGATTTCTCCATATACTGAAAGAGGTACTGATTTTTCAAAAATAATGGTCAACCACTAATTACGTCTTCATTGATATGTCCATATTTTTCTTGATAAAACAAATCCATAAAGAAATAGAGAAATGAAAACATGAAGGCTATGTTCGAACCCATTATGTTCAAAACAAAAAGTATAGTAGCGGTGGATAATTTGTTGTGTGTTTTGGAAAGGAGAAAACACAACAGAACTGTATTAAGAAAAATTGCTGTCAGTAATCCTGCTTCAATTCTGAATCCGAAATTCGCGTTTTTCGCCATTTTTCTGACAGATGGATTTTGTTTGAAACTGGAGTTTCCTTTTTGCAACTTACTGATATTTACGCTCGTTATTCAAATCACAAATATGAATGTTGTTGGCAGGACAACAGTTATGGGTTATCAAACTTCCAATTTTTGCTAATTTTTCCTCTTCAGTTTCATTGATTGTGGTTTCGTTGTAGTTTGACTTTGTTTCAAAACGACATCTGAAAAATTGATACAAAACGAGATTTGACTAGACTGACCCTCGGACGATTTCCAACTGATTCCATAGTTTTATAGCTGCTAAAGAGAAATGTTGCAGTAAAAGACGGGTCTGCAAATTTTATGTTGCAAAATAAAGCATGATTTTCGAATTTTCACCTTCAGAACAAGAGATGGCAATTCAGAATCGCTGTGGATGTTAGAAACTAAATTGGAGCTGAGAAGATTCATGTAAGTGACATCTTTAACAAGTGCTACTCCCATTGTGGTGATATTATTAGTTCGCTCTCGTGAGACAAACTTGTGAAAGTTGCTACAGTCTGGAACGTGGTTTTTTTCATAAATTATTCCTGACGCTAACTGCGAACTTCTTGAGAATCGTAGAAAAAAATCTTGAAATTTCAGTAGAGGAGCAGACACTCCATTACATCTTTCTTTTATCTTGGCTTGTCTTTTTTCCACGTGAGGAACATAACATCTTCCGTACAAGTCAGCATACACGTCACTTATTCGATCGCAAATTAACCTAAAATTGGTTTCATTGTACCAAGATAGAGAGAAGAATTACACTGTCTGTCTTGGTTGTTCACTTGATATAGCGTATTGAACAAACCAGAATAAGCATAAAGATAGAAATGCTCTGATTGTGGTATCAAGGCACCCTTCTCGCATATCTGAAATTTGATTTGTTTTCTAGACTGAATTTGCTTCAGATACCAATGCGTATGAATATTTCAAGAACTCATAGTGAAATGTGCGAGCGTAATCTGTCCGCGGACGGCTGTGATGACTTAGTATTTGATTCACTTCACAACCTCTAAAAAGCAATTTTCATACCGAAGTTCGACTTTGATGAAACCTCAATGCTTTCAGAAACCATACAATAGCGTGATGCTTAGTTGGAACGAATCGGACGTAATCTGGCCAGCACAGAATATACTTTTCGAGATAAAAACTTATCTGTAAAAAATGTTTGTGAAGATTGAAGTTCAAAAGGAACAAACGTCACTATTCTGGATATCTTCCAAAAAAATTTTGTCGTTTTGATCAGTGCACAGCTGGTATATCCTGTAGCTCTCGTTGAAAGGTGGCATGTAATGTGAAAATTGAAACGATGTACAATGTGCAATCCACAAAATTATCAATCTATAGTACATAACACGCTGCAAAAAAGGAATAAAAAGTAAGAAGAAGGAAAATTTTCATTGAAATCAGTAAGCCAGAATTTGAAAAAAAACCTCAACGAGAAAAAAACAAAATGGCGCAATTATTCGTGTTTATACTGTTTTTTTTTTCAAATAGCCTTGCAAATGGGAGTCTTATTATGTAAGAAGTTCTTGAATCATTGTATTCAGAAGACTGAGGTTATATGAAATGTTAGAGTTCACAGATTTCCCAGTCCGCAAACATACTTATTTTCAATTTAGTGAGCCTGAAGGAATGCGGTAAACTTTGGATTTTCACGAATCCAATAGGAACTCGACAAAGTTTCGAAAGTTTTGGCTCGGAAAAACACAACAGTTCCGAAAAGCTTTTGGAGAATCTGGGGTTGAAAAAAGATTCTCGACGTCAGTGACGGAAGTGAGGAGGGAAATGACGAAACAATGTGTCTTGATGAGGCCCAAAGGGTCAAACTGAATTTGAGAGCAGCTTGTAGAGATTTAAAAAATGAGAGCGAGAGAGAACTTCTAGGAAATGTCAGTTTCAGCTGTTCGAAAAACTTCAGAAATATTTTGAGCTGTTTTGTTCACATCCAGTTTTCCACTCAAATCAAACGTTGTAAGCTTACTGTCTCGATAAAAATTAGTTTTATCTTCTAAAAGTTCAAAGCTCAAAAGTTATCTTCAAAAATTCACGGAGCTTCAAAAAACTTTGTTTACAAGTTTCCAGTCTCTGACAAACAAAATTTTCGATGTATCTTTTTTGCTCTCCAACTCCGCGAACTTGAGTGAGAATTCTCAAGAATCGTGGGCTACACATGGAAACTTTATCCGAAAATATATTTTCTCATACACGTTTCCCTGAAAACTACAGGAATTATTGAAAAAAAACTAGTAAGTTTTATTAACGAGACCATTGAAAAAAAGGCCACTGGAATAATTCGGTGTTTTGCTCGGCAACAGTGTTGTTGTTCAGACCATAAACATACAAATATTCGCGCCGCTGGGTATTTTTCCAAATAAAAATTTGCTCGCCTGCGAGCCCGAAAAATGATGCCAATTTCAGAGCCTAAAGCGTTCTCTTATGTTTAAATTTTGAAATGAAAAATCGAACACTTCATTTATCATAAAAGAAATGGCACTATTCGGTGTGGCAAATGCCAGATATTGTTATACAGTGCAGAAATAATAATGAGGGAGGTCTGAATAGGTTGTTGATCAATGCGATTGAGATCTCATCTTACCACGAGCAATTGTACGACGACGACAATGGAACTAATAACACTAAAGAATGAATAAAGAAAACATGAAGATCTGAACCATATTTCCTCCAAACTCAATGAGATCCACAAGACTTCTCTTTTACGTGTTCACCGGCGCCTACTTTGACAATCTTGTGTAAAATCTTTAAAAATTCCGACTTGGTGTGTGTAATGTGCTTATACTTATGAAGGTTTCAGACATATTGAAAAAAAAGAGCTTATTTAGCTGCTTTTATATCAGTTAGGTCATGGTTCAGTTTCAGTTTATCCTTCGACTTAATGAAAGTTGATTTTCCGTCGTTTTCAGTTCCATTTTGTTGAGTTGTCGAGACGCTCTGAATAGCAAAATTGGAAGTGCCATGAACATTTTTATTGGTTAACTCGAATCATAAACTGGAATGAAATCACGGTGTCATTAAAAGTTAGGTAGATGAACTAGAAATGCAAAAAAAATTGAGAATATCAATAAGAAAAGTTATGCAATAATAATTCATAGACTTTTGAACAATTATTATAATAGTCTAAACTAGATGCATCTTTTTCGGATGAGAAATAAGAGAAAAGAGAACGTTGTTCTCGGTCATTGAGATGAGGGACGCAAAGAAAGCCAAAAGGGATTGAGAAGAAGCTGGCAGAAAGTCACAACGAAAGACACGTGAATACGCAACAACTGTAAAATAACGGTTTGTTGTGGTTTTTCGAAAGAGTTCATTACAATTCCTGCTTAACAAATCATAGCGACTTGACAAGGGGATAAAAAATGGCATGGTGAGATTTTTTGATCAGCGTGCACCGGTGAAAAAAAGCATAATGTTAAAGCCAAGGAGAAATGTGTTCAATATCGATTAAATGATGCGAGGTGAGAATGTTCAAAGAGGAAAGTTTTTTTTGAAGATTATTTAGTTTTGCCACAGCCAAGTTTTGCCTTTTTTTCAACAGAAGTGTAGTTGTGTTTTTAATCGATGGCTCCTTGGCCATGCTCCGCGTCCCAAAATTGAGTTGGACTCCGGTCAACATTGTTGAAATCTTGCCAGAGGGCAAGAATAAGCTCACTGCTCATAAGCTCTCCGGCGTGAGTAGAAATCATTCTCAGCATGAAAACTCCTGGAAAATTAAAACAACACTGAGAAAGCTGCGGATTTCGAAGTCACCGTCTTTGCGAAGGAAGTTGTTGGTGAACTTGCGTAGAGTGACATCATCGGCAATTGGCTTTGCTGGATGGTCAGGTAACACTCGGAGGTACTTCCTTACGAATGACATTCCCTAAAATCGGAAAATAGATGCTAATTTATGCTCAAAAGGTCAATTAGTTTCTGCAAAGAACCGACCTGCGACGGAATGAACATAATAAGGATCCAGTACATGGTGTTGCATACAGTAATTATTCCACAAGTGAGGAACCAGAACCATAAAAAGAGGAAAATTTTCTCGTTGAACATGTTGATCATGAGAACGCATTGGACAGTGTGGCGATGAATGTTTCCAAGAACACGAACCTAAGAAAACAATTTTTTTGGGGAAAAAGTTCTGGAAAAAACTTCGAAGTCGCAGAGAGTTACTCTCGGGAACATTCCAGTTTGCTCCCATTCCACTTCACGCGCCAAATCTTTCAGAAGAGAGAAGCCATATGCTAAGTCATTCGATCCGAGTAGATGATTCAACAAGAAGAATTGGAGCAAAACGTTTGCTGAGTATAGAACCTTAAAAAAATATGTAGTTGAGAGTAAGTCAAACTTTTTTTTCACTTTTATTCCAATGTAGAGCATGGTGACATAGCAGCCGCAATGACGTCCACAGTTGGACCCCATTTGTAGGTTTGAAAAACAGCTTCTGCTGTGCGCCTGCCTATCGATATTGGTGAGCTGAATCCAGATAGTCTGTTTATTTTCTGGTTAATCAAATCTTCACCTGAACTTCATCCTGCATGTGACGTGCCATTGTATAAACAGTTCTCGTTTTCACTTCCGAGTCCATCAATCTTGCGTCACAAGCCATTTGAACAAGTCCTTGCAGATTTATTCCTTCAATTAAGAGACATAATTAGATTAGGAACATGCATCTACTCACCGCTGTGCCAGTAGAGAAGACCTCTCCATAGAATACAGGGAACATAGAACAGGAGCGCCTCGATTGCAAGTATGAAAGGCACCCACTGATAATAACCTATTTGGCGATTTCGTCGCGAGTAAATTTCTCGTGGAATATCTTCCTGCATAGGCACCCAGTAGGTATTTTGGACCCAGCAGTAGTTTTCTGTGTACTGCTCCATAGCGTCAGTGAACGTAGCGGGGACCCAGCACTGAATCGGAAAGCCAACATACTGCTTCGCGGAAACCAGGAGTGCGAACGATGCCACTGAAAACGGACTATGATGAGGAATTTAAAAATCGAGTGACAACGAACATATTGTGGTTGTGTAGTAATAGTTGAGTTTATCAACAAAATCGTCGTCTAAACGCGGGTAGAGCGCGCGAAACGCTGAAGCCAAATAATAGAGAATCATTGCAGGGCCAAACTCCTTCTTATGCCCGTGACCAGATCCTAAATAATCAGCTGTGCTGAAATGTCAGAAAAGGTGTCGAACATACCTGCACCGTGACCAGCAGTTCCCACGTGATGAGAGTCGATACGAAGCTGATGGGAGCCGTCTAGTAACTTTTGAGCCTAGAACCAGTTCAAAATGAAAAGTTTACAAATGAAACATGGAAACTATCTGTTTTTTAGAATAAACTGAAATTGGTGTCAGTAAATTTACATTTTCTGATACTTCTAACTGCTCGAAATTATTTCCAATAATTTCAGTGCATGTGTAAAAGCTAGAGTCATATCACCTTTCAAACCTAAGAACTAACCTTTTTAATATATTTTGTGTTTGCTTGTTTTGAGTGATACATTGATGCGCAGAGTGAAAACTTGATCACATGTTATTTTTTCTTTAAATTTTATTTTCTACCACAAAAAGAAGCTCGAAAGAAACAAAAGTGAAAAAAGATCCACGATGTTTGATAGTAAAGTGTTGAAGGAATGAAAGTTGGAGGAGAAAAAGAAGTAGCGCGCACACAGAAAGTCGTTTTCTTCTGCTTTGCAATAGCACAAGAATCTAAGTGATCATCCAAATATCATTATGGGACATAGATAGACTTTTTCCCCTATGGCAGTTGCTCAATACAATCGACACTTTCCGAAAAAGGACAAGCAACGACAAGTTTTGTCTTTAAAGGGGTTCAAAACAAAAAAGTCTCCGTTTGGAAACACGTCTTCGAGCTCGCTAGAAATAGTGCGCACATAGATAAAATGGGATTTGGCTGCTCCCAGAGAGAACTTCAAAATATTCAACAATAGAAAGTGAATAGAGATGCGAAATTGAAAACTTGTGAGAGGCGTACGCTGGTTCTACGAAAAATTGTATTTATATTAAGTGGGCCATCGTAATGAAATGCTCAAACTCTATTTGGTTTATAAACGTGAATGATGTAAAGGAGGGAGTTGGTGATTAATTTTTATAAGATGTTGTTGTACTTACTTTTGAACCGATGATAAAAGTATGAATACTCACCTGGTACGAAGGAAGATTGTCGAGATGTCTGGCTTTTTCGAGTGGTGTCCGCTGCAACAGATTAAATTCAATTTCAAGTCGTCGATGAACTTCCTGTTTAGTCCTACACTTAGAAGCTACTGATAAATAATATGAGAGTTTTGATTGAAATCTTAAGTTGACATGTTTCCATTTGCATTTACAGTTTTTTTGTCTCTTAGAGCAGTTTCCTGATACTTGTTCCTAGTGTCTGGCTGCTTCTTTTTGGCTGGACTGTTTGTTGGAGGGATACGGAGAACAAGGGCAGTTGTTGGGGCTCTCTGTGGCGGCGGTGGAGGTACTCCTATTATCCGCGAGAGGAGTGGCGGTTCAGGATTACTGGAGGAGCCGAGCATACATCCGTCTGAACTTGGTGGCGGTGGTGAGGCATGTTCCGCAGTTTCTTCGATGTTTCTTTCTCGCTTAGAGCATGTCGATGTTGTTGCGGTAGTACAGGTACTGAGTGTTTCGCTATTGCTAGCCGAACTATCGACAAAGCGTAGACGGCGACCCGCAAGGTTTGGCACGAAGGACAGTTTGAACCACTAGGAGTTTTACATATTAGGAGCGAGTTTTTGAGATTTTCGATAGCCAGTTTGGAGCGATAAGAACAAGAAGAATACATATTCTCGGTTAGAGTTAACGCACTTTTTAACCTACGTGTTTTTAATAGAAAGTTTGCGACAAAATCTTGAATAATCGTTCGGTGTTTCCTACGTTTTGAAAAAGTTATAATTAATTGAATTATTTGACTCAAGCAAAAATCCAAAACAAATAACATAAAGAATTGCTTCTGAACCAACGGGGGAGAGTGAATAGCGTGCTTTCATTCTTTTCTCTCGCGTAGCAGAAGATGATTATCATTCAAATTGAATGTGACTATGTGCTTCTCACGAAGAATGAAAGTAAAATTTTATGTGAATGTAACTTGGCGAGTCCCTCTCTGTGAGTTGACGTGCAAAACTCTTCGGGTTTCTCAAATTTAAAAAAAAAGTTGCGCGTCCTTGCGAAACCTCATCAGTGGAAAACACTAAAACAATTTGTGATGAGTATGCAGTTGTTCAGAAAAGAGAAAAATCTCAGAAACACTTGCTCATTGCTTCAGACACTAGTCATCCCTGTAATCACGAGTCAACGAATTGTAATCATGACAATGTTTTGAAGCTCTTTTAGTGTTACAAACAATACTTAGTGGCATTTTATGGGATACTACAGCAGCTGAGCTCCATCAGTATTCGCTTCCAAAACGAGCTTCTTCCTTGCGCAATGATGAGAAAACCTCGATCACTTATAAACATCGCTTAGTGAGTGAAAGAAAGTGTGCTATTAGGTTGAATTTGGAAAAAGGTTTGTTGATGTCTGAGTGTCACATTAATTGCAGGACAAGTAGCCAAGAGTCATTACATGAATTTTGATTAGCCATTTAAGTCAATTATACCGACGTTTGCTTCTGCTTGTGAATATGATAGCATCTAGGAAGTGCTCTAAACTCGAAAAAATTTGAATTTTCTTAAATTTGTGTGCTTCCGATGTTAGATAATTCCAGTAGCTTTTAAAAGCTTTGAAGAATATGAAAGTATCAGAAATTCATCCATTTCAATGTAATTCAATATGAGCAAGGACTACTGTTTGAAGAATTGTGTCCTTCTCACTAAAATGCAACTACTTCTCTCACTCATTTGAGTTTTTTTTTGCTATTTACAGACGGTGTTTTCCAGTTCATAGTCTGAGTCGAATAACAAAAGATTTTTTTGTGCCGCCATGACAATGGATCAAGATTACATGTTTTCTCCTGCACATTTGCCAGGGGTGACAAACAAAACATAACGGATGAATAATTGAAGCGGTTGCGCGAGGAAAGACCGACTGTTCAATATTACAAATTTGTTTAATTTTGTTTTTTCCTCCATTGGTGAGTCCTGAGCTCACAATTGTCCATGCTGCATGAAAACAGGAGAGTATGACCAACCAAAGCTAAAGAATTTCTTGTTTCACGCAAGAATAATTCTAACCTAGCTCACAAAATGGCCAGCTTCCGAGCGAATAATTCATACTTTGTTGCCAGATCACCTTCAAACTTTAGCAAGTACGCAGAAGTTGACAAAATTGGAACATTGAGTATCTCCCCAGTTGAGACTCAACACTGGATTAAGCATCTGAACGAGCTTCGAGGAGATTCTGTCTTGTTTTGAAAGCTCCTCATGAGCTTCATCTGATACTCCACTGGCTCCTTCATCTTTCTAATATCTTAAGTCAATCTTGACATACATTACAAAACTTTCGATTCTGGCGAATTTCTGCTTGAAAAACGAAGTGGAGCTAGGCAAGCGGAAACAGATTAGAAACCTTTCGTTTTTGAAGCTATGAAGTCGGAATTTTACTACGAAATGAAGAAGTTACAAAAGTATAAAGATATATTCTATGGGGAAAGTGAGCAGGATGGATGAAAATTGAAGAAGTGAGAACTGTACCTTATACTTGCCAAGGCGTGCAGCAAACCTGTGCCAGGAAGCTTGTCCGGCGTGCATTTCAGCAGGCACCACTACCGAGCATTTCCCGCGTTTCTCCAATTCTTCAGAAAAGACTCATTTATGTGTCAATCTGACCAGAATATGGCTAGCAGTGGGCGGGAGGGGATTACTCGGAAGAGAATTGAGTACTCGAACGAAACAGTAGTTTGGCACGTCAGTCGGGAATGTTGTAATTGTGTTCTTTCGAATAGTAACTTGATTTGCCGCCTGATTTCGGGTGGCGTTGAGAAAAATGGGAGGGTGTCAAAAACTGAGCAGGCAGTGAGAGAGCAAAACCACAACGGCAGGAGAAAAAGCTTGGTCAAAAGGGGCGGCGCTTCGGCGGCAAAAGGATTACCGCTTGGATTCACGTTTCATTTTCTGAAATTCAATCGAAAAGCGGTCTAATAAGCAGAAATTCAATGTATTTGCTGCTTTTTTCCAAACGGAACATGCTTTATCCGTCAACGAGGCAAAAAGTAGTGAGTTATATACATGGACTTATGTTTGCATAGTTTTACTCTCTTTCTTTGACGCCAGCTACCTATGCTGATTAACTACTTCAGATATGAGCGCATGAGAAAGCTCGGAAAGATTATAGGATAACGAAATCAGAAATGCCCTGCATCACGCTTTTTTTCGCATATGCTAATGCAACGAAAGTTTACATTCAGATTTATTTCTAAAAAGACAGAGTTGCTTTCGCGATTATGTCGTTTTCAATTTTTTTCAAGAGTGTGTATTATTCTAGTAGCGATAGCTATGAGTCTCTACCAACAACCATTATTCGTCGTCATTCTTATATATATATATATAATTTTCTGGCCTGGCAAAGTTGTTTTGTCAGTTTTTCCACAGAAATTCATTCATTGCCGCTGGGACTTCTTAGTAACACCTGCTTAGCGCTACTATAAAATTTTTTGCTACTCAAAAAGCTGTCTGCCGCCAATACTGATGGCTACTTCAGTCTGTTGCTTTCTCGGTAGAATGGGGATGAAGGAATACGCCAGAAATACATGATTGAGCAAGTAGACGTATTTCCATGTGGTTTTTTTGAAAAACAAACCTTAGCTGGTCGAAACATTTGTACTTGCGTTGAAAATCATTGAATACAGCTTTTTTCAGACATTTCTACAAAAAAATGAAGGAGTTTTGCGTAAGCGAAGCAGTAACGGAGAAAATAATTACAGTAACTTTGTTCTAGAAGCAAGTAATGATAGAAACAATTCCATTGCTTTTCGTGGTGGCTTTCTTGGTCGAAATGAGTAAGGGCACGGCAGCGAAAACTAGGAATTTTTAATTTTATCCAGTTTTTATATAGCATCAAAGCAATGTTCGACAGCCCGTCAATAGTGGAGCAGACCACCGCAAAAGAGAACTGAATTAGTCTGCCCACTTGACACACGAAATTGGTTATGAATATTCATAGCTGACAACTTTCCTTCTTTTGAATGTTTCTCGAAGAAGACAGCCTTGGTTTAAAGAAGATAAGAAAAAGTATGAAACAAGAAAAAAAAGGTTGAAATTCGGAAGACAAGAGCTTTTTAGAATGCATTCAACTTCAACGTGAAATATTTACTGATTTCATGAAGGATTTTCCAGAAGCAAGAATATAGTGATGAGTACAAATCCAACCGATGTTTTTCAGAAATGAATTGTTTTTTATGCTCCGACAATTTTAGCAAGGTGGTAATATATAGGCAAATAGGCGAACTTCCGCACAGAAGAATAATTGTGCTATATTGCAACGTTTATAGAAATGGTCCCTTTGTTTTTTTCAACCCTTAGAGAAACTTATGCTGAAATTTTCTAATAACAAAATTTGATATTCTCCATCCCAGTCATATCTACCCAGTACGGAAAGAAGTCTTCGTCAGAAAGTGAAAACTTTTATCGAGCGGGAAAATCTCAAAGGCTTTAACTAGATTGGTGCAAAACTGACCTCTTCTATTGACGAACCTTCTGACTGTAATTGAGATTCAGAGCACGAGTCAGTGACCCACATAGTAGCTCATGGTCGTTTTCTATGGAGCGAAATAAAACTTCATACGTCAATGATATAAGTGAATACGATCCGTGAATATGTTAGCGCAGTTTCTCACACTTCGATGTAAGGTCGATTCAAAGAAAACATAGTTTTGCACCTTGGCACTTCTCAAATGGCTATTGTTTGCTCGAGTTTGCCTTTATTCAACATTCTTTCTGACCTTTGTGAAAAAACTCACTTCTACCAATTTCTTATAGGTTTTTTCAACATTTTTCCAGCAAGCTTCCAAGAAAAAACTCTGATGTGAGGAGGAACAGATTTCCGCAAAGTTGCCTATTTGCCTTTCAATTACACAGTATTTCGAATTCGAAACAGACAGAAACATTTAAAAAAACCGTGATTTGTATGTTCGAATGAACGTTTCACAAAGCTAGAGTATGGGTCTTAAACTACTTTCGCATAATAATCAGACAATGTTTAGGGGGCTAAAGGATATGCATTTTTCTCAGAGTTTGAAGTCGCACGAAGAGGTTTAAGCACTTCAAAGTATTAAAACATCTTCTAAACTTGCACTCAACTCCATACATTCCCAGGATTTGCTTGAGAACTTCTTGTCACAAAGATTTCACGGAAGGTTCAAAACATCCAGCGCGTTATGTTATGGACTATAAAGTTTCATCATTTAGCATCTTGACTTTTCGTGGAAAAGCTAGGCAAGGGATGAATAATAATTACAACAGAAGAAAAGAGATGGGGTTGGGGGGGGGGGGGGGGGGGGGACGAGATGATCCTGTCACTCATAATGTCAGACTCAAACTGACGAGGCGTAAAGCGAAAAATTCCGAATAATTAAAAAAGAACGTCAGTCAAAGCTGCAACTTGAAGTTTTTCCAAAATAACTATCAGAAGAGCGCTAAACTAATTTTTTTTTGGTTAAGGATGTTGCGTTGGCTTTCATATCAAGATAATTAGAGTATGTGAAGTGAGGAGAGTTTTTGGGATTTTTGAATATGTGTTGCTGTGACTTTTTGAATACATCAGTTTTTGAGGTGGTTTTTCAGATTGATAACTTTTGTGGGTGTCAAGTAAGTTCAAGATCAGCAGGACTGTACTCTTTTTGTTTGAATGCATTGCTGATATTTTTCCTTCCCAGTCATTCTATTTCAGTTCTGTTCAGTCGTCTCTCCCTGGCTTTGTTTCCTTCCAAGAATGGCGGCTGCACTAAAATGAGCGGGTTAACACCAAACCAAAGTGGTTCTCTTGAGAATTGTGCTCCAACGCTTTGAAAATGGTGGTGGGACGTTTTGTGTCACAAACATGTTTGGACCGCGTCTCTGTGTGTTATATGTTTTCGAGAGCATCGTCAGTTTGACGGCAATCGTTCAAGAAATTGGTAAACTTTGTGAAGTTTCAAAGTTGTTCCGAAAACTAAAAGAGCTGTTTGTGACAAGGTGAAATGGCATTGAGTGTGACTTCATATTATTCCCACGGGGCAAAAGTCAGCACATAATTTTGAATTCATATTGGAAATACAACAGGATTAAATGAAGTATGTTGATGCTTCCTTTTTCAAACTTCATAAAGTATGCATGGCCCCTGACCGAAACATACATCGTTCTCAGTCATTGAGCTCTTGCGAGAAAAAAGCAAAATGTTTGGAATAGCCGCGCAAGATGAATGAATGCTGACAGACAGTAAAAAATTCAATTATCATCAATGCCAATTCCGCTGTGTTTTTTTAGTTTTCTAAAGGCGCGAATAAATTAATCAAGAAAATAAAGCTAACAGTAAACAAATTTAGGCTTTCTGTTTCTGAATGTCATTCTCAAAGCCCACAAAGTGTGAAAATATTGGGACTACTTCAGAAAAATTTCAAATTTACACAACATTGGATGCTCCCACTCCCGCAAGATTCAATAATATCTGGGAATACGTTGAAATTCTTGAAGTGATAATAAAAGTATGCGTTTCTCAACGTGCTTTGTTTTTATGCTTTTGTCACTGTCATCATTTTCTCTCGGAACTCGAGGAAATTTCTCTCAAAAACGCCGCGTTGCTAATAATAAATCTAGATTAAGCACTTAGACCAACTGTTGTCACGATGCTGTCAACCCAGAGCTCAAAAGAATGACAGGAGAAAAACAAAAAAGAAATAATGTAGCAGCGAAGGTTCCGATTTGTTTACGAATACACGATTTCGGATCACGATACTTATCCTACATAGTTATCTTTTTTCTGTCGAACACATCAAAACGGAGCAATTTGCAGGTTTCTGTGCAATAACAAGAGTGGAGAAAATATATGGGATGTATCATTGAAGCTCTTTCAAACTTCGTAAGAAACTGAGAGGTTGAGTTTTTTTTGTTTTAATGATGAGAATGTCATCCTTACTTTTTTGTTACTAGGGTCTAAAGCAATAATTTTCGAAAAATAGGAAACTTACTGGGAATGAAGAATATGTAGGTGGAATAGACTGCCGATATCGTCTTGCAGGATCGGGCACAGGCACAGAAACTTTTTTGAATCGAGATCCACCGTTGGTCAGAGGAGTTGTTTCTCGCAAAGGCTCAAGGGGTGGTGGCGGTGGGAAAGGCAATGGCTGGTTATTGTTCAAAACTGCTAACGAGTGAGTTGATGAGTTCGGCAGGCGATTTTGATTCGAGTTCGGTGAATGAACAAACTGAGCTGATTGACTTGTGGTCAGTGACATATGTTCAAGGTTTGTGACTCATTAGCGGTTGGTTGAATGATGAGTACTGTGTTTCTGGAGTTGAATAGTAATAATTCACGGAAACTGATAGAGATGATCAAGATAGGAGAGAGAAGCTGTGCCGCTAGTGTGTCGTCTGTTGTCTCTTTTTTCTACCCAGGGAGTGTAGACGCTTGGAATAGAGGCGGAGCATGGGGGAACGCAGGCGCAGCGCAGCCTATACGATTGAATTTTGAGAAAGACTTCGTAAACTGCAAAAGAACATCGCCTTTCAAGACAAATTTTCGAGTTAAAGTCAACGATTCAAAATGTCTATGTTTCTCAGGTGACTAATTTCTTAGTTTCAAACTTTATTTATGAAACTACGTTCTGCTCGAAACGGATTCATGAAACCGAATCATCAATTTTTTTGCGTTCGAAAATACCTTGGATTCCGTATCAAAAAATCATATAATGTTACAAAGTAGTCGCAGCTACTCAAACTGAACAAAACTTTTAAATTAACGTAAACTGTTCATGAAAGTTCAATAAGATTTTAAAAATGAACACCGTAAGTTGGTTTCTCATCAAAAATTGGTACTAATGCAAAATAAAAAGATATTAAAAAAGCGCCAACGCACTATAGAGTGATAAAAAATATTCAAAAGTCGATTTTCATTTTTTCTAATACAAAAATTCAAAAACATCAAGCGAAATTCGGAATGAATAAAGCTATTTTACGAATTCACAAATTTTTTCAAGATCCGAGTTTTTCATCATTTCCGTTTTTCTAGAGTGAGAATAACAATCTATTGTTTGGCCCAAGTCGCTCTAAAGACGAGGAGAAAACCTTTAAATGCTGAGTCAAATGGTTTGATTCCCAGCCAAGATCTGACACTTTATTTTCGCAGAACATTTTTTACTTAACATATTGAATAATTTCAGAAGTTAAAAGACTACCTATATATTTATTAATGTCAACGAATTTTGCATATATGTATATGTAAAAACAAAAGTCAAATGAAGATCTTCATTTTTCGAGTACTAAATGGAGTAACTTCGTGCTCTTGACTAATTGAGTTGGCACTCTTTCTGCGGCAACCTGCGCATACGTAACCAAGTTTTGACAAGAATTTCTATTTTTGGTGTCTTTTTCTGAGAACTAGTTGACCTTTTTATCGGAAAGCTAATGAAATATACCTCACATTTCGTACTTACAATGAAAATTTGCAAAAGTTCTCTAAACTTTTCATAGCGAGCTTTGTAATCGAATGCAAAAAGAAACTTTCGTTTACCTATAACTCTCATGACTATTCAAATTCAGCTTCGCAAGGTCGCCAAGAAGAAATTGAAGCCCAATTATGAACCATGCTCAGAAAAGTATCTCAAAATGTACCCACACGAAAGTTATCTGTCGAGCCAGAACCGCTCTGGGCTGGTACACCTCATTACAATTTTTCAAGCATGAAATAACTCAGTTGCGATGCTTTAATGAGTATGAGGACATGTTTCTAGTCCTGTTTCTCATTATAACCAACATTTGATCAAGATTTCAGACCAAAATTCAAATGCCATTTTCACTTTGTGAAATGACTCAAATATTTTGTCACACGGTTCTTCAAAAGACTACAATGAAATTCTCATATTCCGATTTTTTTCGATTCAACTATTGCATTCCATTTTCACGGATTAACACGTCTTGATTTTCAGCACACACTTTTTGCTGGCGCACTGAATTTTCACAGAATTTACACCTCGAAAATTTTCTTGTCAACAACAAGCAGATGTGTAAGAGAGCATTGGAAAAAATTGATGCATTAAGAACGATCTTATGAGAACAGCGAGAAGCTTCAGGCGCTTATCAAAAAGTTCATAACTGAGTTATTCAAGATGAATAGATTCGTTAAAATTCGAGAGTTTTTTGTAAGATTGTTTAGTGTTCCATAATACATCAGGTAAGAAGAAGTTCAAGTTATTAAAGTTTTTAAAATTCAGAAAAATCTTTGGGAAGCTTTGTAATTGTTCAATGATGACGAAAAACAGATAAATAGTAGAAAGGACCATTTGCAAGTGGATATCAAGTTACATCAATTTCCTCTGCGAGTCATTTCAATCCGAAATTTCGAGAATTTAAATTTGAATGAATCGCAAAAAGTTTTTCTCTAGCCGACTTCAAAAAGCGATGAAAACAGCGAAAATGTTCTTTTGTTTCAAATTTCAGGTCCAATAGCTTAACGTGCGTTTAGAAAATTTTGAAGTCTCCTTCGATGACCATAAAAGACTTTGAAAAGTTACTTTGTGTGGATGAAAGCTAGTTAAGAGATATTCAAGAAAGTAACAAAATGGGAAACTTATTCGGAAGGAATAAGCAATTTTTTGGGTGTGATTGAAGTTGCTGATATATAAATTTTTAGTAAGAAACGAATATCGTAGGACGGGAACGCGTTCTCCATACAAGATTAATGACAGTTTCTGAAGTAGAATCCAATAAACAGAGAATGTGAGCTACGAGATATGAAGATAAATGCTATCAAGGGGTTACGCTCCCAAAACAGGCGCTGAGGTATGTGCTGTAGTTTGTTTTGATATAGAAAACAAAAAAAGTTCTGAAATGTGTTTGTCAAACTGTCCTTTTTGTGCAACCTTGTTTGTACCTTACAAACGCAAGAATCATAACTTACTCGTGCGAGAAAGAAACAATCAGAAATGCAAGAAATGAGATGTGATAGTAGAGAATACTATCTCACGGAGCCAAAAACCTGAACGACGTGCTTGAGAATTTTCGAGTAGAACGTATACTGTAGTTCTATAGCTGAGCTTATAAAATAATATTCAGCGAATTTGTATTAGTTTAAACTTTCGAGAATGTAAGTTCAGTCAAAAACAGGGCTAAAACTCCCAAGAGCATCGTTCATTAGCGTTTGGCGACTACATATACTTCACTAACCGATCGATCCTAATGACTTCTAAAATGAGTGTTGGTCGTTTGATGGTGTACCAAGGAAGAGACTGTGATATCGAGAAGCCTGAAAAAGTTGGAATTTTGATAGTCAAGACGTAAGAAGCAAAATGAAAAAACAACAAACGAATAGATATTCACTAAAAGATGTAGAGGGATGAGTCGCCAAATTTTCGAATTATTAGAGAATTATTTTGAATTTCCATAGCTACCATAATGTGCTCAACACATAAACGCGGCTTCAATTGTTTGGAAACTCATTCCATCCAAAGACAGAAGCGAAGTCAGGAAATTACCGTGGAAATGAATCTCTACGAATAGATGATGAGTGCGAGTGAAAACAAAGACAAAGAAACGAACTCATTGCCCAAAACACTTTTCTTCGAGAAGAAAGAATAGAACGAAGTACAGCTCAGTCCTCTCAACTAGCCAATTTCACAATTACGCTTCGAAAACGGAGTCAGAGGGCATTTTTCTTCAGCCGCCGTAGGTTTGACGCTCGGATTCCAAACGCACATCCATCAGCCCATTTTTCGTCGGGTTTGAATGACGAAGAGGAGCTTTGCCAGTAATTGATGAACCGAAGAAACGCCAATTGGGTGTGAAATATGGTTTTTGGCGGTGTGAAGCCGAGAGAAGATTGATGAGCTTGAATGAGATGAAGCTCGACATACTACGGTAGTCGGCTACTGTACAAATTTCAAAGCGAAAGAGGTTCATACAACTTTAGAGTACATCAGGAACATCAGGAACCTAGCTTAAATATGTCTTAAGGGAAAAATTTGGACAAGTTGGAAGAAATACTTTTAAATGGGAAGTTACGGTTTTCGAAACTTTCTCTAGTCAGTATCAGTTTGAACGGCAAGTCCATCTTGACTCGGGTATCAATCAGCGGTCTTTTCAAAACTGCGGTTACGAAACTTGCGCATCTACTGGCATCTTTTAGATATGGAACCGAACACTAAAGGCATCAGATTCAATTTGGAAGTCATCGCTTCCTAAATTAGTTTTCGAGTATACTCAAGTTTTGTCGAAGACATGGGGTGGGGGCTCAATGTAACATATCAAGAGTCAGTAAGTTGTCAGAACCATGCTTCGGGTCTCATCAAACACACAACAAACAACTAATAATTCTGTTTTGAAAGAGGGTGGCTTCGGAGGAGTCAACTTCTTGTCATATCCCCCAGCGACTACTGGGTTCTTGCAGACGTTCCATCTCTATCTTGCACGTGCCATTTTTTATCATTTGCGCTGAGTAGAGTCGTTTTATTAAGCAGTGAGATTTGCGAAAATCAGGTCAGTGGGAAAAAGAAGTCGTCCAACTTTTGAGAGATGATAACACTAAGTGCATTGTTAATTGGATAGCGAAATATCAAGCGTTTTGAGGAAACGTTATCAAAACTCATAAAACGGAGAAGAGAAGAAGAAAGATGTTGCTCATTCATCAAAGTGACAACAGAGCGGTCAATACACTTAGCTTCTTTGATTTCCAGCAGGAAAAGTTGAGCAACCTAGCCGAACTATGAAGGGATCGGGTCTTTCGAAAAATAGTGAGAACATTCTCAAATTGAACAAGGTTTGGGCGGAGTGCCAGAGCCACAGAAAGCAAGAAGAAGAAGAAATTTTCAATTACCCAGCCCTCTTTTAAAATCAGAGGGGCTCTTCCTCACGGAGATCGTGAAGCTGATAAAGGTGTACAACTCGAACCTAGTGTGAAGGTCTCACGAAAACGGGAGAATAATACATATAATAGGTCTAAAGAGGTGTCTCGAAAAACCACTAAGTGCTTTTAGGGTCACCAGGCCTACAAATAAGTGGGTTGGAAAGCCACAAAAGGTGGATAGATTATAAGGTTTGTTGAACCTACACCAGGCCCTCCCCGAACAACCCATAAACTGCGCCGTCAGAGCTCGTTCGGAGCCGCCTCCTGACTGGTTCCGCCAAATTTGACTTGACGTTATAAAATGGGTTTTTTTCCTCCTCTGTTCTCCGCGGGGGAAGAAAGTGACACGTAACGTTAGAGGTGATGGTATAATAAACTCCCCGCTGGACACTTTGGGCAGACATTCGGGAGACAGGAAGGAAAGAAGTTAGTACCAGAATCACTTAGCTCAGATTGAAAACAAGAAGAAGATGCAACTAGCAGTAACACCCGGTTGGCGTACCTAATTCCTCTGTGGAAAAGGGCGAGAACTTCGAAATCTGATAAGAGGAACATAAATTCAAAACTGGGATACTGATGTAAACATACTTCTTAGGTTGTTCTTAACTTGCTATCACAGTAAGATTTTGGTTCGAATAGTTCACACTGAACATAAATGGAGCAAGAAAAAATTCGATGTCTTCTACCAAGTACAAGTGTGCGTAAAAGATCACTAATCCTAAACTCAACGTCGTTTCGCTAAACCATTTTGAAAAATGAGTTTAACGAAAAAAGTCCATCGTTAAACGAAAACGGCGTTTTTGGTCTAACAAGCGAGTCATTTTTGTGGTTTATGGTAATTTGATAATTGCTCTCAAATTTGAGGGGGAATAACAGTGTTCAAATAATTTTATGAGCGAATTACAAGAAAATCAAGGTCAATATAAAATTAATGTGCTAGTCAAATGTACCGTGTAGGTCATTGTTTCAAACGTCGTCGCCAAAAAACAACGGAAGAGAACACAAGATGTAGGATAAAAGTGAGCTATAGCAAGAGTGAGACTCAATGGTTTTCTTCGAAGATGAGGCAAAAAGAGGGTGGTTATGTGAAATCATTAGTTCCTGTCGGCTTTTTGTCCTCTTTTTTCTTCGACGAGCCAGAACCCCTGTTTGGAAGCTGAGCATAGAAGACTGTATCATTTCAGTTGTTTTTCCTACTAGACCGAGTTGTTTGAAAACTTAGCGCGAGTTGAAGAAAGAAAGGAAAAAAATGGAAGCCAAATGAGCTAAAGAAATTTGTTTGTATGAGGAGTAAAACAACAAATTGGAGTGTACGGTAATTGAGTCGAAACAAATTCAATTGAAAACAAGACGCTGAGGGAAGAAGTTTAGGCATTGAATTGTGTGATGCAACTAATTTCGGTGAGTATCTCATCTAGGCAAGCTTCTTCACAATGGACTCCCAAATACAATTATCAACTATTTTGAGAAAGAAAGTGCTTCCACCAAATAAATTTCTTCCTGGAGTCTTTTCTTCTTTATGGGTTGCAACTTCTCTGATAATCCAGGTGTTGTAAGAAACTTGCTAGCCGGACAATCATGAAAGTTGGAATATAATATACGATTCCATGCATGGAAACTGATTTTGATCTAGAAAACGTCTTTTTGTAACACTTAGCTAGACGCGTATCAGATTTCAGCACGAGCACAATCTCGTGTTTAATTTTGACAAATTGAACGCATCTTTCAAAAACAGACTGGTACAATAAAGCATTTTCAGACAAACACCGAGTTTCTAACAATAGTTGTCTAAAAATTAAAATCAAACTTAAGTGAATAGTGTGAGCTCACCATCATTGAATTCAAAATTCGAGAGTGAAAGAAAATCTTTCCTTGTCACGGATGATATCTTTCTCTAGTATTCGGTTGCACTTACACATGCAATTCTCTTCTTGTCTTTTTGTAATGAACATTGGACTCGAAAGTTCAAAGCAACATTTATTTGTACAAATTTACAATTTAAGAACAGAAGCAATGCGCGACTCGTAAAAAACACATATGTGATAAGATCATTTAAAAAATGAGTGAAATCGAAATAACAAAGATTTGGAGACGGGGATTTTTTTACAGTTTTTTACATTCGAAGGAAGAAGCTTCAAAACACTTTGTCAAGAATGAAAGCGGGAGTTGTTGAGCAAAACTCGACACCTTCTTTATCAGCGACTTCCGTCAACGTTTCCAGAGACAATGGAGTGTTCACTACGGTGAACTTGCCATCATTCAGATTCTAAACAAAAGTTGGCCTTTTTTATGTTTGAAATCAAGAGATGTACCTTTAAACTTGTTAAGGGAAGAATGTAGCACCGCTTTTTTTGTTGAACTTTGAAAAGAATCACTTTTTTATGTGCAACAATGAGCCTATTCGCCTTTGATGCCGTGATCTGAGATTATACTATTCTCTCATTCACTTGGCCCAACGTGTTGATGCTTTTTGAACTGTAATCGTTGAAATTTACCTCATTTGGCCAAGTGATAGGTTCATAGCTTTCCTGATACATGTGGCTAGCTATTATAAGTGTCAATCCTGCCGAGAACAAAGCAATGAACAGAGCTATGATTGTCAGCGAGAAGTATCCACAGTCTTGAGTTTTGTTCTCGACTTCTTCCATGATGATTTGGTTGCTGAAAAGTTAAGTCATTGGGAACTTTATCAGAAAGTGGAGAGAGAATGAGTACGCTTCAAGCAGGAATAAAGGTTTTTGTTACAGGTCAACCCCGCCTGCCAAAGTAATTGGTTGAAAGAACCGCCCACTCAGTCAAAAATTTTTCTCTAACGACTTTTAGGATGGTCAACAACACATCACTTACAAATCGTAGTGTAATAAGTTGGCAAAAGAATTTTCTTCGACTCTTTCAGTAGTTAAACAGAACGCTTTGACAATTTAGCATTCAGAGGGTGTACCAGTCTTTTTCAGCGACGATTGAAAAAAAAACAACCTCAAAACGTTTAATCCATTTAAAACTGTGATGCATGCTGACAACGTACGCCGTCAGTCTGAACGATTCACAACAAAACAAAATCTTGTCAGCTGACGACTGAATGCGTGAACTGACCATGTCACAGAAACTCCCGGCTGATCGGAAAATCGAAAAGACGGTGTTGAAAAATAAATATTTTAAAAAAACGAATGGAAATTGCATAGACTTTCTCGGATTTTGAAAGCTTTTCATATTATAACGCAAAATTGTTTACCCATTTTTAAATTCAGTTTTTCGTCGTATTGCTGAGGAATCGGGCGAGAAAAATCAATAATTTAAGTTTTCCCATTCGCGTATGAAGAAGCAAAAACTTTCTTTCCTTGAAAATGACGGCTATGTTAATCATACTGTCTTTTGAACTTCCATGCCTTCCATGCTGAAAAAGGCAATAAATGAAGAAAAAAAACGTCACCGCGTCTTCCGTCCTTTACAACATTGCCTGAAAAGAATTCCTTTGTCTACTGATTGCTTGACCACAGTTTTAGAAATTTTTCTCTATTGGTCATTGGAAAATGACCCTGCATGTTAAACAACAAGTGTAATACATAAACCGGTTTCTGTCACTTTGAAAGCAAAAAGAGGAAAATATTCATTCCGTGAATAGAAGAAGAAGGCCAATAAGTACAGAGAAATCGAATAGACAAAATTTATGCGCAGTGATTATTATCTGGAAGGATGTGATATTTATGGTACTGCTGACTAGGTTTCAGAATAAGAACAACGCGAATGTACGTAGCGGCTAGTATTTGTTGGGCAAGAATGAAAAACAATGCTGAGAGAACTCTGTAGTTAAAATTTGAGATTTGTACTAGGATCAACCAAAAAACAACATGAGAAAGCATGATGAACAAAACACAACAAACTATTGACTTGAACTTCACACTAACACCAGTTCGACAGCAAGTGTAAGCCGAAGCCAAAATACTTGCCGTCCAAGCCTAAAAATCATGATTTTTAAAAAAATTTGACGATCAGATACCGTGTTCGACGAAAAGAAAATCCAAGCTGCAACTGGAGTTGCGGACTGGTTTGCAATTTGCAATGCGATATAAGCCGAGATTAAATATATAAAATGTGAAGCAAAATGAGTTTCCCAATTGCTCAACGCATTTGAAACTGCTTTGGCGGAAAATTGCTCCACTGTCTAAAATTGCCTTGAATTTTCTATTTTTTATGTATTCCTCACCAGTTTTAATACAAAAAGGAACATAATCAGTGCAAAGTTTGTGACGGCTAAGGTAATGCACATATCGATGTTAGCACTTGACCCGAATTCCATCTCATACCTCAAAACATTTTCAATTAAATTCAAACCTTTGAAAAAGTGTACCTGGCGTCTAGCCAAATCCAATTAAGATCAAATAACGGATATGTCCACCATAGCCACGGTTTCGTCGGTCCCATAGTGTAATGAATAATGTCAGGATCTATCAAAAACCTTCCGTTGTTCAAGTAGTACATTCCGATGTCGTAATTGAACTTAGCAGAAAGCCGCTTCATAGCGAACTTGTAACATTCGGGGTCTTTTTTTGTTGGATCAAACATCGGTGCATATTTGAGTTCATTGAAGTACGTATTCAAAAAGCCTTGATCACCTCCATCATATGAAATTGCCGATTGAACTTTGTGTTCCATGTCGTAAAACACCTGAAAAAAAACTTGGAACTTTAAATCAGGTAGTCAAGATTTTCATAATCACTCATTGATTTTTGAAAAAGAAGGTATTTTGTTCACTAGACGTTTTTCAGAATTTCAACTTGCCAGCACGTTGAATTAATCACTAGTTATACAAATTTTTCAGTTGACACAGGTTCCAATTTTTGAAGTTTTCTCATCCAATTGACTATTCAACAAATTCAACCAATTACCGTTTCATTTGTTTTGAGTACAAAAACTCCTGAGTTGAACATGTCAGAATGCCGAAAAACTGCACAAAATGAGCCACACTCGAACAAAGATGAGATATCTCGAGTTGGGAGAACGTCCAAGTCCAAATGAACAACGACGTCGAACTCTGTCATTTTCCACAATCTTATTTTAGTGTACTGCAATTCAATTCAAAACTAATTTTAACTAACGATCTTACCTGATATTTTCTCGCTTTATGCGTTTTAATGTATGGAGTATCAATTTTCGAGTCATTATGAACAATCACTCCTTGCTGCTGTTGGAGTGCTTCGATAGATTCTTTAGTTATATCTTCGGTAACAATAACTATGTATGGAATCGAAGGGTTGAGTTTTTGAAGGCGGAAAGCTGAACATTTGAATACACATGTTTACAATCCAGTGCGCAACAAGAAAACAAACAGATCATTTTGTTGTCTCATGTCAATGCCCAATGCCCACTACCTGACACTTGTACTGTCTCACAACTCACCTAACACTTTCGCTGGTATTAAAAAGTCATTCGATGAAAGAATCGATACAAATGCAAATTTTTGCGGAGCAACTTTTCCCAGGACTATGAAAAACACCAATAATGTCGTGATAAAACCATTCATTAAATTCTGAAATTAACATTAACAGAGGTGAATTGAATAGAGCACAATATTGAAAGCAGTCAGAAGAAAATAAAACTTCTTATGAGCACTGAGAAGAGCCTTAGTTCTCTAACAATGTTGCCAAGATCTGTATCAAAAAAAATTCATAGTAGCGGAAAAACGACAGGCAATGTTTATAGTCCGGTGCACATGTTTGTCCACAGGAGCTTAGAAAACTACATTGAGAGCTCCGTTTGTAATGAATCAACTACATATGCTCCCTCGATAGTTTCTTACGATTCGCTGAATCTTGGATCATCCAGACATATTTGCTTAATGAATCACAAAATGAAAAGAAAACAGCATTCTTGGCGAGAGCAACAAGAGGACAAGGTCGTCATGACACCGTGCTGCTTGGCTTTGAATTTTAGAGTGCGCTCAACAAAAAGTTCTAGCGAAACATGAGTCAAAAATAAAACGTTTTCAACATGTGCATGATATCATTTATTGACACAATGATAAATCTGGGCATGGCTTTTATATGGTTTGTGATACTCAAACACACTAATTCGCACTTTATTTTATGATTTGTATCCTTGTCGATTCGAAGTTCAAGCTAATGGAGACTTCGAAAGTTCGAATGATTCGCGGTTAGACTCAGGCGGGAGACATGAACACCTTCGGATGATTTCTGAAAAATAAATTGAAAAAAGCGGTCATCGTCATGATTGGCTTTTCCTTAAAGCTGTGACACAAAAATTTCCATTAAAAAGGTATTAAAATTTAATTGATACTGAAGATTTGTCTCAGTCGACCGATCATCTAATCCATTTGAAATTAGAAGCTTAAGAACATGAATAAAAACAAAACCATTTGAATCTTTCCTTCTGAGTCCAGTTTCTGTTCAAAATGTCCTTCAACTCATCGGATGTTCCATCTACTTTGTATTCGCTAGTTGATGAACAAGGCGGTGGAATCTTATCACCTTGGATCAAATATGCCAGATCTTCTGGTGATTATAGCATTCTCGAGGAATACTTGGATACTGCCGTATGAGTTATAATCGAGTACTGGTTAACTTTTTCTTTTTTCAGGTGAAGTCTTATCTTTACAATAGTGGGAAGGGGAAGCTTGTTCCTATTTCCCAATTAGTAACTATCCGAAACAAACAGAGAAATGCGATGCTTGGCGCTCTGAGAAGAAAAAAAGGACGTGGAAAAAGCGGGCCTAATATTCTCGAGCATATCGATCAGGATGCATTGTCATCTGGAGATTTTTTGAAAGCATTAAAAGTTTTGGATGGAGGAATGATAAAAGGGAGACGCAGTTTCAAATACAGAGAACTAGTATGGGACATGGATCAAAGAGGTGACTTCCGCTGAAATAACCTTAGTAAACTATGACCTCAGGTCGTCTTGGAGAAAATCTTCTACATGTTTGTATGCTACTAAATACCGCTGATATGAATGAGTTAGTGAAACAAATGACCTACCGATTTCCCAAAATTGTTAATGACATTTTCCTGTCTGAAGAGTATTACGGTTAGTCTTGGAATAGAATTCACATTTATCAGATTTTTTAAAAGGCCTTTCTCCTCTCCACCAAGCAATCGTCAACGAAGACCTAGAGATGGTATACTTTCTTTGTAGGAAAGGTGCAGATGTTCATCAAAGGTAACGAATATGTTTTCTTTTAAACGCACTCATTCAATCAGATGCTACGGCTCATTTTTTTGCGCTGACGATCAAAAAACTTCAAGAACAGACTCTTTAGAACACGAATGGGTCGATCTTGTTCAAAGCACAAAGTATACAGGGTACGTTTTATTTTGGATTCAGCTGTACACTCAACTTGTTTCAATTTCAGACAAATGTACTGGGGTGAGTATCCTTTATCGTTCGCCGCATGCACAAATCAAGTGGACTGCTTCCGACTCCTTCGCGCAATGAAAGCTGATCCAAACATGCCTGACACGAATGGCAACACAGTTTTGCATTTGACCGTGATTCATGATCTTCCTGAGATGTTCATGCTGGCAGTCGAGCTTGGAGCAAATCTTCACGTTCGGAATAATTTGAAACTGACACCACTCGCACTAGCGGCTCGGTTAGCAAAGAAACACATATATGACTTGATTTTGGAGTGTGATATGGATATATCTTGGAGATATGGTCCGGTGGTTTGCAAAGCGTATCCATTGAATGATGTGGATACTATTCAAGAAAACGATGGTTGCTTGAACCCAAATTCTGTGATTGCTAACGTGGTGTACGGAGTGAGTTAATCAACAGTTTTTTGATTAGAACTAACTCGTACAAACAGGACAAAGTAGAACATTTGGAGTTTTTCGATGGACTTATTGAAGAAGTATTGGAAAGCAAATGGCAAACTTTTGGGAAGAAACAGCTTTTCTTATCCCTTGCTGGATATATCTATTTCTTGACTGTCTTTTACATTGCTTTCATGACAAGAGATGCACATATACTGGTAAAGTTGTTAATTGCATAATAGTTCATTGAACTGAAAAAATATTGAAGAAAACAGGAACCGATGAGCAGGATTATGATGAAGCAGATTTCTCAAATACTTCTGATTGGCTTAGCACCGGTCTCAGTCTGAGAGAACACTTAGTTATAGCAAGATCGACATCTCGTACAGTTCTACCTGCTCACTGTCATCTTTGGGATTATTCAGGTCCATCGCAACAGGTATTCACTTCGAAAATGAAATGTGAAAACTTTTTCACACGATTTTCATTCTCTGATACAAAAAATAATTTTAAAATTAATAGATTCGCATGGTTAGCGAGCTCTTGTGTTTGCTGGCTGTCGCAATACGTACTTTCAAGGATGGCATTGATGCTCATAGAACTGGTGTTACTCGTTGGTGGAACTCAATTGTAAGACCTCAAATCAAAACCAAAAAAAATATCAGTAACTTCAGAAAGCATTTCCTGAAAAGGTTCTTCATAAGTGCTGCCAATTGTTGGTTCTTTGCACGGTACCTCTGCGCTTTGGGTGCTACTTAGAAGAGAGCTTTCTTGTTATTGAAAACTTTATTGTTGTGTGCATTGTTATCATGAGCACATTACATTTCCTATTCTACTGCAGGTTCTGGATAAATGCCTCATTAAAAAAGTATAATCACGTTCAGAAGTCTCAAATTCGTTGGTCCGTTCGTCTTGATGGTTTACAAAATTATTGTGCGAGATATGTTGCGTTTTCTTCTTATATATTCATTTTTCCTGATGGGATTCGCACAAGGAAAGACCGGATTATGTTTTTGAAGAATCGGAAAGTTTTCAGGTTTTTTCGTCATTTTCAAATCCTGTGAAAGGGCAGAAGTCGAATTTCGTGAAAGAAATAATTTGACCTCAAATGACGAATACATCGAGAAGTGAACAGATTAGACGTTATTTTTTCGATATCTGATTCTGTTCAGATTCGAAAACATAATGGAAGATAGTTTGGAGGCAGTCATGAGAATGTTTATTATGAGTGTCGGCGAATTTGGCGCATTTTACAAAAATCTGAACGAATGCAAAAGTAGCATTGCTCCACAGTCAAAAGTGAAACAAAAAAGGAAAACTGGAGAAACTCTATATTTTTCAGCTTTTTTTCATTCTTTTCGAGCTGATTGTAACTGTCATGCTTTTGAATCTTCTTATTGCCATGATGACTAGAACTTATGAGAAAATTGCTGAAACTGAAAAAGAATGGAAACGACAGGTTTGAATATAATGTTCCTGTTCGATTCATTTTAGTAATTGAAGTGGGCACAAGTGATATTAATGCTTGAACAGTCTTTGTCGGCCTCCGAGCGGCTTCTATCGCTTTATCAATACACTAGACCGATTCGTTCAGATAAAAGACGTCGTGCGTTTGTTGTTAAAGTGAAATCATCGGTATATTTTGCTTTTTTTTCATGAATTGAACACATTTTTTCCAGGAGCGACAAATTCCGCAGTTGAAGTTGATACCTCCTCGTGGAAAACCTTCCATCAGACTTTCTAACAACAGTTCGATTCATGTTTTGCACGTATTATCAAAAACTTCGTAACAAATAATTAACTTTTATAAATGAACTGATTTTACTCTAAATTAAAAAAAAAAGATTTTCTGAACAAGTTCCGTAGACTATTTAACAAACGTTGAAGATTCCCTGCGCCAACAAACTAATAATGCGTCAGCAATCACTCGGGAGTGGCACTGTTTCGTGAAACATTTTTTTTCACTTTTCATGCAGTAAAACCCTATTTTCACTATTGAATTTTCGTTAAAATGAGTTCTCAATATTCCGTTGTTCGATTTATTTTGTCACTTTTTTCAAAATAACAGAAAAGTCTGTGACTTCAAGTATTTTAGTATGCTCAGTCGAAACATCGCAGCTGTGCGTGGAGCTCATAAAAATGCTTCATCGGCTCTTTCGAAGCCAGTCGAGAAAGTGACCAAACTGGGAAACCAACTGACCGTCGCTACCATCGATTCCAAGGGACCTTTGACGCAATTGGTATTTCTCCTTTTGCGCCGGTGTTACAAAATTATTTCTGAATTAGGTTCTTGCTTTCAAAGCTGGCAGTCGCTTTGAAGATGCCAGTGAAGCAGGACTTGCTCACACGGTTAGAAACTTTGTTGGAAGAGACACTCAACAGTATTTTGGATCGAATGTCGTGTGGTCGTCCTCGGCCGCTGGAGCTGTTTTGGTATGTTGGAAACATATTTCAGGAGCATATTTAAAATTTAGAAATCGTTCACCACGCGCGATCTTTCGGGCGTTGCTCTTACGATTCCACGTGATCAAATCTCGTTGGGTCTCTCGATTCTAGGACAAGCAGCTGCTGTTCCAGGATTCAAGCCATGGGAGATTGAAGATGTAATTTCCTTTATATGTTCTAATATTTGAAAAAAAACAACTTAAGGTTCTGCCTACTATGCGCGCCGACAACAGATTCAGAACTCCCTACGACTTTGTTGTCGATGGAATCCACAAAGCTGCTTACCGGTATGAACACTTCTGTTTTTTCAAATTCCTGACGAATAAATAATCTCAGAAACGGTGGCCTCGGAAACGCCGTTTTTTCGCCTTGTTCAAAAATCGGTTCAATCAGTGCAGAGACTTTGTCTCGTTTTGCTGTGAGTTGTGATTTTCGAAGCTCTGAAATGATAGTTTTTATAGGACAAGCATTTTGTTTCTGGAAACGGAGTGTTGTTCGCAAGCAATGCCGTTCATGAAGACGTTGCTTTGTACGGAGAAAACTATTCTCCCATCCGTGCTGGAAAGGAAGTGACTGTGGCTCAGAGTGCTTATAAGGTAAGAAAAGTGAGAAAAAAAAATCATCCATGCCATTTTATTTGGTAGATATAACTGTAGACAATAAATAAGAAACGGGTGGATCTACCAACGTCTCTGATAGGTTCCAGTTTGTGGTGGAGATGGGGCATCATATCCGCCAGACGAAGGCTGTTGAGACTTAGTTGAGTAGTCTGGAGTTTGTGGAATAGCCGCCGAAGGATAAGATGGCACCGAATACGCAGGTTCGGCAGGATAGCTCGGGGATGGGTAGCTCGGGGAAGGATAGCTTGGAGAAGGGTGGCTCGGCGATGGATAGCTCGGGGATGGGTAGCTCGGGGATGGGTAGCTCGGCGATGGGTAGCTCGGCGATGGGTAGCTTGGGGATGGGTAGCTTGGGGATGGGTAGCTTGGTGAAGGGTAGCCAGTATCTGGAGTTCCTGGACTCTGAGTAACTGGTGGCTGTGGTGCTGGGGAACGAGCCGTGGTTGCGACCGCTGGCGGAGGAGTGCGAGACGATGGCGGAACTCGGGTTGGTGGAGCGGATGTGGAAGATCCTTGTGGTGGTGGGTGTGGCGCAGATGTTTCGGAAGTTGGTGGCGTGCGATCGTCTTGACGATGTGGGCATGGACAATAGTTCGCATCTTTTCCTGTAATAAAAACGCTGATGAGACAGTTGTCGAACTCAAATGTTTACCTGGGGCTCCTGGTTTTCCTGGCTGTCCTTGAATGCCTGGGAAAGCATCGTGTCCTGGATTTCCTGGAGTTCCTGGTGCACCTTTCGGTCCTTCTTCTCCGTCTTTTCCTGGTTCGCCGTGTTTTCCTGGCAGACCAGTCTCACCAAGCCATCCTGGCTCTCCTGGTTGTCCTGGAAGGCCTGGGAAGTAGGTGACTCCTGGTTGGCCATCCGGTCCATCGGATCCATCATATCCCTTCGGGCCTTGCTCTCCCTCGTCTCCTGCAGCTCCTTCCTGTCCAGGGGCTCCATCATCTCCTGGGGCTCCGATCGCTCCTTGGTTGCCCGGGAAGCCTTCACCTCCAATCGGTCCATCAGGTCCTGGTGGTCCGGCTGGTCCCTCGGGGCATTTGATGCATCCTCCGGGAATGTCATGAGTAGCAGCAAGCGAAATGCCGCTAGCTCCTCGCCTTCCTTCGTCTCCCGGATGTCCCTCGTCTCCTCGCTTACCAGGTGCTCCTGGAGGTCCTGGTGGTCCAGCAGGGCATCCTTGAGAGTTACTATCACAGTTGCACATTCCTGGGTACACGAATCTCTTGTTGCGAAGCAAAGCTGGCACGGGGTTGGCTGATTCTCCAGTTGGAGACTGAAGGATCAGAAGGCGGTCCCATGTATCGTCAGCGAGGACTTTGAACTCGTCAACTCGACCTTCGACCTCATTGCGCAGGCTGTTGATATCCTGAACAATGTGCCCGATGGAGCATAGAGCAGAGAAAACGCCGAGCAGGCAAACGCCTGCTCCAATGTAGCCAATAGTAGACATCGCCAGAAAAGGCCGTGAGATTTTTTGCGGAATACACTTTTTTATACATCTTCTCCTGATAAACTCGACAACAGCAAGAACTTGCAAGGGCAGGGGATAAGAACTGAAAAAACCGTATTTGGGAGAGATAGAGAAAAGCCGTAGCGATAAAAAATTACCGGTTTTTGCGTAGGATATCGCATTGAAACGGATAGGGAAACAAAAGAAAAACTTGCTTGAATTTACATTCAACGACAATGCAGGTTCTCCGTAGTTGAGGCTATCTTTATCTTATCTATACAAATTCCTTATTCGCACCTTATACAATATTTAGGGAGGAGAATTCCGAAGAGAGGCCGATACGAAGTACGCTCATGTCATCATCGCTGGAGAAGGTGCTGCCGGAAGCAATGCAAAGGCAGTGGCCACGCAAGCTGTTCTTCTGACTGCGCTAGCGAACTCGTCGCCAGTGAAGTAATAACATGCTGACTGGTGGAAATACAAAAATAACTTACTTTTAGGTTCTCAGATACCACCCAAGGTGTCATCGGAAAAGCTGCTGGATCGAACGCGTCTGCCAGCGCATTCCAGGCTATCCACTCTGATAGTGGTCTCGTCGGCGTTTACTTAGTATCTGAAGCTGCCCATGTGCAAAACTCGGTGCAAAGTGTCTATGGAGCTTTGAAATCTTTCAAGCTTGATTCTATCGATGGTCTGTTCTCAGCGTATAATATAAGTCACTTGAATACATTTCAGCCGTGAAAAAGCAAGCCTACAACAACGCTCTCAGATCAAGAGCGCACTCTGAGAACTATGCTCTGGAAAGAACTGCTCAGCTCTTCCAATCCAAGGATTATTACATCGACCATATTCTGAATGTGTCCGCCAGCGACGTCGAAACTGCCGCCAAGACGTTCACAAAACGAATTACCCTGGCCAGCTACGGAAACATCAGCGAGGTCCCATTCGTTGATCAGTTAAACTAGATGTACGTGGTGCCCACTATTCTCATTAGATCGTTGTTTTTTCTCACATGTTTTCTTCGTCGAAATGAATCATATAATGCAATTATTTTCAAAACTTGATGAAAAAAAACTAGAAGAATCAACAGTTGCAAAGCATTTATAAAACATCTGGAAGGAATGAGCATTTACTTACAAAATGAAAGAATCATAAAAAGCCCAGGTTTGAAGAGGACACCGAGTGAAAAGGTCACCTTGTAGCGAAGTAAAAGCACCTAAACACTAAATCGCCAGTAGGGTATGGAAATGTCAAGTACGAAAACACAACACAAAAAAGTAGGAAGCTCCGATTAGGAATATATATCTTGACGGTGATTATTGATGGAGTTCACAGCGACATTTGACTTAAATTGGCCACATGTCCTTGATTGAGCAGCACGTGTTGTGGACAGTTTTCTCCAGCTGATCCTAGAATTTATAAAATTAAAATTTCAGCCGGTCGCCTGGAAAACACACGTTCAGAGATCCCTCCTCAAGTTTTTTGCACTGAAGATTGCACAAACTGTGAATCATATTAGCGAAACGCTCGAGCTCCTTGGCGAACCGAACGAAAAAGTAATGCGCAACATTGTCAAGGGTGACGATGCAAAGAGTGTATGGCTTGGTAGCAAACACGCTCTTTTTGTCGTCAGGGAAAACGACGAATGCTCTTCCCATGTTGTTGATTTTCACGTTGTTCAGCAGACGCAGGAAACCGTCGTTCCAGAACTTTTCGCCTTCTTGCACCAACGCAAGACTGCTCTGAGTGATCACAGCGAGGCAAGGAGTGACGTAAGGCTCGCCGGTTGTCTTCTCCGAGATGACCGACAGCGTTTTAGTCCACTCAGAACACTGCTCCAATGTGCTGCATTCAAACTCGTAGTTGCCACTAGAACTTTTGAGTTGGAACGTGCTTCGGCCTCCTTTGGCGAATGTTGTAGCTCTGAAATGTCGTTTATTTTGGGATTCTTTGAACTTAACAAACTTCAAATCAATGACAAGTTCCTCCGTTTTGCACGTAGAATCGGTGAAAACATGGAAGTTGTTTCCGATGATCATACAGAAGACGTGTTGCGCTTCCTCCGAACTCTTGATCCACATGTTCACATTGGTCTTGAACAGGAATCCGGAAATGGAAGTTGTAGTATGTGCTTGCTCTTCACGGGACTGCTCGTACCAGAAACAAAGGAAAGCGTTACGAATATCGATCGACTGAAATTTATACTAAATTTGAAAACTCTAAACAGCAAAGGATAACATACGTGATTGAGAATTCTCTCAAGGTTTGGTTGCAGCAGACACATGTATCCAATGTGATCATCGATTTCCAGGTGAACCGATTGAGGGCGACTAGTATGTTCCACAACATTGATAAGGGCATTGATCATATGTGCTCCACTTTCCATTCCGGCCATTGCGGCGAAGTAGGAGTAACACGTTTGATCATCTTTTTCCTCATTGTGGATGAAATAAGTGAAACCCATCTCGTTGGATTCGACCATGAACGTGAGATTGTCTACTCCTATCTGAAACAAAAGCATAAACAAGTATACTCCAAATAACGATCCGAACCTTGATAGTCTTGATGCGATCGTGAGGCATTCGAATTGTAGGAATGAAAAATCCTTCGGACGAAATGTTTGTAAGTCGCCCAGGAGACGCGTTTTTCGAGTGCACACGATATTTGAAGACATACAAGTTGTAGTTGGTCATGACGAAATAACGGATTTTTCTGTCGTCCGAATGGAAGCTTTCGACCACTTTGAAAGTTTCAATAATCTTTTCGGAAGATCTCTCGAACACGTTGATTGCGAAGTGTAGGATGTCACCTTGGCTCATCCTGAAAACAATTATGAGCATTCCAGACTCTACCGAAGCACTTCTCTTACAAGTACTCTCCATCCGCAAGGTTATACACGGGCAGAGAAACCTCTTCTGGTGCAGCATTAGCAAGAATATCCTCGATGCCATCAGGATCGAGCAATTCCATGTTTGCACATGACATTTTCTTAGTCATGACATCTTCGAGTTTCTCCTCTGTGGCCTCACGCAACGATTCATCCTTAACTTCGCTTTCGGCTGGAATTTCTTCTTCATACATCTCGTTGTTAAGACGGTTGTGACGATTGCGAACAAGCTCGTCGAGAAGCACGTCCTGATCGATAGCTTGAGTCAGAATCGACGGAACCTCCGTTGGAACAACATTCGGCACTGTATCGCTAGATGCTTCCTTTTCAGTTAGCTTTCTCTGGCGCGCAGCTGCACGCGAAGAGATTTGAACCGACGCCGTGTCAATGACAGCAGCTGGAGCCGCCTCGGCGCGCAATTGTCTCGTGCTCTAAAAAAACAAACAGTGTGTCAATACTCAGTTGGGCTCACTTACGTAGAATGCGAACTGTACAGTGTTAAGCTTTTCGATAAAATTAGTGATCGCTTCCAAGAGTCCCGAGTTGCGAATGCATGCGTTACTATGATAATATCTTGTCAGGTATACTCTGAAAATCACTTTGACTATAGGAACATCGTGGTTTTATTCACTTGTTGCTCTGATTGTTCAAGGCGAGCAGCATAAAGTGGAGAGTTCCCTTATTGAACGATGTTTTGAGCCAACCGATCGAGAGAAAACGGTCGTTAGCGTTACCGCACTCAGCGATAAGCATTTTCTGCTCTGCACGCGGCAAAAAGTCTCTGATACACCGCCAATACGCTCCATCGGCAGTGAGCAAGCTGAAAAACATGAATGTTTATTTTTTTTATTGCACTTTTCGACCGGTAAACGTACCCATAAGAAAAGAAAGTGTCAATGGAATTGAATAATTTTCTGCCGTTCGGGCATTGAGAGTCAACAATTTCCGTTTCACTTAGTATCTGAAAAACAATTGTTTTCACGGGAAGTTTCAACGAAAACTCACTTTGTCGACAAAACTTTCAACAATGTTTTGGAATTCGCCATGTTGGGCCCGGCTATAGTTCGCCTGCGGGCGATATGAGAAAGGTAGCATATGATACATGGCGAAATCACTGAAACAATTTTTTACTATGAAAAATGATGAAAAATGTGTAGAAAACTAGAAAAAATGTTGAAAAACATGTGACAAATATGGGATCGTCATCATTTCGAAACGGAAACAATGATGACCAACCATGTGGATTGCACGAAAGAGACGCCAATAAGCAGCCGTTGGCGCAATTCTTTCCTCTATTCGAAAAAAAAAGAATAAGAGATAAAATCCGGTTGGAGTGTCGGCTAAAACAAGTTTTATGATCATCATCAAAACAAAACTGTAATTCATCTTGAAGAAAAGATGAAATCATTCAATTGAAAAGTTAACCATTACGCAAAGGCAAGTAAATCGACAAGGAAGGTTCGCAAAATGAAATAAGTAAAAATAACCAAATTTTCATAAATTTTAAACAAAATCTATTGGAAAAACTGGAAAACTATTTTAACAAGTGGTTGCAGTTAATTATAGGTTTGAAAACCAGTATAAAGTGAAGCAGTATGAATAATTAGTGAAAAAAAAAAAGTTTTTTCTACATAACTATTTCACCAGCATTATTTCATTTCCTCAATGTTCACTATACTTGGTTTTTTCTAGCGGTTGTTGTATTAGTGGTTATCCGCCCTATAACGAATAAATGAACAAAATACTGCAACACTCAACAGGAAAATTGTAGCACAAAAATGTTTTCCATTGGGTAGTGCTAAAAACAGATGAAAAACAAGCTACTGAGGATTTCGGTGGCTAGTTTATAGCACGGAAAGAATTTGCTCTCCGGGTTTTGAAAAGTTGCGAAATTCGTTTTGCTAAACAAAGACGGATGAAGTTTCGACCATTTTCCCGACTTAATGCATATTATTCATTAACCATGTATTCTGAATGAAATTCCAGCGGGAAAAAAGTATGGAAACTAAATAAAATTGCTTGAGTTCGATTTCGTAGTTTGTTAAATGCGAACAGAATTAATAATAACCAGCTTTGCAGTTTTTTTTTGATGAGCGGTGTGCGAACTTCAAAAATATGAAGTTTTCGCACGAATTACGCTGCATGATGAGTTCCTCATTCATTTCGCAACGGCAGGACAATTGTAAACATCAACAATATTGATAAACTTCAAATAAAGATCACGAAACTTGTAATTTAACTTCCTAAATTTTTTTAAATATGTGAATGGCTGCTTTCATAAATTAATTTGGGGTTTGAAAAAATCAACTAATAAATGCTGCAGAGACGTTTTCATGTGAAATTTTAATTCAGGAAAAAAGTTAATTCAATCTCTGTAACTCTCGAGACGTCTGAAACCAAAAACGTGGCCAAGATTTCAAAAAACTAGAAGTGATTGAACCCCTTCTGTCCGTATCTGGGGGAACTCTTGATAACAACGTCACTTGCTCCTAATATCCACCTTAACCGGATGCAGTCTTGTAAGGGACTTTCTCCGGGTCTTCTGTTGTAATTCTGACGGTGTTTTTGTATAAATTAATGAATGAGTGAAGGAACATATCCTGTCATGTCAATCACCTTAATATTTTCAAAGAACCGAGTTTGTGCTTCCGTCAGTTGTTTTTTAGCTTCATATAATATAATTCGATGATTATTTCCCGCACACCAGTAGTTTTAAGTCACCTAGGAAACGCCATTTCGAATTCGTTCATTGGTTTTGCATGAGATAAACCTGGATTACATTATAGTCGAGCGTTCTCTGCTCTAGAAAGTTTATATAAAAGATGGCGTGGGACGTGTGCACGAAAGCTCATATCTGAATCAGTGAGCACTGAAACAAAGGTGTCTTTTTGGAATATTTAATAATTCATCAATCTTTTTTTGTAAACTTTGTGTTTTTGCAGGAAGAGGTTTTCAAGGAATTCAGGTTTTCCTGTTGAAAGACACGCAACTTTTTTACATTTTCCAGTACGTAATGATTGTGGAGAAAGGATGAGAATAAGCTTTCTGGTGAAGCTATGATTATGCCTATCAACTGATTCTAATCCCATTTTCAATAGCTGTCGTCGACTCGTCTAGTTTTCGCTTTCTTGGCACCTCCAATTTATTCATACATATTTTTCTTCGATTTCACAGGTCAAAAAAGTTGAACATTGCTGGAAGCAGCCAACTTGATATTTAATTTGCTTTCATGGACCATCTATATTCAAAAATCGCAGTATGGCTTGATTCACGCTTTCTCATTTTTATTTTTTTCTCATCAGTAGTGTTCAACATCACTTTTGTCGCCCCTGTGAGTGGGATGAGGTGGGCATTTGCCGAGTTCTTCTCAATTTTCTTCTCTCTGAATGTTCTTGTGTTCTACGTCAAAAGACTAGAGCTCAAACCAGAGAGGACTTTCGAAGAGAGGAACAACTTTTTCGAGAAACGCGCTTTTTCACTAGACACAGAGAAAAGAAAAGTGAAGACTATTGCAAAGATCTTTTGTCGGTGAGGAGGAGAAATAGTGTATTCCCGAAAAATGAGAAATTGAACGACGCAAGAAGCTGAGGGAGCACCTCCACAATGTGCATACTCTCTCGGCTCCAAATTATCCTCTGCAAGAATCTCTCTTCGTTTTGAACAGTCTTTCGGCCGGATTCCCTGCTTCTCGTTTTCACGCTACTCTCTCGCTGTTTTTCAAAGATTGGACAGAGCTCGGAGAGTCGTCAGAAAAGCGAGCTTCTCTGCTGCTCTCTCCAGATGGCGTTTTTTCATGTGTTCTTTTTGTGTTGTCCTGCTCTCGCTTTCAGCTTTCAGCAAGAGTAGGCAATACTTTGTCAGAAAGCTGTAGCTACTGGAGCTCGCCTATCCGAGCTGCCCTAAGTTTTCTTTCATTTTTTCCTATTCTTTGAAAAGCCACAGCTGCGCGCAACGCGTTTACCTTCCTGTTTCATCCGTTTTTTTTTCGCTCTTCTCCAACATAAACCGATGGTCTTAAAAAACTGCACAATACCAATTCAGCAACCGAGAGCAATAAAATGAAAGCGACACTGATTGAAATCACCACCCGAGAGAACCTTCTTCGTGCGCAAGCTCAATGCTCGCGTCACATCAGCGCAATTTATTTTCCATTTTCAATTCGCACTCGACTTGAAGAAAGGTAGATTGAGTTGGTGACAACTTTCAAAAGTTTTTTGATTAAGCTTTCCGGAGAGCCCAGTAAGGGTGTTTGTCTACCCAAACCTCTCTCACCCGAAAATGTTCTTCATGTTCAAGAACAACGAGTATATCAAGTGAGGCTACAAAAATGAAATGAAAATCGAGGCGTCCGCATGTCTTTCAGGCCGACATTGGCGATGGCTCAAGTTTCAGGAACGAGCATGAACCGCCTGGAGCTTGTCGATCTCATTCACGAGTTTAGGTGAGTAGCCTCAATATCGTAATACTTTCATTTCGGTTCTCCATTCCGCAGAGCACGTGTATTCGACGCCAAGCGTCAACCTCATCTTGTGATTGCCGAGGAACACCTCATTAAAATGGTTCGCTTAAGCTTGCAAAAACATATGTCTATGAACTCATAAAGTGCAGCAACCAAAATGAGGTTTCTTTTTTTTCGCTTCGAAGACTCGATAGCAGGCTGCTTTTTATGAAGTCATAGAAGTTTGTTTGAAACGTCAGCTAGGCTTCTAAGTGTGCTTTCAAGAGTAGGCTAAACAAAAAGTTTCTATTGCAGCTCTATGAAACGGTTTGTATATAAAAATACATTTGTGATCAAGAAATAAGGCCACATAGATTTTTCTCAAAAAATAAAAAGGACAATTTTCAGTACGGGGTAGCCATGCGGCTCTCCTGCTCCGATTGGGTCAATACTGACCTGAGATTGTCTCTATTCTACATGACTGAAACTCAAAAAAAGCTTGCCCTTGCCTTGCCTTTGCCGAACGTCCCAAAAGGTTACTATTACGACGAGGTGAGGACCAGAGAACTCGAAAACTGCGTCATCACAAAGTAAATTTTCCAGATTGATCCCACTGAAGAGGCTGAACTTGTAAACAACACCTGGAAACACGCAGGTGCCGGTGATCTCGAGCAAACAATGTTAGTTGAGTCAGAGACCACAAGATGAAAGAGTAGAGAATCTTATTTTTCGTGTTCTCAAATATGATTCATCAGTTTTGCTTCTGTCTCTTTCAGGGCGAAACTGGCTCGACTGCCTTCTTCATGCATTCGTTTCGAAGAGAAGCCAGTTGCATTCGAAATGATAGATCCGGCTGGCTTTTTCAACAACCAGTTTGTTTTCGAGGATCATCGTAGAAAAGGTCTTGGTAATGCAGTGGAAATGGATTTAATTCACAAAGCATTAAAGTGAGAATAATAATTCTGCTGGACGCGAAACTATTGATCTATTCAGAACGGGATTATCGCCATTCAAGACGGTTGCGAAAGACAATAAGATTGTTCTGGAGGCGTCCGTTTCAAACAAGTTGTGGACAGCTTGGACAGACGAAGACGGACACACAAAAACGATCATTTTCCAAACTTGGCATTGCGAGTGAAAGCAACTTCAAATGGAAATGAAAAAATGCATCATATTGATGCGCTTTCACTTCGTTTATTATAAAATCTAATGTTTCTCTATGATAGTTGCAAGTCAACTGATATCTCTGTTTTCTCATTCCAGACTTTCGTGCTAATAATAATTAATAATAATTGAATCACAGTCATAGTTTTTTCCCATTGTTCGATTTTCTGTAGCAATGCGATCGTTTGTTTTTTGTTAGTTGATTACTCTATAGTTTCTTTCTTTTTTAGTATATACGCAGAGAGCAAAATAATATTTACCGAACAGCATATTAGTCTTGCTGATTATTGGAGTGCATTAGTTTTTACGGAAATGAAATGAAACATGATATAATAACGATTTATGTTTGCAGTTTTACTATTTTTCCAACTCGATTTCATTTTAAACATTAAAACTTCACTTGCTCGCAACTTGCTTGTTCTCGAGCTTGTTTTTTTCTTTGTTTTCCGTCAGTCAAAAATTATTTTAGTGGAGGCATAAACACATGGCTCTAGAAGGAGGGAGTTGTGAACAGTGAACAAATAGAAAACTTCAATGTTTATCGAAAAAAACTTCATTAACTTCCTTTCCCAGCGACCCAACAAAAAATTTTCGCGAAGATTTGAAAAATGCTTTTTCTCAGGAGAAGAATGAGCCGAGGGCGGTGGTTGCGGTACTCAAGTCTCCTAAAAATCAATACGTGATGCGAAAATGCAATGGAAATCACCAGCGTTCGTGCACACTTTGCATGTACTTGGACACAAGACCTTAACAAAGGTGATAATAGAGTCGCGAAGTTTTGGGCATTCTTTACAGCCTTAAAAACGTATCTGAACACATTTTCGTCTTTCAAATTTCATACTTCTGCATGTTGCTTTTTTCTGACAATCAGATTTTCCAGAGAATGGATCCAAGTACTGTCTAAGGAGTGGAAGAGACTCTCTGAGCAAAGGGAGAGATTCACGGATCAAAGGAAGCGATTCCTTAAGAAGCGGGAGTGCGTTCTGAAAGCCAGACGTTACCGAAGACAAAGATAGAACGAGTACTTTCAAAGATTCGTCATCCGACATCGGAGCATCAGTAGACGGTGAAGATGCATCAGTGACATCGCCATTACCATTCTCCAAAACCAGTGGTAGGTCGGATTCTAATAATGGCAAAGAGCTCTCAAGAGCTGGAATTGATGAACTGTAAGGACATTCACTGTTAAGAAACTGAAAATTATCGGTTATTTCTTAACCTGTTCACTTGATCGGAGAGGCTACTAATAACAGTGAAATGGTACTCCAGAACACTATCAATACAAATCGTCTGAAGATTCGCACAGGTAGAAATCAAATCAGCACAATCTGTTGCGTTGGAAATCGCAAACGTGAAGAATAGAAAAGCGACAAGCCGCGGTGCCGTCATGACGGTAGAATGAGTGTTGAGCCGCGATGAAATGTTTGAACAGATGTAAAAGTATCAATCTCTTTATTTGGTTTCACACCTTGCTTAGCTGATTCAATTGAACTGCGGGGAAAGCCAAAGATTAGAGCCGAAAAAAAGTTTTCAGGGTCAAAGGTTTTACAAAGTTAAAGTTTAAAACAGAGTTGGATATATTTAGCATCATGGTTCTTCGAAAGCGTACCATCTGGCTTGCGACTTCTCTTCACGGATGATTGCTCGCCACAAGTCTTTGCACCTGAAAACAAAAAATAAACGGAGCTCAACGATGCTTTTCGAAAGAAAAACGACAGACTTATGCAAGGGTAACTGCATCCGGGACAATGTGCGGGACGCTATTCCAAAAGTGCCAATCTCGGTGATAAGCTGTATTTAAAAATCATTAAATTGTCGTGTAGTTGGGCACACCTCCACCGAAAGATATACATCACACAGCGAGTGCTTCGGAATCGAGAAAGTTAAGCATTCGTTGAATTGCACCGTTCGCGCAGCCTTTTTCGAACTTGTCTTCTTTTTCTTCAAAAGTTTTTCTTCCCCATCGAAGAGAGTCACACGGAGAGCAACATCTAAACATTTGAACAATATTCCTAACTCGAAACAACTGAGCAAACTTACTTCCTTCGGTTCTGAATCGAACGTTTCTTACTCTAAAAGCATTCATTGTGAGGCGCTGGGCATGTGAAAGATACGATAATGCGAAAAGAACTTCTCCGTATCCTTTCTACAACGTTTCATTGAATTTGCGCGTTAAAAAATGTGTTCTCACGTTTTCTCCGTCCTCGTAAGGGAGAACTTCTGCCCAGAATAAGGTGGGGGTGTCATGCTCAAAATTTGCGTTTATTCTTCCAAGCGTTAACCAGCAGTAACCAACACACTCATCCACGCTAAAAACCAATCAATAAACTTTTACATAATACGAAAACGAACCTGAACTGATCATAATCGTACACCATCACTTCCAATCGACACGAGCTAACCTGGGATGCGTTTACCTATAAAGATATTTCTCGTAACATTACTTTCTAGAAAAAAGAAACTGACTGAAAAATAGAAATCTTCATTGATAAGAGGAGAGGCTGTTCCGTTGTAAACCTTTGTTTGATGATCCACGTTAGGTTTCTTAGAATCGGGAACCTTAATTAAAATGTAACTAGTCGTGTCATATCTAATGACTGATTACTTCTAATGAAACTTTCATGAACGGGTTCGGCTGATCATCCTCTCGTTTTGTTGGAAGATCAATGCCTTTGATAATGCTAACAGTGAGCAAGTTCAAGTTCATGTCATGGCTAACACTCAACTGAATCGATCCTACTGCTGACATAGTGACCGAGCTACATGCCGATTCATCACCCATCTGAACAAAATTTCGAAGGTTTCAGTTAATAGACTAGTCACTCACGGGAAACTGATACAACCCTCTATCAAATTGGTTCTGGTGCAAACTGGAAAACATGCTTCTTGGACCACGTTTTGCTTTCGGAATAATGAACATGTTTGATAGATCTCCAGCGGGAATAGTCTTGCTACTCGTAGGCTCGTTGAAGCTGTCCATTAAGTTTGGTTTTCTAAATGAGCAAAGTTTCATGACAGATACCCATTATGTATAGCAATTTACGGTTCGGTAGAAGTTTCTTCGGTGTTTGTTCGGTATATTGTTGTGCATCGGAGATGAGTTGGTTGGGCACTAATGTCAAGAACATTTTGGTCATACCTAGAGTTGGATCCGATATTTTTATTATACAACCGCTCGTTCACTCACCAGTTAATTTTGTTCTTGCTTTTCATCAAGAACACCGATACGAAGAGAACAACAATGACAACTGTTGAACATAGAACTATCAGGAGGTTTTTCTCTGTGATATCCAAGTTTTCGAGCACGTCGGGTATCTTCATCACTGAATAAAAATGAGAATAATATTATTTTGAGCTGAAGATGATAAACAACAAAAACGTTAGAGCTAATAGAAGAAAATTGAAAAGGTTAGATGATGAAACAGAGAATGGCTTCTAGAATGAAATGAGCTTCGTTTGAGAAAGCACCAAAGATATGAGTATGAAAATTGTGTCATTTTAAGGTTATGTAATAAATAGTTAATCAGGTTTAGATTAAACTGAAAAGGCACAAAAAGACGGGGAGGAGACCAAAAGAGCAAGACCATGCAACCATGACTGAAGCATTTTTGTTGGAAAGAAACATTTTTCTACATATGAAATCAGAATCAAAGTCTTGACATTGCACGTGGAACCTCCGAGTTGTGGGAATGTTGTGGTGTTGGCGTTATAAAAGCTCTCAACTATACATGTTTTAGATTAGTTATCACGTTTGGTTAGCAACGGAATACTTTTCTGCCCACTACTTTGGAAAGATTATAAAGGATAAAGAATTTCATGTACTCTTAGGATCAGATGATACGAAGTTTCACTGTCGAAGCCAGTGTTGATGAAAACAATCATGGTGAGAGTAATAATGTGAACATTTACATGAGCCCCCATTCTTAATGAGGAAAATCTCGAGATTTCAGAACAACAAACAGTGAAGTGAGAAGAGAAGGTATGAATGTTTTCGTAGAATATTGGAAGAAAATAAGGAAAAGAAGTGCTCTCTTACGTGGTCCAAAATCAAAACAATCTACTAACCACGAGCAGTGGCGTGACTTTCCATAGAGGTGCACACTTTGCAGGGAGAAAACAACAAATGCTCAAAAATTTGAGCAAAATAATATGGAACATACAGGGCGTGAACAAATGGCGTGTTGGTTTTGACTATGTACCTCCGGCCATATTCTGTCGTCAAGGAACCAAATGTGTAGTCACTTTAATTATATGTTTTTGATTTCGCGATTCCCATAAGGAAGCAGTACATTTCAGGTGGGTAGACACGTTCTATGAAAGCATCATACACTGGTATCAGTTTCGAGGCAAAAACAGTTCGAGGCGAGAAACAAAAGCTTCCAGATGGGAAAACGCGTGACAAATGTATTCTTGCTGTTTTTAATGAAAATTGCTGCACGCATTGCGTGGTTGTTTTTATAAGACTAATTGTAGTCTCAGATGTCTCTCACGTTTATGGCATAATTGGTGGTGAATGGAATCGAGTAAAGTGTGCTGAAATATGTCTTGTGTACATATTCTGAGCAACTGAGAAGCATTTGGGTCTTACAGACGCGAAAATACTAGCCTATAAGTAAAATCCCCTTAGGAGAAACAAGTGAACTTGTACTATATAGTCGCTTGTCTCGTTTTGTGATAGCAAGAAAAATAGGAAATTCTATGAAAAGGAGCCCATAACAACAAGATGGGCTAGGGGGGCTTCGGACAGGTGGTATTTTTCTGTTTATAAATTTAATCTGAAGAAAAATTTATTTTCGTATAGTTGTAGCTGTCACTATTCATGAAAATAAGAAACATCAAGTCTAGAAAAATAGGGCTGATTTTTAGTTTGAGAACAAAACGCATAAACAAACAAGCTAACAATTTTTTTTTTGAAAAAGATCAAAGTATATGAAACATACCATTGAGAGTTGGGAGTATCAAAATATAATCATGTAAGGGAGAAGCTGAATTGACTTCGTTTAAGTTCCACAAGTATGAATTTCAAGTCAAAGAGAGAAAGTTCTTCCAAAGTTCGGTCTTTCGAAAACACTCTGCTCCCTCCTCGCCCCTCCCATTAATTAAAATTCTAATGTTTTCAGCTAAGTTCAATCTAATTTATGGCCAGTTTGCATGCGGAAGAGATGTTGAAAAGGGTAAAATAATTGGTAAGCGTGTTCGAATCAGCGTTTCGAACTTGTTCTAGCCGTGCAAAACACAAAAACAATTTCCGAGATACGTGAACTTGAACAAAAGTGTCAATAACACAGTTCGTGGTGCACTTACCAAAAACTTCCTATTTCAGAAACTGAAAATAAAACACTCTTAAGTTTCGTAAAATCTATCTGCTTTGTGGTGTGCTAGTTCCTTTGGGTTAATTATTTTGCAGCGTCCCACAATACTTTCTTGTTCGTTTCATTCATTTGTTATGGGAAAATGAAAAGAGAGGCCGAGAACAAGGGAGAAGCAGGGAAAAATACTACTAGTTTTGCGGCTGGAAATAGAAATGATATGATTCCAAGTAGCTGTATTTTTTAGTTGGAGCCGTCTTGCGCTTGCTGATATCATAGTGAAATTAATACGAGAGTAACGGCCGAGAATCAACCGTAATAATGAGGATAGGAATACAGAACAAAAAACCAAGACTGATGAAAGTGAGACTAACTAATGAAAGAGCAAATTAATAAATTAGACTCAACGCATGCCTCGATGATCCTCAATGTTCTGAATAAAATGAGCTTTCTGAAATTGTAAAGTATACGCAATCATCCAGAAATTTTTGGACAGGAAGTACACAACCAAAAAACCAGGAATTTTCACAGATGAAAAGCATTTGTGAGAAGGCGGGCGTTACTCGGAAGCACAATTAATGATGATTGTATGAAGCTGATTTCTACGTTACATAAATATCGAAGCGTCTCCTGGAAATCCAGCCAAAAATTGTGTAGCTCATCGTAATAACTTGAATTCGAAAAAAATTTATTCAATGCAAAACTTCTACACAGAAAAAGTTTGACGATACCCAGTAAATGTGTGTTCATCAAAAGAAACACTTAAAATCACAAATTTCAATTTGATTCTGAAACAATGAGACTATGACCCTCAAAAAAAGTATGCATGACCAGAACAGGAAATGGCTCGGGAAGAAAATCACGATACCGATGCGAAATGGAGAACAATAAACCATATGACAAGCTGATGCGAAAAGCATGTGAAATACATAAATACCAGGCAAAAAAAAGAGAAAAAGCTTAACCCGAAATTGAAGCTGAAAAAACAACAAGAAAACAACACTAATTTTTTTTGGTTTTGATACGGAACTAACTAAGCCGTCTTTTTTTCGTCCTTCTTGTCCTGATGCTCCTCACTCATCTCCTCATCGTTCTGCTCGACATCCAAAACATCAGGGTTATGATATTCTGCTACTAACACCTTGTCAATTGAACTGCTTTCCATGCACTCCAGCAAGTAGGACATGACTGAAATTACTAATAGATTTGTACTTTCCCGAAAATAAACTCACTTTTTGATAGCCGTCTTTCCATGGCGGGGTAATGTTTGTAAGCTAATATTGGATGAGCGGGGTCTTTCAACAGAGACTTATGAAGTGCTTTAGTAAGAGACTTGGGTGAAGAGTAGAACTTTAGAAGAGTTTGGAACGTCGAGGGACGGATGATGCAACATTGGCGCAGCGGAAGTAGGATGTCGTCATCATCGAAATCAGATCTTCCAAATGCTCTTCCATGGTCAAGATGAATAGCGTAAGAAGGTATGTTAGAGAATACGTTGAAAGATTCGAAATGATGGCGATCTTGATTTCCTGAAGAATTTAAAGTTTCAAAAAAATTCTAATTTCAGCAATAAACCTATAAGATAATCCAAAATATGTAAGTCAATGAGGTCTAGAAGCCTTCGTCCATGAGCATATTGTCGTTTAGTTTTCACTTTATCCGTACAATAATCCATGTTTGACTGCCACTCAGCAATTTGATTTTTCTTTGAGTAAGTTCTAGAAATAAACTTTCATAGTTAAATCGCTTTTCTTGGTCGATTACCGTCTGTATGGACTTCTGTTGTGTTTACGCGGCACTGCCGACTCGTCAGGTAGAAAAACTTGAACACTTCCTTCTTTCATGTCTGGTAGACCACAGATCGCGTGCGTTGTATCGCAATAATAGTCGCAACGAGAGACAAAACAAAAGTTTTTTGCTGCAATGTGAGGCGTACTGTAAGTTGGTTCACTTGCTATTCACCTGGAGAGAAGAAAAACGTTTTCTTCAGCTTTTTCTCCGCCTTTTCGAATAACTCGGTCGTCATATTGAGAACGCGACCTACAGTAGGAATCGCACGTCGGAAACCAAGAACTCTGCAAATTGAATTCATGAAAATGGAATTTGAAAATCTGCCAAGGTGCACGCACCTGTCAAGATGGAATGTTGCAATTTCCGCGTGATGTCTTTCAAAATCACTGAAGTAGAAATGGTTCGGATCGGATTCGTAATCGCGTCCAAATCTAAAACCAAGATTAAACCAGTGTTTTTGAAGTATTATGCGAACCTCATGGGCTTGAAAACCGCTTGTTTATCATTTTTGAATGTGAATACAAATTTTACTTGAGTACCCCCGTCCATGATGTGAACATTCTTGATTGGCATTGTGTTTAGGTCATGCAGAAGGTCATCGATCATTTCATCATTTGAATAGACCGAACAACTCCCAATATGCGAGTAAAACTTCTCCCAGTTATCATCCTCGGGAACATATTTTCTGAAATGCGCTATCTTACATTGGGTGCACTTGAACGTTTTGGTACTCACTGTTGAGAGTCCTCCCAATACTTCGAGAGCGTCACATTTGAGCTACACTCTCGCGGAATGTGACTGTCAAAATCGAAGTCTTTGGTAAAACTGTACAATCTCCTAAGCAACACATTGTTCGAAGGAAATATGAAGTTGAATGGGTCGTTCAATTCCTGTGCTTCTAAGCTTGGAGGCAATGGCTGATTAGGAAGTTTGTTTTGACCGATTGGAAATGGCCGCTCTTCGTCGTTTTCTGTGTTTTTTGACTGTGATACGTGACTCCATTCTCCTGTAAATGAGTTCGTATCATTCAGTGCGTTGAAAGCTGTCTATTATCAGTCAATCAATGTAAGAAAAACGTGATAAGACTCACTTTCGTAGTTGTCCTTTGAAAATGAAATTATCACCAACGTGGCCGCAAAAACTCCAATTGCAAACGTGAACAATCGTTTTATGTTACACCGCATGTCCTCCTTCTTGGATTACTTCTATCTATCTTCTCGCTTCATGTATCACAGTTGTTGGTTCCCAATCTTCAAAAGAGATCATCAAATTAAAGCTGGATTGAGATGATGGGGGAACAGAATAAAAGCGAAACACAACAATTTTGTCAGAAAGTTTCCTACTCGCTCTAAACGGGAGCTCCTACTCGCGACAATTGAAGGAACACTGAACCGAACAAACAACGAACACGTGGCTGTCTGGATTTGCCATTCGTACGGTGACAAGGTGTAAAGGAATGAGACTGTAAACATGTCAAGTACAAGAAAGAAAGTGCCTGGGAACGGCAGACGGGATGGTTCCTTCAACACATAGTGTGCTCGTAAAGTGGTGGGAAACAGATGCATTTCCACAGACCACCTTGTGAGCCTGGTGGGTAGAAAGTGATGGGAACTTATCGGGGACCTTCGCATATATTCACGCAGGACAACAAAAGATACGATAAAAAGTTTGCAGAAACACATTGAAACTACATTCTGCTTTGTTTGCTTTCACTGTCCCATCTGATAGATTCCTCGGTTCCATTTCAAAATCATCTGATTTCTAAAAAAGAACCCAACAAGAGAACAAAATCGTGGCTCGTCTAAATAGCCAAAATTCAACAATTTCCTTCCTGAATCAATTAGCATACTCCACGCGAAACTAAAACTTCTTCAACGCCGCGAATCCGGAAAGTTTTTAATTATTCATCTGTTTGGCAAAGAATGAAGACGCTTCAAGATAGTGGATAGTGAGAGCCGTCCAATCTTCAAACTGAGGGGGAAACAGAAGCGGTGTTTCGTTTTCCGCTGGAGAATAACGGAACAAAAGTAAAAAGTGGTCATAACATTTTGTTTCGATGACGGTCAATAAAACCGTGGCGTCGTGGTAACGATTTACAAACAAAGTTCGCTGTATCGAATTGAAAAGTTACAGTGTTCAGCTGGGAAAGTGCTGGTTTCGAGTGAGAAGGTAAAAAAAGAATGACTTTCGCGGAATTGGTGAAAAAATAATTGGAAGAAGTAGAGTTTGTTTGCACAGTTTTGTAAATAATAGACAGAGTTCATCGAGAAGAATGCCTTCAAACTTGTGTTTCCCGCAAAAACTCATGCGGTAAAGTGAGAATTTGTGCCATTAGCGCCGTGAAAGGTCAAATAAGTTTCTAGGTTTCTCTCTCAGTTCTCCGAAGCATTGATTTCATTGATAATGCAACAATGGAAATCAAAGAAGAACTTGATCGGATGAATCTCACCATCGGATAGCCATATAAAAAATTTTCGTTGACAACCAGATTCTGAAGAGACAGCCGAAATCAGATAAAAATAATGATTTCTAAGTTGAGAAAATATCGAGAAGCTAGGGCGTGTAAGGTGGGAGAGGGAATGTGACACTTGGAACGGCGGGAGCGTATGACGGGACCCGAAAAGCAAACAGTGGCGGTAGTTATCCTATACAGCAGCCGCCTTTCACCTTATGCAAAATTTACGATTTTGCAAGCAGAACACTCAAACCGTAATGCTTGATATGTTGAAAGCTGAAATAAGCACACACCATCCTGTTTTGATGTGATACTCCTACAGGGAACTCGTGATGTCTGCGTCTCTTTTTTACAGGTGTACGAGACGCAAGGTGGAAACCACAAAAGGACAGCGACCAGTTGCGTTCTTTCTCATACGATAATTGAATACCCGTTCGTTGAACAAAGGTTCTCACTTTTCCGGCTGACGTAAGTATAATGCGCGGCTAAAGTCGCATTATTTACTTTTTTTTCAAACACTCGTTTCTGCCGACACATAGGAAACATCGGCTGACCATGCAACAGCGCAAATGGGAAAAAATCATTCACATTGGAAAAAAATCAACAAACATGAATTGAACACATCGGGAACTCTGGTGAGTGAGGGAAAATTGCCAAGCTGCAGTTTTTTCATGACTCTTCTGTGTTCTAAAGTTACTAGGTAAGTAGTTCAAACTAAGAATACTAATAAAATGTAGAGACAACGATCTCGAGACAATATGAAAAACAATTAAAGTAATTACACCATTGAGAAGGAGTGTTTGCTGAAGAATATTCAGGCACGCATTCGGCATTAGGCATACAAACAGCTAAGTCAAGATAGGCAATCGAGAGAGAAGTTTGTGATTTAAGGACGCTCACGGGGAAAGAAAATTGTTTCCGGTTATCGTCTCACGAAATCTCGCAATGGATTCTTTCATTCAATTTTGAAAGAAGAATGATTGTCGGGAAAAACGAGGACATGAACCAGTACTGAAGAAACATCAAGTTCGAATACTTTCTCCTATGTTGTTGTTGAGAAAGCTCGGAAAGTAATCAGTTTGAAAGCTGAATCCAATTTGTGAGTTTGTCTGTTTCAAAGTATTTTTGAGAAAAAAAAAGAAAGCGAGACCGCTGAAATCATGAATGTGCGTCTGTGCGTGCATCCGATGCAAACCAATTTACAAATATAAGACAAAAGCGTAAAAAAGGAAAGGGAGGGGGGGGGGGGGGGAAGGCCCAAGTTTCATTCTCATTCCGCGGACCAGATCGAATTTCGAATAGGGAGAGTAGACAGAGGATAAAGTGAAAGAAAATACGACAAAAGCTGACAAAGCTTGACGGATATTGAGATGCACTTTCAGTGGTCTTCATTTAGTCCCGGAAATTACGATGCTATTTGGAGATAGCTCAGCGGGCTCATGCTTTTTCGAAGGAAAAGTGAACTTGTTCCGGAAACGGTTACTGTTTTCAAGCTATGATCTGGACTGAATAGTGACAAATAGGCTTCCAACTACGTGGTCATATCTTCGAAGTTCATCTCACGATACCTTTCTCTACTGTCTTTCTGTTGCAATATACAAAGCGTATGCATGTCTGCTGGACTATCCAACATACAGCATGCAAACAGAACTGAGAATGAAACGTACAATCAAAATAACCAGTTACTCTGACTATGCCTCACGCCACCTCCTCTATTTCTCCTTCATTCATTCTTTTTCGACTTTCACCCACTCTGAGCGTCCATGGCTTGTAAGTACTATTGTTGCATTAAATACAGTAAGTCTACGCTTCAGCGGGCATTTATAAACTCAATACGTCCGATGAGATCAACCAAAGCCGATTTCCATATAATTTCTTTCATTACAGTATAATAGCGCCTACGAACTAATACATTCTCTGAGACGATGAAGTAACGGTCTATTTTCATTTTTTGGGGGAAACCAGCAAAATCCCGTTTTCGGGAAGTGTCAAGGAACAGATATTCAACTCTCGACATGTGACATAGTTAAACGAAAAAATCTGGAGTCCTCAAAATGATATCTGTAACTCCGCACAATTAGCAGGGAAACAAAATCAAGAGTGAGCAGAAGTGAGAAGAAAAATCATCACATAGACACAGATGTGTCAGTTGCCATATCTCTACTCACATTCTACCAGTCCGTGACAGCGGATCATAAAAAATAAATGAATTTTTTGCGAGAAAGCCTATCGAACTTTCTGCAGTTTGGATGTCTTCACAAAAAATTGATGATCCGATGGACTAGTAGAGTTTGCAGTTTTTCTTCCCCATTCCCCCCACGTAGTTAGCATTTTTTATTCCGGTGGATATATTCTGATATTATGCACACATAAAAACTCTTCTAGTGCACGTAAAAAAAAGAGAAAAAAAGGTGGAGAATCTTTCAAATGTTCAGAAACAGCTGTTTTTCTTGCAATCATTCTGTTACACAACACATTAGTCCCAGATGTTTCGCCCCTCAATGAGAAGATTCTTCGTCCAGAACCTGTTTTATAGTTTCCCACCTCTAATTGAAAAAAAGTGTCTGAAAACTTGACATCTAGCGTGAATTGATGAGAGGAAATTGAAAAGATCAACACAGGATATGGAGAAAAGAGGAAACATATCAAAAAACAGAGATGAGACACTATGAAAAACGATTCGAAAGCGAGAGGAAATCAAAGAGTGCGGCTGAGGAAATCAGGTCATTCAGTGTCACAAGATAAATCATTTGTAAAAAACAGGGTTTCTATGAGAGAATAACAAAGGAAACTTAATTTGATCTATCGCAATTCAGATCGAACTAATTCACTGAATGAAATGGAACCAAAAGAACGTATCCCCTAGAATGAGAATGTTCATTCCTACACTGAAAAATGTTAATTATCGTTTCTGAGAACCTCTAGGAAACATTGAGAGATCAAAAAACTGGCCAACATAACTTGGCGCACCTTGAGTGTAGCAGGGTGCGAGAGTGTTAATGCGGTGTCTCGAGCACACGCGTGCATGACAACAACAACTGATTTGTAGGATAACACACTAACTCGAGATTTTGTTATTGAAAAACACGAGAAACCAACTTTACTTCTGTACAATCAAATCAATACGACTTTTTACAAAATTCTAACCTAAGAAAGGCCGTGAGAGAATCTGAACGTTTTGATGTGTTAATCAGGGTTTCGGATCCAAACGGAGTAACTTGACAAAAAAAAGTGTTAAAATGTTAGGGTGACGATGAAGTAAGATTATCTGAACTTTTTTCTTCATAGAAATGATGTCCACTTTCTAGCGTTTTGAAATTGAAATGATCCGTTTCGTGGTGATTTTGACGAACAGAGTCTAGCAACTCGCCCGCAATACATCGAACAGGACGATAACGGAAGTCCTAAAAACAAAAATGTGTTTTCCAAAAAAAACGGAAAACATACAATATCATAGCTGCTATCCAAAACTCTCTGCTCCGTAATAGATTCATGGACTTTGTGAGTATTGTCTGAAACGCCTGCAAACAAACGAATCTGATTCCAAAAAAGTAACGAATGTCTTCTACCTTCGCTGGCCATAGTCACTGTAGAAATCCAGGACTGGCTACCCGTATTCCGAGAGGAAACTTTTTTGACGTATCTCTCTCCGCTCACGTAGGTGAAGTCTTCCTGGTTCTGAGTCTTTGCTTCGAACTGCTGGCCGTCGCCTTGAAGGATCTTGTTGTCGACTGGAACTTTCTTGGCGAAGCGTTCTCCGCTTTGGTAGGTGAAGTCTTCCTGGTTCTGAGTTTTTCCTTCGAACTGCTGGCCGTCGCCTTGAAGGATCTTGTTGTCGACTGGAACCTTCTTGACGTATCGCTCTCCGCCCACGTAGGTGAAGTCTTCCTGGTTCTGAGTCTTCGCTTCGAACTGCTGGCCGTCGCCTTGAAGGATCTTGTTGTCGACTGGAACCTTCTTGACGTATCGCTCTCCGCCCACGTAGGTGAAGTCTTCCTGGTTCTGAGTCTTCGCTTCGAACTGCTGGCCGTCGCTTTGAAGGATCTTGTTGTCGACTGGAACCTTCTTGACGTATCGCTCTCCGCCCACGTAGGTGAAGTCTTCCTGGTTCTGAGTCTTTGTTTCGAACTGCTGGCCGTCGCTTTGAAGGATCTTGTTGTCGACTGGAACTTTCTTGGCGAAGCGTTCTCCGCTTTGGTAGGTGAAGTCTTCCTGGTTCTGAGTCTTTGTTTCGAACTGCTGGCCGTCGCTTTGAAGGATCTTGTTGTCGACTGGAACTTTCTTGGCGAAGCGTTCTCCGCTTTGGTAGGTGAAGTCTTCCTGGTTCTGAGTCTTCGCTTCGAACTGCTGGCCGTCGCTTTGAAGGATCTTGTTGTCGACTGGAACTTTCTTGGCGAAGCGTTCTCCGCTTTGGTAGGTGAAGTCTTCCTGGTTCTGAGTCTTCGCTTCGAACTGCTGGCCGTCGCTTTGAAGGATCTTGTTGTCGACTGGAACCTTCTTGGCGAAGCGTTCTCCGCTCACGTAGGTGAAGTCTTCCTGGTTCTGAGTCTTTGCTTCAAACTGCTGGCCGTCGCTTTGAAGGATCTTGTTGTCGACTGGAACCTTCTTGGCGAAGCGTTCTCCGCTCACGTAGGTGAAGTCTTCCTGGTTCTGAGTCTTTGCTTCGAACTGCTGGCCGTCGCTTTGAAGGATCTTGTTGTCGACTGGAACTTTCTTGACGTATCGCTCTCCGCCCACGTAGGTGAAGTCTTCCTGGTTCTGAGTCTTCGCTTCGAACTGCTGGCCGTCGCCTTGAAGGATCTTGTTGTCGACTGGAACCTTCTTGACGTATCGCTCTCCGCCCACGTAGGTGAAGTCTTCCTGGTTCTGAGTCTTCGCTTCGAACTGCTGGCCGTCGCCTTGAAGGATCTTGTTGTCGACTGGAACCTTCTTGACGTATCGCTCTCCGCCCACGTAGGTGAAGTCTTCCTGGTTCTGAGTCTTTGTTTCGAACTGCTGGCCGTCGCTTTGAAGGATCTTGTTGTCGACTGGAACTTTCTTGGCGAAGCGTTCTCCGCTTTGGTAGGTGAAGTCTTCCTGATTCTGAGTCTTCGCTTCGAACTGCTTGCCGTCGCCTTGAAGGATCTTGTTGTCGACTGGAACCTTCTTGACGTATCGCTCTCCGCCCACGTAGGTGAAGTCTTCCTGGTTCTGAGTCTTCGCTTCGAACTGCTGGCCGTCGCCTTGAAGGATCTTGTTGTCGACTGGAACCTTCTTGACGTATCGCTCTCCGCCCACGTAGGTGAAGTCTTCCTGGTTCTGAGTCTTCGCTTCGAACTGCTGGCCGTCGCTTTGAAGGATCTTGTTGTCGACTGGAACCTTCTTGACGTATCGCTCTCCGCCCACGTAGGTGAAGTCTTCCTGGTTCTGAGTCTTTGTTTCGAACTGCTGGCCGTCGCTTTGAAGGATCTTGTTGTCGACTGGAACTTTCTTGGCGAAGCGTTCTCCGCTTTGGTAGGTGAAGTCTTCCTGGTTCTGAGTCTTCGCTTCGAACTGCTGGCCGTCGTTTTGAAGGATCTTGTTGTCGACTGGAACCTTCTTGGCGAAGCGTTCTCCGCTCACGTAGGTGAAGTCTTCCTGGTTCTGAGTCTTTGCTTCAAACTGCTGGCCGTCGCTTTGAAGGATCTTGTTGTCGACTGGAACCTTCTTGGCGAAGCGTTCTCCGCTCACGTAGGTGAAGTCTTCCTGGTTCTGAGTCTTTGCTTCGAACTGCTGGCCGTCGCTTTGAAGGATCTTGTTGTCGACTGGAACTTTCTTGACGTATCGCTCTCCGCCCACGTAGGTGAAGTCTTCCTGGTTCTGAGTCTTCGCTTCGAACTGCTGGCCGTCGCCTTGAAGGATCTTGTTGTCGACTGGAACCTTCTTGACGTATCGCTCTCCGCCCACGTAGGTGAAGTCTTCCTGGTTCTGAGTCTTCGCTTCGAACTGCTGGCCGTCGCCTTGAAGGATCTTGTTGTCGACTGGAACCTTCTTGACGTATCGCTCTCCGCCCACGTAGGTGAAGTCTTCCTGGTTCTGAGTCTTTGTTTCGAACTGCTGGCCGTCGCTTTGAAGGATCTTGTTGTCGACTGGAACTTTCTTGGCGAAGCGTTCTCCGCTTTGGTAGGTGAAGTCTTCCTGATTCTGAGTCTTCGCTTCGAACTGCTTGCCGTCGCCTTGAAGGATCTTGTTGTCGACTGGAACCTTCTTGACGTATCGCTCTCCGCCCACGTAGGTGAAGTCTTCCTGGTTCTGAGTCTTCGCTTCGAACTGCTGGCCGTCGCCTTGAAGGATCTTGTTGTCGACTGGAACCTTCTTGACGTATCGCTCTCCGCCCACGTAGGTGAAGTCTTCCTGGTTCTGAGTCTTCGCTTCGAACTGCTGGCCGTCGCTTTGAAGGATCTTGTTGTCGACTGGAACCTTCTTGACGTATCGCTCTCCGCCCACGTAGGTGAAGTCTTCCTGGTTCTGAGTCTTTGTTTCGAACTGCTGGCCGTCGCTTTGAAGGATCTTGTTGTCGACTGGAACTTTCTTGGCGAAGCGTTCTCCGCTTTGGTAGGTGAAGTCTTCCTGGTTCTGAGTCTTCGCTTCGAACTGCTGGCCGTCGCTTTGAAGGATCTTGTTGTCGACTGGAACTTTCTTGGCGAAGCGTTCTCCGCTTTGGTAGGTGAAGTCTTCCTGGTTCTGAGTCTTTGCTTCAAACTGCTGGCCGTCGCTTTGAAGGATCTTGTTGTCGACTGGAACCTTCTTGGCGAAGCGTTCTCCGCTCACGTAGGTGAAGTCTTCCTGGTTCTGAGTCTTTGCTTCGAACTGCTGGCCGTCGCTTTGAAGGATCTTGTTGTCGACTGGAACTTTCTTGACGTATCGCTCTCCGCTCACGTAGGTGAAGTCTTCCTGGTTCTGAGTCTTTGCCTCGAACTGCTGGCCGTCGCTTTGAAGGATCTTGTTGTCGACTGGAACCTTCTTGGCGAAGCGTTCTCCGCTTTGGTAGGTGAAGTCTTCCTGGTTCTGAGTCTTCGCTTCGAACTGCTGGCCGTCGCTTTGAAGGATCTTGTTGTCGACTGGAACCTTCTTGGCGAAGCGTTCTCCGCTTTGGTAGGTGAAGTCTTCCTGGTTCTGAGTCTTTGCTTCAAACTGCTGGCCGTCGCTTTGAAGGATCTTGTTGTCGACTGGAACCTTCTTGGCGAAGCGTTCTCCGCTCACGTAGGTGAAGTCTTCCTGGTTCTGAGTCTTTGCTTCGAACTGCTGGCCGTCGCTTTGAAGGATCTTGTTGTCGACTGGAACTTTCTTGACGTATCGCTCTCCGCTCACGTAGGTGAAGTCTTCCTGGTTCTGAGTCTTTGCCTCGAACTGCTGGCCGTCGCTTTGAAGGATCTTGTTGTCGACTGGAACCTTCTTGGCGAAGCGTTCTCCGCTTTGGTAGGTGAAGTCTTCCTGGTTCTGAGTCTTTGCTTCAAACTGCTGGCCGTCGCTTTGAAGGATCTTGTTGTCGACTGGAACTTTCTTGGCGAAGCGTTCTCCGCTTTGGTAGGTGAAGTCTTCCTGGTTCTGAGTCTTCGCTTCGAACTGCTGGCCGTCGCTTTGAAGGATCTTGTTGTCGACTGGAACTTTCTTGGCGAAGCGTTCTCCGCTTTGGTAGGTGAAGTCTTCCTGGTTCTGAGTCTTCGCTTCGAACTGCTGGCCGTCGCTTTGAAGGATCTTGTTGTCGACTGGAACTTTCTTGGCGAAGCGTTCTCCGCTTTGGTAGGTGAAGTCTTCCTGGTTCTGAGTCTTTGCTTCGAACTGCTGGCCGTCGCTTTGAAGGATCTTGTTGTCGACTGGAACCTTCTTGACGTATCGCTCTCCGCTCACGTAGGTGAAGTCTTCCTGGTTCTGAGTCTTTGCTTCGAACTGCTGGCCGTCGCTTTGAAGGATCTTGTTGTCGACTGGAACCTTCTTGACGTATCGCTCTCCGCTCACGTAGGTGAAGTCTTCCTGGTTCTGAGTCTTTGCTTCGAACTGCTGGCCGTCGCTTTGAAGGATCTTGTTGTCGACTGGAACCTTCTTGACGTATCGCTCTCCGCTCACGTAGGTGAAGTCTTCCTGGTTCTGAGTCTTTGCTTCGAACTGCTGGCCGTCGCCTTGAAGGATCTTGTTGTCGACTGGAACCTTCTTGACGTATCGCTCTCCGCTCACGTAGGTGAAGTCTTCCTGGTTCTGAGTCTTTGCTTCGAACTGCTGGCCGTCGCTTTGAAGGATCTTGTTGTCGACTGGAACCTTCTTGACGTATCGCTCTCCGCTCACGTAGGTGAAGTCTTCCTGGTTCTGAGTCTTTGCTTCGAACTGCTGGCCGTCGCTTTGAAGGATTTTGTTGTCGACTGGAACCTTCTTGACGTATCGCTCTCCGCTCACGTAGGTGAAGTCTTCCTGGTTCTGAGTCTTTGCTTCGAACTGCTGGCCGTCGCCTTGAAGGATCTTGTTGTCGACTGGAACCTTCGTGACGTATCGCTCTCCGCTCACGTAGGTGAAGTCTTCCTGGTTCTGAGTCTTTGCTTCGAACTGCTGGCCGTCGCTTTGAAGGATCTTGTTGTCGACTGGAACCTTCTTGACGTATCGCTCTCCGCTCACGTAGGTGAAGTCTTCCTGGTTCTGAGTCTTTGCTTCGAATTGCTGGCCGTCGCTTTGAAGGATCTTGTTGTCGACTGGAACCTTCGTGACGTATCGCTCTCCGCTCACGTAGGTGAAGTCTTCCTGGTTCTGAGTCTTTGCTTCGAACTGCTGGCCGTCGCTTTGAAGGATCTTGTTGTCGACTGGAACCTTCTTGACGTATCGCTCTCCGCTCACGTAGGTGAAGTCTTCCTGGTTCTGAGTCTTTGCTTCGAACTGCTGGCCGTCGCTTTGAAGGATCTTGTTGTCGACTGGAACCTTCTTGACGTATCGCTCTCCGCTCACGTAGGTGAAGTCTTCCTGGTTCTGAGTCTTTGCTTCGAACTGCTGGCCGTCGCTTTGAAGGATCTTGTTGTCGACTGGAACCTTCTTGACGTATCGCTCTCCGCTCACGTAGGTGAAGTCTTCCTGGTTCTGAGTCTTTGCTTCGAACTGCTGGCCGTCGCCTTGAAGGATCTTGTTGTCGACTGGAACCTTCTTGACGTATCGCTCTCCGCTCACGTAGGTGAAGTCTTCCTGGTTCTGAGTCTTTGCTTCGAACTGCTGGCCGTCGCTTTGAAGGATCTTGTTGTCGACTGGAACCTTCTTGACGTATCGCTCTCCGCTCACGTAGGTGAAGTCTTCCTGGTTCTGAGTCTTTGCTTCGAACTGCTGGCCGTCGCTTTGAAGGATTTTGTTGTCGACTGGAACCTTCTTGACGTATCGCTCTCCGCTCACGTAGGTGAAGTCTTCCTGGTTCTGAGTCTTTGCTTCGAACTGCTGGCCGTCGCCTTGAAGGATCTTGTTGTCGACTGGAACCTTCGTGACGTATCGCTCTCCGCTCACGTAGGTGAAGTCTTCCTGGTTCTGAGTCTTTGCTTCGAACTGCTGGCCGTCGCTTTGAAGGATCTTGTTGTCGACTGGAACCTTCTTGACGTATCGCTCTCCGCTCACGTAGGTGAAGTCTTCCTGGTTCTGAGTCTTTGCTTCGAATTGCTGGCCGTCGCTTTGAAGGATCTTGTTGTCGACTGGAACCTTCGTGACGTATCGCTCTCCGCTCACGTAGGTGAAGTCTTCCTGGTTCTGAGTCTTTGCTTCGAACTGCTGGCCGTCGCTTTGAAGGATCTTGTTGTCGACTGGAACCTTCTTGACGTATCGCTCTCCGCTCACGTAGGTGAAGTCTTCCTGGTTCTGAGTCTTTGCTTCGAACTGCTGGCCGTCGCTTTGAAGGATCTTGTTGTCGACTGGAACCTTCTTGACGTATCGCTCTCCGCTCACGTAGGTGAAGTCTTCCTGGTTCTGAGTCTTTGCTTCGAACTGCTGGCCGTCGCCTTGAAGGATCTTGTTGTCGACTGGAACCTTCTTGACGTATCGCTCTCCGCTCACGTAGGTGAAGTCTTCCTGGTTCTGAGTCTTTGCTTCGAACTGCTGGCCGTCGCTTTGAAGGATCTTGTTGTCGACTGTAACCTTCTTGACGTATCGCTCTCCGCTCACGTAGGTGAAGTCTTCCTGGTTCTGAGTCTTTGCTTCGAACTGCTGGCCGTCGCTTTGAAGGATCTTGTTGTCGACTGGAACCTTCGTGACGTATCGCTCTCCGCTCACGTAGGTGAAATCTTCCTGGTTCTGAGTCTTTGCTTCGAACTGCTGGCCGTCGCCTTGAAGGATCTTGTTGTCGACTGGAACCTTCTTGACGTATCGCTCTCCGCTCACGTAGGTGAAGTCTTCCTGGTTCTGAGTCTTTGCTTCGAATTGCTGGCCGTCGCTTTGAAGGATCTTGTTGTCGACTGGAACCTTCGTGACGTATCGCTCTCCGCTCACGTAGGTGAAGTCTTCCTGGTTCTGAGTCTTTGCTTCGAACTGCTGGCCGTCGCTTTGAAGGATCTTGTTGTCGACTGGAACCTTCTTGACGTATCGCTCTCCGCTCACGTAGGTGAAGTCTTCCTGGTTCTGAGTCTTTGCTTCGAACTGCTGGCCGTCGCTTTGAAGGATCTTGTTGTCGACTGGAACCTTCTTGACGTATCGCTCTCCGCTCACGTAGGTGAAGTCTTCCTGGTTCTGAGTCTTTGCTTCGAACTGCTGGCCGTCGCTTTGAAGGATCTTGTTGTCGACTGGAACCTTCTTGACGTATCGCTCTCCGCTCACGTAGGTGAAGTCTTCCTGGTTCTGAGTCTTTGCTTCGAACTGCTGGCCGTCGCTTTGAAGGATCTTGTTGTCGACTGGAACTTTCTTGGCGAAGCGTTCTCCGCTTTGGTAGGTGAAGTCTTCCTGATTCTGAGTCTTTGCTTCGAACTGCTGGCCGTCGCCTTGAAGGATCTTGTTGTCGACTGGAACCTTCTTGACGTATCGCTCTCCGCTCACGTAGGTGAAATCTTCCTGATTCTGAGTCTTTGCTTCGAACTGCTGGCCGTCGCTTTGAAGGATCTTGTTGTCGACTGGAACCTTCTTGACGTATCGCTCTCCGCTCACGTAGGTGAAATCTTCCTGGTTCTGAGTCTTTGCTTCGAACTGCTGGCCGTCGCCTTGAAGGATCTTGTTGTCGACTGGAACCTTCTTGACGTATCGCTCTCCGCTCACGTAGGTGAAATCTTCCTGATTCTGAGTCTTTGCTTCGAACTGCTGGCCGTCGCCTTGAAGGATCTTGTTGTCGACTGGAACCTTCTTGACGTATCGCTCTCCGCTCACGTAGGTGAAGTCTTCCTGGTTCTGAGTCTTTGCTTCGAACTGCTGGCCGTCGCTTTGAAGGATCTTGTTGTCGACTGGAACCTTCTTGACGTATCGCTCTCCGCTCACGTAGGTGAAGTCTTCCTGGTTCTGAGTCTTTGCTTCGAACTGCTGGCCGTCGCTTTGAAGGATCTTGTTGTCGACTGGAACCTTCTTGACGTATCGCTCTCCGCTCACGTAGGTGAAGTCTTCCTGGTTCTGAGTCTTTGCTTCGAACTGCTGGCCGTCGCTTTGAAGGATCTTGTTGTCGACTGGAACCTTCGTGACGTATCGCTCTCCGCTCACGTAGGTGAAATCTTCCTGGTTCTGAGTCTTTGCTTCGAACTGCTGGCCGTCGCCTTGAAGGATCTTGTTGTCGACTGGAACCTTCTTGACGTATCGCTCTCCGCTCACGTAGGTGAAGTCTTCCTGGTTCTGAGTCTTTGCTTCGAACTGCTGGCCGTCGCTTTGAAGGATCTTGTTGTCGACTGGAACCTTCTTGACGTATCGCTCTCCTCTCACGTAGGTGAAGTCTTCCTGGTTCTGAGTCTTTGCTTCGAACTGCTGGCCGTCGCTTTGAAGGATCTTGTTGTCGACTGGAACCTTCTTGACGTATCGCTCTCCGCTCACGTAGGTGAAGTCTTCCTGGTTCTGAGTCTTTGCTTCGAACTGCTGGCCGTCGCTTTGAAGGATCTTGTTGTCGACTGGAACCTTCTTGACGTATCGCTCTCCGCTCACGTAGGTGAAGTCTTCCTGGTTCTGAGTCTTTGCTTCGAACTGCTGGCCGTCGCTTTGAAGGATCTTGTTGTCGACTGGAACCTTCTTGACGTATCGCTCTCCGCTCACGTAGGTGAAGTCTTCCTGGTTCTGAGTCTTTGCTTCGAACTGCTGGCCGTCGCTTTGAAGGATCTTGTTGTCGACTGGAACCTTCTTGACGTATCGCTCTCCGCTCACGTAGGTGAAGTCTTCCTGGTTCTGAGTCTTTGCTTCGAACTGCTGGCCGTCGCTTTGAAGGATCTTGTTGTCGACTGGAACCTTCTTGACGTATCGCTCTCCGCTCACGTAGGTGAAGTCTTCCTGGTTCTGAGTCTTTGCTTCGAACTGCTGGCCGTCGCTTTGAAGGATCTTGTTGTCGACTGGAACTTTCTTGGCGAAGCGTTCTCCGCTTTGGTAGGTGAAGTCTTCCTGGTTCTGAGTCTTTGCTTCGAACTGCTGGCCGTCGCCTTGAAGGATCTTGTTGTCGACTGGAACCTTCTTGGCGAAGCGTTCTCCGCTTTGGTAGGTGAAGTCTTCCTGGTTCTGAGTCTTTGCTTCGAACTGCTGGCCGTCGCCTTGAAGGATCTTGTTGTCGACTGGAACCTTCTTGGCGAAGCGTTCTCCGCTTTGGTAGGTGAAGTCTTCCTGGTTCTGAGTCTTTGCTTCGAACTGCTGGCCGTCGCCTTGAAGGATCTTGTTGTCGACTGGAACCTTCTTTGCGAAGCGTTCTACGCTTTGGTAGGTGAAGTCTTCCTGGTTCTGAGTCTTTGCTTCGAACTGCTGGCCGTCGCCTTGAAGGATCTTGTTGTCGACTGGAACCTTCTTGGCGAAGCGTTCTCCGCTTTGGTAGGTGAAGTCTTCCTGGTTCTGAGTCTTCGCTTCGAACTGCTTGCCGTCGCCTTGAAGGATCTTGTTGTCGACTGGAACCTTCTTGACGTATCGCTCTCCGCTCACGTAGGTGAAGTCTTCCTGGTTCTGAGTCTTTGCTTCGAACTGCTGGCCGTCGCTTTGAAGGATCTTGTTGTCGACTGGAACCTTCTTGACGTATCGCTCTCCGCTCACGTAGGTGAAGTCTTCCTGGTTCTGAGTCTTTGCTTCGAACTGCTGGCCGTCGCTTTGAAGGATCTTGTTGTCGACTGGAACCTTCTTGACGTATCGCTCTCCGCTCACGTAGGTGAAGTCTTCCTGGTTCTGAGTCTTTGCTTCGAACTGCTGGCCGTCGCTTTGAAGGATCTTGTTGTCGACTGGAACCTTCTTGACGTATCGCTCTCCGCTTACGTAGGTGAAGTCTTCCTGGTTCTGAGTCTTTGCCTCGAACTGCTGGCCGTCGCTTTGAAGGATCTTGTTGTCGACTGGAACCTTCTTGACGTATCGCTCTCCGCTCACGTAGGTGAAGTCTTCCTGGTTCTGAGTCTTTGCCTCGAACTGCTGGCCGTCGCTTTGAAGGATCTTGTTGTCGACTGGAACTTTCTTGGCGAAGCGTTCTCCGCTTTGGTAGGTGAAGTCTTCCTGGTTCTGAGTTTTTCCTTCGAACTGCTGGCCGTCGCTTTGAAGGATCTTGTTGTCGACTGGAACCTTCTTGGCGAAGCGTTCTCCGCTTTGGTAGGTGAAGTCTTCCTGGTTCTGAGTCTTTGCTTCGAACTGCTGGCCGTCGCCTTGAAGGATCTTGTTGTCGACTGGAACCTTCTTGGCGAAGCGTTCTCCGCTTTGGTAGGTGAAGTCTTCCTGGTTCTGAGTCTTTGCTTCGAACTGCTGGCCGTCGCTTTGAAGGATCTTGTTGTCGACTGGAACCTTCTTGACGTATCGCTCTCCTCTCACGTAGGTGAAGTCTTCCTGGTTCTGAGTCTTTGCTTCGAACTGCTGGCCGTCGCTTTGAAGGATCTTGTTGTCGACTGGAACCTTCTTGACGTATCGCTCTCCGCTCACGTAGGTGAAGTCTTCCTGGTTCTGAGTCTTTGCTTCGAACTGCTGGCCGTCGCTTTGAAGGATCTTGTTGTCGACTGGAACTTTCTTGGCGAAGCGTTCTCCGCTTTGGTAGGTGAAGTCTTCCTGGTTCTGAGTCTTTGCCTCGAACTGCTGGCCGTCGCTTTGAAGGATCTTGTTGTCGACTGGAACTTTCTTGGCGAAGCGTTCTCCGCTTTGGTAGGTGAAGTCTTCCTGGTTCTGAGTCTTTGCTTCGAACTGCTGGCCGTCGCCTTGAAGGATCTTGTTGTCGACTGGAACCTTCTTGGCGAAGCGTTCTCCGCTTTGGTAGGTGAAGTCTTCCTGGTTCTGAGTCTTTGCTTCGAACTGCTGGCCGTCGCCTTGAAGGATCTTGTTGTCGACTGGAACCTTCTTTGCGAAGCGTTCTACGCTTTGGTAGGTGAAGTCTTCCTGGTTCTGAGTCTTTGCTACGAACTGCTGGCCGTCGCCTTGAAGGATCTTGTTGTCGACTGGAACCTTCTTGGCGAAGCGTTCTCCGCTTTGGTAGGTGAAGTCTTCCTGGTTCTGAGTCTTTGCTTCGAACTGCTGGCCGTCGCCTTGAAGGATCTTGTTGTCGACTGGAACCTTCTTTGCGAAGCGTTCTACGCTTTGGTAGGTGAAGTCTTCCTGGTTCTGAGTCTTTGCTTCGAATTGCTGGCCGTCGCCTTGAAGGATCTTGTTGTCGACTGGAACCTTCTTGGCGAAGCGTTCTCCGCTTTGGTAGGTGAAGTCTTCCTGATTCTGAGTCTTCGCTTCGAACTGCTGGCCGTCGCTTTGAAGAATCTTGTTGTCGACTGGAACTTTCTTGGCGAAGCGTTCTCCGCTTTGGTAGGTGAAGTCTTCCTGATTCTGAGTCTTTGCTTCGAACTGCTGGCCGTCGCCTTGAAGGATCTTGTTGTCGACTGGAACCTTCTTGACGTATCGCTCTCCGCTCACGTAGGTGAAGTCTTCCTGGTTCTGAGTCTTTGCCTCGAACTGCTGGCCGTCGCTTTGAAGGATCTTGTTGTCGACTGGAACCTTCTTGACGTATCGCTCTCCGCTCACGTAGGTGAAGTCTTCCTGGTTCTGAGTCTTTGCTTCGAACTGCTGGCCGTCGCTTTGAAGGATCTTGTTGTCGACTGGAACCTTCTTGGCGAAGCGTTCTCCGCTTTGGTAGGTGAAGTCTTCCTGGTTCTGAGTCTTTGCTTCGAACTGCTGGCCGTCGCTTTGAAGGATCTTGTTGTCGACTGGAACCTTCTTGACGTATCGCTCTCCGCTCACGTAGGTGAAGTCTTCCTGGTTCTGAGTCTTTGCTTCGAACTGCTGGCCGTCGCCTTGAAGGATCTTGTTGTCGACTGGAACTTTCTTGGCGAAGCGTTCTCCGCTTTGGTAGGTGAAGTCTTCCTGGTTCTGAGTCTTTGCTTCGAACTGCTGGCCGTCGCCTTGAAGGATCTTGTTGTCGACTGGAACCTTCTTGGCGAAGCGTTCTCCGCTTTGGTAGGTGAAGTCTTCCTGGTTCTGAGTCTTTGCTTCGAACTGCTGGCCGTCGCCTTGAAGGATCTTGTTGTCGACTGGAACCTTCTTGGCGAAGCGTTCTCCGCTTTGGTAGGTGAAGTCTTCCTGGTTCTGAGTCTTTGCTTCGAACTGCTGGCCGTCGCTTTGAAGGATCTTGTTGTCGACTGGAACCTTCTTGACGTATCGCTCTCCGCTCACGTAGGTGAAGTCTTCCTGGTTCTGAGTCTTTGCTTCGAACTGCTGGCCGTCGCCTTGAAGGATCTTGTTGTCGACTGGAACTTTCTTGGCGAAGCGTTCTCCGCTTTGGTAGGTGAAGTCTTCCTGGTTCTGAGTCTTTGCTTCGAACTGCTGGCCGTCGCCTTGAAGGATCTTGTTGTCGACTGGAACCTTCTTGGCGAAGCGTTCTCCGCTTTGGTAGGTGAAGTCTTCCTGGTTCTGAGTCTTTGCTTCGAACTGCTGGCCGTCGCCTTGAAGGATCTTGTTGTCGACTGGAACTTTCTTGGCGAAGCGTTCTCCGCTTTGGTAGGTGAAGTCTTCCTGGTTCTGAGTCTTTGCTTCGAACTGCTGGCCGTCGCCTTGAAGGATCTTGTTGTCGACTGGAACTTTCTTGGCGAAGCGTTCTCCGCTTTGGTAGGTGAAGTCTTCCTGGTTCTGAGTCTTTGCTTCGAACTGCTGGCCGTCGCTTTGAAGGATCTTGTTGTCGACTGGAACCTTCTTGACGTATCGCTCTCCGCTCACGTAGGTGAAGTCTTCCTGGTTCTGAGTCTTTGCCTCGAACTGCTGGCCGTCGCCTTGAAGGATCTTGTTGTCGACTGGAACCTTCTTGACGTATCGCTCTCCGCTCACGTAGGTGAAGTCTTCCTGGTTCTGAGTCTTTGCCTCGAACTGCTGGCCGTCGCCTTGAAGGATCTTGTTGTCGACTGGAACCTTCTTGGCGAAGCGTTCTCCGCTTTGGTAGGTGAAGTCTTCCTGGTTCTGAGTCTTTGCTTCGAACTGCTGGCCGTCGCCTTGAAGGATCTTGTTGTCGACTGGAACTTTCTTGGCGAAGCGTTCTCCGCTTTGGTAGGTGAAGTCTTCCTGATTCTGAGTCTTCGCTTCGAACTGCTTGCCGTCGCCTTGAAGGATCTTGTTGTCGACTGGAACCTTCTTGACATATCGCTCTCCGCTCACGTAGGTGAAGTCTTCCTGGTTCTGAGTCTTTGCCTCGAACTGCTGGCCGTCGCCTTGAAGGATCTTGTTGTCGACTGGAACTTTCTTGGCGAAGCGTTCTCCGCTTTGGTAGGTGAAGTCTTCCTGATTCTGAGTCTTCGCTTCGAACTGCTTGCCGTCGCCTTGAAGGATCTTGTTGTCGACTGGAACCTTCTTGACATATCGCTCTCCGCTCACGTAGGTGAAGTCTTCCCGGTTCTGAGTCTTTGCCTCGAACTGCTGGCCGTCGCTTTGAAGGATCTTGTTGTCGACTGGAACCTTCTTGGCGAAGCGTTCTCCGCTTTGGTAGGTGAAGTCTTCCTGGTTCTGAGTCTTTGCTTCGAACTGCTGGCCGTCGCCTTGAAGGATCTTGTTGTCGACTGGAACTTTCTTGGCGAAGCGTTCTCCGCTTTGGTAGGTGAAGTCTTCCTGATTCTGAGTCTTTGCTTCGAACTGCTGGCCGTCGCCTTGAAGGATCTTGTTGTCGACTGGAACCTTCTTGACGTATCGCTCTCCGCTCACGTAGGTGAAGTCTTCCTGGTTCTGAGTCTTTGCCTCGAACTGCTGGCCGTCGCTTTGAAGGATCTTGTTGTCGACTGGAACCTTCTTGACGTATCGCTCTCCGCTCACGTAGGTGAAGTCTTCCTGGTTCTGAGTCTTTGCTTCGAACTGCTGGCCGTCGCTTTGAAGGATCTTGTTGTCGACTGGAACCTTCTTGACGTATCGCTCTCCGCTCACGTAGGTGAAGTCTTCCTGGTTCTGAGTCTTTGCCTCGAACTGCTGGCCGTCGCTTTGAAGGATCTTGTTGTCGACTGGAACCTTCTTGACGTATCGCTCTCCGCTCACGTAGGTGAAGTCTTCCTGGATCTGAGTCTTTGCCTCGAACTGCTGGCCGTTGCCTTGAAGGATCTTGTTGTCGACTGGAACCTTCTTGACGTATTGCTCTCCGCTCACGTAGGTGAAGTCTTCCTGGTTCTGAGTCTTTGCTTCGAACTGCTGGCCGTCGCTTTGAAGAATCTTGTTGTCGACTGGAACTTTCTTGGCGAAGCGTTCTCCGCTTTGGTAGGTGAAGTCTTCCTGATTCTGAGTCTTCGCTTCGAACTGCTTGCCGTCGCCTTGAAGGATCTTGTTGTCGACTGGAACCTTCTTGGCGAAGCGTTCTCCGCTTTGGTAGGTGAAGTCTTCCTGGTTCTGAGTCTTTGCTTCGAACTGCTGGCCGTCGCTTTGAAGGATCTTGTTGTCGACTGGAACCTTCTTGACGTATCGCTCTCCGCTCACGTAGGTGAAGTCTTCCTGGTTCTGAGTCTTTGCTTCGAACTGCTGGCCGTCGCCTTGAAGGATCTTGTTGTCGACTGGAACTTTCTTGGCGAAGCGTTCTCCGCTTTGGTAGGTGAAGTCTTCCTGGTTCTGAGTCTTTGCTTCGAACTGCTGGCCGTCGCCTTGAAGGATCTTGTTGTCGACTGGAACCTTCTTGGCGAAGCGTTCTCCGCTTTGGTAGGTGAAGTCTTCCTGGTTCTGAGTCTTTGCTTCGAACTGCTGGCCGTCGCCTTGAAGGATCTTGTTGTCGACTGGAACTTTCTTGGCGAAGCGTTCTCCGCTTTGGTAGGTGAAGTCTTCCTGGTTCTGAGTCTTTGCTTCGAACTGCTGGCCGTCGCTTTGAAGGATCTTGTTGTCGACTGGAACCTTCTTGACGTATCGCTCTCCGCTCACGTAGGTGAAGTCTTCCTGGTTCTGAGTCTTTGCCTCGAACTGCTGGCCGTCGCCTTGAAGGATCTTGTTGTCGACTGGAACCTTCTTGACGTATCGCTCTCCGCTCACGTAGGTGAAGTCTTCCTGGTTCTGAGTCTTTGCCTCGAACTGCTGGCCGTCGCCTTGAAGGATCTTGTTGTCGACTGGAACCTTCTTGGCGAAGCGTTCTCCGCTTTGGTAGGTGAAGTCTTCCTGGTTCTGAGTCTTTGCTTCGAACTGCTGGCCGTCGCTTTGAAGGATCTTGTTGTCGACTGGAACCTTCTTGACGTATCGCTCTCCGCTCACGTAGGTGAAGTCTTCCTGGTTCTGAGTCTTTGCTTCGAACTGCTGGCCGTCGCCTTGAAGGATCTTGTTGTCGACTGGAACTTTCTTGGCGAAGCGTTCTCCGCTTTGGTAGGTGAAGTCTTCCTGGTTCTGAGTCTTTGCTTCGAACTGCTGGCCGTCGCCTTGAAGGATCTTGTTGTCGACTGGAACCTTCTTGGCGAAGCGTTCTCCGCTTTGGTAGGTGAAGTCTTCCTGGTTCTGAGTCTTTGCTTCGAACTGCTGGCCGTCGCCTTGAAGGATCTTGTTGTCGACTGGAACTTTCTTGGCGAAGCGTTCTCCGCTTTGGTAGGTGAAGTCTTCCTGGTTCTGAGTCTTTGCTTCGAACTGCTGGCCGTCGCCTTGAAGGATCTTGTTGTCGACTGGAACTTTCTTGGCGAAGCGTTCTCCGCTTTGGTAGGTGAAGTCTTCCTGGTTCTGAGTCTTTGCTTCGAACTGCTGGCCGTCGCTTTGAAGGATCTTGTTGTCGACTGGAACTTTCTTGGCGAAGCGTTCTCCGCTTTGGTAGGTGAAGTCTTCCTGGTTCTGAGTCTTTGCTTCGAACTGCTGGCCGTCGCCTTGAAGGATCTTGTTGTCGACTGGAACTTTCTTGGCGAAGCGTTCTCCGCTTTGGTAGGTGAAGTCTTCCTGGTTCTGAGTCTTTGCTTCGAACTGCTGGCCGTCGCTTTGAAGGATCTTGTTGTCGACTGGAACCTTCTTGACGTATCGCTCTCCGCTCACGTAGGTGAAGTCTTCCTGGTTCTGAGTCTTTGCCTCGAACTGCTGGCCGTCGCCTTGAAGGATCTTGTTGTCGACTGGAACCTTCTTGACGTATCGCTCTCCGCTCACGTAGGTGAAGTCTTCCTGGTTCTGAGTCTTTGCCTCGAACTGCTGGCCGTCGCCTTGAAGGATCTTGTTGTCGACTGGAACCTTCTTGGCGAAGCGTTCTCCGCTTTGGTAGGTGAAGTCTTCCTGGTTCTGAGTCTTTGCTTCGAACTGCTGGCCGTCGCCTTGAAGGATCTTGTTGTCGACTGGAACTTTCTTGGCGAAGCGTTCTCCGCTTTGGTAGGTGAAGTCTTCCTGATTCTGAGTCTTCGCTTCGAACTGCTTGCCGTCGCCTTGAAGGATCTTGTTGTCGACTGGAACCTTCTTGACATATCGCTCTCCGCTCACGTAGGTGAAGTCTTCCTGGTTCTGAGTCTTTGCTTCGAACTGCTGGCCGTCGCTTTGAAGAATCTTGTTGTCGACTGGAACTTTCTTGGCGAAGCGTTCTCCGTATTGGTAGGTGAAGTCTTCCTGATTCTGAGTCTTCGCTTCGAACTGCTTGCCGTCGCCTTGAAGGATCTTGTTGTCGACTGGAACCTTCTTGACGTATCGCTCTCCGCTCACGTAGGTGAAGTCTTCCTGGTTCTGAGTCTTTGCTTCGAACTGCTGGCCGTCGCTTTGAAGGATCTTGTTGTCGATTGGAACCTTGTTGTAGACTGAAGCTGAGCTGTTTCTTTTCGTTTCTTTCTTGTGTTTTGAAGATTCTTGTGTATTAAACGACACAGCTCTCCGCTCATTATTTGGTTTGGTTTCTGTTTGATTAATCGGTCGATGAGTTCTTTTCTGTTCGTCATCAAAAAACCCGATGTGGTTTTTCAGTGTGGATTGGTTTTTCTGAGAGGTGAAGCGAGTACCACCACACAGGTTCAAAGCGGTTTCTCCTGTTTTAGATGTTTCTGCTCTCTTTTTTGATGTTATGCTCATTGATGGTAAATGTGTCTGATACAACGCATCTTGAACTGTAGTTTGACGATTGCGTTTCCGCTCGTTTTCTGATAGCTTCGCCGTTTTACGATCAGTTTGTATGGCGGGTAGCTGGAATTTCGAAATAACTTCAGACTCGGTTTGTTTGCAGCTCACACTTGTTTTCTCGATTCGGCTATCTGCTTGTGTTTTTTGAACTATCGCTTGTTTTCTACGTTCTCCTTGAGATTGATAAGCATCACGGGTCTCACTTGTTGCAGAAACCCTAGAACCGTATGTTGCTGAACTATTTCTTCCACTCGTTGTGAATGAGACACCATCAGTCTGCTGTCTAGTTGCCGATGTTTTAGTCGTTCGCTCGTGATTTTTGTATTCAGTCTGAAGTTTCCAGGTTTGTGTTTCTTTTAATGGGCTCGTTTACCTGAGTGGTGGTTTTTTCGAGAAACTGGTATGAGTAGCCATCGTCGAGTTTAAAACTGCTTGCATTCCTATCGTGCGGACATTTGTGACGCCTGCAGATTGTTTTCTCTTTTTTTCTTGTTAGCTTCTCACAAACCCGCATGTGCATATCTGGCAGATGCACTTGGCTCCGTGAGGCATTCAGAAAATCTACAAAACAAGCCATTTACAGAAAAAGTTTGGAAAAACCCAATCGTTCTAAGTTTAACGTCAAATAACGTAAGCAAAGAGGGTTAGAACCAGGTAATGACATGATAAGGAGAAAAAATGTTGCAAATTGTTGACTAAAAGCGCATTAGTGTGCCAAATAAACACTTTCTTAAACATGAAAGAATTCAAGAACATAACTTTGTTGTTGAACAAAAAGACCATAAGTCAAGATAAGCAGTGCGAACTTCCAATGTCAAGCATTGCAATTTTTTTGGAATTTTTCGGATTTAATAGGAATATTTCGCCGAACTCGAAAGTTCTATTAGCAGTTCACATGAAAATTCAATACTTTTCCTGGAAAGTTAAACCTAGTGTGAGTATCAAAACTTCTCAGAGAAAAAAAAACGAGAAAGGAGGCAGAATGCAAAATGTGAGAGGAAAAGGAAGAAGAGAAAAATCCACTGCTCGCGACTAATATGAGGAAGCTCAAAACAAGCTAAAAACAAGCCGAACAACAAAATATACGAATGGAATTGACGAGTCACATAAACTTCCCGCGTGCGTTGCTAGGAGCCGCTTGATTGGCTGCCTACTTTTCTTTTCGCTTTATACTTTTCCCTCAAAGGTTGCACTTTTTCTATGAAGATTTTTAAAACAACTTTTGTGATGAAATTCGCAAATGTTAATGCTTTTCGCGGTCATTGTATAGTGAACAGAAAAAAAACCTTTCACAAAAAACAACTTCAACCACAAAATCGCTTCAGAAATTAAACGAAGGCCGCGTGCAAAATCGTTTTCACTTTTCACTACTTAACGACGAGTAGAGTTGGGAAACCTCGTGTTTTTTAATGTTTTTCCCTTTTTTTTCACAAAAAAACTTGCGGTTTCGATTCAAAGGTTCAAAATGTAAAAACGAAGTGACAAGAAAAGTTTCATTTTTTAACACAACCTCAGAAAAATATCACAAGTTTTGAGGAGACTAGATTTTTCGCATAAACTGACGTAAAAGATTTTGAGAAATAGTTACCAGCAAAGTGAGAAAGAAACTAGAAATTTTTTGATCACAGAGTTCTTAAGTGAAATGATAAAGTTCAATAAGAGGAAGAATCGAGCGTGAGAATATAACTATATATATTTATCACATTGGAACCAGCCTTCAAGTACACGAATAGATTTTCTATTCTCAGCGATATTATACAATTTCAAGAGAGGAATGCACACCATGTACATTTTGTGGTTGTCCATCAACCCGCCATTGTTCCAAACGCTCACGTCTAGGGTTCGCGAAGGAAGAAGGTTTGCAGGGAAACCTTCATAAGTAAGCTGCAAACCTTTTACGTTTTCGGAGGTGTTCCGGAAATTAAACACGCCACCTCTTGATTGAATGTTGGATGTTGGGTGGCTCGCACCACCTGCGTTTTTCGTTTCGAATAGTTTTGTAGATCGCCTCGCACATAAGTTTTGACGTAAGGGTCGGGAGGTTGGCCGGTTTGCAACGCAGCTATATTTTTGACATGACCTTCAAATTTTAAGCTACACAACAAAAACAACTCGCATTCAATTTACCGATGAACACGCTGAGCACTTCCTTGACGCTGTTGTACTGAATTTTGAGGTAAATCTGACAATCTAGTGATGGCAAGTCCGGGAAGTCAACGTACGTGTCGCACTTGTTATCACGTAAAATAGAATGAAAGAACGTGTAAACCAAATCGCACTGAAAAAAACGGTTTTTTTAACACTCATCTTCTGTTTGAAAACAAATTCTCAAAATGGATTCCAGGTTATAATAAAATATTGTTAGTTCAAATCTATCTGAAATTGTAGTATTAACCATTTTTCACTTACATGACAAATCTCATCAATCTGACGGAACAAGTAGATGAGAAAATGTTGAACGTCAATCATTCGCTTTTGAGCAACGGCTCTAACGTTTGAGCGCATGTTTGAAGAGGTGCTCAACGAAACCGACAGTGTTGGGAATCTGAGAAAACAAACTATTTGGAATAATACATCAATCATCCTTACCTGGTGCGCAATTTCGAATGAAGCTCTTCGAATTCGGAAAATGATCGATAAATATATGAAGGGACAGCTACATTCTTGCGATGAACTTCAATTTTGTACAGCTGAAAAGAAACCAAATGAGTATTGGATAAGTTCTGGTTAAGTTCAACTAACATAAATTTTGTTCGGAATAAACCGTTTTTCAAACGTCACAATAGTGACTTTCTGAATTCGTCCATCCATTTTTTCCCTGTAACAAAAACCTTAAGCTTCATTGAGGAATTAGAACCCACGTGAACAACTCGGGAACAAAGCTGAGTTTGTTTTCATCCCGTTTTGAAAAACTGGAACTGGATGACATGAATTGAGCAAATGTATGTGCCACAAAGTTCAATCGAACAAAGGTGCTTTTCAGCGAGTTTTGAATCAATTCAGTGAATTGAACAGTGGCATCGGTTTCCGTTAAATCCAACATCAAATTTTTTTCGACAAAAGCGATCGATTCTATGTTGATACCGGGAATGTCGGAGCAGGCCATCTAAAGAATACTTTTTTAGAAAACCAGAAACTTTTCGTATTCTTCTACTGACAATGCGAAGAAGATTGGTTAGCGTGCTCTTGTTCCTTCTCAAAAAGTTAAATGCTTTGCAACAATAGTCAATAAACTTGTGATAATATGGTGTTTGCGATTTTCCACCATTAATCACGTAGAACATTTCGGAGGTGAAAACGAACGGTACTCGATCTCTGGAAAAATGATAATAAACAGTGCACACGAGGAAGGAACATGCCTTCTGAACCCTGCGGCCGTTTGCCAATCACCCATGTATTTTCCGAAATCGATATGGAAAACATGACCATTTTTGGTGAAAAGAATATTGTCGTTGTGACGGTCACCGATTCCCAGAACATAAGTAACAATACACCATCCAGCACAGGAGCGAATGAAATTCTCAAGTGCTTCTTTGTATGTAAACTCATCGCTGTTATGTTTCATGAGCCATTTCCGCAAAACTTCGTCGTTCAGAACTCCACGAAGACCGTCTTCTTTTTGAATTTCGAGAAGAGTGGCGCAGTTAAGCACTAATTCTCCCATGCCGCGGCGATAACCGACTGGCATCACTCGGAATGTGATGATACGCAAATCCAACCCGTTTGACTTCCAAATTCTGTCCATTTCGTTCACCATCTTCATCACAAATGCATCTTGTCGCATGTCATCGTCTCGCTTGTGAATGATCGAATAGTTCGAGTTGATACCACGGAATACAATTTTCAAGGGTTTCGCATTGGAGTTGAAGATATTACATTCCTCGATTCTCACACCAGTACAATCGAAAGCGGGACAAATTGGCAACCGCACTCGGTTTTGTAGCAGTTGCGCATCTAACAACCCCAAACGCGTTCTCAAACGATTCAATCTATCGTATTCCGAATCTCCACTTCTTGACCGTAATTCATCTTGAATTGAGTCCAATTCATTGAGAAGATCGTGTTGAAGTTTGATGTCTTTCCTCAGGTTATAGTCCTCGTGCTCGTCAACTATCTTTTTTTGAAGATGTTGGCAACGAACAGCATATGGCAAATCATCCACTGCGGTGTGATCGACTCTTTGTTGCAACTGCCTAAACCAATTTCATGGACTTCTAGAACATTGATTTGGTGTTTTACCAATAGATTTCGAATGCGAAATCCAAACTGACTGACGCCAGCTCAAGAATGAATTTTGCCAATGTAGAATTTTCGTATAGCTCGAAACGAAGCGCTTCGATAAACTGTGGGATTGTGTGATATAAAAAATCCGTAGAGCCCAAAGCTAGCGATTGAACAGCGTGTTCTCGAATTTTTTCATCCGGGTATCTGTAATGAGTGTCCGCATTATATTTTTTTCTTGATTTTCAACAGACTGTGGTAGTAGCAGTTGCATGGCAGTTTCTGGTCTTAGCGGTGCCCATTCTTCCAGAATCTGATAAACTCTCATCACAAATCCGAAACTCCAATCTTGCAGAGAAGATAAAACGAGAGGTAGCGCATCAGGTTGGCTGGTAAGATGCAATCGTTTCTGCCAAATCAAATCTTGATCGTCTTGCTCAAGTTTTGACGAGTCTTGGTTCTCGATCAACTCCAAAAGGTATTCTTGGGTTTCAACGTCGAGAGTCGAGAAGTCTTGAGGTATACACTGCATATCGATCACCACATTTGGGAAGAATATCTCGCAATCCCACACTTTGAAACTCATAATCAAAATGGGATCTCTTGCATTCTTGATGTACGGATATGGTCCAAAAGGTTTCACCATCGGTTGTTTTTTGAGAATAGTGAGTGGCAAGAACAAAGGTCCCTGGCGCATAAATCTGAATTCGGATATTGGATGAGGAAGATAACTTTTGAAAAACTGACAAATTTTCATCATACAAAGGAACCGAACAGTATCCCAGCATCACAGTATCATGACTGTTTTCGATGCCTGCACCAGCCTGGTTCGGGGTCCCATTCCGAAGTGTTCCACTAATTGACACAACAATTCGAGTTTCACGTGGATAAGTGCACAGGTTGAGCCTAGTGAAACGAGCCTGAAATGCGATACCTTTGAGGCAGTTATGAGTTGAATCTTACATAGAGATCCAATGGGATTCTCGGGAAAAACTGATCCATTTTGATGCATTTCGGTATTTTGTTGCTGTGGATATCAAGAACTTGTGTACCATAATAAAGATCCACAGACATATAGAACTCCGAATAATCTCTTGTCCAATTCTCCGGCACGGAATGCACAGAGTTTAGCATGATTTGCAGATGATCCATTTTGGATAGCACTTCCACTTTGGGTTTTGTACAAGGTTGGAGAGGCGGCAATTTGTGACGACTGACTGTACATCTGCAGTAGATTTCCAGAAAAGAGTGCACTTCTCGCAGAAAATCGTTTCGATGATGGGCCAACTGATCTTCTGTCGTGGCAGTCAAGTATTTCTGCATTTCGTTGTACATTTTCTCTGGAACAATGCCGTGTAAGCATTTGCAGAACATCATCACCACTTGTTTCACTTTCTGCGATGTCTGAGATACTGAAAAAAACTGTGATTTTGAAGTTGTCTGTTTGAAAAATGTCAACTTACGTTTCAATGTTGACCCATCGTTGAAAGCCATTTCGTACTGCGCCATTTCTGAAGCAAGGTGACCGAAAGCGTTATCAACGTCTTCTTTATCCACGACAGTTGAATAACGTACTTGACCCCTAAAAGCGGAAGAGTAATGTTTCTGATTGAAACTTTGGGAAAAAAAACTGACTTCATTTCATTCCAGGAATCTACCATGTGCTCATAAATCCGTGGCTGCGTCTCGAACACTCCAACTTCCAGTTTGACATCCTCGCCGTTCAAAAGGCAGTGCCCAGTGTACAAATTCGATCCTAGTTGGCTGTCTTTAGCCAAAAACTGATTCAAGCCGTAGATCTGAAACGTATAGAAAAAGTAGACAAAGAGCGAATAGAAATTCTCTGCAAGTGCATGATCACAAGAGTGACGTGCGTTCCACAACAATTAAAGGATTCTGTCAGCGTACAACTTTGGAATGGCAGCTTGGAAACAGGTCATTGGTGTAGAAAAGAATAGGTAAACACCACATGGACTGTCTGACTGACCTTCAAACCATATTCTTTGTTGTCCGCTAAATTCAACTCAAAAGAAGATAATGCTTGAGCGGTAATTATATCCATTGACTGCTCGATGTCACAAATCATAGCTTTGCCGTTTCGGTCATTCCCTTGCCATCTGAACAAGAAGTTTACGTATTTTTAGTGTGCACGACCACGTTGAACGTACCCAAAGTCTTTGTAGACAATAACCTTCACTGTAGCAGCCGTTGTTGTCATGTAGTCAACTGTGGGTGCAATGAAGAACATCGGAGCCTTCTTCCGACGAATCAGCTGTTTCTTGCATAACTGTTCTACCTGCTCTTCGAGGACATCTTGACAGTCAGTCAAACAAAACACGGCAGCCGGAAACTCAATCCGGTTGGGTTTTGATAGTTCTTTCACATCTTCAAAACGTTTCGGTTCTACAAAAGATCGCTGGTCTACAAAAGTTTCGAAACACTAAAGAACAAACCATCAACAGGCTTTGAAGCGTGTATTTGAACAGCTGGCATAGAATCATTAGAAGTGAAGGATTCCGACGTGAAAAGAGGATCGAACTCTCTTCGCAGCTGAAAAATTTGCGATAGTAGTTTCGGAATCAACTGTGATTTAATTGGGAAAAACTGAATAATATAGCCAGAAAGAACGACCAAACACTCCCAATTAGGTTGCGGCAATGACAGATTTTCTATCTATCTGATTCGATTATTTTGCCTTCCTTCGAACTACGAAAAGAAAATAACGTTTACCTCATCGAGCGAGACAATAGAAGGATCGTCAATGTCTGTCCCACTCAAATCGATCAAATCGCCGTTCAATAAAGCGCCGTAGGAAGAATTCATGTTGAGCATTACATAAGGAACGTACAAGTGCGTAAGCGGCTGGTATTGAATGCTGGAATAAGATTCATAGGGGTTTTCTTAAAGCCTTTCTCTAACCTATGATCATGATTTGGTGTTGAATCAGTTGTTGAGCTGAAGCTCGTCTCGAATGGTTTGATCGCTGAAATACAACTTCTCATTCGTGTTTCTGGTTGCATTCATACGTGACAGATTTTGACTATCTGCAACCGAGAAATTCGGCACAGAGTGACGAGCAGGTGTCGAGGAAATCGGAGATTTGTGAAAGTTTGGGAAACTTTGAACTGGTGACTGTGGTTCCCGGTTGATTCTTGGTGGAATAGGTGGTGGTGTATACTGCCGGTCCTGCAGAACTGAAACAAGGAAACAATGAGCGGGGAACTACCAAACCGAACTGTTAAACTAACGCGCAACAGATGGACTTGGTGGAAATTTGTAGTGGTTTGGCTTGGGAGGTCTGGGAGGCGGCGGCAGCTGATGAGGTTCGTGCCAGTATGAGTAAAAGTTCCGAGGATACGATTGAGAACATGGCAGGTGTCCTACATTCGATCCAGTGCCGTTGTGTGCAAAGTTGAATCCAGAAGAGTTCGTTGGAAAGTTATTGATGGGACTGAAAATATGAGTCAGCTGATGTTTTTATTTGGTTGTGATAAGAAACGAACTAACACAGCGGAAGAGGTTGTTGCACTGTTATTCTCGAACAGCTGTCTGATCTGATTGATCTTCCGCTGTCTAGCTGGTTCGTCGGGAGACTCGAAACGAATCAAGTCAGTGTCGTTGGACCGAAGATCTTGTTCTTCTTTAAAAGTTTTTCTGAAAAATAATGACTCATATGAAAAGATAACAAAGCATCAATAATATCAAAAGATGTCTAGAGTCAGGTGTCACTTTACAAAACTCACTTTGAAATCTCAATGGCGAGCTGCAGCTCTTCATCGTCGCTCATCGCTTTCTACGTCGCCCCCAGCTCCACTTCTGAAAGTATTGAAATGACTGATCGTGTTTTTCTCTCAACAGTAACTAAGAATCAACCCGAAAATGATTGATTAGGGTATCGATTTTTCGGAAAAGAAGTGTGTTTCTCAATGAAACATTTGAGCACAAAACTACAGAACAGAAAATGAGAAAATGAATGCAGGCTCTGTTTTTACCTTGAATAATAACGAGAAACCTACTAACGCGGACAAACAGTGTGCAAACACCGGAACGCAAAACCACAGACATTCCGGCCTTTGCAATCGGACAATTAGACACGCGAGTAATTTGCTGGGAAAATACCTTTTCTAACACTTTAAATGGTTCATTTTCCAAAATCAAAATCTTTTGAAACTTGCTGAAGGCTGCGGTAGATAATTTTTTAGATAAAAGATAGATGCGAAGGCTGTTTAATATGATTTATTTTTGATTAAGAAAATCCCTGAATGTGAGAAAAAGACAATCCTGATTGAGTAGATCATAATTTCTAATCGCATTCAAAATTATCTAGAACTTCTTGTATCCAGCGCTGGCAGATGGTCCGGTAGCATAGGCCGGTGGTGGTGGTGGTGGCTGAACATATCCTCCAGCGGCAGCTTGCACTGGTTCCGGCTCAGCAACAACGGTTTGTTGGTACGTAGCTGGAGCTGGTTGCGGCTGGTAAGTTTGGACTGGAGCAGTTTGATAACCCTGAAAGTGCTTTGGTTTATCACTAGTTTTTTTCAAACCATTCTTACGGAGGCTGGTTGAGCGTAGACTGGGCGTGGGGCGGAATAAGACTGAACTTGGTAGGCTGGAGCTTGATAGGCTGGAGCTTGATAGGCTGGAGCTTGATAGGCTGGAGCTTGGTACGCCGGTTGTTGTGGGTAGTAAGGAGCAGCTCTAGCAGCAGCACATGGATCGCATCCTCCAGCTGGTGGACCGAAAAGTCCTCCGAGTCCTCCGAGTCCTCCCGGACCGAACAAGAAACCTTGAGTGGAAACGACGAGAAGAGTGAAAACGGCGATTGTGTGCATGTTGCTAGCAAACTCTAGTGACTTGTTAATGAAGTGATTTTAATGTCGGTTCGGCTGACTTAAATACCCGAAAAATGGGCGGGTTTTAGGAGTTTGTGACTTGGTTTCACGGCCTTGAAGATAAGACCTTGTTCAGCTCTTCAACAATAAGATATCTTTTATTGCGCAACTTTGGAAAAATATCTCTTTAGGGAATCTCTTTTTTATGAAAATGACTGTTCAAAAGAACCACAGAAGGAAACACGGTTCGATGCAATACTCTCAAATTTATTAAATTTTGAGAAATTAATGTAGGATTTTGGAAATACCTCATTCATAATTTTTTAGAAACGATAAAATTGACTCAATTAATATGTGTTGTATGTTAAATCAGTTAATTTCATTCTGGTTGCGGAATTCGGTTTGAAAAATCGTTCAGGTAGTTGCTCTTATCTTGCGTTTTATTGTGCCGACAAAACATATATCCAGGAATTATGAGAATTCACGAAGACTCTGAAGCAAAATACATGATATAATCTTCTTTGGCCGGCGACACACGCGTAGAGAGCTCAATATGGATAAGCACCACAGCTAAGCGAGGAGAGAGGAAGCTGAAAAGACGGATACGGAATCAGGCATATTCCATCCCCACCGCATCACATCTACACATTACATACACTTCTCACTATGCATTAGCTTTTGTGCAGCTAGTTTTCAAGTTTCTCCTTCCGTTTCGTGAGCTTCGTTTAGATGACCTTCCCGGTATGAGATCGCTTCCTTGTTTACCGAAAACAATAAAACATTTCCTTCTGTTTTTCGGAAAATTTCCGTCAAGACTGTACCGCAGTAAACTGAATATACTCTTCGCCAAACCGCACCGATAGATGGCATTGCAAATCGCAAGAGATAACCATGTTCACAGGGAAATTCGAGAAACGTTTGCAGTTTTCAAATGCCCGTAGTGCGCCCGCAGGCGACATCCGTCAGAGAGAGGATTGCGGCGATAGAAAAAAAAGAGTTGGTCGTCGTTGGAAGGCCCATTGAGAACACAATAATTCGAGCCAAGTATGAGCCGGATGTGAGAGGTGTCAATCGGTTTCGCCATTTCCACACGTGAGTAAAGGCAACAAAAAAAAACAACAACAGTCTGCATATGAACAACAAGTTGCTCTCAATTGGTCTCAAAATTTCACATTCTTCCAAGATTCTTCATTCTTATCGTGAGCACAATACGATTCTTCCGTTTTGTCAACAATATTCAAAGAAAATCACCATTTCATTCAAAAAAAATGTTACCGGAGTGGGTAAACAACCCGCTCAAGATTATCCCAGTTATTACCATATCTGCTCTCAGAGCCTCAAATCTTCTCTGTCATCAACTAAAGTCGTATCAGAGCTGAAAATGATGAGGTAATAGTGTTTTTGAAAAAATTTCTCTTCTAGAGTTTGGTTTCCTTAGTTTGTGCGTCACTCGGTTTCTCCTAACACGGATATGAAGTTTTCCTGCCATAAGACATTCAATCAACGTCTACATCTCATCATATACGTTTGCAGACCAATTCCGGTCAGTGACGTCAGTCAAAACGGCTTCGGAAAGGAAATGACGGCAACGACACACCTTCCATCTCTTGTCAATCCAACACAACAGTGAGTGAACATTGATCAACGAGTGTTTGTGGCCTTTGCAAATCTTGGTGACCGTTACTCTGGGGAAGTAGTTTCGAAGTTTTCATAGTGTGTAATTTTTTGCAGGAATCGCTACGAGAGTAAAGATTCGGAAAATGGAATGGAGAAAGGTTGGTGTGACCGTATAAACGATGTCAAATGGCGGTAAAATGAAGTAGCTGATAGCTTGAGTTCTGGGGATCACGAACTTTATTTTAGAAAAAAGTTCAAATTTAACCGATGAATAACAAATTACAGAAACATCTTCCAGTGAATTGACAGGTAGTACACGGATAAGCTACGAATTTTTTACAGCTTCGCGAAAGAAAAAACAAAATGTCACATTGCCACAATTGGTTAACCCAAAACTAGGCAACTCGCAGAAAGAGGATACTTCTGCTAACTTCACTAGTAAACAAGATGATACGGCTGCACCTCATTATAAAAGTTCATCTGAGTCGGACACGTCAGTTAGAACAAATTATTCAGGGACTCGCTTACAAGATGCATTAACACAACGGAATAAAACAATAAGTAAATTCGAAGTGAGTAGTTGGAAAACAAAATGGTTTCTTCTCAGAACCCAAAAGGACATTTGCCTCACTTGGTCAACGTCAAAACGGGGTTATTATAAACCGTCCTGTGAATGATTCTTTGGAAGTTTCGCTTCCACCAAGGTAAATTGACGTGGAAAAACAGTTTCAAAGTTTCTACAGATCAAAATCTGCGCAAGATCTCGAGGCTGAGAAAGATATGTTCGAATCGTCGAGCGCTAGCACCATTTCAAATCTAAAATTGGCAACAGCTCGAAATTTGAGAGACACTGCAACTCAAACGGTATCTTTCAAAAAAAAAACAGGATTTTTAGAATTATGGGCTTGTTAAGAGCAAAAAACATGTCTCAACAGCCAGCGTAGAGTTTCTCAACTGTGTCCGTTCTACTCAGACTGATTCAATCCCTATTGTTATCAATTCACGAAGGAAAAGCGATATTCCACCAAGTTTACAAGACGTAACAAACTAATATATTGTGCGAGAGTTTCAGTTGTTTGTTTCAGATTGAGGAGCGCGAGGCTCTACTGGAAGTGATTGAAGATGCTCTCGGAGAGACTTTTGATCGTTACTCCCGTGTTCGTACAAATCAAATCATTGCTAATAGTGCTCGTAAACAAGCACAAATTTGGAGAGATGCGAAAGACTTTCTTGGCAATCAGTTGTTTCCATCAGCAATCCAAATGGCGAACAAAAGTGCGACTAGAAGTAAAACTGCTGCTGAAATTGTGGCCAGCATAAAAATGTATCCGTGAAATTTTTCACATAACTTTTTGTTGTAAATTCATTTTCGTAGTTCATTTTGAACACATTACTTCCCGTTTTCATGTAGATTTCCCGCTGCTGTACATTTTTTCTCTATGTAGTTGCTATATTTGCTCAAATCTTGAAAATTGCTTGAAGTTTCAAGTCGGACACATCAACAAGTAACCATGGAATGAAAGCTAATAAAAGTTTCTTTCGAACTGAACGTTCTTGTTGAATTAAGAGAAGGATTTTTTTGTTTAAAAGTTCTTCTTAATTTCTAGAGAACAAAAAATTAAGTTTTTACCTGCTTGAGAAGAATATTCCATTTTGAAAAGAGAAAATATTTGAGAATGCCGAGAATTTACACAGAAAGAACGGTTGTTATTTTACGACACACGGCGAGAACTGCCTTTTTTTCCAGCCAGCGTTGAAAAAGTAGTGTAAAAAAGTCAGTTCACAAAAGGAATGATCAAATGAAAAAGTATTGTTACCTAATCACGGAAGAAAGATGCAAATAAAAAACTTAGTACAAGAAACAAAAATTTGTCATAGGGAACAGGTGCCGAAGGGGCAGGTGACAAGGGAAGTTAGAGAAGTGTAGGCGGTTCCAAAAGTCTCATGATCCAAGATGCAAGACTGGGTTGGTAGTTTGTGTTTTTAAATTGGAAAAGCTGTTGGAAAGGCCGAATTATAAAAAAAAAAGTCTTCACATAAAAAGTTGTTTGTTTTTCATTTGACACATGATTCTTAACATGAAAAGAATGAAATTGTGTTGATAATGTGAGAATGGTTGAAAGAAAATACTCAAACTCGTAAGAGTCAGAAAAAAAATTTAGTCGAATGAGTACATCGAGAGAGAAAAAAATGACAGAGTTTGTATAAGAAAACTGAAAGATCAAGAGGAAACTATTCCAGTCAGGGAAGTGAAACAGGAGAGAAGCGAGACAATTGATTTGGATTGAAACGAAAAAAAAAGCGAGATGCGGAATACTAGAAACAGATAAAAAGTGGACAATCAAACATGGATATTATCACAAAGTCAAAAAAAAGAAAACCGCGTGTTTCTCATATCAATGTCGCCGTGGATGAGACCCCGATGGTTGGAAACCGTTACGAGCTTCCAAGCTTTCGTTGTAGAATCTGGAAACTTTCTCAATTGAGATATTCAAACTTAACTGTGGTGTTTATTTTTTAGGATATTCTTTCGGAAATTGTTAGTTCAACCTGTAATTCGCAATTCACAACAACGCTGTTTTACTTTCAATTCGAAAGATGTGTTTTGTGAAGTTTCAAAATACTGTCCAGCAGAGTTTCACGGAATTCCATTACCCTTTTTCCACTACCCTTTTTCCGCGTTTTTTGGCGTTCCATTACCCGTTTTCCGTTACCCGAAAAATTTCAGAATTTCCATTACCCGATTTCCGTTACCCGAAAACTTAGAAAAAATTCCATTACCCGATTTCCGAAACCCTAAAAAAAAGGTTCATTTCCACGGAAAAAAGCAGAATTATTTCCAAGAAGAAATAGTAAAAAGTGAAAAAAATTAAACACTACGATTCTCCAGCATAGCGCATGCGCACGATTTAGCCCGTAAATCGACACGAGCAAAATTTTTTTAGAACTTCTTTGAAAATGTGTTTCCATTACCCTTTTTCCACTACCCTTTTTCCGCGTTTTTTAGCGTTCCATTACCCGTTTTCCGCTACCCGAAAAAATTCAGAATTTCCATTACCCTTTTTCCGTTACCCGAAAAAGTTTTGAAATTTCCATTACCCTTTTTCCGAAACCCTAAAAAATAAAAAGGGTTCCGTTACCCGTTTTCCGAAACCCTAAAATGAATATTCCTTTTCCGTGAAACTCTGCTGTCCAGGCAAAAAAATTGAACTATTTTGAATTGATAGCATACAACCTCTTTTGATAATAGTTACTACATCTCTATTATTGAAGTCGTGCAACGTTTTTTTTTTAGTTTCAGCGTGCAATTCTTACCTCTGAACGCTCTAAAGTGATCAGATTTTGATCAGAACAAGAGCCGGTCAGTTGCGACGGAATCTGTAAGAACACAAAGCATGTCAGCTTATTAAAAGTTGTTATGGATATGAAGCAACTAATTTTCCTACTTCATGGCCACACCACGGTTACAGGACCCGCAAGGCTGTCTAAAAAAAAAGTGAAGCTAAAAACAAATCATGAAAATACAACACGACAACACATGTGACCTTTTCACAAGATGAGTTAGAACTGTAGTAGCTCAAATCTGGAAGCAATTAGTAGGAAATGCGTTCGTATTACTTTTTCTTCCATATATGTTCACTACTTCATTTGTTCTCGCGCAAACGACAAACACACAGAATGAGTTTTACAATGTGCGCAAAAACAATTGAAGTCTGTTCTCCCCATGGTTGTTTCTTCGCTCACTTGTAGGTATTCCAGTCGAACACGTAGTCGTAGCAGAAACCTTGGCGGTGGAAAAGGGTGCGGAAAAGGTTTCTCAAGTGTCCATAATCAGGTTGTTCCTCGAAACTAAGAGCGCGACAGTAGTTGAGGTATTGGGCGAACGCGTCCGGATATCCGGCGCAGAGCTCCTCAACTCTTGTAGAACACTTTTTCTCCGATATCAGCTCGTATTTCTGACGCTTGGTGACCGCTTTCAATCCTTGCCATGGCAGTGTTCCGCGATTGAAGTACATGAACACGTATCCAAGAGACTCAATATCGTCTCTTCGAGATTGTTCTGAAACTTGTATTGATTCGAATTTTCAGACCCAACTTTCCAATAACTCACCGATTCCACGATGAGTATTGATACTCGCGTATCTGGCAGTTCCTGTCAAATTCTTATTCTCCCGGTAAGGTATATGTTGGGCTTTGCTATCGCGATACCGCTTAGCCAATCCGAAATCGATTATCTGCAATTTCGAAAAACTCAAAACTTTTCTAGAAAAGAGTCCTCACATAGACCAAGTTTCCCCGTTTTCCAAGACCCATAAGAAAATTATCCGGCTTGATATCGCGATGGATGTAATCGCGCAGATGAATGAACTCCACCCGTGACAACATCTGGTCCGCAAGCAGCAGAACAGTTTTCAGAGAGAACTTCCGCTGACAGAAGTTGAACAGATCCTCCAGAGAAGGACCAAGCAGTTCCATAACCATCACATTGTAGTCTCCTTCGAGTCCACACCAACGGATCTCCGGGATGCCAATGCCTCCAAGCATGATACGGTAGAGACGAGACTCAATATGAAGTTGCGGATGTTTCGACTTGACACATTCCAGCTTCACCGCAACCTCTTCATTCGTTTGAATGTTTTGACCCAAGTAGATGTCACCGAAGGAGCCGCTTCCGATCTTACGACCAAGACGGAATCGATTGCCAACACGTAGCTCCATCTCGGCTGCAAAAAGAATTGATATAATATGCTTTCTCGAAACTGACATCTCTCTATTTTGTTAGATATACCAGAATAAATACCTAGTGTGTTACATGTTTTTGCCCATTTTCTCTCGAAGCAGTGGATGATTTGTCAACATGCTTGTTCTGCTGTTTTAATAATCACCTTTCTTGTGAACTAGTGGTTGCGGAACTGGTGGAATTTGTTGTGTTGCCAACAAGTGCGATAGCAATGTCGGGTCAAGTGTCAACGCTAGAGATACAAACTGAGCGTGCGAAGAAGCAAGCTGAGCTTGAGCCAACGCCGCAATCGTGTTTGGATCGATCGGTGGCCAGGTGAAACCAGCCGGCGCGGCAAAGACAGGTGGTTGATCTTGTCGAACAGGAGGGATGAATGCCGGATAGTGATGGAGAGGGCGCGGTTGTTGCGGTTGTCCAAGGAACAGCGCCTGAGGAGCTTCCTCTCTCACTACGTTCACGTGAGAAGAAGCAGCCGCAACCTCATTCGCTGGTTGTGGACCACGGATCACCGCGGTTTCTCCGTTCGTCGCGTCGGTGTCCATAGGTGCGTGCCAAGTAGCTGCGGCATCGTTGGACATAGTTGCCATACACCTCACCGCACAGTCCGAACAGACACCCTCCAGCTACAAAATGAAGGAGAAATGTAAGAAAGGAAGTGGTCGAGAAGGAAAGACACGAAGGAAAAATGATCAAGGAAAGTGAAGAATAATACGTTCAGTAAGATTCGGATGTTCAAAGAACTTTAGTAGGTAGTAGAGTCCAGGTAACTTGTCTAAAGTTATGAAGTTTACTACACAAAACACATTCCTATTCAACTTCTAGGCAAAGAAAAACTGAGTAGTTTGTGGCACCTACATAAGTGTCAGTTCACGGCCCGCTGCAGCCCGCAGTTGCTTTCTCGCTAAGCTTTTCGAAGTTCCAACTTTTTCTGAGTTCTACGGTCCGCCCAAAGGGGGCGTGGTACCTACTACGTGCAGCAGTGTTGCTTGCATTCATGATGCTTAATCAGAATCGAATCGGTTTTCATGTCAAGCCCAGTTGCAAACAGTCAATCGTAATGCGTCGCAAAACTAGATTTTCGTGCCAAGTGCGCAAATGGCCTCACACACACCACACACACACACAAAAGTGCTTTGTTCTCAAATCTGACGTGTGCAATCTGACCTTGAAGTATAAAGAACGTGTTTCGGGCGTTCTGTCACTTCCCCCTCCTCTTCTTGCGATCGCTGTTTCCAAATCCCCGCCCCTTCCCATCCCTCGCCCCCAAAAAAAAAATAGTACGTGGAGAAAGGCAAAGAGCACGTTACTGACTCAGCAAACAGCTTGTTACTGACTGTGCAAACTGTAGCTAAATTCGGAAAAAAAATGGTGAATGAGATCAAAGAGGAAATTCGGATAAGGCGTGTGATGACGACAAGAACAATTGGAACATTTGAATGTAGACGACAAATGGAAGGAGCCAAAAACAGTTAGTATGAGAACCAACCAAACATCCGTTATCGACTGATATCCAGTTGAAACAACTCGAAATCATAAAGTGAGGAGGTTTTACCAGTTCACCTTTCACAAAATGCTCCGGAAACAAGAAAAAATAGAGGAATGAATGGAACGAAAGTGCAATCGTACAAGAAACTGTTTGGAAAGTGAAAGAGATGGTGGGGGGAAGATGGAAAGAGGGCGAAATAGAAAGAGTGAGGCTGCGGCGGCATTGCGGCGCTTCGCGTCGCGCTGGCCTACACTAGTTCGTCCCTCTCTCTCTCTCTCTCTTTCAATCTCTCTTTCTCTCCCTCTCTTTCTCTCGCTCTCTCTCTCTCTCTGTTTTCATCTCTCTTCAGTGTTGTATAGCGTTTGGGTGGGTGAGGAAGGTCTGCTGACAGACTGAGGGCTTGCGCTTGCGCGCATAAAGCGAAAGCGCTTGCCGACGCGATGCGCAGCAGCGCCCCGTCACCGTCATCGCGGTGCGGCGCGACGCGACGAGTGCAGAAACAGCCTTCCTATCCCCCCTCCCCTCTTTCCCTTCGCCTTTTTCTTTATCTCTCTTTCTCTCTCACTTTCGCTTTCATTCTAACACACAAGCACACACATACAACATGAGAGACCAACCAGACTGGTGAGGCCAGACGCACGCGGCAGAGAGACTGAGAACATGAATACGCGCGCCACCATTGCTACGAAAACCGGTCTTCGACGGGCGGTACGATGGGAAGAATGAGAAGGAAAGAGGAGGAGGAAGGGGGGGAACGGGGCAGGCGAAAATTCTATTTGAATGTTGAGCGATGAGCTTGAATTTGAAATGACACGTAAGTTCTGTGTGCCGTCGGCAGGGAATGACAGAACAGAGCGCCGGAACAAAAGTGCATCGCATTTCGCATCACGTTCTGTATAATGCCGCGTCGTACGCGATAGCGACTGGGAAGTGAAACATGGGTGCAGCAGAAAAGGTTGTTCAAACATTGCAACATTGTCCCAGACAAGATAGCAATAGTGGAAAAGTGCGGGAGATCAATACAAGTGCGAGAGCGTAGATCAGAGTAATCTTGAGACCAACATTGGAAATTTGAAAGAGACATACACTTTGAGAATTATCATGTCTATTGAACAATTTTAACAGATATTCGGACACGTTTTGTTTGATACGTATGAAAAGATATAAGCTAATGCTGCAAATAAAAAATGTTTTCAAGCAGAGCAAAGATATGATAATTTTCACTACCTATAGGTAAAGTAGGTCCAGGAAATTGGATCTGTGGAATTCGCTTTAATTTCCGTTTGTTTTTCAATTTCCGAACTTTTAGTCAAATTTCCGATAACTCATCGAAAAGGGTTTTGTCATATTTTTTGATTGAAAAGAATATTACGCAAAATAGATAGGATTCTCTAATATGATAGATTTTCAACCATTCAAATTTTCCTCTTGTTCAGCAGTCTCGCGAGAAGTAGGTCTCAACAGTTATTTGTATAGATGTTTTCAATAATGCAAACAACTACGGAAGCTATAGCAGCAACACTATTACAGTACCACCGTGAACACAAGCCGCCTACGTTCGGTGTTTAGAAAATGAAGAAGAGGGGGAAGAAAAAGCCGACGCATACGGTGTTTAAATTCCGCAGCAGCGGCGGCGGCGGCGGCGGTGAGAGATGCAGAATCGGATGAATTTCGAGGCCACCGCCGCGGCAATGAATACAAATCTAGATCGCATGCACTTTTTGAAAAGAAAGCCGCAAAAGCACTCCTTTTTTACGGTAAGGGAAAGTGGAAGGATGAAAGTGAAAGATAACGGAGTGATGACACCGATCCCAGGTTTAAGAACCTGTGCCGACAACGTTACGGTATCTCAAATGTTCACAGTACCATACAACAACCGATGAAAAACTGACTCACATAGCCCTTTCTCGGGAACAAATAACATGTAGCTGTAATTGTTTGCCAGCTTGAAGTTTCGAATATACTAAAAATATATAGGAGTAGTTGTTTTGTACGGAGCCGTTGCTTCGCTGCGGAATTTCGTTTGATAACCCTATCCCGGAATAACGTCGCTGAGACCAGTCCCTATGACGCAACAAACGCAAAGGATTGCGCTGGCGACAGAAGCAAGCCAAGTTCACTCTTGTGATGTCTGCTTGTTACGCGCAGCGCCACCTCCCCCCTTTCCAACAAATCAAGCCCGCGCAGACACGAGACACCGAGACTTGATCTCGAAATGGGTCGAGCAAAAAAAAAAGACAAAGAAAGTTATCGAACGAGGAAACGAGATTCGGAAAAGTGAACTTTGTCATATTCGTTCAACAACAACACACACACAAGCTTTACATTCATCGTTTCTGTCTGCTTGGCATTCACTTTCTCTCTTTCTTTCTCCCTTTTTCCTTTTTGTTCGTCACATGATTTCTTGATTTTCCTATCTTCTTCTTCTTCTTTTTACAGCCCCTCCCTTAGCATTTTCTTTTTTTTTTCTGCTTCACCGACAAAAGAGGAGAGGCGTCGTATTAGAATGAAAGCGAGGGCATTGTGAAAACGAAGGGAACACAAAGGGAATAAGAAGTTCAATGCAAGTTTTGCTTCTGCCGTACACCCTAGCACTTGTGTTAAGTTGATTCACCCGGGGGGATAAAACAGGAAATACTTTCCCCTTCATGAACTTTTTGTGATGTAATGCGCATAGAAACAACAGCGAAAAACGCAGTTTTCATCAGAACGTAGAAGACAAGTATCTGATTATGAGGGATCTTTTGATGGCGTTCCGAAGATTTGCATCGTTTGCTGCCAAAATTTGTCACAGAAATTCATTCGTTGTTAGAGAACATGTCGTTAATACAGAAATTGAATCTCGGGCAGGAATACATTTTTTTTCACATTCAGATTCGAACTCCAATAACTAAACCCCTATATGAATCCACTCACCGAATACGAAGCAGAACAAAACACATTTTTGTATTCGAAATGAAAAGTTATCATATTTCCTCCTAAGACAGAAGTTTTGGTCAAAAAAATAACATTTTTTGAAAATCAGGATGAAAGCTGTATCAAAACCAAGTAAATAGAAAGCAAGATTATAAAGAAACCGGTACCCAAAACCATATGTATTGATCTCTACTAATTTTTAAACCAAGGTCAAACAAGATGTTTGGGACGGGCGAAGTTACCAAAAATACTCACCGTTCTTAAAAAAGCGAGGTTTCTGTTGGGAAGTGATGGTTGTTTCGTGGTCACAAACGGCTGAAATACAAGTTAAAACGTTTCTAAACCACGATGCTTTTTTAAATATGACTCAGACTTTTTTAGTGTTGCGGAACACATTTTGCAAGCGAGTATGAACTTTATTTTTTATTGGGACAGTTTTTAATTCAAAAATTTTTTTCTAGGAACAATTCGTTTTTTTTGAAGTTCCACTCAAAGCCAAAAAACTGGAAAAAAAACCTACAGTCCGTTTGGTGTTCGAGAAAAAAAGATGTTGAAGAAATCGGCGAACCTGAAAATTATATCAAATTTATTACATTGATTTTGAAACAGTGTAAAACGATGTGATAAGAATTGTTCGCCCAAAAAATATCAACTACTTTCAAATTTCGAAGCCAAAACCTCCGTATTTTCTTAGCGTTTGTTTCTCAATAACGCTCGGGCTAGGGAAACCGCTACGCAGCCGCTGCGCGGGCGAGACCACTCGAGAAACTACGGAGGTAGGAGAGACAGGAAGAAAGTGAGATGCGACCTCAAAGCCAAACAATGCTCGTAATGCCATGCGTCAACGTAAAGGAAAACAGGAAATCGCGCAGAATACGGATCTTGAAGCTTGAAGGTAGCAAAACGTAAAAATGAATCAAAGAGAATTTCAAAAACGATGGAAGTTTTTTGCTGACTCATGTAGAAAAGTAATCCGATAACACTATCAAAAAATCATGATAATGTTGTTTTTTTTGGCTTGCAATGTTTTCCAATTTATTGCTCGATTGGTCGAACTAAAATAATTTTTGTTATTTTTCTAAAAAGAATGCCGTTTCTTCATTGGAATTATTGGTTAACGCTGTGAAAATCACTGCATATTTCTATTTGATTGTTGATTCTTCCATTTTAAGCTCAGTTTTCACAAATAAATGTTTTTCTTTGGTCGACATGCCCTGTGTTCTTGTTGACTGCAGCAGCTTCACCTTTTCTGTGCCAATTATGTTGAGAACCTGTCAAGTATACAGGAAATGACGTAAAAGGGGGCAAATGGCAGGTGAAAGCAGCCTTTCTTGTAACATCCGTCACTAATTGTACAATATTAGTATAGCAAGCTTTTGCCTCATTTACAAGAAAAAGTTGTCGTCTTTCCGCATGACAAACTTTCACTCGACTACTTTGGCTGCCAAGCTGCGATCCGTCCTTGATATTGTGATTTGGGAATGCATAACTTGGTGGGTTTTCAGTAACGCGTACCTTTAGCCCCTCCTCCTCCTCCTTGTTGAACACAGACATCTCAGACAAGACAACTGGTTTCGAAACTTGGCACTTCTCCAAAATAAGAGATACATAGGAAAAGAAGGCTAGGTGGTCTTACCTGTTTGTTTTATTCTTCCTACTCAAGCCGCTGTTCGCGTTGCGTCATCATCCATTTCCCAACAAGCTTCCCATTATTCCTTTTCACGAGTGTGGAATATGAGCTTCCCCTTTTTTTTATTTTTCATCGCTCATATCATAATTCTTGAGGTAAGTGGTAGTCGAAAGCTGTGGTCAAACCCTTTTTCAGGCAGCTGAAAGGGAATGCGGATTACCGAAAAATCTTTCATCGTTACCAGATTTCGCTCGTGAAGAGATTCGGGAAATATGGTGAGCATTGCAGTGTAATCCCCCAGTTTTTGCAGAAATGTTCTATTTCAGGAAGAACTATGTTCCAGGCACACCATGCCAGAAGGAGTTAGAAATAGAAACTGACATCATGGGTGTCATTAAAAGTTTCGAAACTGGTATGAAACCAGAATAATAGAAAAACAGATATCCTATTTTCAGAAAGATCGCCGAATCATAGTTCAAAAACAGAAGAGGTTCGCGGAGGAGAAGAAATTACTGGCAGTGTAGACTATGACCACATAGGGGTAATGATTCTCAGATTACTGCTTTTAACAGAATTTGCAGTGATTCTCTATGCATATGTTTTACAGAAAAATGGAGGTACGCCAATACCACTGCTGTCGGCATCAACATTCCCTTCCGCTGAGAAAAAACACAGAAGTACATCAGAAGAAGGAACCGATGACTACTTGGATCAAGTGGGAATTTGTAAAAGTAAAATGTATAATTGTTACTTTGCCAGACCACATTCGATGACGTCGCAATGATGCAGTTCGACACCGTCCAAGCACCGTTTCTGAGAACAGCAAGTCCCTATGTCAGAGGAGAATTTCAGAAAATCTGGGATAATAAGAATATTCCGAGCGAAAGTCTTCGTTCTCTCAAGGTAAAGTCTACAGTGAACGTTTTAAGAGATGTTTATGAAAAACAGAATATCATACAAAAATCATACAATTAAGTCTGAAATTTGAAAAAAATTAGTTTTTCTCTTCACTCATCAACTTTTATTAATCTTTTTTATTCATGTAATTCTCGGTTTCAAACTTTTATGGAAATTGGCTTATTATTTTTTATTCAATACTTTCTTTAAATTTTCAGATTCAAATTCTTGCGGTTTCTTTACTAACGTCGAAACAATTGTCAGAGTATAACCGGTGGGCAACTAAGCGGCGAAGAGTTTTGAAAGTAATTATGAAGTATACATTTTTATATTTTTATATTTTTTTGCAGGCAAGAGAACAAGAAATGAGAAACTTAAGCTTCGAGGCAAAACAAGCTCTGCGTAAACTCAGTGTCCAAAGAGGTTTTTGTTGAAAGCTGATGATAATCTTGTCAAAAAATATCTTCAGATTCAAATCATGAACAATTTGTAGTGCCCATCGAAGTGAAAAATGAATTGACGACCTTCGCACAACGACTAAACAGAAGACGAAATCTGAAGCTGTTGCATTAATATTTTTCTTCTGTCTTTTTCTGTATATTTGAAAGGAATTCGAAAAAACATTGATACTTTGGTTTTAAACATTGCATTTTTTCGTAAAATGACAACCAGAAGGTAATCTTTGAAAACAACAAGGAAACATTGCGCAACAAAATTACGAAGAGTAACTTTATTTGGTCATGCTTGCGTCCTCGTACTTTCAACATGATGCAAACTGGTGAATAATAAATCAAGAAAAAAAAATGATTCAGATAACCAAACTTTATTCGATAAATTACTAAAATGCAGTCAAAACCTGTGTGTAGCTTGAAAAACTATTACCAAACTGAATTACAGTCGCATCACGGCACTTCACCGCACATTAGGAGCAATATGATGATATACGTTGCTTTTCTGCGGTTGTGACACGTTCTCATTTTCTGCGACTTTCGCATGAGGAAATGCAATGGAGCGCGATGTAAAGTGCAATAAATCGCCCACAGCAGAGCGAGATCACGTCTGACTTTCAAAGATGAAATTCTAAAGCAGTTAATAGATGAGAAGATCAACGACGGATTGGGAAAAAAAAATGGAATGGAATGATGTGATTCTAAACAAATCGTGCGGAGGTGATCAATATTGGGAAAATAATTCAAATTCAGAAAAAGAATTTCATATTTTCACGGTTGTGCACTCATTCGTCGTCTCCTCTGTTCCAGAACAGCTTTTGGGCATAGAATCTTCTTGAAGGCCCGACGAAATTCCAGATTGAGAATGCCATAAAGAAACGGATTGAGTGAAGAATTGATGTATCCGAGCCACGTGAACGCCTGTTCCACCTGAAAAAAAACTGAGAGTGCATTTTGTTTATTGCTTTGAATACCTTCGCATGAAGCTTGCATGTTTCGCAGAACGGTCTTATGACATACGCGCAGAAAAATGGCAGCCAGCAAAACGAAAAGACGAAAATGATGACTGCGATCGTTTTAGCCGCTCGTTTTTCTTTTGCAACGCTGATTTTTTCTCTTTTCCGAAGCACTGCGGTGGGGTTCTAAAATCAATTACAGTTCGTATAAAACCTCGAAACATTGAATTCACATTTGCCGCTGTTGCATCGTCATCTTCTTTCGTATCCTTTACTTTGACTCGACAAGAACCATTGTTGTGGTACTTCATATGTTTTGTTGTTTCATCTTTCGGTATGCTTCCATCATCAGTCTGAATGGGTTGGTTTTTTTAGTTGAAAGGGGATAATTCAAGATAAAAAATTGGTGATTGCAGTGGATTCCAGGAAGCTATAGCTAAATGTTGCCGAATCAGGTTAGAACTAAAGAAAGCATCACTCTAGTTTCATATTATGGACCGTGCTTGCTTTGTGATCTCAACGAACGAACAGAGACTTTTAGTATTGTTCTTCTCGTTCCGGACTACAATGAGATCACGCCACCTGTTATCATAGCCAAATTGTTCTCATGCAAAAACATTAAGCGTTTTGTGGTGAAACATTGATGACAGAGACAAGGAACAGAAGGTACGAACAGAGATGACTTTTTCACGAAAAACTGCCTCATTTGTTTCACTGACTGATTGCGCGGCAAGCGTTGTAACAGTCGTATGTCCGTCCGCAACCACCAACGGCGTTTTCTCTCCTACCCGGCTGGATATTCGTGCCGACTCCACTGACGTCCTTTTAAAAGAGGCTTTCCGATTATCATCGTCACCTTCAGCGTTTTGAATCCTCATAAGTGCGCTTCTACCTACAAAATCATCAATAAAACAGTTGTTCCAGCAGCTTGGTTTTCATTTTGTACTTTACAGGTTTGGTATCACTCTGGATGCTTTGGTACTCACAAACCTCGGTTAGTTCGGATTCTTTGTCGTGCGCTGATGAAAATTTTGACGTATACCACAACCATCACTAATAGCGGAAGGAAAAACGATCCGGCAGCAGAGAAAACGACAAAAGCTCTGTAAAAAACTGTCAAAACACAATTCTCGAACGGGTTTTACTTTTCTGTCGATAAACCACAGCTGTCCTCCTGCATGTTATCCTGCCAGTTGTTCCATCCAATTATTGGAGGAACAGAAATAAATATCGAAAGTACCCACACCTGTAAAAAACGATTTCTTTTTTTCTCCCCATCCCGCGTTTTAGTTTGAAGCAAGATGTGTTGTCTCAAACGTCGAAGAAATTGCCTTCATCTCAGAAGACTTCTTCATTCTGTCCATCTACATTTTCATAATAAATGAAGGTAATTTTCTTCTTCTCACAAAGTGACTCAAACTAGTACAGACAAAAAAAACATACAATGGCAATAACAAGGCATACAAATTTCGTCGTTCGTTTTTGTGCATAATTGATTGGATCATGAATAGCCCAATATCTGGAAATGTTATCTTCATGATAACACTTGTTCTGACAGGAGTAAGAAACCTATCAATAGCTATTGCGCAGAGATTCAGGATAGATGATGTGCATAGGAGAATGTCGGCAGTGGTGAAAAACTGACAAACTGTTACTCCGAGCAACCATTTACCACCTGAATTGATTGATTGAAAAACTAAAAATCAAAGTTTTTTCTATATTTTCAATTTTTTTTTCGAACTTTCACCCATTCTTCTTGATCATTTCGCTACTTGGTATGAATTCGAGAATTCGGAAACGTTTCCACACGTCTATTCCAAACTCAAAAACATATATTCGCTTTAATCAAGAAAAAATGATGTCTTCAGTAAGCACCTCTTAAATGAATTCTGACTCAAATTAATTTCCATTGTCAATTTCCTGAGTACTCGCGAGCACAATTGTTCGTAAGTGCTCACGCGATGTCTTGTTTCTTTCTCTATTTCGATGTTTGTCCCAAAAAATTCTACAATGCCAACCAATCTAACTAAAGATTCAGTTGACGAAAGAGAACTGACAACCAGCATCCGGTCGTCAAATGACTGCTTCCCGCCATGTGAGGGAAGCCGAAAATTTTCTCTGCAAGAATAGAAGAGAGACAAACCCGCAAGAAAAGTGACTACATGTAGAGGCATGACAAGTGTTGCAACCGCCAAATCAGAAGCAGCCAACGAGACGAGAAAATAGTTTTGCACCTTTTTCAAAGGCCGATAACTGAAAACTGCAACGACCACCAATGTGTTTCCAACAACTGTCATAGCAATGATGACCTGAAAGATATTTCTGGAATACAAAATCGTCCCCCCAAGACTTTTGTTGGTATTCTGACATTCCTATACTGCTAACTTTGAAAGCTGTCAGTTTTTTAAGTAAAAAAATGCATGTATTTTTCTTTGTGAGTTTTTGAGTTGTCGGAAGCATGAATATTCACATCAGATATAGTGACAGACTTTCAAAAGCTGCAAAAACCTACGACAGCGATACGTCTCACAAAAAGATCAAAGTTCTCACCAAATAAGTGATTGTTCCGAGAACCAACTCAACAGTGGGAATAATTGATTGCGGTTTCACAGCTGCCAGAGGAACTTCCAGAGGGGGTACTGCGGTTGTGCTCACTGCCGACGACGCGTTGATCACACTATCTCGGATCGAGTCGATTGCTCGTAGTACCATTTCCTGAACAATGCTCAAAGATTATATATCCTATACCAATAAGAAGCTGAGGACGTAAACCTATTTCTCTTTCATTCTTCCAGTGTTCAGAGAAAAGTCCGCTCAATCAATTACATTAAGAGTGCTGAGTCAAAAATTTGGTTGAGAAAGCAGATATAAACGAAATAAAAGTCAACTATTCTCAGTCTTCTCATCCGAGAATTCCGCACTCTAATTGGCGTCCATTTGTTTTCTTTTCTCCATGCCAAACATTTTTCGGAGAGTTTCTCAATATTGTTAGAGAGCGTATGAAGGACCTTGGCAAGTGAGAATCCTATCAGGAAAGACCATATGAGAACCATGGAATTTGTTGTATTAGCCAACCAGTCACACATTATGTACCGGAAATTGGCAAAAAAAGTGCTGTCAAGAATAGTGTGCTTTTTATTGGATTCGAGAAAACATCTAGCCGCAATCTCGGAATGTTTCAACGTTTTTCACTGTGATACATAATTCACAAGATCTGACATCATTAGGCTTCCAATCTTTAAAAAAGAAGGTTGCATTGAGTGCATCCCACCTTAAATTTGTTGTTCTCCTCCGTACTGATTGTAGTGGGATGTGTCATACTAGAATAATACATCTTGAGAGTAGGAGAAAAACAGTTGGTCCTAGTGATTAAAGTGTGCTTGTCCGTAAGTATCTCTCCAAAAATGATTTAAGCACGGTCGAATAGACTCGGCTGCCGAGAATGAGCAGAAAAGAAATGGGGAGGATGCTTTCAAGGACGATTTAGTCAAAGAGTGACCAAATGTTATAAAAAATGGAAGAGGCGCCTCATCGGGCGGTTTCCTCTCTCAGGTTCTCCTGAAGATTCGTTTTAATTTTTTTTTCTAATATAAGATTATAAACTGGAGAAGCTGTCTACTACTCGGCGAAAGTGTTCATCGGAAATATTATGTTAGCGTTTTATGTGGCATCAATAATCCGCGACACCACTTTTTGAAACGATGAATTCTTTTTTACTTGTTTTCAGTAATTCAAGGAATATAACGACAGTATCGGGAAGTTATAAAAAGTCATGAAAATCTCGAGAAAGTTGAGTTCCCGAAAACAAAAGTGCAGTCATATTGAGAAAACGTCGTGGGAACCAGTATGTTAGAAACTAGTCTGACTGGCTCGCCGCACGGCTCCAGCGGTTGTTCTGATTGGAATCCAATTCTAGACGCCCCCTCTCGCACATCACCTTGACAATGGGGAACATCATACAGGGATGACATTCCAATGGAAAAGAAAGAAGAAACATTGACAACTAGAAGAATGAATACACCACTAAAATTGATCAAAAACTTTTTTCTTACACCTAATACGTTGAACATCACTCCCATTTAGAATTCCCTACTTTTCTCACCTGAACTGAATCGGTAGCAATATGCGACATGCAAAAAAGTTGAAGATGTCAAAAAAGTCACGAAAAATTGTGTCAAGTACGTAAGAACGTTTCACTCACTAGCGTTTTCTCATCTTCGTTTCTCAACTCATTGCAATACGATCTCCCGTCTCAGCCAGGCATACACTCTCAGTACTCTGACGCGTCAAGGAAAAAAAATGGCCACAAAACTCTATAACAGAGTTTGCTCCATCTTATTGTTTTCTCTATTTTTTTTGAGGGAGAAATGTGGGGAAGAACTGCCGACGTTCAACTGAATTATAAAAATTAGGAGCGACAAACTAAAAAGAAATGGAAAACAGATTTTCTTAGTAGACAACACAATATGAGCGAAATTTGTCACTTCAATCTTCAATCGGAGAATAAGAAATCTCATCAGGAACGCTCAGAATAAACTTGCTAATTGTCTTGAATGGAAGTGAAATGAACGCGATTTTGTCAAGCTTCTCAAAAATCTCCTCTTTGTTGTAAGTTTTACAATCCTATGCGCTTAGCGTGCTTTAACCACACATCTCGAAGCTTTTTGGAGTATACAATTCCGGACGAGCCTGACAATAGCCAAGGCGCGGCGACAAGAGATAATATATGCGGTTTGTGTATTAATAATTCCACGCATATTGGCAATCAAGTTCACGTTTCTATTTAGCTGGAGATGAAGAGGCCCAAACAATTCATGTCATATCGCATTCTAGCTCCAAAGAATTCTGGCGTGCAGAATTTTTGATCCTTTCTGCCTTCTTGGTCCCCTTCTACCATATATCATGATGCCGACAGAGTGCTCAGATTTGCCGAGTTGGGAAACACGGAAGCGGCGTTGTTTCACGAAGAAAAAAGGCGACGAAGAACTAGTGAGAAAACTTGACTAATGAAAAGTGCTCTCAGGAAAAAGATAGCCAACTTTTTTTTTTGGAATGTTTTTGGCTCACATCAGGGAGATAGGAGAAGAAAACCTGACGACACCACCCAACCGTCATTGAAAATTCCAAAGAAGTTTTGGTTCGGAAAACAAACCAAAGAAAACAGGTAAATCATATTCTAGTAGTGGTGTTGACTTGAATGCTTTTGGGTTCTGAAGTTCGGTAGAAAGTGTGTATATTTCGGAACAAAAAAGTAAAATCCAAGAATCAAGCTGCTAGGAAGTAATAGTCTTTAGAAGAAGTTCGAAGAAACAATGTGTAATTAAATAGTTCAAAACTCGAATTTCTCACCTGACTGTAATCGCTGCTCATTTCGCTAGTTTTCTCGGATTGGTTTCCTCAAAACGTGACGACGCAAATGTACTGTCAATATCTAGCCAAATGAGGCTCCGAGGAGGAGGAGAAGCAACGGAAGCAGGAAGACGGCGAGCGCGTTTAGTTAGGGCAGTTATCCGACGTTTCCGAAAAGTCTGTGTGAATAGCAAGCACCGCCTTCTTCGCTTTCTTCTTCTCGGAGAGTTTTTTTTCCCGAAACAATGCCCCGATTCAGTGTAATCAAGGCTGACAGAAGAAGAAAAGTGATGAGACGACGGAATAGTTGGCCCTGTGTCTCTTCCAAAAACTGAGAGATGCTCCTTTGTTTCCAGGAGTGTTGCTCGTTTTTTTATAGAGAATGAGAAAAAAATGAAGTGAAGCAACAGTGGCGCTCCAAGAGGTGCTTGCGATTGCCGAATTCCGTGGTGGTGTCCTTACTATGGTGCGAGCAGAAGACGACCACTGATGTCGATCTCGAAGAAGAAAAGGGCCTCACACAGCAAATTTCGAGGAGAGAAAGAAAGATTGTGGGAGGAAGGATTCAGAATAATCTTTGTCACGAAAATGGCAGAGCAGTAGGCGGGATTAGAAGGATTCAATAGTTTTTCGTTGTGGGTCTCTTAGCACTTCTTCTTCTTCGTTTTCTTCGTCTCCCTCGAGGTGCCAAGTTTCATGGACCAACAATGAGTGCAGCACAAACCTATCTGTGCTCAGCTTGTGTACTCACGAATCTGAGATCGTTAACCAGTAAAGTGATGGGAGGCCGCACCTGATCCCGCACTACTACTCTGTTTTTATTGTCTTCGTTTACAACTCACATCAATAAAGGCATTGTAGTCTTTGCTTAGGGAAAATGAAGGGGGAAATCGGGACACCAATCCTCCTTCTCTATTGCTGAGAGGGAGCTTTGGTTTGCAAAAAAGTCATTCTCGTCATAGCGCTCCGTGTTTCTTAACGAGCAGATAGAGCAAACTATGGAACAAAAGTAGTGTGCAGCGTGGGAACACTCGGTAATTCGAATGAAGATGTACACTCAGTTTTCGTCAATCCCATCCCGATCACTTTCCTATTTCTAGGTCTAATTGACGTTTTGTCAAGAGAAGGCTCTTCGATTGTAGCTCAACCATAATTACTTCGCCGACGGGGGTTAGTTCCCTAACTCTAATAATGTCGCAGAATAGAAAACTAGCTGTTGCACAACAGATAGAAGTATTTCACATAATTGTCACTCCTCGAGCACATTTCGTCAAGATTAGAGTCTCGAGATGAGAAGAAACAAGTGGATCAAACCAGAAACACACAGTAATGTTCACTTTTTTCAAAAGAAAAGTTTTGCAGATTAATGACTTACCAAGCTCATCCTTTGATATCGGTCGGTTAGTTGAGGTTGACCTGAGCAGTCGTACGGCGAAGAAAAATAAAAGAATTGCTCGTTGGGAGAAAAACCTCAATTTTTCGCGTCATCAAATCTCAAAAGGCAGAGCTAGGCACTGATTGATAACCTTCTCCTACATTCATTTCCTTTCTCCGTGATTGTTTTCTTCAGTGTACATAGTCCATTCAGTTTGTTATATTGCAGAAAAAAAAACAGATCGCTTCAGAATAAAATATAATGTTTCCTCTTTTTCTGTAGTTAGAGGAGGCAATATTCGGTGTCGGCACGAGTGGAAGAAGCTCACAAAATCCCGAAAAATTTCAATTTCAATATTTTTGGAAGTTGAAAAATGACAGAGGGGCTTGGTTTGGAATCCGAAACGAGCTTGCACGACCCCAGCGCGGCATTCTTCAGTAGAGTTTTTACGGGCTGGGAAGAATTAGAAGAATTTTCTCGGCCAGGCACTTTCAAGAGAACTTTTCAAAAAACATACACTTTCCCTTTCAAAATCATTTTTTTTTTTCATAGAGTAGAGTAGAAAAATAATCAATGTTAGACTTGCAAAAGAAAAAATAATCGATAAACAGTAAAAAATTGATGTTGACGTTTTTGTAAGAAAACATTGAATCAGGTCGAGGAGCGTGCTAAGAATGAGAAAAGTTTGAAAAATACCGAAAAAAAAATTAAAAGTTTGAGAATATAGTTCATTTTTTTTGTCGTTTCGCCACAAACACAGGTCGAAAAATCACAGCTCTGAAATATAAAAATTGAATTAATAAAATTCAGTCAACAGACTACGAATTTTTTCCAGATTCGTCCTCTCATATTTTTCCAGTTGTTAGAATTGCTATGAATAAAATGGAAATTATAGAAATTTCTGTTCAGACTCCCAACACTGGTTTTCAGAATCCATCCATCGCATTTATTTTAATAAATTTGTTTTGCATTGCGCCTTACTGCTTATAAACACCGAGTTTCTAATGATATTAGTAGGTTTCTAGCGCTTGTCTGCAAGTAAACTTCAGCGATGCCCCCCCCCCTGTCTTCTATATCGAAACACTCTCGTTTGTCCATTTCAAACTTCTCGCTAAGGATTGCGAAGCGAAAAGGAGAGGTAAGAAAAGGAGATGACCTTCGTTTCCCTTTTCCCGGATGCATCTGTTCTGAATTGATGCATCCGTTTCGAATTCTTCCTTGTTTTGCCCGGTCTTCGTAATAATCTACACGCCACCAAAACAAACGACCTACTTCTTTTTATCCTGGCTCAATGTGGTTTGACAACGTGTGAACTTTGACACAGAGTGTAACAATGCAACCAAACAGAATCACGTCGGAAACTTTACAGGTCCGATTCACTAATAACTAGTTACACTCAGCAAACTAAAGGAAAATTCTCAGGGAAACGTTATTTTCAATAATGATATCTTGAGTACCCCCCTGACACATTTCAATCGGTAGCTATGTCCTACATATGAAGCTTTCACCAAAATGTCATTCGTATCCTACCACTACTTATTGCATTCTTCTCGATTGCTTAGCGGGGCTGCATATACGAATAGAGCACCCTCGATGTGCAGTAGTATTCAACCTTTCTTCATTGCCTGCTGCTTGCTGGATAAGATTACTAGTACTAGGCTTATGCGCAATGCGCACCTGATTAGTTCCACATTCATTTTAGCCTTTGTAATCACTCATGTGTATAGCACGAAATGCTCCACCACATCTCCGCTCTTAGTGTATATGCATACATACATACATTCGTTTCAGGTGCACTTTGAGAATGAACTTATGAAATTGTCTAGTGAAAGCAGTGGAGACAACGAGGGCGCCGAGGGGGAGGTGGCCTACTGTCACTCTCGTTTGACCGGCAATAGGCCCGATTGAATGTACGCGGTTTTCACGAAATTCAAGGTCTGACCCACAAATTTCGCTCACCCTCTATGCATCTTTCACCCAATTTCGCTTTTGCGCCAATATCCGCGCGAATCGAGCGCTACCCCCCATTCCGGCTTACCATCTCGCATCTCTCATTCATCGATGACCTGCTGACCTGTAGTTCAACTTTCTACGCGTGTACTTTCTCACTGGTAACTGAATGTTGATTTCTATTAACATATTTTTTCAAAACTTATCTTCGACTTTTTAGATTCTCATGTTTTTCACTGAACCCTCGTGTGGTCTTTGTGACCTGCGTTTGCACAAATGGGAGCTTGCTTTTGTAGCGTTCCGACCCGACCGCGCGGTGGTCGCGACAGCTCAGTGCCAGGCAGTGTCGTCCAAATGGTGCCATTTGGTTCTCAACGAGAAGCACCCGTTGTGCATGACCTTGAAAATTGGAGGGGGTCCGGCTAGTAGCCGGCGAGTAGCCGGCCGGCAGCTTCTCTATTAAACCCCCCCCCCCTCATCTAATTCAATTTCTCTCAACGTTCACGTTTATTATTTGATTCTTGAACATCACGTGTTCTTTTTGTAATCAGTTTTATCGTTCCACATTTTACTGCTCATACAGCTGCCCCTGAGGTTTGTACACAATAGAAAGCTTGCAATACCAACCTTCCGGTAGCTTCAATGCATCTGAACTCATGCTTTACGTTTTTCTGACTATCATAATAATGCTCTCACAGCTAGTATTTTCACGTCGGAATTTGAATCTGTAACACTACATATATCGCAAAATATTTACAACTACATTTTTCACAATTCGTATTATGTAACTAATTCTAGTTGTTTTCACATTTTTTCGCAACGAAAGAGCTTCACCTCATTGTTTTTCGCAAGATATATTGCTGACTCATCTTTTTTTCTAGTGCAGTTCCAATGGACATTGCGGACTCAACAACGGAGACACCACTTGTGTTTGACCATGAGAATGTGGCTCTAGCTGCGCATAGAAATCTGCTTCAGGTGAGAAGATTTTATTACAACTTAACGAACACTTGTTTATTCCAGCTCTATCTATCAACACTGGCATCTGCTTTGACACCACCTATTACCCTCGAACCACCGAAAATAAACAACCCTAGGTGAGAAACTGCTAGATAAGTAGTACAATGTTGCGATTTCAGCCCAACTGGAAGTCCTCATTCCGAAACTGATGGATCGACTACACCTGCTTTCATGTCTTCCAAAGCCCTTTTCTCTCTGCTTGGTACCAATACAACAAATAGTGTGACTGTGAGAAAATGATGTGGAAGATGCTAGTAAGCAGAAATGAATTATTACAGAATGATGCTCCGAGTTTAAACCGCAGAGTCTGCCTGGTGTGCGGTGACAAGTCAACTGGCCTTCATTACGGCGCAGTGACATGTGAAGGGTATGTTCTCAGGATTTTATGTGAAATGAGAATTGTTAGTGTGGCGGTTCCGCAAGCTATTCCGGATGCGAAAACTTCCGAGAGCTTTCGACTTGTCTTTTCATACATTGTCTTGATAGATCATTGTCCGAAAATTATCCAGAAAAGAGATTATTAGCGGGTTTACTAATCGGATCGGAAAAGTGGAAGTGGCCTCAAGTGAAAGTCGGTTTAGATGTCAGGACCAGTGCGCCCTCTTCTTTATCCTTCGTCTCTCCTATACTTTTGGCCGCACAGACACAGACGTCGCGGCCTTCAGCATTCAATGATGGTCAAGGCCTTCAGCATGACACGACGCATCGCCGAACACCCAGTCAGTGAAATGTTGCGAAGGGCGGCTGAATGTGTCACGCACCTCGACGATTCGTTTCCCCCCAGTACACGACCACACCAACCTTCAAAAATGAAAATCTGTGTACTGCAAACGTACAGATCGAAATGATTCAGCAGGATGTTCAGGTCAATCGTACAACTTTGAAGTTTCATAGTACCGCTATCCGTCAAGAAGTATTGAGATATCACCGTGCTTTCTAAACTAAAATGGGGTTATGTAGAAGATGTTAATGCTCGTCAACAGTGATGACATTGAACTTCTCGAAAAAAAAACCATCATTGCCCAAATAAACGTCCTTGCCTAGTGAATCTAGTGCATAGCGGGAATTCGAAAAGATAGAATCTTCATCGAGGATTCCGCTGTTCCATACCGTACTCAAAGTACGAAGGACATGTTCTTTCCCGACGGCTGAATTAGATTCAAAAATCAGATATTGAAAAGTAGTACAAACTTCTCCGTCGCTTCGGAACTATTGACAAATGGAATGTAACCTATTTCTGTTTGTTACTGTGACGATTTTCGTTGGAGCGGTGTCCTTCTGGTGTCTTTCCTTTCCTTTCGGAAGAGTTAGAGATTGTGTAGGAGAGGGATTCGTTAGAATTGTCGGACAAGGTCGGTTCGACTGGTGCCAAGTGCGTACCTCTTCTCGTCACGTTCGTCATTTCGGGTCGTCCTTCGCCCCCCCCCCCCCCCCTCTTCTTTCATTCCAAGTGACCACGGCCTGATTCGAAGTGATTAGCGTCCTCCTCGCCTCGCCCCTGCACTTCTGAAAACAGTATTCGTTTGCTTTTCATAACCGTGGCGCAGTTTTTGAAAATATGGTTCGGCAAGCAGAAAAAATACATTTATTTTAGCTGATTTTCTAACTCATATTTTTGTCGACAACTTTAAGTTTGTGAAAACTTGAGATTCATGAAGCCGCCCAGCTCAGGCTATTTTGAACAAAACACTGGATTTTTTTCAAACTAAAGATCGATTGCCAATGATACTTAGTCCAAAGTAAATTCATGACAGACAAAAAAGACGGGAAGGTTGCAGAGGCGTCTTTAAGAACAAGGTCACTCACTCAAAGACGTCTCATTTGCCGCCTCGTTTGCGCATTTCACTTTACTATCATTTTAACCCATCGTCTTTCTCACATTTTACTTTGTTTCTCATGTCTACAGAATTTGGACATTTCCCCATTCTTTCCGTTTTCGGAAACCCTCTTTTTTGACAACCGGGCATCTGTGGCCTTCAATGAGAGAATTTCGTATGCTCGACCACTCAACGTCCACCTGCTCCATGTACAACCTTGACATTCAGTCATTGAATCGGAATAATTTGACAGAAGGAATAGATTCGAGGGCGACCGGGCGACATTACGGGCCGTCGAGACTGAAAATGTGTGTGCGTGTGTGCGTGCGTGTGTGTTAGTGTGTTCGAATCGAGATTTTTTTTCAAAAACAACACATCGTTTTTTGTTATGCTGTTCTCACGGACCAATAAAATTGATAACAATAACCAAATTTTTCAGTTGCAAAGGTTTCTTCAAACGGTCGGTGCAGAACAAGAAGGTTTATCACTGCAACCAGGAGAATAGCTGTGAAATTGATAAACTGAACAGGAACAGGTAACGAGAATCTCGGAAGAAAACAAATACAAAGAACATTTTCAGGTGCCAGTCCTGCCGTTTTCAAAAGTGTATTAGCAAGGGCATGCTAACTGAAGGTTAGTCTTCGAGGGGAAATCATTCTTCATTTCATTTTTTGCAGCAGTGAGAGAAGATCGCATGCCAGGCGGAAGAAACGGAAACAGTATCTACAGCAACTACAAAGAAAGACGTAGTATAATCAGGAGAACTAAGGATTATATCGAAGAAGAACGGCGGCCGTTTCAAAGCCTCCCTAGTGGAAAGAAACTTATAAAGGTAGAGCTTGAGTTGAATTACTCCTTGAACAAGTGATTTTCAGGAGCTTGTTGAAATGGACTGCTTGGACCGCTTGATAAACCTGAGAGGACTTCGCATCAATCCGGCGGCGACAGCGAACTATGACATCGCTCCAGCATGCAAGAGACTCACCAGAATTGGTGATGAAATTGTCGAGCAACTTGTTGAATGGACAAAAACTTTGCCATTCTTCGACGAACTGCCTGTTGAGGCGCACACTCATCTTTTGACCCAAAGATGGGCGGAATTGGTTCTGCTGTCGGCCGGATACTACGCATGCTCTGTTTTCACCCCGGACTGCCCCGATACAACTGAAATGATAGATGAAACCGATGAGATTTCGTTCACAAATCCCCAAGTCAACCTGCGTCTTCTTCAAAACCGTCTTTCAGCGGTTCTTGGAAAAGAAATTCCATTGGAACACGTAACTAAGTAAGAAAAGCACTTGGACTCTGTTAAATAAACAGTCGAATTTTAGGGAAGCAGGTCCACTGGTCACCCGTTTTACAACACTTCTTCAATCTTTCTCCAATCTCAAGGTCTCTCCGGAAGCCTACGTCTGCATCAAAGCTATTACTCTTCTTCACCTCTCGGCCGATTCGACTCTTGACAGACACATCATTGACAAGGTCAACACCCTCCAGGATCATTTTGTTAAGACGCTTCAAATTCATCTTCATCAACCCGGAGAGGATTTGACAACGACAAGTTTGGCGCAAATTTTAGATTGGTAAGAAAAAAGAGGATACAATCGATTCGGGAAATATCCATTTTCCATTCGTTCAGGCTTCCGGAACTTCGCAACGCTTCCTCGGTTCTACTTCACTCAAAGATGTTCTATGTTCCCTTCCTACTTTGCAAAAATCCAAGACGTCTAGTTTTTGATGAATAGTCAAACACAGTCTTTCAAACAGCTTTATACATCGGTTGTGCAATATAATTTAGATTTTTTTAAAATTACCTTTTTCTTTCGCACATTATCATACCAAATCAAAACTATCTATTTTTATTTCTGATATGTTATCTATCAATTATTATACGAGTGTTCGGCAACACGCCGATGTTGTGAAACATTCCTTTCCTGAAATCTAACCTTGTGGTTTATTTCGCTCGAGTGGTCTGCTGAATGTGTCTTTTCCTGTTCTGTTATAGCTCTTATCTACAACTTATTATGTTCTTGAAATTTTTCGCACTTATACTCATTGACAAGCATAGAACATAAAACTTTCGCATAAACTTCATAACACTTCACTGCTACTCATCTGTAGGAGGTTGAAGTCAATGTATGACAATAATCTCTGGGCTCAGCCTTCGGCCCAAAAGTTTAGAAAATCAATGAAAAAATAATGAGACAACGAAACTTAAATGACGGAAGATTGATGCTGCCGATGAAGTCTGATGAAGCACAATGGGAGGTTTTATGTTGTCCCAAAAAATCAATAATGTAGCTTAAGCTTTGCGCACGTTTCAGTAGAGAGCAACCACCCTTTCCAATTGCTTGTTATGCTTCACAATTGTGGATGCAAGATTTCTCAAAGACTCTAAATTTCCACTTTCTACTGCACTTTCCAAACATTTCTGAAATTATTTTCAATTTGGTAAGGTTATCATGAAAAGAAAACCTCTTGCAAGTAAGCATCAAGTTCCGATAATATTACTTTCGTTGCTTGAATCGCGCTTCGATCCAAACTCATGTCCCTTGCTTCGCTACTCATTTCCTCCACCTTTTTGATAATACTCTGTAAACAAACAGAAAATCGAACAGGGTACCAAAACAATGGACGCACATCGATTTCCTCTTCTAATACGCCGACAATATAAAAGGAAAAGGACACTTTGTTGGTTGCCGACCAATCTTCCTGAGATTCGAAAATTTCTCTACTGACACTGAAAATCAAAGTTTTTGTTGTCCGTCGTCAGTTTGTTTTTATTACCTGACTAGTTGCTGTACAAACTTTTTGAAATTTGAACAGATAGGCCCTGTTTTCATACCAGGACAGTAATTCGTCATGTAACTTGATTTTCTTAATAAAAACAAGTGTTTCAATAAACAAATCTCGTATTTTTGCCGACTCACTTTGTTATTTCATGTGCAAGAATAGTGGAAAACAGGTCCAACAGATACAAATAGTTTTTCCGGTTCCATTCACAAGCTTCATTTTTGAACAAAAAATGCAGAATCGATATGTGACTCAATGCTCGTTCTAATCGGGCTGCCATCACGGTTATTTCAGGGAACGAACCAAGAAATTCAATGTCAAAAAATGAGAGCTGTATGAGCAGTTTCGCTCGTTCGCTGATATCCGGTTGAAAACAGAACGTTTGAACTGTTTGTGATAAGATAAGTGTGATGGAACGAGCATCAGAATCAATGTTTCGTATTCTTCCGTTAACATTAAAATTCCTTGCAATGTTTTCTATCACAAACCTAAAAGTTTTGGAGAATACATGCATTAATGATCAACAAACACACTTCTCAAGTAACCACTCTCTTGGAATTTTTGAATCTTCTATTTCGTTGATAAGAAGCAACAAGTCCACTTTCATAGGAAAAGATAACTGGTTGTAAAAAACATTATCCAAACAAAGCAAAGCGTTCTAAACCGAAAAAGGTTTTCTATAGCTAGTTGTTTTTTCAGCCGATACCTTCAAAACTCGGCGATTTTTCATATACCCCACATGATATAGTTCATCTAGTCCAACGTCGGCATTTGGCGCGTTAATTTTTGGAATGAAGAAAATGAATTGTTCATGTGGGGGCAAATCAGTTGCGGTCCACCACTCGAATATTATATCAACAGGCTGGGTTTTAAAAGTGAGGGTTCATTTTTTGAATGTACCAAAACTTACTGAGGTCAAAATAGTTGGTGGAAGATCCACCACAGTTGGTTGCTCTTTCTCTTTTTTCTTCGATTTCTTTTTCTTTTTCGAACCTAGAAATTCATTTTTGGAACTTTTCGGGGGAAACGCAACCATTCGACCTTTTTTGGCTTTCTTTTTGAGGGCTCTGTGTTTGGTGGTTTTCTTGGTAGATTTTTTTTTGGGTACCGGTTGAGGGTCTTGGGAAACAGTTGGTTCTACTGTGACCTAGAAACGTCTGTTTTATATTTCTAACTGTTTTTAATGTTACTGTCGGAAAATCAGCTGAAATAGGTTTTGTAACCGTTATGAATAACGTTTTCGTTTGTGTTATATCAGTTAGCAGCTGGATGAGTGGAGAACAGTCGCCATCGACAAGATTCTTTGCAGACATGTCATCGCAATTTGTGAACTCAACCAAATGGCGATAAACCCATTGTTGAGCTGAAAGATTGACTTATTTCCTCTACGTGGATAGCTTTTTTTCATGACCCTACCAGTCTCTTCTTTATTCTGGAATTCTTCATTGTCACTGTGTGAGCTTGTTGCACTATTATTGTCCATTAGTAGGGATACACGAGAGGAAATAAAATTCAGAGAAAAAGTGAGGTGACGCGTGAAGTAATATTGAGTTTGTAGACACACCACAGGAAATATTCACGAGCTTTGCGTGTAGAACCCCGTCTCAGAAGCGTTTCATAAACCAACAACTCAACGAATACTAAACTCCTTCCAGGCAATCAGGCGAAAAGAATCCTGCCTTTGATCTCGGTTATGTTTTCAGGTTGCCCAATCGATAATTACACGCCCACTGGTTTTAATTATTATTTCCGCCTGGTCCGGTTTTGTCACACTTCAACAGTTCGCGATCATTTTTTATGCACTCCACTTGTATCATAATTTTAACTTTTTTTTTCAGTTTTAGCTATGAATATTTTGTCAAAAAGTGTTTCTGCCGAAAACAGAAACCAGTACGGTATAAATGGATGGCATTCAGTGTCTGATGAATTCAAAATCTGAGGTAGATCACGTCGCAATCTATCGTTTCTTTGTTTCGTTTTGCGCCGACAGATACGATAACTTCCAATACATCATGTACAGTGCAGAAGATTTGCGACCGATAGGCACTCTCTACTCTTTTTCGCCATCATCAATCATTGAGAAGGCATCGAATTTTTGCGTCAGTTCCCACCGGTCTCAGTTTGGAAAACGTGGCCAGATCAGTGTCACTGAAACTTGGTTTCTTGAGTCTTTTCTGTGCTACAGTTGTATTCCTACCGACTCAATACCAGCCACGCCTATTTATTTGTTTTAAAGTTTTTGTTATTTTTGTCAACTGCAATGCACAGATAATACAGTTTATGTCAGTGTTCGCTTTTTCGAATGTGAATGAAGCAAATAACTAGTCAATCGAGATGTAGAACTAGTTCAATATTCTCCAGGACGTCAGGAGATCTCCACCTTGCTCCGGGGAGGGCCCGGAGGAGATCTCCACTTTTGCCCTAAAGGTCTGGAGACCATCTCCACATCGCAAATTTTTGCAACCATTTTCGTTCGCATGATGGAATACAGATCGATTCAACATCAGGTCCTCGTCTTGTTTTTTTTTTTTTCATTTTTTTGTGTTCCTCATCATGACTGTAGTTACTAGAAGGCTCTGAGTTCGAGCGAAACTTGTCTGAAAACCCTGAACTTCGCTACAGAAAAATCATTTGTACAATTGATCCTTTTCGCCGAAATAATCACTCATACTTGTTTCCTCAATCATTTATCCACTTGTTGTTTGCTATTCGTCTAATGATATTACACTGATTATTGGATCTGATCTCAAATCTTTATTCTCTCTGGCTTTTCCACCTTTCAATAACACTTCCTTGTGCTATTGCAAGAGAAACCGACGAATTCGCGCGATGCGCCAACAATCAAAGATTTGAAACTTTTCAAATTCGTTGATAGTCAAACTTGTTATGCGAAGTGATACAAAAGTCAAACGCAACGAAATATATATATATAATGATTTCTAGTCTCTTCGTTTTTTGATCTTGCGTAGGTTGTCTCCATAAGGATCGTATACTTTTACCGAAAGTTGGATGAAAATACAACTTAATGAACTCCACAAAATGACATAAAAGTTGTATAAGCCAGTAAAACAAAACAGATTAGGGAAAAATATGCTAAGTGATAGTGTAAACTCGATTTTACATAAAACGTACTATATTCACTGTCAGCGTCCAACAGAAACTTCTCACAATTTCTTTTCAGTTTTCATTGCCTTTTGTTCATAAAGTGTTTTGGCTTTCAATTCGAAACTTTCAGGGTATCAAAGCCAAAAAAAAACAGCAATGAAGGGAAAGAACACCGCCATTCTTCCGTGCCTTGCCAACAGAGCGAGATATATCGTTCTGGCAATTGGTTCGTTCCTACAACGAAATCCACGTTGACTATTCCATGTTTCAGGAACTCTCTGCATTGCTGCGATTGCAAGTAATATGACGGTGATCAACTTCACAATGATTTGTATGGCCAAGACGAGCAACGGCACAGTGGATAATGAGCAGCTCAATTACTCGAATAAGCAAAAGTCTATCATCATGTGGGCCGCGGCCGTTGGAACTCTTGCCGCTGCTTGGCCGTTCCATTGGTTCTACCAACAGTTTGGAGCACGCAGTGTCTTTTTCGCAGCCGGAGCCGTTTCGACCATCTCCACGGCACTTATGCCATTGGCTGCCAACTTTCACTTCAACTTCCTCGTTGTTGCGAGATTTTTCCAGGTGAGAGTAGTAACAAACTTGAAACAATTCTCTTCTTCAGGGTGTGAGTTTTGGTGCTGATTTTGCTGCCATCGGATTGATTGTGGTGAATTGGGCCAGTCTCAAGCAACATGGACTGTTCATTTCGTTGCTGTCTTCATTTTCTCAAATTTCCGTGATGTTCACGATGCCGGTGGCAGGAGAGCTCTGCGAATCGTCTTGGGGTTGGGAATCAGTTTACTATGTGCACGCTGCGCTTAGTGGAGTCTTGTTCATGCTTTGGCTGTATTTCTACAGGTAAGTCAGTTTTCAAATCCGAAATTTCATCATAACACTTTACAGAAACAACCCAGTTAAACATCCCAAAGTCACTGAAATTGAGCTCGAAAAAATCCACAGAGGAAAGGGAGAAGTTGTTGAACACGAGAAGGCTCCGATTGTGAAAATCCTGACCAACAAGGTCATGCTAGCCGTCTGGCTGTCTGCTTTCGGCGAGTTGATGATGTCGCAGTTCATTGTCATGTACGGACCAACATTTTTGAAAGAAGTAAGAAGTTTTTATCGTGGACTGTGCTAAAATCAGTTGTAGGTTCTCGGATTCGCTGTTAATCACACCGGATACTTTGTGGCAGTTCCACGAGCGTTGCACTTGATGTTCAAAATCATTTCCGGAATCGCCAGTGATCGGATTCACTTTTTGTCGGAAAAAACCAAAATGCGAATCTTCAACACGATTGCCTTGATGGTCAGCGGGCTGTTCTTCTGTGTCCTCGGATACCTACCAAAAGAGCATTCCAATTACTCCCTTGTGGCATTACTCATCATCGAGTGCTCTACTGGTTTCATTTGCGGAGGTTTCTACAAATGTGCTACTCTTGTTGCCAGGTAAATTTCAGTTCTTTGAATCTAATCAAACTTTGCCGGGTTTTCAGACAACACTCACACTTTGTTCTGTCGCAAATCCAGTTCATCAAGTGCCTTTCGCTTTTCATCGAGCCGCTGTTAGTTTTCCTGATCTGCACTCAAAACACGCTAGAGGAATGGAGAATCGTGTTTTTGACTCATGGGTTCCTCCTCATCCGTAAGAAGTTGTTGAGTTTTTTCTAACGCAAACAATCAATTTACAGTTGGTAATATCATATTCTGTTACTATGCGACGGACAAGCCAGCTGATTTCACTCACCACGCGACAGGAGAAGAAATGGCTGATGTCGCACCAGAACGCAGAAGGTGGCTAAATTGTCTTACTAGTTGTCTTGAGTGATGAGTCATTCTGAGAAAAAAGAAATTCTCCATTCTGTTCACCATTGCATGATTTCATTTCGAGATGTGAATAAACCTTTTCAAAGGTGAACACATACATAACATTCTTTTGAAATTGTGCAAGTTTTTCGAAATCGTTTCTTGTAATCATGATTACTTTTTTCAGACTCACTGAAAACGAGGCATAAAGAGCTCACGGAAAAAATTTCACCAGGAGAACTAACAGACTTCCCGAATTGCTGTTTTATATTTCTTTTATACCAATACGTTTCTATGTTTTAGTTAAATCCCAATAATTTTCGTTTTTCACAGATTTCTATTTCGAGTTTTTCAAATTCACTTCACTATGTTCATTGTCATGGTTGTGTTCAATAAAGGTTTATGAATTGGTTGTTTTTTGCTATTCGGTGACAGGCTACTCAAAAAAAGTGAACCACATTGAGGATTTTGAGTAACTCCCGAGCCCCCATTGCAATCTACATTTTTTCCTTCCTGACTCTCCTACCGCAAAGTGAAAAAAAAACGAACTTCAAATATTTGATCATACTGTTTACAGACACTGCGTGCGCTCGGTGCCAATAGCAGGTCTTTTCGGTTTACGTGTTCCCGCTTACACACAAACCAATTCCATGATCTAAAATTAACTTGTTTGAAGAAATTCCGCTGGACGAATCAAGCAAACGAACTCGGAAGAAATTGTTAAAAATAGCGTTTCCGAATTCCTTGAACTCCTGTTCTGATTTTTGCACATGCACGCGAGTTGTCTCGGGCAAGACGGGAACAATCTTGAGAATGTGTCAAGGAAAAACTTTTCAAAGGAAAATCTTTTGCCGCAGGTTGCGAGAAAGCTGACATGACCAGGATGCCTTATAAAGCAAAGTTGGGGAATCAAACCATAAATATAAGATCGATAAAAATGATTCTGAAAGGCTTTCAGGAAGATCGTTTGAAGAAACCAGCACAGAAAATTTTCAAAATAAAAATCAGTATTTTACAGTGATCTAGTTCGCTCTATTAGTCAAGGAGAAGCAAAGTTTTGTGCCTCAATCTTTCTTCCGCGCGGAAGCTGGAGGTTATGTACACTTGAAAGACATACACAGTTCTATCAAAAAATTGGCGGTGCGGAAGGCTGCCGCTTTGCCGCTGCCAGTTCGTTTTACAGTTTCCCTCGGTGGCAACTCGGAAGAGCTTTTAGTTTGAGTTTTTCTTTTCTGTTTCAACGAGGTGAGAATTCTTCATTTCTGTGCTTTCAAATCTAACAGCTGTCACTCCCCCACGATTTTGATGCACATTCAGGAATTTTTCAAGATCGAGATATGTCTCAATGAGACGTCAGTTGTTTTGTGAGAGTCTCATAGTGATTCAGTTGACCTTTCTTCTTCTAACAGAAGCTTTTTTGAATTCTAGAATGACTCAGAGCTATCCGCTAAGCATTAAGATAATAGTTGAACGGTAACTTTGTTTTTTCTAAATTTCGAAATTTCAGATGATTCACAACGAAAAACTTATTCAAATTATATGGATTTTCATATTCACGGTAATTTTCATAGTATTTACTTGCGTCGTTCTACGATTTGCTTTACACTACTCGATGAAACTAAACATCTGCAATCTACGAACTATTTTTAGTAACACAAGGTATTTTCCATATTTATTACTTTCCAGGTTTAATATTCATTTCAGAATTCTGCAAACTTCCAAAGAAAAAAAGTTGTGCAATGCTCTAGACGCCTCATTGCAGAAAACATTCAAAGTGCCGCCAAAAAACTTCCAATCATTTATTGGTTCATTTAAGGAGGCAAATATTCAAAGAATACTCCCTGTCGTCCCTCAGTTCGTGGCATCTTCCTGTATGCCGGCAGGAGGGAAGGACTCCAATCATTGGCCTCTGTTTCAAATTGCGGTTGATGGAAAGGTACATGTTTGAATTCGAAAGCCTGATACTCCGTAAAGCTCGAACTCCCCCTAACATTACTGAGATCCCGAACAGAGTGCCAACTTCCCTACCTAACCTAGTCTGGCCGCCGAGAGGTATTGAAAACATCTCATAACAGCCGTCGTCCGCACAAATTGCTTTGCGCACACACAAAAATAGGCCTGTACAGGCTAGGCTGATCGTTAATGTTTTCTGAAGGTCGGTCGGCCACCACGCGTGTCAAATGTCTCTGGCAAAAAAGGAAATGTGAAAAATATCGAGAGTGACTCGAGTTTTTTTCGCGGCGCACAACTTGCAAATGAAAATTGAAGGTTGAATTGAAGCGCGGAGAACTGATAAGAATGAAACCATTTCTGGCAGTTGAAGTCTTCGGGGCCAAACTTTTTCATTATAACAGTCACATGAATGCATGAGAAAATTTTATGTTGTTTTTCAATAAAAACGTGATATTCATAGGTTTTCCCGAGACGGGTACATCGGAGGACTAACGCGAAAACAAAGCAATTCGTAGTATTAGTGAAATCATTTTTTCGTGATATCATTATTTCTCGTGCTTATATCATTATTCCCTTCGTTTTCAGATTTTGAACCCAGAACAGCTCATCGCCACGAGAGCTCCGGATTACTCATCAGTTGTCGGTAAGAACAACATCTATCATCTTTTTTTTTCCTCGCCTTGCACTTTCATTCTATCTCTTTCTTCTCCCCAGACACTATCAATTTTTCAAGTTCCCGCCTGCCAACCAACTTACTTTCCCTGTTTGTTGACATAAATCAAAGAACAAACTCTTCGCCTCGCGAGGCCGCGCGCACATGATCGTCTAACCTTTTGCCACTCGCCTCTTCAGGCAACCACGCCCCGGCGTGGTCATTGCGAGCTCCGCCCTATCAATCAGCTCAAAAAGAGGCGTCTCACCTTGGTTGTTCGAGTTCGTTTCGTCTTACAGTAAACAACCAGGCATACTTAAGCGGCTTCCTTCACTAGGAAAAGAGTTATTCGTTCTTGGAACTTCTTTTCTTTCCCAACATATCAGTCAACAACTTTCTTCTTCTCTTTCCTCGAATTGAGCTGTTTTTTTTTTGAAACTGCACATATTCATCGCGCTATTGCGAAACACAAAAAAGGAGAGAGACACGCTGCTCTCTGACGCTGATGAGGTCCCTTTTGTGCGGAGTTGTGCTTGGTCGGTCGGCGGGCAGCATAAAAACGACGACGGGCATAGAAAAAAAAGAGAAAGAAATACTGCATAGAGAGGAAGCAGAGAAGAGCACTAAGCATGTGGTGCTGTGCTGCCTTCTTCTTCTTCTTCTTCTTTTTTTTTGAGTTCTTTTTGTCTGATCGTTTTTTTTTCGCTCACAGCCGACGGCTGTTCAACGATTCATGTCTCAAAAACAGCGAAAATTCTTTAAAAGCATCATCGTAAACACGGAGATTTTCAACAATCGGTTAACATCTTTTCAGCGGTTTCGAAAACCGAAAAAAAATGATGACATCAAATTCAAATTCCCATTCAGTCATCAGTTTTGATTTTCGTCATTAATCGCATAATTTCAAACACCACTTTTTTTGAATGAATGAAAGAAATGAGTTCCAAATGGGATTTGACGTTTGAACACAACAACAACATGTCAATCACATTACATTATCTGTATTTCTTCTAACCTAATCATTCCTTGTTCGTATTTTGCGTTCTCGAACCTACATCAAATTGAATTGGTTTTGCAGGCGATCAGAACGCTACACCAGATAACAACATGCTGACTGATTACTACCGTAGCAATATGCAGCCGCTTGACGGAAACCCCACTTTGGATCGACTCTCAAACAGCAACTATGGCTCTTATGGACATTTTTCAAGTGAAGGTTGGTTTCTCAGATGCGAATGAATAAGTGAAATGAAACAGTTTCAGCACGCGTTCCAGTGGATCGGCCGCTCTATATAAACACTTCCATGTCGGCTCAACAGCGAGTGGACATCTATCGGCAACTTTCCGACCCGCCAAAAGATAGTGAACCAGCGCTGGCATTCCATTTGCGAAATCTCTAAGTTTTTTATCGGGTGCTCCACTTTTTTTTCGATGATCTGCAGTTGATATCTATCTGGTAGCCACAAGTCTGAATTCCTCTTGTTTTGTTGACAACACTCTCGTTTTCCCGTTTAATTTCTGTTTACTCATCTCGAAAGTTCTGAACTTCATTTTGTTCTCGAATCTTGCTTTTTTTTCAGTTTTTACCGAAGTATGTCCCAGTACTTGTAAATAGAAGCACAAACGCGTTCTTACCTTTTAACGTAGTGTAAACAATATCAGGTGACTATGGATACTTCCTCAAACTTTGAAATGTACATAAAACTTTAGGGTTATCATCCCGGTAAAAACAAACAATATATCGTTCTGTTAGATTCAATTCGTCCGTATTTTTTAGTTTCGGTTTTCCATTAGACCCCACATGTTTACTGTATTTTTGTTTGTTCCGATCTTGTTGATTAATAAATTTTCATTTTCATTGGATTTCCAAAAGACTTCTGCCCTCTTTTTGTGATCCTTCGTATTAACATGACATCATCATTTAAGGAATACGAGGTCACCGCACAGGTCGTACTGTTTGCTTTGGATGACCTACTCATCAAGCAAAGCGGAGAGCCACCGGAAAAGACTTGACCTTATGTAGTTTGAACTACATATGAAGAAAATGACGTCAACTACAGATCAGTGTTTGCGGAGATATCGGTTCAATAGAAATCCAGAGTTGGAAAAAAATTCTACAAAGGATTTATACTTTAATGCTCAATTAATGTCGGTTTACGACTATCGTTTGAGATTTTCAAACAAGATCCAAAAGCACTGCTAAATCCGGAGAATTCGGAAACATTGAACAATTTTTCAAAATTTTGAAAACAAGCAAACCACTTTCGATAATATTCAAGCTCAGAAACTTTGAACACAAAAAACCCCAACCGATTGTCATTGTCGATTATGAACTGAACATTCCGGAAAACCATAGTGACAAGCTTTTCGAAATCTCGTTTGATCTATAAGCATGGCTGGTAATTCAATTGCAAAGTTAAAAAAAATGTGCTCAACGTAGGGGAGACAATGGATAATACATCTGGATACCCTCGCTATTGTTGACCAAAATCATTCGAAAAATAGTTACACGGCCAGTTTGGTCACTTGCATGCTATTACAAACGGCAAAATTATATGCACAGCAGGCTGAACCGAGAAATAGTTGAAGTTTTATGAAGAACCAATGTTTAATAAACTCACGATGTCACTTTCAAGTAAATAGGGCTTATAACTTTACACTGAATGAATTCTACTAAAATTAGCCCGAGTTCTGCGATTTTTGATGGCAAGAGAAAACTCAAACATCATCGCATTAGAAGAAATTGAAAATTTTTGTTTTTTCCATCTGATATTTTCTCGCATGAAATGGCCAGAAATCGTTGATTGACTTTGAAATGAGTGTGCATATAATCTGAATTCTCTGGGATTGCATTGGTATACAACTCAGGCATTTTATATCTTCGACGCTATAATTGCATCAAATTCTGGATAAGTTTTGTTCTTCAGTGTCATCCACACATTATTTGAAGTATTTAGTTATGTTTTTGCTTGCGATAAGGAAAATGTGAGCAATTGTTTTCAGCATTAGCTTTCTCTTGTGGTTGAGTTGAGAAAATGTCAAGTTCCCCGAAACGAGTAATTCATTTTCACGGAAAAAACACACACCGAAATACGTGGACTCTGTTAACTATTGGAAAGTTAGTTTCCGCAAGTTGGTAACTTCTTTGCTCCTCTCAACTGTCGGAAATTGTTTAATTTCTCAACATTACTTCCTCGATTTTCTTCCCGCCTCAACTGGCAGTCCGGCTATTTCTCCATTTCAAAGTGTCCGTGTTTCGTTAATGCAATCAAACTACATACATGCGTGATTGACGTCAGCCAATTAGATTGAGAAAAAAAGAATGAAAACAAAGTTGGTGAGGTAACAAGTTTTTTGTCTTTTTTTTGACAAAAAGGTTTTCTTGTAGATTCTTGGTCATTTCGATTGCTGTTACAAATTTTTTTCTGAATCTATTTTTTTTAATGATACAAAGTTGTTAGTTGTCACGAATCCACTTTACTGCAAATTCATTCACCACGCAATATCAATTTTCTGGTTGAATCAATCATTGTCCTCGTTCTTTTTGTTATCATCACAGTTTGCCAGGCGTTATTATTATTATTGTAAATTTGCCCGACCAGCGGGGCGACGACGACGCAGAGACTCCAAAAACCACGAGTTGTGACACACTGCTCTGGCGCTCTCCGTTTTTTGAATAGTCTCTAACCAGGAAGTAAAAGGGTTCTCGCGAGACGAGCGCGTCGCCTCACAGATATGCAGCACGGCAAGCGGGGAGGTAGGCAGAGATACCAGCGCGCCATTTCAAAAACACCGGCCCCGCGACGACCAACGACATACTCGCAGAAAAAAAAACGATGCAATGCGGCTAGCTTCTCTATCTCTCTTTGTCGCTAACCAAGACGCGCCATTTATTGCGACGCGCATGCTTCGCCGTCTCTTGTCGTCTGAACGTCTCAAAGAAAAAAGCCCGACAAAGTAAGAGATGAAAAAGAAGCTCGCAACTTGGCTAATGATAGGCAGTAGCAGTGAGTAAGTAAGGAGAGAATAAGGTAGTGAGCACACTCGCGCATTCTTTTTTACTTCCTCCCCTCTCTTACTCACACTCTCTCCGAAAACAAATATTTGTCTGATTTCTCCCTTCTTTTTTACTCTAAACTTTATGGATTTTCTAAGGAAAAAGTTCTATAAACCTTTTCCCTCTCCCATTCTTCCTGTATTTGTGGCTATTTCTTCAATCGGTCAAGTGGAAGTTTGGTTGAAAACGTGTTTCATTCACTATTTGTTCCTTTCTTCCATCGAAAAATGAAATCAGATTTTACGTTCTCTCATGTCTCTGCTTCGCATGATTTTATTTCATATCTTTCTGTTTTTTTTTTCTTTCTGAATCATACGGATTATTTTCTGTTCTATAAGCTAACTTTCTCAGTTGATTGTTTTTTTTATTGTCTTTTCCCATTTTCGAGTTCTTCCTCATTCTCTCATGCTTCCTTCCAGCGTACTTCATCCGATTCTCTTTTTGTTGCGAATTTGATCATGTTTCTCTTCCTCTCTTTCTTTTTTTCTCTCTCTCTCTCTCTGTCTCTCCGTAAATTTCATATGCTACAGTATTCCTTCCACCTATCCCCACATACATCAATGTTTCGTTCTCTTTGAGCGCTACAAAACTGATATTGGTTTTTGTTATACCAATGATTTCAGCGATGGCAACTGTTGCCCCGAAAGGGAATTGCCTGGTCGCACGAGCCATTCCGACGGAAACTGCTAACCCTGACCAACTCAGCGGTCTGTTTGGGAAACTGTCTGTCAGTGGAGATGAAAACGAGCGAAATGTAAACAAGGTAGGCTTGAATTGAAGAATACAATAAAACGTTTTTTTGTTTTTATTTGTAGTTCGAAGCCCAGCACACAGTAACACCAGCCGACTTCCGTACCATTCAGAACATTCGCTCTTCAGCTTTAGCTGGGAAAACAAAGACGTCCAAATTTCAACTTGACAGCGTCAAACTGTTTTCAGAGCTGACCCCTAACAAGTCTTCAAAGGTAAGTTTATCAAAACACCAGAGAGTTCTGAGAAATGACTCATTTCCTGAAATTAAAAGGAAAAATATCTTAGACCAAAACTTTTCATGTTTATTTCCAATTCAAATTATGGCTAGCTACTCTCGGTTATCTATGATGCACAGAAACGGCAGTACGACTAAAATTATTGGAATTTTCTAGAAAACCGAGCAAGCGGAAACAAAGAAGAAAGAAGACAAAAAAATTGACAAAGAACAGAAAGAGGAACAAAAAGCAGAGGAAGTCCATGATGGAGAAGATGATGAGCAGAATGAAAACGAGAAAGATGGAGTCCTACTTGGGAGAGGCCCAGTTCATAATGTGCGTATTTCGACAGGACATCATCCTTACAAAGGTCAGATATCGATGATTGAATTTGAATCAACTTGATCAGTTTTTCAGCCCAAATTCCATATGGAACTGCCGCTCAGACCGTCATAACAGACATCTCTGCATTCACCGGTTACGGTAGCGGCTACGAATGCGGAAGCACTTGGTCGCTCAGTCCAGACACCACTATCGGGTACGAATTAATCACCTTTCTTCCTTCGTCCTTGTGTAAAAGATAGAAGTAGACGATATTAAATCTTATGTATTATCAATTCCAATGAAAAGGGAGAACAAGAGTGGACTCTTGATTTTCGTTGTTGAGCGTTTCAGATCGATATCCGCATCAACCACTCCTGACACTATACTATCCTCGGACGGCTATGGGTCTGCATCCCCACTGCAACATAGCCCCAAAGATTCGCAACCAAGTCCTTATTCGGAAACTTCATCTATCGGTAAGTTCTCGGGAAGAAAGATATGAATGGCATCAGACTAAATACAATTATTTAATGCGTTCGGGCGATAGATCAATTGAAACATGCGGGTGTCCGTAGTTCGTTCTGATAGTGAACGGAGATAACTGTTTTGATGAACCCCGCCGTGTTTTCTCTAAATCACATTGTTTTAGAAACCGCTCAAGTCCCGACTCCGGAAAACAACGAGCTACCGGAAAGTCTGCAGGATTTTATACTTCAGTACTCGAATCAGTACACAAAGGAAGAAAACTTTCGTGGACGCCCACCATCGGCCGATTCCGGCGTTTCATCTCCGATGTCTGCCAGATCTGCCCCCAACGCCTCACCACATGTGCCACAAGGAACTTGCAGGTGAGAGATTCGTTTGAGGGCTTTCCACATGAGACCGCCTGCCTCCGCACTAGCAACCGATAGTCATCGATAAAATGATAGCATACGAGGTACACGCATATAGTCGATCCTTCTGTCTTATTTCAATTGTTGTAAGAAGACAGATAAGATGGAAATTAGCGGCTTCGTTTCGCTAGTCTTCGCAGCCAAACAGTGTTTCTCGAGGTCGAATCAAGTGGTGTTATTTCTGCACTACGGCGCTGTTTTCTTTTACTTCCTGGTTGTATTCAGTTCCCTATCCGCACCTCCTGTCTCTTTCGTCTCTACAACACTCTCACCCCCATTAAATAATTTAAAGAAACTGGCAGGGAATCGTCCTACTCCGGTTCTATGATAAGTGAATGGTATCAAGAAAGGTGAATGTTACTTGCTTTTGGTTTCTCACAGTTATTTGATAAGAAAACAGATATTTGGAAAGAAAACTATTGAGTACATTCTTGATCTTTTGTTCTGAGACAAACAAAAACCTGAAACCGGTACGTGTGTTCCGTATCGGAATCTCATTAGACGGGATGCCGTATCTCAATCAAAGACACTTTGTCATCAAGTCTGTTGGATAGGATAGAAGGCAGAAAACACTTCCTTGATCGAGAAACATTCACGTTTTCAGTGGCCCCACAACGCCATCGTTCATCCAAACTCGACTGAGCCCACGTACTAGCGAAAACGGAAATGCAGCAAAACAACGTCTTCATGCTATGATACCGGAAACGGAACTTGCGACAGGATTTCATTGGGCGTGTACAATTGTAATGAAATGCAAAATTTCCTGTGAAAATAACAAGTTTTCAGTGGAAAAATGTGCTCTCCAACAGAGATGCTGATGGAGACACACCACTTCACATCGTTGCTGCTCACAACGACCGCGGAAAAATATATGCGCTGTGTGAAACACTACGCAAAACACAAAATGAAAGCGACGACAATGTGTTCAGTGTCAGCAACAACTTTGGCGAGACACCGCTATACGTGGCTGTTCTGCAAAGAAGCGCTGAGGTAGTTATCATGAACCAGCAGTCATGAAGCACCAACAAAATTTCAGGTCGTTGAGTATTTGCTAGAACTTGGAGCATCTCCAAACTCTGACAGTTCCCGTGCGGGTGGAGATTCTGCCCTGCATTTCGCTGCATCCCGTGGAATGCTGCAAATTGTTGAGGTATCGCCATTTTTTTTCCCGGGCATTTAACCGAAATTTGTCCAGGCTCTTCTCAGCAAACGTGAAGTTCGAGTGAATGGAACTAACGACAGCGGTCAAACTCCACTGTTGTGTGCTGTAAGAATGCACGGAATGACTGATGAGCAGACCCAGCTCAAAATCGACAACAGACAAGTTATTGCGAAACTTCTGAAAAGTGGAGCGGATCCAAACGTTTCGGTATGTTCATCGTGTACCAATCATGCAATTATTATTGACTACTTATAGGAAAAAACCACCGGCAAAACAATTGTTCATCATGCCGTCGTCAAACTGAACGTCGAATTGCTCGATGTAAGAAAACCTTTTTTTGTCAATTTTCGCTGATAATCCAATCAATTCCAGTTTCTTCTAACCGTTCTCAATGAGGAGACTTTCACCGAGCTTGCGAAAGTTCCTGATCTCTTTGGTGAGAACGCTGTCGACCTTTTGTGTTCGACCAAAAAAGATCCAAAAACTGATCAAATCCGTGAGATGCTCTACATTCGTCTTCTTGCATTTGGCGTCGGTCAGAACAAAATGAGAGCTTGAATAATTACTTTGATTGTTTCCATATTCTTACTTTTGACGTTGTTTGTACCATGCCATTTGAAAATTTCCAGTTTAAAGTATATACAACAAATATTTAGATAGTTTTGATTCCAATTTGTTGATCTCAATCATGCCTAATGTTACTTGTTATTGAACACACAACGACCACTTCTTTGAACATTCAATTATTGAATCTGTAAAGTTAGTCTATCGCTTCTGAATTGATTATCGTGAGACCACCCTGTAAAGTGATGGTTTTTTTCACTCTGTTACAATTTTTCACAAGATAGTCCCTGTCAAAAGTTATCCACTCTTCAATTGTAGTTTTTCTGCACATTCTAAAGTATGTTCTAGTTGCTGGTATATAACATTCATCTCATTCCCACTCTACATTGAAAATCTAGCTAATTAGATTTCATTCACAAAATTACTTTAATTTTAATGGTACGACGTCACAAGTGCTTAATCCCCCTCCTATCACCCTCCCTCTCCCTAATTCCCCCACTTCTTTTTTTCTCTGTCCTGTCCGCTTTGTTGAACGAACCGAACAACCCATGAAATAAATTTCTCACAAAATTAATGGGCATGCCAAATTAGTCAGTTTTTTTTTTGAAGAAGTAGATTTCTTCAATTTTACATAAGATGTTGCAATATTCATCAGGATATGCAGTCTCGGTGGGAAATCTGCGTGCGCTCATATTCACCACTATGCAGACTGTATACACCAGATTATACGCGCAAATTTTTTGTGAATGATTACCGACTGTTCCCGTTCATATAACTTTGAATTGAAAGTGATAACGTTTTTCGTTTTGAGTTTCACTGATAGCGTTGAGAAAAAAAAAACGATTTTCTTTTTTGAATCACTGATAAAATGATAAGAAATGTTTTTGTTTTCAATTATCTTGCGATTCGGCTGTCATTTGTCAGTTGCTTCTCGCCTGCCACCACTCACGTGGTTCTGTGCCCGGACACATAACCAGAGAGAAGTGACTGGATAAATAACCCCATGTATCATTGAACACAAAACCGTTTTTCACATTTTTCAACCTTGTCTAAAATAGAAAACTCTTGCCTCTACCTTTTCTAATAGTGTCTTTTTTTCAGAAAATGCTTTGCCTCTTTTCTGGGGCAATGGGGTTTGGACCACTGCCAGTTTACCTGGCTCTCATCTTCTTCATTCAGTCATGTTAGGGCCAAAATTATGATATTGATTTCAATCGATTGATTTTCAGTTATTGTGTATGCGATCGCCGTATATTACAAAGATGTAGATCCAGTGTTTCCGTACTTGTCGTCAGCCGCTGACAAACGACCCGAATCGTGCGTGTTCGCCATTGGGACAAACGTTAGCAGTGTCCTTCTTGCTATTTTGGTTTTCATCAGGTAGTTTTCGGAAAAGACACTTGCTAATCATGCCCTCGCTATTCAGATGCCGCCAGATTGAATCGATATGTGAAAAATTCGACGACATTGTAGGAATCGCGATATACAATTGCTCCTCGAAGTGGATCGGATTCATTTCTTCTTTTGGCATGTTCATCGTTGCCAACGTTCAAGTAAGTGTTCACAGAATAAAAAGCATGAAAAGCTCAATTTTTGCGACCCCATTTTTCAATTTTTCAATTTCTCAGGAGACTGCCAACATCCCAATCCATATGACTGCAGCGGTGGTGACCTTCGGCGGATTCTGTCTCTACATGATCTTACAGTGCATCATTACGTACAAATTGACTCCGCTCGTCACATTACAATTTGTCTTCACTTATCGAGCTACCTGTACCGCTCTGTCCGTCATTGCCTTCTTCTCAGGTAATCAATTTTTCAAGATAAGTAATATCGATTGAAAATTTTCAGCGATTGGTTTCGGTATTCTCGCTTCACACATCTATCATCAGACTTACCCGGATCTGCCAACACCGCGTCCATGGTCTCGCCATTTCTACCAACCGGTACCAACAAAAAGTTTGGCATTTTATGAAAACCACTGAATTCAGGGATACTTCTTCCATCAAGTTTCTGCTATCAGCGAATGGGTGTGCGCTGTGTCGCAAATCTTCTTCATTCTTTCTTTTGGACCCGAGTTTGAAGAAATTTCGTTCGATTATGTGCTCACCTCAAATCTCTATGCACCCTCCCGACAAGGCGATGTGGACCCGGAAAATGAGTGGATGGAAAACGTTTAGCTTTTTATGTTACGCCCTCCCCAATCAAAATATCTGTCTGAAAATGTGCGTAGTAACTTTGGGTACTATCGATCGGATCTTCTCATCAGGTTTTTCAACATTTCGGTATGATCACACAATGTCTTCTTGCAAAATTTAATCATAATATGGCACCATGGCACGGTTTTTATTAAAACGCATTATATATTTTTTCGCTATTTTTTTCACACTTTAGCTTCCGCTAGTTTCATAGCATATGCGTTTTGTATGATTTGGATATTGAAATGAATCTGACATCTTCTTCTTTTTCTAGGAGTTTCAGTTAAACATCTTCATTTGATTCAGATACACAGAGACATAGAAGAAAAGAGGTAAATGCAAAGAGAACTTTCGATTTAGGAATTTTGAACAGGAAATTGTAAAAGATTCGGTGTTTTTTATGACAAGAAAAATGATCAATCAAGTGGAGATGAGGAATGGAAGAACAGATTCAAAATATTGCACGTTTCGAGGTGAATTAATAAAGTAGAAACAATTTCAATGCTCAATCTTTGTTTCATGAACATCAGAAACGAAGAAGACAATTTTTTTCCGGATAAAATATATTTGCCATCCGATACACGCATTCCGAACAAGTTTTTCTCTGAGAGGGTTCACAACATGGTGACGACTATGTACAAAAAGGATTGAAACCGAGACAAATTATGAAGTTTTAGTGGAAACCAGTCGCATTTTTTTCAGCATCTTCAAAAACAACCATTGTGGGCCGTGAAACCACACTTCTTAAACATTATAAATTAAAATACTTACAGAGGAGAAACTTGTTAAATCTACTGGCAAAAAAAGGAAATAAATAGAATAGATAAAACACGAATGACAGAATGCATTTCGAAAAGAGTTTTAAATGAGATCATCACAAGATTTATTTGCATCATCCGCGATTGAGAGACGTTATCGAGGAAGAACACGTAACGACGAGTTTTGATGATCTGTTTTTCTGCAAGTGAATGCAATTATTGGTTTTTCATTTGATAGTGTCGACTCACGAGTCATATGCTTTTAACGTTTTCCCATCCATGAGCGCCGGGTCCAAATTTATACACCAACTTTTTCGGATAGAGACCCGTTTTCGGAACAGGAACAAGAATCTGCTTCTCGTAGTAAGTTCTGCAATCGAATTTCGTGAAAAACATCTTTATACGGCAAGAAAAAACCTCATGGCTCGGCTGAGTTTCTCATACGTCATTTTTTCGTTGTTTTTTCGAGCTCCCCACAACCTGGCAAGTTTTTCAGACTCCACAATGCGGAAAACTCCTTCGATCGGATCCTCCCATCTGAAAAAAAACATTGTTCAAAAATGTTGCTTTTTCTGGTCCATAGAATGGCAATGAATTTTCTAGATTTCTCAAACGTTTTTCATACTTTCTCGAACCTACTCACCGAACAACTGACGGGCAAGTGGAGGGGTCTTTCAATGCGTCCCTGATGAACTCCCACAACTTGTTCCCTTTAGTATGTTGGGAGCGTTTTCGCGGCTTTCCGTCTTTGTTCTTCTTGATTTTCAAGTCACTGCTACTCGTTGAACGTTCTTCTGGGACTGAAATATCTATTTCAAATAGAAGAGATCTGAAAACACGAAAATACCTTCATAATCTGTTGAAATCGAATATTTGATGAGAGGTGAAAGTTTGGGTTGTTGCAACGGAGTCGGTAGTAACGGTGAACCGGGATTGAGTCCATTGTGCAGGTAGCTTGCATTCAACGGACTTAGACCAGAAGTCAGCCCGACCGCTATTGTCGACGCCAAGGACTGATTGAAACTCTGCACAGCGTTTGCTGTTTGTTGCGGAGTTAGCATGGCGGTGTTGAAAGTCTGAGCGTGTGTCAGAGCCTGGGTCAAACTATTCAAGTTGTTGAGCTGATGCTGCATGACAGGAAGCTGCGATAATTGAGTCGGGGGAGCAATTGTGGAAGTTATGCTGCTGATCATCGGCTGAAGTCCCAATGAGGTAATGTCAACGATTGTCGGTGGTGCATTTGTTGCTGGGATTTCATCGTTAACGAAATCGCGGATGGCAGTATCAAGAGTAGTGTCTTCTGAAAACGATAATCACATGCACTGAGGGAAACCAAGCAGCAATTGTATCACAAAGAACATAACTCGTATTTTGAAGAAAAAAGTCTGAGCGCGGAGCTCAACACTCAAAAATCACCGAAAGTGCTTCTATGACTCACTCTGCCTTCTGCTTTTTTCTCAGAACCTCTCTAACCCTCTCTCCCACTGCCTCCTTCTTTTGCGTGATTTTGAACCTCTTGTTTCGTAAATTTTTTTTCTAGGAAATAAAAAGCGGACCTGAATGTTCTAACGTTTTTCGAAATTCCGTGAAGATCAAATTTCCGAACACTGGATCCCTCTCGAGAAAGCTTCGTTCACTCATCGTTAACATCTCTTGTCCGGTCAGCGTTGAGAACTGCAAAGATGAAGCGCTGACATTTCATTTTGGGATAGGGGGAGGGGGGGGGGGGCTGAGTTTCGACAGAGAATATATATTTTGAAGCCGAAGTGCCGAAGCTCGATGACCAATGAGCACGCTAATCCAGTTGATATCATTACGGGTGGTTGCTTGCATACCAGACACGCGCCCACATACACAAGCCACCTGATTTTCAAAGGGAAAAGCAAAGCGTACTCGACGGTAACCTAATAATTATGGCCGGTAAGCCGTGTTCGCTGAGCAAAAATCGACTTGATTATAAGAATCGAATCCGCATTAATTCATTTGACGCTCCGTATTTCTCCCGCTCTAAAAGAGTCTGACCCACTTTGTGCATGTTCATCTCCTCGAACGGAATGTTGTGCCGTTTTGCCACATCCAACATCCAGGCGACAACATCGTCGACAAGCCACTCATTTGGATCCTTCACTCGGAAACGAGCCAAATCCACTCTGAAAATGTATATATTTCAAGATAATTTTCCGGGCATCACCTACTTTTCATTATTGGGAATCGGCTTGCAAGAGGTAGCATTCATTGGTAGAGGCACTAAGTTACTGCCAATGCTCAGACCACAGTTGGTGCGCTCGTTGATAATGTTCGTTGTCTGCTGTCGAAGAACGTTGTTGTTTGAGAACTCCTCCAACAGTTTGGGAATGCTCATCAACTGGTTGTAAATTGTAGCAGTCGAAGTCGTCAGCGACACTGCTGAGTTTGTTGGCGAAACTGCAGTGAAGGCTGATGGACCAGATGACGAAAGGCCCGTCGACCTGAAAACAAAAAATTAAGAATGATAACAGTTGCACTGTGAAAATAACGCATGTTCGAGAATTTCAGTATCGGGAGTCGAAAACTTTCGAGAGTGACATAAAAAAAGTTTCACGTGCTTGCATCAAAAAAACAGATGGCACCCAGACTCAAAATCCGATGAAACACGTGTGGGAGGAGAAAAACTGGAAGATCGGAACACGTACCCGATAAATGTTGTCTGTGGAGGAGATGCCAGCGCCGCAGGCCAAGGAGAAGCGCGCTGTGGCGCAGGTGCGAAGATAGGCGCAGGACAAGCCAATGGCGGACTTTCCTGCAGATTGAAAAATAACCACACAATCATTGATGACCGAAAGTGGGCCAGGAATAGTGGGAGAATGAACAAGATCCAGAAATTAGGAAGTGCGAGTGACAGGTCTCACTAACGTTAATCAAAGTTCGACATACACACACCCATACACAGCTATACATAAATAACTTCAAAATGTACGACTTCATTTTTACGGGTAAGACACATTATTACTTTTTTGACTAGAAAAACCATATATTTAGAAAAACTTATTTGTTTCGCTTGGAAATACATTTTCGCGGGGCTTAGCACATGTTACATTGTGCGATACACATTGAGAAAAAAAGAAAGAGAGATAGAAAATGCCCCATGTTTGATAGACGGCTAATATTTTTGATCGATATTTTTGCAACATTACAAAAAGTGATAACAAGAAGAGAAAGAACGAGTGTTGATAAAAACGTCTGATAAAAACCTCTTTCGCGAGAAAACTGTTTCACGCGCTATCTCGTGTGGTTCGAAAATCTAATTACACAGTTGATATTCGTAGTGGTGGGGGGGGGGGTACCGCAAAACACGTTACTTTCCAGTAGTCATATAGCGTGTTCTTCTGTTTTTAACAGTGGTGTATGACTTCTTGGAGAAGTCTTGAAGCGAAAAACTTGAAAGACTTTCATGCATTCAAACATTGATAGAGCGCGAAAGAGTATGAGATGCTAGGCACAGCAAGAGAAGCGGGAGCTCGTGTGGGGTGCCGGAAACATGCATTCTGAGAGGCACGCGCGCGCATTTCCTGGCCGAATACTGAAGCTGTGAATGAGTCTACAAGCATTATCAGAAGACAGACTGAACAACATCTTGTTGTACGTTGTGTGAACGATTATATTTCATCATCTTCATCGAAGTTGGCAGTATGTGAAAGAGAACATTGACAACGACACAGTAAGAGTCAGATAAATTCAATGTCTCTTTGTCAACGACTTCAGCGCCTAATTTTGTGTGGCTGAAGCACCCTCACTTGCTAAACCCGAATCGTACACTCGCAAAACAAGGAAATGATTTCCGATGAGGAGTGAGAGATTGCACTACATTCATAACCCGATCCTCTTCGTGGCGAGCAAAGACGAAAAATGTTACCAGTAGCTGTTTCCACATTTTCCGCGCCAATCTTCTCTCATTCTCATTCCTATATTTGCGTGCTCTCCCCTCTTTTTGTTGTTGCCTCTCCGAACCGACTTCCTAATAAGATACGAAGTTAGCCCGCGGAGAGAATTTGCGTGTAGTGTACGCGTTGTCAGGCAAGATGGATGCAAAAACTGGAACATTAGTATGTATCGCAGGGGGAGAGAAGGGAAACGAATTTGAAACCGGAATCATTTTTCGACGCGTTTAAGGTGAGGAGAAAGGCAGTGGCGTTGAGAAAGGAAAATCATTGCGCTCGCCCGGTCTTCTGCCGACAGTTCATCTCCCATTTTCACGGAAGGTGTACACTATCTACTGATCGCATATCTGAACCCCCCCCCCTTGATGGGGCGATAAAGATAACAAATTGATGGTCGCAAATATACGAAACAATACTTCCTTGTTCGTTCGAAATTCTATATAGTTGCAAAATGTTTTCTATTTTTCTGTTTCCAAACAAGAGTGAGGTAGATCTTTCTAAAACAGAAAACGAAAAAAAAAAGAATCCAAGATGCACCTAAGCTTGTTTCCTTAGTTATTGTTGCGATTTTCACAAAAACCAATTAGCCAATATACTTTTTTTTCATTTTTGACAAAAAAAGTCAGAATAGTTTCTCAGAAGTTTCAAAATTAATCAAATTATTGTGTCATAGTTTATGAAGAGGGCCAAAACTCAAACTCTCAAGTTGAAAAAATTCTATTAAAAAGAAAGAATACCCCCATTCTGCAGCGTCGGCAAAAGTAAATAAGAAACTTGCGCGGCGGGGTTGACTAGTAATCAAAAACAGCGCGCGTTTAGTAGAGGGGGCCACACACATACAGTCGAGAAGAGCATTATTGGCTGAGGCAGAGAAATCGACGGAGGTAGGGCACAGAACCAGGTCGACGAATGTCAATACTCTTTCTCGAAAAATTCGGCGGTCCTTTTTGACTATTTGGGACCATGAAAATAGCTGAGTATTACGAAATCCGAGAAACTGAACATTTTTGACATTGTGGCTCGGTGCTCAACATTACTCTTGAAGATGCCACCCACAAACAAATCAATAGTGGAACTATACTTAATTGAATTAAAGTGTACGACTAACACAAAACTAGCATGCGTGAAGCTGTTAAAAATTGAAACTTACTAGCTCTTGATCAGATGAGTTTTCTTCTTCACCCGAGAGGTGTTGGTACTTTCGCATTACGGGATGTTTGCTTGGATTTTTTGGGAGCACTCAGTTGACAAAGTTTTCGAACTTTTCAGTTGAGTTCATGGCATGGGCAACTGCTTGCGAGATACTGGAAAAATGAAATGAAATGAATGATCAAAGTAATGGGGAAGAGAGAAAGAGAGAGAGAGTTTTTAAGATTATCTCGTGGGCCGAGCGGAAAGAAAAAGATAAATGAGCATTTTGAATATTCATGTTAATCTGGTGACCGAAAATCTGAGACTAGTATATACTTGCACAAAACGTCATCACTCAAATATTTTTTCGAAGAAGAGAAGAGAAGGGAATCACGCAACAAACAAGAGATAAATTTGTGAGTAGAAAATGATGAAATTATTCACAAAAAGGGAAGAGCTGAGTTTTTATGACAATGAGGAAGCGACAAAAATAAAATTGAGGCCAAGCGAGTCCAGTCAAAAATAACGAGAATCAGATTGTGTAGGTGTCCAATTGTGCTCGCTCCACATACAATTGGCAACAATTCGCATGGGTCGAGCAAAAGTTTGCTGGGACCGAATCATATTGATTTTGATAGGATTGATTGTACTAGAAAAGAAAAAGAGGGAGAGAGAAAAATCTTTTTTTTAACGTGACCAACGAAAAGTGTCTCAATCGCTAATAAATAAGATCAGCTGTTGTTGCTCGGTGGAGCAAGAGGAAACAAAAGAGTAAATGAGAGAAAACGAGATCCACACTCACTTTGTACTTTTCGTTTTCAAGTTTTTTCTTTTTTTTTCAAAAGGAGCACTCTGCTGTTTGAGCAGTCAGACGAGGCAGCTCTCCCGACTTTGTCCACTTTTCGAGAAAATCTTTCTCCCCCATCTGTATAAGAGAGCGAGATGTGGGAAGTCGCTAGGAAACTTTTGGCGGATACACTCTGATGATTGCTTCACAAGTTTCAGAAGTTTCAAAATTTGAGATATACCAAGGGACTAATCGGAAGAAATGAATAGCACAGCAGGAGAAAATAAAAGAAAAGAAGAAGAAAGAGGGTTGAGCGAACAGATTCAAGACCCGTTTGACATATATTTTAAACGCACTTTTGCGCAATTCTTCGAGGGCAAAATCTGTCTCCTCGTCTGTCGATGTCTCAATGTCTGAATAAGAATAGTTCGTGATGTATGGAAGGAAGCCTTTTTGGGAACTTATGAGGTGATGCAGCTTTTGCTATTAGAAAAGTTCAGACCCCCGCAGAAATCGCTGGTGGACTGAAACGAAAGAAGAGCAAACTTTAGCTCACGAATAATCTCATCATACTTCTCAGAGATTATGTAGAGAACAAAACCGAACTAGTTCCGGAGATGTGGTTTCCTGGTTGAGAGCAATAAGAAAAGTGCTTTCGGAAGTACCCTGGTTTTTATAGACGCTTGGTCTGTGCGCTAGCTCGATGAAAAGAATTTGGGGGGGGGGGGGTTGGAAGACGTCCAAGTGCCAGAGATCACTTTTGAACAGGCTCGGTAGTTGACGAACACTCTTTGCGTCAAAATAATATGGGAGACTGAAGAAAATAATCACGTCTATGCTTCTAGATGTGAAGTAAACGGATAACGGTGAAAAACTGGAAACGCGATTACTAGAATCAACCTGCCGCCTCATTCATAGGAATGCAGGCTGTTATCCGAAGTTTCACCGGAAAGAGGGTCACGCAAAATCCTAGTAATCCTGTTTTCATAAAATTAATCTGCTCCGGCTCCACGGGCGGAAATCGTGTTGACGTATCTGATCCGAAAATACCTTTCTCCCCCTCATCAGCCTTCAGTTTTCTCTTACTCCACATCCACGAGGCTGCCTGGCCCGTAAAAAAAACTTCAGCTTGCTTTACGAGAAATCTAGTAAACATGCAGTCAAGTATAATTTTCGATCAGATTGAAACTAGATTAAAAATAAAGTCTCGTGTGTGTTTCACCTTCTTCCACATTTGATCGACGAACTGGATTTTGATGCCGAATTTCTTTATCCTGAATTTAGACAGACCGAAATAACTCTCATTTTTCTTATCAATTCAGAGATTCCGGAATTCTCAATGTGACATGATTTTGGAGGAGCGTCGAGGAAGCAATTTCAATTCTCACCTCGAAGTGTATTCAATTTTAAAGTCTAACGCCTCCAAAGACCCCACGGGAAAGACCTGTTTGCGGGGAAAAACGCATGCGTCATTAACAATATTTTGAAACCGGAGAAACCGAAAGAGAAATGCGAGGAATAGAACATATAAGAAAGTAGTGCAAGAGGAAGTATCTTCCCTTCTTTCACATGGGACACACACTCATTCACGTAGACACATATTGACTGATAGACTTACCGATGAAAAAACCACATTTTTTCGTAATCTAAGATATTTATAATTCACTGATTTGATATTCCTGTGTTCAAAAAATCAGTGAACGGCTCGCCAAAACCTCCTAAGTTCCGGAAAAAAACGCCCACTCTGATTGTCTAGGAACAAGTGAACAGAACACTTTCCGTAATAGACCAATCGTGATCGCTAAATCAACCCGTTTTTTGTTTGGCTTTTTTTGGTGTGTCGAGAAATGATAAGACACGTCTAATAGTCAGCAGACGAATGGTGGGTCTTCTGCGGTCGAAGAAAGTGAGGAAAACAAAAAGGACGCAAACAGCTGGAATAGAGAAGAGGAAGAGGAAGAAGAGAGTTGCGCATTGACCCCTTAAAGAAATTGTCTCTGGGGAGTGTCGAGGTTTCTAGAAAAGCGGACTTGGCACTTGTTCTGTGGGGGTGAGGCTTCGAAATCCCGGTAGACTCAATTAGAGCGTCTCAGAGATCAGCGTTCTTAAAGAAGTCGGAAAAAAACTGATAAGAGGAAACCTCAAAAGAAGAAGATTAATGTTTTAGATTTTCGTTCAGTTTATAAAAGTTTTCAGCTAGTTTCAAGGAAAGCTCACACAACTCTCATGAGGTAAATCGTTTCTCGAATACGCATGCCGAACAACAATGTATGGAAGAAGAAAGTAGAGTTTTGGCTGGTCCTTCGTGAAAAAATAATATGGGGAAAAAGGATAGAAGCGGAAGAGAACTACTTCTTGGTGAGTGGTCCGTAGGAGGAAGAGGAAGGGGGGGGGGGTCAATACAAAAAGAAGTTTGTGCCTCGTTCAGTGAAGAGAAAGAGAAAGAGGAAAGAGAAGACAAAAAGGAATACTTGAGAGAATAAACGGAGAGAGGGGTGCTGGTGAACTTTTACATTGAGCTGTGCTCGTTGATGACGTCGCCTCTATTTGAAGAAGTTGGCAGGGGAAGATGGATAGATGCGGGAAAACGAGGGAGAGGGGGAAAAAAGTAGGCGTGACGAAGAGGCAAAGAAAATAGACGGGGAAAAAAAACGGAAGAGGGAAAGGAAGTGGGCCGGGCTTATCAGAGATGAATCGGATGACGAAACTGAAGAGATCGAGAATCTTTTCTTGTTGTGCTGAAAAATAGAGGCAGTGAGAAACGAAATTAGTGGACGCTGTTGTCCCTCTCATTTTTTCGACATGGGTTTTCCCTCCTACCAACTACTGAAAACAAAACACAAAGGGTATTTGAAATGGGGAACATATTCTGTTTACTGCAACGAGGGCAGCGTCACATATCCATTCCCATCTATCGGGCAAGAAGATGAACTTTATGAAAGAGACAAGCTACCAAACATAGTTCAGTGTGAACCAGCTAAAAATATGAAGTTGACAATTTCATCGTAACCAAAAGTGAACAAAAAAAACACAATGATAAAGTTTAACGTGTGATTGCACATCGGTCGCTAAGTTTCTGAACAGTTGACTGCCTACTTGCTCGTCATGTTTTGATTCAGGCGATTGCCGGTCTCTTCCTCTACTCAAAAAACAACACGATCATTGAATGCAGGTTTAGGACACCAAAAATCATATTATTTTCGTTCCGCAGGACCTCCAGTCTGACTGACGAGGGGAACACATCTAACATAACATCTCCCCCCGAACGCGACCGAATTTTTTTCCGACGAACTTGAGAGCTGCGGAGAAAGAGGAAAACTGAGCGAGTGCTTGTGGTTTTCTCGAAAATGTAAACTAAAATGCTTGGCTTTCGCGAAAGGGAAACCTGCTGTCATGGTGATGCTTTTTTCCCGAAATCTCGTAAAACTACTTGAAAACAAAATGTGATTTTGTCGTTTCACTGCAAGACGTCATTTTTCAGAAAGCTCGCCGAGTCTCCACGCATAATGCATGAAGAGAGTCATTATCCGTCTGGATTCTCGAAAAATAGCAAAATGTCTGCGGATTGGCGGAAAAAGAGAAAAAATTGCTCAGGAAAAGGTGGTCATCGAAGAATAGAGGTACAACGTTCTATCTCGTCTCTAGTACGGTATTACCGTTATGAAATCGAGAGCAAAAGATCAGAATTGGGACAATGGAAGTGTTCTCTGGGAAAAAACTCAAACGTTTCCTGTCATTCGGAAAGGTCAATTAACATCACGAAACCTCTAATCAACAAGGGAAACTTCAAAAAATTGGTCATCGACAAATTTTAAAGCAAACTATGATCCGAGAAATTTTAGTTGACCGCTCTGGCAGTCTGTTCCAATTGGCAGGTCACAACATGTCAAACAACAACATTCTATAACTCGTTATTTTCTTCTGTAACTCTGGTCGACGATTATCGCATTTGTATCGAAAAGTTGGACATTACCATGAAAACATGATTTACATATGATCTGGCTCGTTTTGAGCCGGAATTCGCTTGTTTTGTTTGGTAGTAACTGATTAATACGATAGTTTTTTGCCACGGGATCCTATGATGAGAAGTGAAAACCAAGTTTGGTTTTCTTTTGAACTATTGTCAGTCTAACTGATAAATATGAGACATATTTTCGATTTTTTCGCCGTCAGGGACTATTTGTGCAAGTGGCCTCTTTTACGCAGAACACGGACGAAGAAGCTCGAGTTCTGGTACGCGGGACATTCTGGCAGCTCGAGACGCATTTCTTGTAAGCAAAACAAAATGACATCAAAATACATGAAAGTTAGACTTGGCTGACCAATACTGATTCTTAGTTTTTTCTCGGACGTTTTAAGTTTGAAACTGAAACTGAGTATGTTCTGGGAAAGAGCTCAATTTGATGGGAACACTTAGTTTAATTTCTCTTTGATGTTTTTGTGTAGGTGTCGGGATCAGATTAGGGAATTCAAGAGATGAAGTGAACATTTTGAAAAATTTTGGTGAATGTTGCTTTTAAAATAGCTTGAAAAGAGCTGGGCTCTCAGTTGTGGTGAGTTTTTGAACATTTAAAATCATTACGTCGTGAGGAAGGAAGGATACGTCCGAGCTGTCAATTACAGCTATGGCATCACTGGAAAGGAATGTGGTTTCTGAAGTGTTAAAGTCTATGATTATAGAATTTAGATTTTCTTGACAGCAGTCGAAGAGAGAAACAACGGTGGAAAACAGAAAAGGGGAAAGCTGCTTGACCAGGAATCGAAAAACAACTTTAAGATATGCTGATGTTATACTCGAGAACAGAATGAAAGACCTAGAAGACGCTAGCTTCGTTTCACTTTTTTTTCTTTTTCTTCGGATGCCCACGTGTCAAAATGCAAGTTAAAACACTGGTTTTGCCGGACACTGCGGTGGATATTTTGTGAAGTTTTGATGAAAAAGTGGTGAAGAACAAGTGCATTTCTCCAAATTTGTATTCTCTATTCTTTCCCGTTTTTCCAGTAAACCAACCAACGAACCAGGAAAAAACAACAACGAAATGGTGCTGGTAGCACTGCATTTGAAAAACGCGGTCGTGGAAAGGAAGTTGGCAGTGGCCAATGATCACTGTTCATAAATGATCAATTTTTCTTACTGGACATATTTTTCTGGCCTTAAAAGTCTAGTAATCAGAAAATCGTCCCAGCTGACTTCAGTTTTTCTTCCCTCAAATTAAGGAGCATTATGCAAACAATTAGTAGTCTGACATGGAGGGGGGGACAAGAAAGAACGACGAAGAAACACGACGTTGCCCTGTCTGTTTTCCTGTGTCTCGATCTGTGTATCCGAAAAGGCAGAGTACTTTAAGAGATGAAGAGGAGCTCAGAATATCTGAAATCATCAACAGAGACCCAAGACGGAACGCAGGTGAGAAAACACATGCTGAGGGATATGGAGAGAAGAAATGCGGAAAATGAAAACGAAAACTACCAGAAAGCGGAGAGAAAAATCCGAGGACCGATGTGAAAATATGGAGATGGAGTGGAACTATTGTTCAAGTTTTGAAGTAATAACTGAGTAGGACAAGCAGCGCCTCAGGGAGAATTCTGCTTCAAAACAAAGATCTTCCACAATTTCGAAATTGGAAAACAAGGGTTTTTCAGAAAACTTTCGGGACGTGGGATTCATTTTTACAAGACTACCGAAAAGTCCAGCATTGATGCCATTCTCGGACGCTGGTTTTGGAGTGATTGTCAAAAGCGACGGCCTTCATTATTTTTGCATCAGATTGAGGATATTGTAATAGTCTACCCCGTAGAAGAGCGGCAGAATAATGATTGAAAAAAAGAACAATGCTAGTTTCCTCTTTGTTCCGTGTGTGCACTTATTACCCATTTTGTTCGCCCCTCTCTCCAGCATTCACGTCATCAAAAGCCGAGAGAGAATAAAAGACGCTCTTCGCACTCGTTGCTTCGGATGTCGAGGGGAAATGTTTCATGCTTGATCTGCTCTAAAATGGAAGATGAAGAAGAAGGGAGTATCTTAATCTTTGAAACTTGTTTCAAACTTCCACTTCTAAACGCTTATGCTCTACTTGGAAATTCATGATCAACGACCAAATGCGCTCGCAGGCTCTTATTCAGTTTCCGTCTTCTCCGAGACTCAAAAGAAGTTTTTCACTGACGGAATATGGCTTTTGGTGGGCAGGTGCATTGACTTCTTCCACTTCTTACAAATCAGATGGTTTGTAAGCAAGATGTGTAGATGATCAAAGTCCAGAAAACATCGAGCAATGCGCTCGGGAGAGGCAGCGTAGGAAAAAAAAAACGAAAAAGGGAAGAGAGATGGGGGGATGTAACTCAATTTATTTCTCGAACAGAAGGAAGCAACTAGTAGTGCGACAACGGATGAATGAACTTCAAGTCTCATGTGAGAGAGAGAGTGGATAAAAACGAAGATCAAGTGAGGAGAAATAAAAAGCAAGGGACCAGAAATGCCATGCATTCCGAAACAATACTTCAAAATCCACTAGTGTTATTGATCATGGTAGAAATAATGAAACAAAATTAGTTTTGAAACGAAAAGCTGTCTTTTTTTCAAAATCTGATCTTCATTTTGTTTTTGACATATATATATGTATTTAGGTTTCGGCTTTGAAAAGACATGGATGACAAAAGTCGAAACTGTCTGTGTGGAAAAGTAATTTGAACGTGGCAAAACCCAAGTTTTAACGCTGTGAAAATTTTGTTACAATTTCGAATGAAGTGGGTAAGTATTCTCGTGGCAGTAGTCTAACCTCTTACCTTTCACGCGCGTTTCCAAGAATTTTTGCGTGCTCGAATTCCTGCCCGCCATCTTTCCGCGAAAACATAAAAATAAAAAACTTTCGCTGCGCAAGGGTGGAGCAAGATAAATTGAGCTAGGCTATGGAATAGGATTTTCAATTCGCTCTTTCCGAAAACTCACAATACTCGAAAAATATCATTGAACGTCACACCTTGTTAGCTGCATTTCTGCGTTTTAGCATGTCTGAGCTCTCAAGTTCGAGACAAACTTGTGAATGTGAGCCGAATCCCTATTAAAACACTGAAAAAATGCAAGCAAGGAGTTGTATATTCGAATGAAAAGCACAGCACAAAGCCAAATTTAATTCTTCCTATGTGTCAGCGGATTAGCTGTCTTGGAAAGAGGTGAGAATGTGTTTCATGGAAAAAACAAAGCAGAGCAGCAGGAAAAGAAAACCAGATTCAAACTTTTCTCAAAAGCGCAAAGTTGAGAAGCTGACATTGAGCAAGCACTCGGCTCAAGAATATGGGGATCATAAAAACGGTCGACTTGCCAACTGGTCTTTCTAAACAGGAAAGTAAGCAACTCTTTGCATTTCTTCGAGTACATGGCAAGACGACGACAAAATAACGGAAAACATAAAAAGAAGGACGCGACACAACCGTAAATCGTTTTATGATTCGCTGCCTATCAACCACCATATACGCACCAGGCTATTTCCACTTGTCATCAACTCTTTGCCTCTTCATTTGACAAAAACTGCGCAAATTGCCAATTCGTCACTTTTTTTTTCACTTTTCTGCTGATATCTTTGCATGGAACATTTGCACTTGGTCACTTATCTGATGTTCTCTCAAAGAAACGTGAATCAACAGAGTTGAGATAACTTTTGTGTGTTCTCGTACCGAAAGTGTGTGTCATATTTTGAAATTAAGTTTTTCCTGAACTTGACACATTTCTATGCAAAGAAATCATCAAAAGAAAAGTCTCACATTGACTCACTGAAAACTTTCAACTGATTACAGTTGCAGTGGCTACGATCCCCCGGTTCTCGAAAGGTAAACAGTCTTAAGCGATAGCCTTTATCCCTCATGGTCACACCCATTCAGACTCTTGAATGTCCCGATTCGCCTAAGAATACGGTACTTTGTCGGCAACGTCTTTTATGATCGGCCCGATGGGTTGTTGTGATGATAACATGTAATCACAGGACCGTGTCCTCCCTTTGGAACCGTCCTAGGTTGCAATGTCAAAAGGTGTCGTTCTTCAGCGGATCCGAAGGGTGCGGCTTTGTCTTCTATTCCTACCCAGCAGTGAATTTTACTACCGTTATGGCCGTGGAGGCTCTTTTGATGTGCTGCCGACAAGTGCGCGCATATATTGCTGCTGGCAGTACGAGGGAGTGGAAAAGATGGAGGAGGGAAGAAGATTCTACCTGCTGTCAGTTATTATCCAAACCACATGTCACTTTGTTTTCACAACTCGTTACAACCACCTTTCTGTGTTCTCCAGTGTTTCACCTCAATTTATTGCCCTCTTGTCGTTCCATTCCGTTTTCCTCCTCAAGTTCATTCCCTGTTCCTGTATGTTCAGGACGTGGTTAATGACATCAGAACCATCGACTTCTGCTTGTTCACTTGACGCTGATGGAGCCATTCTCATTTCTGAAACTCTCAACCAGGAAGGACGAGCTACTGCCCAAAAACATGTAAGTTTCTAGAGTTTGAACCGTAGGGGGAACATTAACACCGTCCCATTATCATAGAGTTGTCATTATCATTGGCGACCCGCTGACCCAGGCGGCAGTTCTTTTGAGATATGACAGTTATAAAATAAGGAACATTTTATGTACCGGTTATAATGTCTTCGCCCACAAGCGAAACATTTAGCGATGTCTCCAAGTAACAAGGTTAGTCACGACTCTAGAATTGTTTACGATTTACTTCAAAATTTTTGAGAGCCAATTAAAACAAAAATGTACATAGCTTTTGAGTGTGATAACAAAGTTTTGATTGCCGGTATTTATTACCGGAGCAATAATGAAATTCTTCTGCTGCAACATAAATCTCATAAAATTTTGTGTTATCAGTGTACGCCGTCAGAAAACAATTTTCGATTCCTTTTTTTTTCCTTTTTCAGAGCCTCCCATCAGCCAACATACAGACCCATAAGAAGCTGCTCACTGAGGAGAGAATATCATCGCATCCACTTATGCCAATAGTTAAGGTCAGTTTCTTCGAGTTTTGACTGAAACTCCATTGACTTCAGCTACTTTTCGAAAAATGTGAAAACGCTGCCACGAAATTCGATAGGAAGGCGTTCGATGTGGAGGATGTTAAAAACGTCAGTTTTTTAAAAAATTTATTGAAATAAGTAGATAATAGCGATTAAGTAGTGTGTGTGTGTGAAGTTGAAACAGAAATAAAACCAAGAATGTAGAAAGGCAAGTAAAATAATTGAAATTTGAAAAAAAAGATGTTCTGAAGCCCTTTCTGGTTGGCTAGCCCTCAAATATACAGAGAAATCATATTGAGCAAGTTTGTGAGCTACTTTGGTTGCATATTGTTTACCACAAGAAAACCATGGCTACAGTCACGAAGAGAGTATTGAAAGCACGGACTGAAAGTTGAACATTACTTAGATTCTTGAACTCGATATTACCTGTTGAGCTCTGAGGTTGTTGTTGATCTGCGGTTGGTTGATCAAACTGAGGGTTTGGTGAAGCTTTAACTGCTGATTGTTGGAATCATACGTCAATATAATTCTTAGAGCATACCTGTGGTCGATGCATAATGTCCGTATTGAGTGTTCATGTCACCGTACTGAGGGGTAAAGCCAGAATCCTGAATAATGAGAACATTAAGTGGGACAGCGAGGTTTTGAGCAGCGAAAGCATAAAAAACGCCTAGTTAGTTGTGTTTTTTGACCAAACAAGGTGCGTTACGCATTTGTAAACTTTTCTCTCACCTTGTATTTTGCGCCTTGAATGTACGATAGTTTTCGAACCTAAGACATAACTGTGATCTACTTGCAATCTCATTTTTGGACCCTATCATCCTTTAACTTCTAGATTTCCAAAAAACATAAGGTATGCAGTTTAGTTACAAACCTATAGTAACCTCTTCACACCTCCCCTTTTTGTCACAACCACCACTCAACACATCACAATCACAACATACACTGGCAAGGCTCGCTCCGCCGTTGTTGTTTTGTTGATCCCTCTGCAGAAGCTCTTGTTGGCTCGGGAACTGTGGTGAAATGTTTGTCATTGATTGCGTGCCGGGACCGTTCAAATTGTTGTTCGGAGCAGAAGTGGATCCCAAGTCTTGCTGAGATGGGAATTGCGGTTGGGCAGACTGCGTGCTACCACTCAAAGTAGACAAAGTCGAGGCCCCCAGTTCCTGCTGGCTCGGGTACTGCGGCGCTTGAGTCGATACCCCAATGGTTCCACTAGAAGTAGGTTGTCCGGTCGAAGCGAGAATCTCTTGCTGGCTCGGATATTGTGGTTGCGGCACGTTTGGATTTGAAGTGCTTGACGATGAGACAAAACCGGATTGGTTTTCGTTCGTGACTGGCGTTGCAGTGGTCGATTGGAACTGTAAGAGACAATAAACGTACAACACCAAGTTTATCACTACGCGCTTTCTTTCCCCCCTTAAAACGTTTTAATGAGCCATACCCCAGTTGATGGCTGCGTGGATAGCTGTCCTGCGGTAGTCGCACCATTGCTGTTGTAACTCGTAGTCGGCGTCGTCGATTGATATGAGTTAGTGCTACTTTGACCCTGGACACCACCTCCAATGAAATAAGGTCCGGATGTTGATTGCTGCGGAGTGTATCCTGTAACTTGTGGGGAGGTGACTGATTCGCTATCGTTTTGGATCGTTCCGGTAGTTGTCTCCGAGAATACATTTCCGCTGTTCTGATCAGGAATCGGGGCAGCGACTGGGGCAGGGACTGGAGTTGGGGAAGGGACAGAAGTTTGAGTACTATTTTGACTGTCAAAAGCAGTGTTGTTCAAGACATTCTGTGTTGATGTACCAATCTCTTCTTGATTAGAAGAAACAGAGCTCGATTGAATCTGACCATCGGTGGACGTGATCGTTGATGTCTCTTGGCCAGCTGACGGAGCAGGAAAAATAACGGAGTAGGGGGCCTGAGTCGATGGGGAAACCGCGGCTGGGGTAAGGGTTTGATCGTTCTGTTGAACAATTGAGGGATTCTGGGGTAATTGGGTGGTTGGTTCGAATGATTGGATGGTAGTGGGGCTCCCTGGGGTGAGAGTGGAGGGCTCATTTTGATACTGAGCCGAGGTGGTGTCGGAGTAACCTTGTTGTGGTTGTCCGGCCGTCTGTCCGCTGGGGGACGTCGTATATTGCTGCTGCTGTTGCCCTGTCAACTGAACATCTTCAGTACCTGATCCTTCAGTCAGATCACCTTGTTGGTATCCTGGAGTGCTAGTGAACTGTTGACCGTTTGAAGTAGAGTATAATTGATTTTGTTGGTTTCCCTGCGTCGTCGAAAAACCTCCTTGCTGTTGATTTCCTGGCGCTACCGTATAGCCTTGTTCGCCATTAAAACCATTTTGTCCGTTCGCAGAGTTGACTGTCGATTGTTGATATTGTTCTCCAGGAGCGTTCGTAAATCCTTGTTGATTCCCATAAAGTGTCGTTGAGCCTTGCTGAGTCGGGTTTTGCCCAGTTGGAGCAACAGTATATTGCTGGTTGCCTGGGACGTTCGAATAAGCCCCTTGACCAGTACCCTGCTGACCAGCAGTTTGTTGATTTTCTTGACCAGCGACGTATCCTCCTTGATTGTTCTGATTATTACCATATTGCTGGTTAGAGGCTCCCTGGTTGGGTTGCCCGTTAGCATTCTGACCAAAGTTGCTCTGATCTTGATACTGGGTGTTCATATCTGGTTGTTGCTGGACATTCTGGGAAGTAACCGCACCACCGGTCACAATTTGCGTAGGATAGGTCTGTGGTTGAGCCTGACTGTTGACATATCCCGAGTTTGGCGAGTTGTATGAAGAGGATCCTCCACCAACCGCTCCTCCAGCGACAATGCCTCCAGATGGGTAGATAACCTGTTGGTCATTCTGGTTTCCTTGATATTGTTCCTGCTGTTGATTATACTGACCTGAATGAGAAACTGGTAAAATGTTTCGATAATGATTTTATGATACCTTGGCCATTGTTTACATTATTGCCTTCGTTATTGTTGTAACCAGTATTTCCGGATGGCACAAACGGTTGATAACCAACTTCAGACCCCGGAGACAATGTGCTTCCCTGATAGCTGTTCTGATTGTCATACTGATTGTTTCCAGTTTGAGAATTCGAAGGTTGATATTGGTTCTGATCCTGGTTACCAACATTTGATCCGACATTGATGCCTTGTCCCTGATTCTGACCGCCTACGTTTCCTCCAGCATTAATATTCTGGCCTTGACTTTGGTTCTCCCCATTAATTCCTGTCTGGCCTTGCTGCGTTCCGATTTCTCCAGCCACCACTCCTCCGCCGACCGTTCCTCCAGCAATGACTCCTCCGTTGAGGTTTGTTGGGGAGCTCGTCGAAGAGTAAGGGTAATATCCTTGCTGACTTTGATTTTGGTCCGCCTGGTACCCATTCTGATTTACTGCTGTGGGAATCGGGCCAGGATTCTGATAGTTGTTCGCCGGGTTCTAAAAGCAGTTTTATGATAGAAAGTGAATATGTGGAACACACCTGGTTGAAACCTGATCCCTGTTGCTGCTGTTGACTGCCGCCGCTCACAACTCCTGGAAAAATAGAAATAGCCCAGCGAGGGGTCACAACTTCCACTCACTTTGACCATTGTAATACATAATGACTTGACTACCCTGAGCGCCATTTGTGAACGCCCTTGCAGTTTGTATTGTTTGCACGTTGGATGTAGGTACGCAACACGGTGATCTGAAAACCGGATGGAGCTGGAACCATATGCCTCGAATCTTCACATCAGACAAACAGTCGACCTGACTAGCTAGAGGGGGTTTCCCGAAACAAAAAAAAGTGTTAAGACTATTACACATGTTAAAACATAGAATGGATCTATAATGTACCGGTTAGAGGAAAAAGGAGATTGAACAGCAGTCGGAACTTGCACATAATTATTTGGTACTTGGAGCACATACTGATATGTCGGTTGAGGAGAGCAGTTTGCACATTGTGACAGACAGCCGGGTGTCACGTACTGCAAAAGAGTTGGGTTTTAACTTAATAATTCTTATCAGTTAGACCAGAAAAAAACCTGCCCACTTTTATCGATATCAGAATGTTACAGTAGTTCAAAAGTATATTCATGGAGAGACCTCATAAAAGTTAGCGACAGCAGCTGAATATATTCTTCTTCTCCTTCTTGCCAAATGATTATGATGTCTGTTAATTTTTCTCCAGTCAGGAAAAGGAGATTGCTACCGGCGTGAGCCAAAAGGCAAACAAAAAACAGCCACCCGATTTCCCGTATGGTTTCACCGCCATCACCGCACTATTCCCACAAAAACAAAAAGCTGATTAGGCAAACGCCATATGAAAAGGAATAGTGGTCTCAGACTCCTTTTTGTGCATGATACCCCCCAGCAGCAACTGTCTAGCAAACTTCCCTATTTTTAGTTTTGCTCTTTTTTTTCTTTTTTCATGTTTGTGAGGCATCAGGTTTCAGTTTTAATATCTTGTTCGATCCCAATTTTTTGGAGTCATGTTTCAACCGAGACTCGCAAAATTTCGACTCGCCCCATAGAAAATGTCATGGTCCTGACTCACGACATCCCCAGTTCCAACTTTTCTGGAAAAGAACCAATAGGGTCTGAGGTTTCATGAGTAGACAGAAAACCAGATAAAAGAGTAGGGGAAAGTGTTATATTATGTCAGCGCGCAAAAAATCGCGAGAGCAGGAAAAACTTGTTCCCGATGGATCACCTCTGAACTAACACTTGGGCAAAGTTCAGGTCCACGAACAATAGAATAAATATTTCATGCAAGTGACACTTTCTGAAACGTTTCAGAAGATTTTGAAAAACAGTCTCAAAGTTGAAAATGACTGGTAACAACCTACTTTCCCATTTCCACCATGCACCCTGACGGTCGTTTTTGCTCTAGAGATATAACTCAAACTGACTACAAGGAAACTTCAAATGCCTTATCTTCTAACAAAAAAATTTCAATTCATGAACGGAAGTCACTGTAGAAAACCGAAAAGAAACTTACCAAAATCGCAAAAAGTGCTAGAAGCTTCATGTTGTGTGTGAAACCTCGAAGCTGAGTTCGGATGTTGTATATGAGCGAGGAACAGAACTGAGGACGGCCTAAGCAGTATATGAGTTGACTCCGTCAATTTTTGCTAGAGAGTAGGAGGCGGAGCAAACAAACACGCCTGGGGATAACCGGAACGTGAAAGTGGCAAAGGCAACGGCGTCGGTGTGCGGAAAACGGAAAGAAAGAGCGGGAGCGGGTGCGCGCAAATTGCGCAATAGGGGTCGAGAGCACTTTCTCCTGAACTCGACATCTCCCCCCCCCCCCCCCCTTTATTACAGTTACCGTGATATTTACCCGTCAAAAACTGACACTGACTAATCAAATGAGTTAGCGGCAAGACAAACACAAATGAAAATAATTTCGGCAGATTTTAGTTCGGTTGCATGGACAAAAACTTTTTCAACAAACATCTCTGACAGTTCGATCAACTCACAACTTTACTCAAGCAAATGATGATGTAGGACGAATAGATACTTGACGCGAACTGCATTTTCTGTCACACATTCAGTGAGGATGCGGGAAGAAGTTCCAGATTGCGTTCGGTATAGTACATCTTCCATACATCTTCTTCCGATACATACCTCATAAAACTTGTGAACATTTGTACGCGCGTAAACGAGGTACAAAGACATACTGTATCATTATTTCGAACTTTGTTTTTTGGCTAGAACACGGGGAAACCAAGCCCACTAACGTGTGTTTCTGCAAAATTCAAATCAGTTCCAGTTGCAAACAGTTTTTCTCGTGTTTCATGACTCATCAAAAATCAACGGAGCGCCGGCTCACATCTCAGCGGAACAGAACAATCGAATCAGTTTAACAACGCTCTATTTACCTAAAAGTTTCCTCCCTCTTCACGCGCTCACGTTTTTTTACACCCAAGTGGGTGCCTGGTAGATAGGCACAAGCGTGCCGTGGTCAAACAGGGTCTTATGGCAACCTGCCAACTAGTTTCAGAAAAACGAGTTGCCTTCATAGGCCCTTTACGGAAAGCATTCCGGCAAACTACAACAATTTTTGACGGCAAGACAAACAAATGTACATCAGTTGCAGTTGTTCAAAGCATTAGAAGATGACGGAGTTCAGCTGAGTTCAACGAAAGATGAAGTCGATGAGGTCATCGAAACAGCCATATTGGCTTTACGACAATGTTTGGCGGAGCTGGAACGGGTTTTCGTGTTGGCTGATTGTTTCAAGACAAAATACATGTGTAAGTAAGATGCACTCGCTGTTTCTTCGATTCATAGTTTATCCTATAACTTAGTTTCAGCAGTATTACGACGAACAGTTTGCCACGAAGCGTTGGTTGGTAGCAATGGAGACAGTGATGACGAGCTGAACGAACATTCGCTGATGCCAGCACTCGGAATCACCGAAGCGGCTATTCAAGCGCAAAGCAAAGCCATGGAGTCCGCCTTAGCTTCCCTGGTCGGCGGAACACTCTCCTTTCCGTTACAAATGGCGCCGCAGTCGGCTATGGTTCCACAATCATCTCAATTACAGCTGAATGCTGAACTTCTGAGACATGTGAGTTTTTCAACAATAGTCTGCTGTCAAAACATTAATCGTTCAGCTTGGATTCGCACCGCAAGTCGTACAAGTTCCCGTGAATTTTCGAACTTTGCCATCCGATATTTCACATGAACCGCGCAATAAATCCTCCGAAAGCTCCCTGGAAGAAAAAAAGGAAGCTGACTCCCCGGAACAGTCAATAAAACCAGATGATTAATAATTGCACGTTTAGTTTTTTTCCGAAGATAGTTTTTTTTTACCTTCTCATCTTTCGAGTTGTTTTTTCAAATCCATCACCAACTATGCAATTCTCTCCATATTTATTTACAATAAAAGTATTTTCCATGTGTTAGTTGCACCATGTCATACGATACCGATCGAATTTAGAAAAATCGTGTAGCTACATGTTTTTGTCTGTTCAGAAAGATTGCGACACAGCAAGAAAAAACGACAAGCTGATGCATAGACAACAGAATCGAATCTTTTCCAACACAGTTAGATCAAGCTAACCGCGCCCCTCAGCTATCATTTCTAGTGCCCCCCGAGGGCTGACAAGCTTCTTCTCCTTCTTATTTTCCATCTTTTACCTCCTCTTCCTCTGTCTCTCTCTTCCTATTTTCCATCTACAGCCTCTCTTCACACATCTGGTTCTCGCCATTGGTCTTTCTCTGTATATCGGCGCTGAAGCTTCGGACAAGTGGGATCTCTCCCCTTTTTTCACTTCCATACACGTACAATTCATAGCAGCTTCTTCTCGAATCAGCTGTCATGTCGTCGTTCATCGCTCCCGTGTTTTTTCTCTGTATCTCTTTCCTTTCATTCACATATTCTTACAGTCCATTTCACATCTTACTGTGGCAATTTCAGAAATCATGTCTACAATCGTTCATTCAATACTGTTCACCACATTCATACTCCTGTTTTTTGCTTGCCAACCAATAGCTTCTCAATTCGAAGATGTAGACATTTTGAATGCGTCAGGTTGGATTAACTTTTTGCATCACCTACCTCTGTTATACACTTTCTTGGAACTGTAGAAATGACGATGTGACTTAGCTAGGCAATGATATTGTGACGTTTTGTCCGCCACAGCGAAAGCTGAACAGAAAAAAGAAAAGTCTGGTCATCAGCTATATACTTCGAAAATCCAGTTCCTCGGCAACGTTTCTGTAGCCGCGTCTTGTTAATATTGCCTAATCAAAATTGTTGGCTGGCAGTGTTTGATCAAATCAACAGCTGTGGGAGAGATATCGTCTATTTGAAAATGAACTTTTTCCCATCGAAAAAGAATTTCTACAGGGAACTTTCATGATTAATATTTCAGACGGGGAACTTCAGCAAATGCAACATTACCTTTCGAAAAAACTTGTTCAAATCGAGAACGCCATTAAAAGTTCTCGCCAAAAACGTTCCGTATCACCAATTTCTGCTTCATTGCCCAATCGGTGAATCGCCCGAAAGCACCCGCGTTTTGAACTTCTTCTTCAGAGAATCAGCCGGGTTCCTGTCTCGAATCGGGGCAATAAAGAAATCATTGGAGGAGGCAAAACCAGTTTCAAATAATATAACGGCGGGAATCACACCGACGAGTGAAAACTTGGATGCACCGCAGGCGGACATCCCTTCGCCGTTTCCCAAGTTTGATTCAGGGAAATTTCAGCATGTGAGAACAAATTAGTATGATGAAATTGTTGCAAATAAGAGTTTAGATCAACGATTCTTTGACTGAATGTAAAAAACTGTCACAGCCAGAACTTGTCGCAGAATTGAAGCAAAAAGGAACTTACAACCCGGAGCTCATGGCATGGGACGCATTCGGAGTGATACGCTTTCTAGATCGGACCATTCACGAGCACTATCATGTTAGTTTTAGCTGGCAATGATTCCAAACAGTCATTTTTCAGAAAAACTCGTCAAAAAGCAAGTCCAGAGCGGAAGTGATAGAAAGAAACGTGGAAGCATTGGAAAAACTAATGGAAGAGTTGAATGTGACATGTGACTTAAACACGAATGAGCTGAAAACCAAGTTTCAGAACATCTCCTTGTAAGTTCAACAAAACTTCCGGAAAAAAAACAAGGTGACAATTTTTCCAGCGCTGATAAACGCCGAACAGTCCTATCACCATCTTTGAGACGATCAAAACGAATGGACGGTGTTGAAGAATTTCTGAAGCTTCTGAACATTCCACAACCCGAAAACGAGCATTTCTCTCGTCTTTCAGATCAACCACTTTCTGTTGAGAATGAGAGAATAACATACAGACAAAAGTTGATCGGTAAAAATTAAATGAACAATAGCATACAACTCGTTGCTTTAGGTGAATCGCACATCGTTCCATTCGGATGCGATAAGCGAGGAGCGGAAGAGGACGGGTATCTGCGTCTCTGCGGAGCGTGTCAGGCAATCCGCCGTCTTCCTGACACTTTCTTCCCTCCGTTCATCAACGAAGTGACTTGTGACACCGATAAGGCGTGCCTATATTTTTATGACTATCGTGAGTTTCGAATGTGACTTCTCTCAAAATTCAGATTTTTCAGCTCATGGAAAGTGCCGTCAAAAACACATGAACTTTGTGGTTCTTCGTAACGTTGGCACCAAAGAATGCCAAGTCTGGAAGAAGTTCAATTTGAATGTACGAGTTTCCTGCGAATGTTTTGTTGGTGGGTTTCGCTTGAAAGTGATCCATGCTCACAGCTTTGTTTCAGATGAAATGTCGTTCTTCGCAAAGTATGTATGATTCCTTCTCCCAAACCGGTTAACGTATGTTGTTTTGCCATCACCATTTTTTGGTGTTTGTGTAGTTGAGGGGGGTTCATAAAAGGTTGAAGAACACACTGGATAGTTCGAAACTTTCCTAATTTTTGATCTGAAACTTCTGGGACAGGTTTTTCCTCTCAACTACACATTCACCTATTTTTCTAGTCGTCACGATCTTTCATCATTATGTGAAACGCTTTTGCGCACTTTTCCATCGTTTTGTAAGTTAGCTCTGTCCAATTGCGCCTCACTTGTTGTATACCGGTAACAAAAACCTTCTTAGCCAAATGTATTTGACAATAAACCAAGTTCACTTTAAACGTATTTTATTAACTTTTTCATGACACTGGAAACATAAAAGGAAATTTTGACACCACAGAAGAAAGAAACAAGGGATTTTTTTGACCGGTAAGCAAGCAGTTTAGAACAACTATAATCTTTGAAATAAATATACGGATTAGCAGAATTTACAGCTTTTTGCACATTTTTGGCGCATATAGTCCTTGAAAATGGTCTGATTACACATTCCACTATTCGCCCATCTTTCACACCACGTTCTGAAACCGAAAACGTTTTCTTCTGGTAGACATGACTGAAATACTACCTGGCGTCTTCACAGACAGTTTTTCCTTTTTCTTCCGCCTCACACTTCCCACAGCTGTTTGCACAGTTTTCTGTCATGAACCGAACACTGAAACGACTTTCGCAGTGGCCAGCTCTTGCCAGAAACTCGCAATCCTTTCGTCTTAATTTTCAATTTTTAAAAACTTTGTTCAATTTTCGCGTTAGCTACCTGTCTTCGCATTTGCCTTTTCCTTGATGAATTGAGATAAGAGAGCTCAAAATGGAATTGTCCCCACGATCCCCCTTGTCCCCAATTGATGAGCCGATTTCTCCCTTTTTGGAGAGTGGGCTTGCTGTCTGAAATTGAAACTTTACAAAAAATAAGCCTTGACTGCAACTACCGGAGTGATCGTCACTTTCTTTGTGATACTCTTGACGCGCTTCGTGTTTTCCGGGGAAATGGTGGTAGTGGCTGAAAAAAATGAATGAGAAAAGTTAAGAGTTTGATATCAGCTCACTGAAGCTCGGGCAGTTATACAACATGTTGATTTTGTAAATATCATTCTCGCTGAACCCATTTCGTTGTCCGATTTCCACGTTCTTCTCGATAGGCTCAATGGTTGGCTTCCCATTCTGCGCACGGATTGTTTCAGATTGTAAAAGTTTCCGCACTTACTTTACTGAACGCAGTGGGAGCGTAGTGCATCACTGATCCGTAATCGTACTTTGTGCCCAAGTGATCGATCATGTTCAACGAATATTTGTCGAACTGATCTTGCAGCCCGGCTTCAACGTTGGCCCAGTTGATTTTCACGTATTCATCTCGGTCGGCTCGACTTTGTTCGTGGAAGAAACCGACGGCATGCATGAGCTCGTGAATGATGATACCTTTTTGAATACAACCGTCCCCGAGACTGACTGGCTGCTTACCACCTAAACTAAGAACAATAAAGCTTACGTAGGGTACAACACAACACCTACCAATTCGACCAACAAGTGAGTAGCATCCATCGTCCGGAACAATATGAATGTAATCCAAATCACCAGCGCTTTTCGGCGCAAAGTCAATGCAAGTCTTCTTTCTGTACTCTTCAATAGCCTCTGCTATCTTAGTACGACTGTATGACGAGTATTGCGAGCTGATGGTGTACGGTATGCGCGCCTGCTCCCATTTCAAGTAGGTTTGTCGAACCGCGTTCCTCTGCACACCGAATATCCCGAAGAGCGGACTATCGCCGAGAAATGTGTTGATAGAGTGCGAGTTCAGACCACTATTCGCTGAAACTTGGGAATTTTCAGTCAGTTTTTCATACTAGGAGCTCACCAATGTCTCCTTCAAAACGAAGTGGGTTGTACATTGCCGAATCGTTGATAAACCAATTATCGTTGTCTCGGTAGGTGCCGATTCGTTCAAAATCGTAGTCTGTGAGCACCGTTTCCTGCTCGGGAATCGACGGATCAAAATACTGGAATTCAACAAGACTTGACCAATCACATCGCGTTTCGCAACTCACCATGTTGAATTGTGCAGAAATGGGAACGATGAATGCAGCATTCCAAGAAAAAACTAAGAGTAAACGCGAAAAAACGTTGGTCGACGAGGATGGCATAAGTGAAAGTGTGCGACGAATCGGTTGACGACCGAAAGTAAAAAGGGAAAAAGAGGGAGAAGGGCAGCTGCAGGGCGGGAGACACAATATATTCCGGAAAACGCTCGTAATGCGGCCTTCTAGACCTGCTAAGTGTTGAGAAGTAGAGGCCAAGTGACGTGAATACGATGACTTGATTGAACCTGAATCAGTTATTATGAGAGCGACGAAACATTGAAACAGTGAGAGTTTCGGAAATGAAAACCGAGCTTGGTTTGCCACTCGAACCACAAAAGCGTTGCAAACTCTGCGTTTTGGGCTTAATGAGGGTTGTTCGCGTTGGAAAGTGATCAAGGCGGAGTTTATTCTGGTTTGTGTCTGCAAGAGAAAAAAGTGCGACGATTTTGTCCACCCAATAATCAATTGACCGGTGTGCAAACACAATTATCGGAAGCCAAGGTGTCAGTGATATCCGCGTTTTCGCCGCCGGCGGGCCAAAATAAACCAATCTCCAAACAGTGAGCTGGCATCCGAGCAGGAAATTGAAACAGAAAAACGATGGGAAAATATCGAGCAGTCTAGTCAATGGAAGCGGAAATTCGGCGATGAAAAAACAATGGGATTTGCAAAGTTTGTGCTAACTACAGCACAATGTCTCATGGAACTTCCGGTTTAACCTCGAAGTGTTATAGTGGTATTATGGAAACATCTTTTGGTTTCTTTTGGTTCCTGTTGAGAAAAACGACAATTTGTATTTTTTTGAAACCGATATCCAATTGAATTACTTTTTATAAGTGAAAACAGTTGCATGGCATCACAATGAAAAAAAAACAAAGAAAAAGCATTTAGTTCTGTCTATCCCCCATCACAGACGATGAAAAACTTTCAGCCGAAAACGATTTTGGAACGGAGCTGTAGTAGTTTTGTCGTTCCACCTTCTGCAGACATTCTTGAACATCACACACGACATCTAACCTGAAAATAAGCACAATGAATCGAAATTGAAATAAATTTCCCTGTATCCTCACCCTTTCTCAATGTCCTCTGAACGTTCCGTGACATCGTTCACCAATTTCTCAATATCACGAAGTATCTGAAAATAATCAATACACACCTCGACGTGAACCGATAATCAACGTACTCTCGCAGTGTTGTCCATCACAGATTCCGCGGAACTCAGCTGTTTGGCGCTTGCCAGTAGAGTCTAGAGTATTAATATTTTGTATGAAAAAACAAGAAAAAGTAGGTTCACCTCAGTGGCCTGTGAGCTGGTCATCGGAATTGACAGCAATGCCGATCCATCGGTGATGATTTCCAGAATTTTCTGCGGCAACTTCGTCTTGCTTTCCAGTGAAATACTCATTTTCTTCTAAAAAATCGATAGTACAACCTGGCGAATGAACGTAATATGCAGTAAATATGAATGGGTCGAATGAGAGATTGAGAGGGGGGGGGGGGGGGAGACAAGTCTGCACACTCACACACGCAAGAATATGGGATTACCACGCAAGCGAGAGAGATAGAGAAAGAGAGAGAGGGAGAGAAAAGAGATGGATACGCTCGTCCTCGCCATCTGTTGTCCCTATTTGATTCGATAACTGGTTCTGAGAAAAAACCATGGCACAACTGTCAAAAGAAAAATAAAAACAAAAAAAAATGACGGATAGTTTTCATTAGAGAGAAAGAAAAAGAAACAAAATTCGCCAATAATGCTGTTTCGAAGCGAAGCGGGGAGCTAAGCTTTCGTGAAAAAATGTCATCAAACGCCGTTTTTCAAAATGCAGAAAAATAAGGGTGTTTAATCTCCACGATAAATGTTGGGATATAAAAGAGAGTGAACATGATGCCTGGGATGTGTAACAGTGTAGCAATGGGAAAAGGAGCAAGAAAGAAGAAGATATAAATTTTCATATTAACCAACACGTATGGAGAAGGCACAGAAAAAATGTGTATGGGGGAGGGAGGAAGGGGGAGAGGTTTATCACAGAAGCAAATACTTTGTGGAAAAAGAGCTAATTGTGTGAAGAATAAGCATAACGAGATGAAGATTTCAGATAAAGCGCTAAAGCGAGCGCAGCGTCATCAAGCTGGAAAGAAGTCGATGGAGAACTCAAGACCTATTGTTTGCTTTCGGAGAAAATTTGCTGATGAAACATCTGAGCTCTTCCTGATGTCTGAAAAATGATTCATGAGAAAGTGGCAATTTGAGAACCCACAAACCTTTCGTTGTCTTTGTGAACCGCAGCTAACAAGTCGGTGGAGAACTGGTTATTGTAGTAATCCTCAATTTGCGCATACTGCTCGTCCATCGATGAGTTCACATCAACGAATGTCTTCAAATTGTTCTCAATCCAGGTCATCGACGAAGCGAGGCACGGTTTGTTGATACGAGGAGCAGTGGTGTTCCTGGAAACGGACATTAAGACTGGGTGGCTGCAAGAAAAATTCTTACATCTCGGCCATGCCAACCTTGGCGAGCTCGTTTCTGATGAGAGCTGAGAACAACCTTCTCGAGTTTTTGAGCGATGTGACGTGGTCGACAGCACCAACCGCCTTCATTCTTTGCCACCTGTCGTGAGCATCAGCGAACTCAACTGCAGCGTTTCTGTACACCTTGCTGAGCTCAGCGTATCTTTCTTCGGCCTGCTCTCTTGTTGTGGGGTCGGCAGACAAATGAGCGTAGGTATCGTCACATCTCTTCATCATCTCGGCCATCACTGGTTTGCGGAATTTGATTCCGACGACGGCATTCGGCTCGAGGATTCCTCCACGAGACTTCTCATCGGCGACAAGATGAATGAATTCAGGACGGATCTTGCTGTCGAGAACGGCCCAGGCTCCACCACGAAGTTCTCCGGCTTCCGGGATGTAGACAATGACTGGTCGATTGTAAACGGCTAGTGCATCGACGATCTGGGCTCCGAATTTCAGAACCATGTCGTACATGTCTGAAATCTATCAGGTAATTGGAATTTCATAGTGTGAGGTCACCTTTCTGTCCTCCAGAGAAACCACGAAGACTGGCAATGATCAGAAGCGGCAAGTACTCTTTGTTCAAGTCGTTGATGGCCTCAGCGGTTTTGAAGGCGGAATCAGGGTACCACACTTGTCCGGCACGTTGCAAGTTTTGCATTTGCGATCCCTCCAAAGCTGGATCAGCTGGCACAGTAGTCGGGAAGTTTCGGAACTCGGAAGCGACCACTCCGATCGGAACTCCGCAGAGTCTGGCACGACCAGCAACAATCGACTTGGCCCAATCTCCACAAATCTCGTCGAATGATTTGGTGTCGCAAATTCCGGATTGGTCGTGAATATCGTTGGAGTCGATCAGCTGACGGACATCGTATTGCTTCTCGTCTCCACCGCCGATCGGAAGTCGAACATCGCGAAGGCTGGCATCATTTCCGTACTCTGTGAAGAAGGGGAAGCTGGTGTTCTTGGTTGGCAGGTATGACATCCACTTGAGAACTTTTGCGATTCCTTCCAGATCATTTTCAACGACAGCGTGAGCCACACCATTACGGAACATCACTTCAGGTCCTCCGAGTTGATTGTTGGAAGTGTACACCTTCTTTCCAAGGAGTGTGTTGAGAGCTTCGTATCCGGTGAGAATGAGAGGGCTCTGCTTCTGCTGCACAATTCTGTGAGCAAGACGAGCAGTGTAAGCTCCGATTCCAACTGATCTTCCAGTGACGTAGCAGTAGGTTGGAACTTCGAAGTACGCGCGAGAGGTTTCTCCGGCGATGAGTCCGGATCCTTGAAGATTCTCAACACCGATCTTCTCGTGCTCAGCGCCGATCACGGCACGAATCTCGAGTCTTCCGTTGCTCAGCTCTTCGTAAACCAGTTGACCCTCAATGTCAGCCTTGTGTTTTCCATCGACGTAGATGTACTCGTATCCCTGATCCGGCAGTTTTTCGTTTTTCAGTTGAACTTTGAGCAACTTGATGATCTTGTTCGAAAGGCCGATGCGCGCTCCAGAGTTGACAGAGACGTTGACACGTGGCAAGTTGTGCTCTCTAGAGTAGGCAGAAGCAGCAGCGAAGAGATCGTCTTCAGCAGTTCCGAATGATCCCGACTGGAAGGTGACATCGTTTCCGATCAACACCACTTGGTATCCATGCGGCTTCTCCGGAGTGAACAGAGTCATCACCCAAGCAACCATTCCGCATTTGTTGAGCGCTTTCTTGGATCGTTCCTCAAGAACATCGACTTCGGTGATATGGCGCAGAGTTCCGTTTTCGAAAACAAGCTCGCTGATTTCGAAAAAGTCTCTCCAACGCTCATCCTGCAGAGCATCGGCCATTTTCTTTGGAAGAGCAGCAAGACTGTTCTTGTAGGCGGTGGCGTCCAAAGACTTGGCGTTCTTCCACGAGTTCATGGCAGCCATTCCGAAGATGATCGGGAAATCGTAGATGTACGACGTGTTGACTCTGCGAGCAGCGAATCTCTTCTTGTCGAGAATATTGATAGTCGGGTAACGATCGAGATCCTTCTCGAACTTGGTGATGACTTCCGGAGTGACTCCAGTGTCATCGCGAACCAGGATTCTCTTGTGACCGTCGACAGACTCATAAACCATCTCAACTTCGGTGATACGATGCTTGGCAAGAAGCTTCATGTGGCGGTCAACTTCCTCGGTGATGCAATCCTTCATGAAAGTGAGGTGCTCCTCTGATTCGATGACTTCCGCCGAGAGACCCGGGCAGGAAATGAAGACGAACACGTGGTTGGAAGTGAAATGCTGCTCTTTTCCAGTCTTGCTCTTCTTTCTCATCGCCACTTGAGCAGCGATGCATGCGTTGTCAAGAGCTGTGATGATCGCGTGAGACACACGTTTCTTCCTGCAAAATGTGACTTGGAAAACTGGTCGACTACAGAAACAAAGCTTACACATCGATGGCCTTGCTCACAGGAATGATCAACTGTTGGCGGATGAAAAGTTTAGCGAACGTGCTTTCCGGATCATCTTGCTGGTAGGCACGAACCGAGGAAAGTCTCGAAAGCACTGGATAGGCATTGACCGGAAGGCGATCCTTCTCCAAGCGGACCTGCTCAACGATCGTCAGTTGTGGCAGTGGTCGGTCATGGAGGCATAGAACAGTGTTGACGCGGTTCACATTGGCGACCTTTGCTAGCTCGGCTGGGAGATCGACCATAGCGCTGTGATGAGCATAGCAGACCTTTCGCTCTTCCTGATCAGTCAAGCAAGAGGCATCCTGTAAGCAGATGGTCTTGGTCTGTTAACCGTAAATGGTACTCACGTGATGAATGGAATAGTCGTCCGTGATCTTCACAAAGATGGACACGTTGATGACATCATCCTTCTTGCTGTTTTCCGCAATGTTTTTCTTCAGACACGCCAGGAAGTCAGGATTCGTGAAGCAAGTGTTGTAATTTTCGGAGTCGACAGAAAGACGAACAACGATGAGTCGGTTTCCAGGGAGGACGATCTTGTTGAAGCTAGTCGGTTTTCCAATAAGAGTGAAGTGGTTGACGGTGCACTTCATGTTCGGCAAGTCGTAGGTGTTCTCGATATACCCGCTCTCCGCGGAAATGTGCATAGCGACATAGCGATCCAAGCACTGCGATCCGATCTCCTTGTCGAAGAAATACTCGTGAATAACCTTCCATCCGACCGAGTCCGGTCTCTTGGAAAGCGGTCCGTTCAGCCACTTTTTAACTTCTTCCACAGTCGCGCTCGTTCCACTCGCCGCCATATCAGAGAAGTTGTTCTTGTAGCACAAGTTTTGATAGATGAGCTGAATTTCTCTGGCAAGGCTGGAGATCTCTTCGGTGTGATGAAGGTTTCCGATTTCGCCGAGATTCTCGAGAAGCGACGGGATGAACTTTGATCCGGTAACTTTCAGCGCCTCCAAGATAGCTTTGATGACAATGTTCTTCGACTTGATTTGAGTGTGAGAGTAGATGGTCTGAACAACAGCTTCTCCATTGGGGTGGTTCTCCTTGATCTCGGCAACCGAATCATCGTAGCCTTTTCCTTCGAAGTACTTCTCCACGTTGATGTAATCGTGGAGAAGGCTGTTCAAGGCACAAGCGGCGAATCCGTTGGCTCCAAATGCAAACTCGTTGACCGCTTGCTCAAAGTTCAGGCGATCTTCTGGGTTGAGGACGTATCCATTGAGAACTTCGACAAGTTTGTCACCGGTGAAGTTTGGCTTTTCAACGACATCGAAGAACTGTTGGCGAACATTTGGAGCCAAGTTTTTGGTGATTTGATTGATGGTCGGCTCGAGAATGATGCGAGCAAGGTTGTCAATGTTCAAGAACTTGAAAAGTTCGGTGGTAAGCGCTGTGATCTCCTCGACGCCTCCCAAAGGAACCGATCCGGCCATGATGTTGCGGCATTTCTGAAAAAGAAGGTATGAAGATTCATCTCTCGAAAAACTCTGAAATACCTCCAAGCAAGCATTGTACAAGTTCGCCAAATCAGTAGAGTTGGAGTTGCTTACAGCAGTCCATTCCGGGAAAAAGCCCACGAACGGTTGTGGACGGAACATTTCCGAGTTTTTCTGATCAACCAGACGTCCAATCACACTTCCTGGGAAGATCAAATCTCCCTCGTTGACGACGTGAATCAGTCTAAACTTGGTTTTTTTTTAAATATTCAGTTTTCCCAATGTATATTCACCTTCCCGGAGCTTTCTTGACTTCCACATTGAACACCAGTTTCATGGACTCAACAGTAGCGAAAACCTCATCAACTCCCACAAACTCATTGTTCTCCTTCTTGTAGTTCAGGAACTTTCCAGTGTACGGCGACTTCAGGACACTCGGATCGTTATCTTTCTCGAAGATAATGATCTCGTTCTTGATGAGAACTTTGTAGACCTCCGGTGACTCCTCGAGATTACACGGATATGTGTTTCCATTGTGTGTTGCCATCAATCCTCCGTTTCCAAGAAGTTTGATAGTGACCGTCGTCTGTGCCTCATTGAGAAGAATGACGAAAGATAATGGCGCGCTGCGAGTGACTTTGACCGAGTAGGTCTTCAAATCTTTCACCAAATCGAAGATGAATGTCTCCGTGAGATTGTTTGGCGGCAGAACCTGACCTCTCTCGATCGCTCCCTTGAAACTGTCAAAAGCCTCCGTGACGCGAGAATGTCCGATAACCGCCGCACTGACAGCGATAACATCACTCATCGGAAGAGTGCATTGCTGCAAATAAAAAGCGGGTTACAGAGTGCAACTGATTAAAGAACAAAGTACCGCCTTGATCTTTTTCGCAATACGATCGTCCAGCCATTGGGTGTTGAAGATGTTGTTAGTGAAGGCCGGCTCGCGAATCAAACCGACCAGATAGGACACTTGCGACTTGAAACTAGCTTTGATTTCCATCTCTTTCAGTGCGCCGAGAATGTTTCCAATGGCCTCCTGCCTGCTTCTTCCGCGTGCGAACAAGTGACCGAACTGAGAATCGGCGAACTCGTGGACCTTTCCTCCTCCAGACACAGAGAAGTAGGCCCAAGCATCTTGAGACGAGCGGAAGTTCAACTCCGAAACTTTTCCAGTCGATGGGCGGAAACTGTCATCCGGATCCTCACTTGTGATGCGAGCAGCGATGGCATGAAGAGAAGTATCGGTCAGAACTTCGTCCGGCAGCTCGCAATCTCCGTTCTTCGGAAGATTGTACAAGTTTCGGATGTCCTGAATCTTGTGAAGTGGAAGACCCATAGCGATTTGAAGTTGAATAGCCGGGATACTGATTCCAGAGATCATTTCGGTACAAGGGTGTTCTACTTGAAGACGGGGGTTCAGCTCGAGGAAGAAGTATTTGTCCTCGTCCGGCAAGTACAAATACTCTACGGTTCCGGCAGACTCGTATCCGACAAACTTTGCAATTCTGACGGCGTCCTCTTGCATACGCTTGCGAGTCTCTCTTGGCGCGATGCTGGCCGGAGCCTCCTCGATGATTTTCTGGCAACGGCGTTGAATGGAGCAATCGCGAGTGAAGACCGAGATGACGTTCTCGTAGCGATCAGCGATGAGCTGGACTTCGATGTGTCTGGCGTTCTCCACACACTTCATCAAGAAGATCGGAGAACCTGGAACCTCGAGCGAGACATCATAGAACATGCTCTTGAAGTCCTCCACTTTGGTGCATTTTCTGATTCCCTTACCGCCACCTCCCTCGGAGGCTTTGATCTAGAAAAAACATTTTGGTGAAATTGCAAAGATTGAAAATAGTCACCATGAGTGGGAACCCGATCTTGTGCGCTTCGAGAGCTTTCAATCCCTCTTCGTAGGTCTTGACACAAGCTTCGTTGAGAAGTTCCTTCGGAACATCGACGAAATCTCCTTTGGAGCGAATGGTGTTCTCCATGCAGATTCCAGATCCAGACCAGGCGATGGTCGGGATGCCGACTGTCTAAAAAATGAAAACATTCAGATGCCCCATTCGACAATGTTGACCTGGGCAATGATGGTACTAGCGATTTTGTCTCCCAAACTGAACATGGCGCTGCTTGGTGGTCCGATGAAGACGATATTCTTTTCAGCAAGTCTTCTTGGGAGCTCCGGGTTCTCCGAGGCATGGCCCCATCCAGCCCACACCGCATCAACGTTTTGCTCGATCGCATGTTTCACAATCTCGTCCACGTTGGCATAGTTGTTTTTGTTGTTACCCGATGGTGCGTCAGCCAAGCTGTCCGCGATCTTGATGTACTCTGCAAAGGAGATTCTTTGATTTCCGTTTTGTGTCGTGCCTTCTTCGCCCCCTTCTTCTTCTTTTTCTTATCAACACCAGGTCTCGCGATATTTTATGATAGTGATCACGTGAACGACCGAAACTCACCCGAGCTCGAGTCGGCTTCGTCCTTTGTAGTCATGCAGGTGAAATGAATGACGGAGTCGTCACGGAAAGTGTGGTTGAGCAGACGCCGAATGGTCAGCATACAACGAACAGCAGCGATTCCGTTGGTGGCGACCAGCATCTGAATTCCGGGTGTTTAGTCACAAAACGTCATCAGATAGCTCTAACTTTTCTGATCGGACATCTTTTTGATGGATCGCTGACGTTGGTCTCCACAAACTGCTCGATGGTTCGGTATTGAGCAGCTCCGTCGCTGATCGCATCCTGAAACATTGTTTTTCAAACTGCACAACTGTCTTTCGCGGCTCACGTTTCCCGACACGTTGATCTTTTGAAAATCAGGTTTATGACCGTTAACCGACATGTTGAAAGGCCGTCCAAGATAGGAGACACTGAAAATGACTGGATTAGGGAATGAGTTCAAGAATACATTTAATTGATTAAGAATTTTCAAGGAGAGGTTGAAAAAGAAGAAGTTTTGGCATTCCTCTACCTTCGATGCAGTAATATTAGAAAAAAAAGAAGAAAGAGAGTGGTACAAAAGGCAATACACTTTGCTTGCCAAGTCTGGATCGTCTTCACCAATCTATTGTTGTTTACAGTTTCGGGCCGGGCCGGTTTACACAAATCTGATTCATTCTAACTTTTGTCGATGAATAGAATGTCGAAACTATGTTTCGTCGTAAGGTGGGCGACGGTCATGAAACACAATTCCTGAACTGAATGTGAGGGAAAAATTGGAAGAATGGTGGTATGATGAAGCAACGATGGAAGTGGGTTAGTGATAAAATGGCGAACAAATATGAAACAGCAAAATGAGCGAGTTTTTTGATAGAGGGCGCTGATAGTTTCTGTGATAGATACAGGAAAATCACGCCATTTTTCTTCTCTTTTCGCGTCGTTTTCTCAGATACCAAGTGTACGGCCTCTCGTGTCATCTCGCCATGCACTCCAAATGAAATGAGAGAAATAAGTTTTGATCTCGTTCATGACGCGTGTTTCCTATCCACTTGTTGTACCACCCCACTTCTCAATAATAACCCGAATCGCATGTGGGTGGATGAGTTTGGTGAAGGCAAAAATATGAATCAGTTGGTCAAACACATACACTTTTCAAGGTCACAAATTAAGAGGCACAAGGAAAAATACATCATGATTTGGTTATCTACAAAAAAACATATTGACCCGAAAGAAACAAAAAACACTGATTTCGTCTTGGTTTGTGATACTGTACTTAATGTACATGAGGCGTCGGATGCGGAGGTGGAAAGCGACGAGAGAGAACCTCATACGACCGAGAGATGACCTCGAAAGAAGACGACATTCGCAGTTTGACCGATTCGGCCTTTCTCGCGCAACTAGACAGTGGGTCACATGCCCCGCCGAGGATCGCGGAAAATGAAAACGAAAACCGTTGGATCTAGACGGAAAAATAAGCAGTGACTGAGGAGACGTTCCCTCCTCTCTCCTTTTCTTGTAAAAGCATTCTCCGAGGCAATGTGCCAAAACAAAATCGCATTGTACAGAAGCATGCAGCAAATCTCGCCCACGACATTTTCCCACATCCAACGTATATCCGTTGAAAGTGGCGCGTTTGGAATGTGCTTTCGCAAGAAAATCTATCATGACGGTTGAGGAATCGGAAAGAATCTCGGTGAAGGAAGGGAAGGCAAAGAAGAATGGATGCGATGTTATCGAGATCTCCGAATCTTTTTGCGCAGTGACAGTTTTCGGAGACGAAGAGAAAGACGTTACTGTACGTTAGGGCCCGCGACGCAAGACTGCTATCTCATTTATTTTCTAATATGTTGCGCGTCTTCTTTGGAAAGGCCAGAAAACGGTGGCGAGTGTTGCCGGTGTCGTGCAGGAAGATCCGTATCGGTTAATCTTCACTTTTCATCTTCTTCGCTTCTTGTAGTCTACAGAAGGACAAGCTCACAGGAGAAAGAAGTGCTCGAGAAAAGTGGACGGGAGAAAGTGAAACAATTCAGAACTCGACTATAATCATAGAACACTGTTACCCATTTTATACAAGCGCAACTCCTTTTTCTTTCCGTCTCCGCGCTCTCAATCATCACGCCACTATGGGGTTATCATTGAATAGCTCCGCAAAAAATATCACCCCAAGAGCAAGAGCATTCGTGTGCGCTTATGCATGTGCTGCACGCCACCCTACGCATAGGGGTCTACAGTTAGTGATAGTGGAAAATGGAAAGTTCTCTGTGCGTGATCAGCGAACAATCGAATGATGTTGACGCTATTAGGGTTTTCTTCAGATGAACACCATTTCTTGGACTTTCAGATGTGAAAAACTGGAAAAAAAAACCTACCTCTCTGAGAAAGACAGACTGACTTGGGTGAGACTACTGCTCAAATCAAGACCGAGAGCGTCAAGCACCTCAGCGTAGTTAATACTGTTGAGAGTTGGCGAGTTGAGGAAGATGGTCACGTTTTTGTCTTCTGTAACTTGTTTCTATAAGAGGGAGTTTTGAAGACAACTAATTCTATTTTTTTCACAAGTTGCCCGGAGATTGGCAATTTTCGATTATGTGTAGCTATTTTCACTTTCCATTCTTACTTCCATCACTCTTGATTGTGATCTGTAGTCTACAAACAACCTTTGCCCTTCTTAATGTTCTCAGTGAGTTTTGATAGCTTTTTCCTGATCAGAGTTTCTTCATACTCGATCAATCAGAGTTCTATGTTCTGTCGCCTTCTACGTCAGTAGAACAAGCAAAGAAAGATAGTATCACAAGTTCCATCACGTCGACCAAGTCTCGCCACTTTTCTCCCTCTCAACACTGTCCAACATACGTTTTCTATTGCAAAGATCACACTATTAGTGAAGCAAGTCATGTTAGGAATGGTTTCTGCAACACCTTTCCACCAGCGAAGACATAAATACTCTAGGAAAACTTTTTTCAGTAACCCTCGCCGATTCAAGAAGTTTTTTGTTTAGAAAAAAACTCACACACACATACCACTTTTTATTTGATATATGCATAAGAAAACACTAACCTCGGCTATGTGAATCGTCTTCTTGGTCGTCCCACGTCTGGTTAGGCGAAAACTCGGATCTGCACTGTGGGAAAACCAGTGAAGGCTCTGTAATTGTTTCTTCCGACACTTGTCGCCATTTTATACTGCTCAGCAAAGTTCATGAAAAAAACGACTGGCAAAGGACATCGCAAATTGGTTGAAATTAGTTCCAAAAACACTTACTTCTTCGTTTCTCAGTTTGCTTCCGATGCGGCATTCCTGGTTATGTTGAAATGTTCCTCTTCGTTTTACCTGTATTGTTCTGCAAAAAACAAACATTCTCAACGTGATTGAACGGGTGAAAAAAGACGAAAATCCTGAAGAAACACAAAAAAAACTATAGTTCTGCGTGTTTTTTACCCGCTGCCTGAATAGTCGCTTTTTATCTCTTTTCAAAGACCAAAACTAAGAAATAAGCTGAAATCAACTGTAAAATTAGCCGAAAAATGATGCCACATGGTTTTTTCTGAAGCAAAATATTTTTCATACTATTGTTACTGTTGCGAATCTGCCTTTTGCTCGCCTAAAGTGTACCCTGAAATCGTGAGTTTTGTTTACACAAAACCAACTTGAAGAAATCGATACCAGTTTTGAATTTGTATGTACTGTGAAACGCTTTGTTTGGTTACATCAGAATTGGGAAAAAAACCAAAGTTTTCTCATGATTGCATAGCTCAAACAGGTTGTGGATAACACCGAAAAACGCTAAAATTTTCAAAATATATACAAAGTTAACCAAATTGTGAAAGCTGTAGTGCGCGAGAGTAAAATGAATCAACGGCTCGGGTACAATGACCTTGCGACCGCCTGCTCTCTATGCAACAGAAATACACACAGAGAGCCAACACTCTCTCTCTTCTTCTCTCACAGAAAATGCACACATTTGTTTCAAAAGAGCTACTTGGAGCTCCTGTCCACATGCGATTGGCGTGTTATGTCGGCTCATTTCTCAATTAGCAAGACACACTTCAAATCTTCCGTTTTTTTTGTGCGATGGAAGCTGAGCGAAAAAAAGGTTAAGGGCTCGAATGGTCGATATTGCGTAATATTCCAAATACCGTGGTTGTGTATTTGCCGCCATTGTGCAATACGCCGCAGGCTTGTGATTTAGATTCGTCATTGAGCAATCTTTCAGGTTTTTTCTCACAGGATTTGTGACGTTTTTAGGGAACATTTTTAAGTTTCGAAAAAACAGCTGCGCTACCGAATAGTCAGAGCAGAAAGACAAGTTTCTCTTCTCAGATGCTCTTGTTTTATTGAAAACAGATTTTCTTTAGCAATATACCCAACTTTATATTTTTCAGATTCCTGAACAAAAGTCCCCATATATCGTTCATGCACACTCACTCACCCACCCGTTGTGTGTTCAAACTTCATATCTCCTTCCAAATTAACCGAACAATAGAACAAAAGAATGTGTTATATGGGCGAGTTCTGACACAGTTGTCAGTCCAAAGAGTGTGTACATGTGTGGGATTTTCGAGCATTCCAGGAACAAAGCAAAAGAGACGAAATCTTATTCTACTTTCTTTCTTTGAGCCGCCAAAAATCACAGTTGAAGAACCTTCGGCAAGGTTCTTGATCAGCATTTTTTATCCCGACAGCATGTGCCTCAGTCTGATTCTATTTTGCAGTTTCTGTCAAACCCAGCTTCATAGAAATTTTCGAAACGACGTCAATTTCAAAACCATTCGAACATCGTTGTTCCGTTTCCCTCCGAAATGGTTGTTATTGCAATAGGCCTTCCCTTTTTTCTGATCATGAAAATGGCATTTTAGTGAGTAACCCAATGGTACTAAAGCCGTGAATTGGCTTATTTGGGCACAAAAACAGTGCGTATGACATGTGCCACTGCCAGCGTGTAGGAGGAGGGTCTACGACACGCCTCCGGCTCCGAAAGCTTCTGGAGGAAGCCCCGCCCCTCGAAGACTTCATTCTTACGACATGCTCTCCTTCGTACACACCCTCATCCTCGCTCTCCTCTGCTCTATCGTTTTCGTGGAGGCGATGCCAAGGTATGATAATAGCAAAAGATAATCACTTGACCTTGTCCACAAATAACTTTGATACCTATACCGCAACTATAGGAAATATGGAAGAACAATATCAACTTCCTTCTCACTTCTTCTGACTACTGGAAATCAAGTTCACGTCATTTGAAAACTTAGTGGTGTTTCTCATTATATCTCATCATGAATTCCAGAAAAATTATAATGAGTTTTATGCTAATTTCGTAGAAAAAATATCATCATTCAGTAGGAATTCTGGTTTTTTGATTTCGGTGGGAGAAGCTCAGCTGGAAAAAAGTTGAATATTTTCCGAAATTGTCATGCGATTCTAGCATGTCCATCAAGTTACCCAAGGGGTTAAAATGGCGCAAAGAGTTGAATGATTACTACTGACAGTTTGAGAAAATTTTTCATGTTTATCGACACTCACGTTTTGGCACCATCAACTTTTTCTGAGAAAAAAACGTACACCGAGTCCCAAGGCGCGCGGAGCTTCGAATGAGCCATTAACACCCCAAGGGATACTGAAAAACAATTCAGTACATGCTCACTTATGAACTTCTGAGTTCGGCAAAGGCAATAAACACTGAAAGCTTTTTGGTTTCACAACCACCATTTTTCACGGATGACGCGTTACTTGAAAATATCTGCTAAAAATAGACGACGATAACTTAACACGCAAAAAATATCCGGGGGAGGGGAATGGAAGACTAGTTTTTAATTAAAGATACTGTTAGTTCCCAGGTGGCAAAAAGATAAATGTTTCAGCATGAGACCGGCTAAGAAAGCCATGCGCAACTCGTTAGTCCGATTCGGAAAACGAGCGGATCCTGTCGGATCGGATGATGTTTTTCTAGGTAGACTATTTCAGCCAGAGAAATAATGCTCAAGTTATAATTGCAGGCGAGTCGTATGGATCAGCTGACCCGTATGAATATGTCCCGGAGAACATGTCCAATCGGGCACCGTCTGTCCTCTTCTACTGAAGACCAATGCTTTAGCGATGAATTTCGGCATGGAAACTGTAGTCAATTCAACACCACCACTTCCTATTTTGTAAAGCATTGTGTGTCTTGTTTATTCAAATGATGTTGATGAAAACTCTTGTGAATCACTTTTCTTACAAAGAGACAATACAACTCTAATTATTCTCGGAAGAAAAACGGACGGGCAGACCAGACTCTAGAAATTGGCCCGGTTCAAAGTTTGTTTGTCGGATGTAGATGCCAAAAGTCATCTGAACGAAAAAAAATCACGATTCGGCACGTATTTTCTGAACCTTCTGTTTGTTCCTGTAATCACGGAGAGCAAGCAAGAGAGCAGGGTCCTTCTCGCCAGTCACCGGATCCACGCATATCATTTCACATCGAGTGCATTTGTTGACCACCTAAGCCGGAACAAACATAATTAGCGGAAACAAAAGAAAACGCCTAATAACCTCGAATTCGAGATTTCCGATGCGAAGGCTTTTGGCGGTGTCTTCGATGAAAGGAGGCAATCCTTTGACAACTATATTTGAACGGAACCTTCGAAGAATATCTGCTACTTCCACATCTGAAATTAGTGACACCAAAATGATCAATCAAACAAAAATTACAACAACTTACTGATATATCGAGAAAGAATGTACACACTGGCCTCATTAATAAGTAAGAAAGGGGAATCGTTCACAAAACTTTTCAGAGACTCATTAGAAACACGCAACAGACGACAGTTCGTCATATCGAGTGCACTATCCAACCATTTTCCAATTTCATCTCCACAATCATTGGTTGCTATTCTGAAAATGAAGAAAATCGCTAATAGGGGCAAATTCCTTTGCGTGTCTCACGTGTTTTTGCAAATCGTTTTCGCCTCGTTTTTCTCCAAACACAAATTCAACGGAACCACCAGATTATCATTCTTATCGAATGTTTGAATGTGAAGAGAATTATCATCAATAATTGTAGCTGTCAGCCTACAGAGCTCGGGATGCATTTTCAAATTCAAAGTTACATCATCTTTCACTATCATAAATTCACGATCATGTTTGAAACCTCTGACGTCAAGATCATACCTAAAAATATTCCTATTTTAGGAGGTCAAAAATTAGAAAAAGTACCTTTCTCTGGCTATTGAGCCAACGCTTTTGATAGGGAAGTTGAACACGTTGACAACGACCGGAGTGTACGATTCCAGTTTCAATAGTTCCGACTTATCGAACGATTTGCTTTCATGTCCCACAAAGCATGTATCTATCATCTGCTCCAGTGCTGCGATGTCGCTTTCAGTGGAGGTTCGTCCGAAGGAAATTCTCAATGCTCCCGTCGGTTGTCCATTTATCAAATCCATTTCGTCTCCACACTTTTTTCCTTTCTGTACAGTCATAGTTGGTAAGAAGAAAGATAGTATAGCATCTTACACTCAAGTTTTCTATTATCATCTCTGATGTAATACCCAAATACTTTTTGCAAGCTCCAATGTTACAAAAGCATCCAGAGCGCAACTCAATTCCAAAGATTGCACACATTTTCTCCACTTCATGGTAGCCGTAATATCCTCCGTCCGGTCTTTTGAAATTGAAAGCTACAATCGCTCCTTGACGGTCTGGAGCCGCAAAACTATCAGATTGTGAGTACAGTTCCACAACAGCTTTCCCGTTTGAGTGAGTCTTCGATCTCAACATATTAAACGCTTGACTTGCTAAGGAATACGTCAGTTTTTGAATCGCTTTTATTCCTCCTGAAAAATATGCTTGAAAAGGACGTGAGCTGTTTAAACAGAACCACATCTCTCCAGCTCTTCAAACCCTTTTTGAATCTGCGAAATGGCGTAGTAGTTTATGGTTCCTTCCTCATACGCTCTCTCATATTCTTTTGGGGCATAATGAAAACTGATGTCATCCACAGACTCTACTGTTCCGCCTGCGAAAGATCCTTTTTTTAGCTGACTGGCCGTGTCTGAATATCAACTGTTCAATGACGCCGAAGCCTCAGTGACAATGTGTTTGAACCTTTTTTGATTAGAAGAGCTCCTATCCCGGTAGGAAAACCGAACATCTTGTAGAATGTGAATGCCATAAAATTGGGTTGATCGATTGATAAATCAATATGTGATGTTGTCAGCAGACTTGCCGCGTCTAGGCATACAAACCAACCTGTCAAGAAGGATACTCGTCTCTTTTCTAATATTCATAGGTCACCATGTTCTTGTAGTGTTCTTATAGACGATAGTTCATACTTTCGCCCACAGAAGTTGCTCATCGCAGTCAGCACAAAAAGACTGTTCTTAGTTGTTGGAACGTTTCCATCAAAAAGATCGTCCTCATTTATACAGGCAATTGAATTAACCTGTAGTATTGTTGTTACTTTATATTATTATAAAACATCTTACCTTGTTTTTCACAATATTTCTTAACCCGAGTACAGAGTGATGCGAGTCTCGAAGGTAGGCAAACTGAGAAATGCCATCGGCAAGCGCTGTGGAAATTTCGCTTACTTCTCCTTCATGTGCCTCTCCTCCAAAATCAAAATTTTCTGCAACAATTTTAAGCGCATGAGTGGTATTGTTAGTAAAAACAACAAAATAATCGTCAGTAGTTGTGTTAAAATATCGCAGTACTCTGAAAGTTGAAGATTACACAGTTTTCCAGCAGAATCCCTACCTTTGCCTAGCTGAATTCACTATTTGTTGAGTTTTCAGAGCGGTGACATGATTCGAATGAGGGTTTGCGAGGAAAAGCATAGACTGCAATTTTCCGATTTCCTCCATCTGTATTTGAGATGGGAGGGTAGCTCCAGCATGGTCCAAGTACGGCATCTAGAAGTAACACGTAACACGTGGTCAACGCTCGACTAGTCGGAGAAAGGTGTTTCAACGTAGAAAGTTTCTATCAGTGGTTCTTATCAGTCAGTGCGACCGATTCGATCCAAACCGCGTCACCAACCCCACACTGTCACATTTGTCCTACGTAACTTAATTCTTTGTTTTTCCCTAAAAAAACGGGAATTTCATCCAGAAACTTGAGTAAAGAAAACCAGGAGGAGAATGGTAAGAAAATTAACTTGTAAAACTGACGCGTGAACACACCAGAGATACAGGCAGAGGTTAAAATTTTCAATCATGGGCATCAAAAATCACTGCGGCAAAATGCGCTTTTAACATTTAAAGCCGAACCTTAGACAAGCTTGATGAGTGTGATTGAGAGTGAAAGGGAAAACGAGATAGAAGAAAAGGGTCTAGAAGATCGGTGAAAAACACATTGTACGGATTGTTAGCACGTTCGTATTCTTAAGGGGAGAGGTCGCGATTACAGTGCTTGGAATTAATGCGCGAATAAAGTAAAGATCATGTTTTACAAATCAGACCTGTCTAGAAGGGTTACTGTCTGTCCGAAATCTTTTTTTTTGTCAAATCAAGCAGTAAAATTATTTGAACGTTTGATCTGTAAAGAAGACACAGTGATAAGATATGAAATGACAACCACGATTAGATATGATTTATGAGAATCAAGATGTTTTCGTCTCATACCATTATGACTCACCTAGGAAAGTGACGGGACCTGACATTTTGCAAATCTTTCCCATTATGGTTTTGTAGACACTGTTTTATCCGATTTTTCTGTACATGACAGTTTCTTGAGAATCTACAGTGATAAACGTTTTTCATGTAGGTTTTGTCCTCTTTTTCTAATCATTCCTCTTCGCCATTTTCCCAATCGTCTGCAGAAACACACTGACTAAATGCCCATCGGAGAGATGTGTGCACTCCGCAAAGTGTCGTAAAGTCGGCTGTCCGAGACATCAGGAGAAGAAAGCAAGCACAGTTTTTGACATGTTCTCGGATAAAAACGATTTTGAACAATTTCTATTCACAATTTTCACTTTTAGCTTCCAAGTAGTGCTGTTTCTGCAGAGAACGGGTCCTTCTCACCATGCTAGGCTCAAAGAATTTTTTCAACTTCGCCCGCACCAATTTTTGCAGTATGTCAACGTTTACTCCAAAACCTGCGGAGAGAGTTGCCAATCATAGCCCTTCCATTTGGTAAGTTTGCCGGAATTCAGCAAGTTTTTCTCAAACTTTTACTTTTCAGGGTGGAGTTCACGACTTTAGCCGCCGAAACCAAGGCTGTCAATTTGGGACAAGGCTTCCCGGACAGCTCAGCACCAAAGTTTGTGACCGACATTCTCAAAAAGATCGCCGAGCAGCCGGAGCTCACTGCCGGTCACCAGTACACTCGGGGGTATGGACATCCGATGCTTGTCGATATTCTGGCCAGCATGTACTCGCATTTCTACAACGTCAAAGTCGATGCGACAAACGAGGTCTTGGTCACTGTCGGAGCGTACCTTTCCCTTTATTATGCGTTTTTGGGCTGGATCAACAAGGGAGACGAGGTCATTAGTGAGTTAATGATATACCAAAACTTGAAAATGTCCGCTCAACTGCAGTCATTGAACCCGCGTACGATTGCTACTATCCTCAAGTGAAATTCGCCGGTGGCGTCCCGGTTCCAGTGGTCATGTCGATTGCGGAAGGAGCCACCAGTGCGTCGGAGTTCAAGCTTGATTTTGAACAGCTTGAGAAGAAGATCACCTCAAAGACCAAGATGTTGGTTATCAACAACCCACACAATCCGACCGGAAAGTTGTTCACTCGCGATGAGCTGGAAAAACTTGCTGCGATCGCAAAAAAACACGATTTGATCGTTATTGCCGATGAGGTGTACGAGTTCCACGTGTGGGACAAAGAGGAAATGATCCGTTTCGGTATGTTTTGAGGTTTGAAATGGGAATTTATTGAAGAATCTGTTTTCAGCTAGTCTTCCCGGAATGTACGAGCGCACCATCTCCATTGGAAGCGCCGGAAAAGCATTTTCGGTCACTGGATGGAAACTCGGATGGGCGGTAGGACCGAAGAACTTGCTGGAGCCGCTAAAAGCAATTCATCAAAACTGCGTGTTCACCTGCTCTACCCCCACGCAAATGGCCATTGCGGAAGCGTTCCGCATTGATTGGCCCAAGTTCTTGAAAGACCCGAAGAACTCGTACCTGGCTACTGGACTCTCCGGCGAGCTTCGTGACAAACGTGACAAGCTGGCAAAGATGCTTGAAGAAGGAAACTTCCGCCCAATCCTTCCTGATGCCGGTTACTTCATGCTGGCTGACTATTCTCATCTCAAGGAAGGTAGGAGTAATGGAAAAAGTCATTTTTTTCAGCAAAAATGTTCTTTATAGGACTGAAGCTACCCACTGGGGAAGATCCAGACGACTTTGTTTTCTCGAGATGGTTGTGCCGCGAGAAAAAGCTTGCAGTGATTCCCCCGTCTGCGTTTTATTCTTCCCGCGAAACGAAGATCCAAAACAGCAACATGGCCCGTCTTTGCTACTTCAAGAAAGAAGAAACGCTTGATGCTGCCGAAAAAATCCTCAAGAAACTGGGACAAGAATAAGTGCATATTCTCATATTTGTGTGTTCTTTGCCATATACAATCGTGTTTTTCGTTCACCTACACTAGTCAACAGTTCTTGCTCTAGATAGTTGGACAGCAAATATTCTCATTTAGCTATTTCCTATTTTTATTATTCTTATCTCTGTTTTTGAATGAAAATTTCGCTATTTTCAAAACACTCACATTCACCAAATGGAACGAAAAGGCAAATTAATTTTGTGTTGGCAATTCACAGCTGCTTTTTTCCTCAATTAACCGATGTCTTCCACACCAAATGTTCGCAGTAGTCTAGTTGCATATATAGGAAACTTCGAATGCATGCCATTTTGGCCGTTCTTCCGCCCGAGGTCGTCATGCGTAGATAATTACTTATCTGCGTCCGATAGTTTGGCATTCGGATCCAGATCGATGTTTCTATACACTAACGTTCTGATCATTCTAGGCACCGTTGTGATAAATCTTTGACTTCCATCGCCTCAAATAAGAGTTCCAAACCGGTTTTTGACAAAACGAAAGTCCCTGTGACTTGTCGATTGGACTACTGTTAACATAAAGAATACATAAAGGAAAGGAGACTTGGCAGACTGTATCAGACTGCCACTTCCTATTCAATACGCACCGGATCAACTTGTTTTGGACTGAACGTTTTTTCATCCTATTTTTTTTACACCTGCGGTAGGCTACTGCAAGTTTACAGAAACGATGACGGTAGTGGAAAATGCCATCGAACCTGAAGATTTGAAGAAAATTCAACAACTTCGAGAACTTGTGAAAGTACTTCCTTTTTTGTGTTTCCTCTTCACTTGAATGTTTCAGGACGACCTGTCTGTTTACTACGATACCGACTTCAATCTTTTGCGCTGGCTGCAAGGGCACAACACTCTGCCCATAAAGGAAATCGCTAAGAAAATGAAACATCACTTGAACTTGCGTGCCGCTTGGAACTTGGACGAACTTCACAAAAAGGAACGTGATCATCCTATACATAAGCATTGGAGATACGGTATCACCGGACCATCAGGAATCATGGAGAATGTCATTGTCAACATTGAACAAGTACAGTCCGTCGTCTCCACGGAGTTTTGAATCTTATTTTAGTGTGGCAAAACCGACTATACTGGAATGATGGAGACCTATTCGATTCTGGAAGTCATGCGGGCTAGAATGGTCGATTTGGAGCAAATGCTGGCCCACGTAATGGATATCGAAGCAAAAACCGGGAAACAAGCCTGGATTCTCTATGTCATGGACATCACTGGGCTACAGTATAACAAAAAACTGTACGACCTCGTGACCGGTTCGATGAAATCTTTGGCTGATTTCATGGCAGACCATTATGTTGAAATGATTAAGGTTAGTGAGATCAGAACAGGTTTCCAGAAAAAAAACTACACATTCATGTGTTTTTGTTTTCTTGCAGTACTTCGTCCCCGTCAGTGTTCCCAGTTTCGCGACAGCACTTTACGCAGTTGTGCGACCATTACTGCCAGAAAAGACGAGAGAAAAGGTGAATTAGTGTTTACCGAAACAGACATGGAATTGTCATTGACAACAGGTCCGTTTGATTGGTGAGACCAACTGGCGCGATGACGTTCTTCAGTATGCTGTCCACTCGTCATTGCCTTCCATTTGGGATAATGAGAATCATAAATTCGGCGGTTTCTTGGAACTTCCCGTAGCGTATCCCATGGATGGATACTATTCATCAAAAAATAACAGCGTAGGACAGAAAAAACATCTAATCAGGAGAAAAAAGGATGAATAATCAGGTTATACAAAATGCTCAAACATTGAATGTGCCTTACGGAAAAACGCATATCACGACCAAATTCATCAAAGCTGGTGGAACCCTGAAGTGGTGGGTGCGTGGCAACAGGAATTTCGGATTCGGTGTGTTTTGGAGCGAACACGAACAAGTTGAGGACTTTTTTGTGTGAGAATGCGGGATCTGTTTTCCCGTTTTATTTTGTCCCTTATTTCAGTGCTAAGCAAGTCTCACCGTGTTTTCCGTGGATGCCTGGACCAACATTGGTCCCTATGGAGGATGAGGTTGTTGTCAAAAAGGTGAACTCCGAATATTTAACATTGCAATTAAAAAATGCAAATTTTTCAGGACGCGTTTTATCACGTTTGGGTAAGCAATGAGCGGTCGTGGTGGCGTTCTCTTGAAGTGCAACTGCTCGTCGAAGGAATTGATTCGTGAATGTTTGTGGGATAGAAAAAGGCATTGATGTCATTTTTGTGAGACTTGTGTCTAGAAATAAACATGTACATACCTTTTTGCCATGAACAACATTGAATCCAATTTAATGAACGTGTGAATAGTGCAAAACCAGGCATGTCAACAAGGGAGGTCAAATTAAAGATGACTTGTTGTGAGCTGAACAGCGTCAATGAAACCAAGAGAGCTTAAAGCGGAGCATATTTGTCTGTAATGCGTGCTCGCTTGAACGGCGTATTTTGTGAGATTTCAAGATCTGATTAGTTACTGCTTTAACTCTCGCGTTCAGTTCGTTTTTTGAGCCTTAGAACGCAATCTCTTTCAATTCGATTGCTAGGGGCAGGAGTGCTAGTTTTCCACCCAACCCGGGCTAACCTCAAATGAGGAAGTTAGAGATGGTTTCTTAACAGAAAAAAAGGCGCAACCCGTAACAACTCTAATTAATTGTGATTCACTGCGCTTCATGCAAAACATCTGTGTTCATACCTAACCGTAGTTTCTCTATCCTCCGGTTTCGTTTCGTGTTTACCTCATGTCATCTTTCTTTTGTTTCTGAAATGAATAACACTGTCTTTCTTGGTATTGAGAGACGTCTTTCTAGCTGGAAGCATAATTTGATTTCTGCAATAGCTATTTGTCACCGGTGCACTACCACCAACGCTCTTCCGTTTTCGGAAATGTACGGCTCTTATCTTCGAAATAAACGTGCGTTTTGCAACGTTTCGGATGAATGAAAGATACATTTTTGAGTGAGAGTCGTGAATGAAATAAGCTAAATCAGAAAAGGTTGTCATATTAGCTTTGTTCGAGGCCTCTATTCTGCGCGAGCACAGGACACGCCACGACAACCGAAAGAAGATGCGAAGGGTCGAAGAAGAAAGAGCCTCATCAATTTCTGTAAAAAGCTTTCTTCGGCTTCTTTTGCTCTTCTAACCCGAATACTCTCAGCTTATATTTTCGATTCATACTCTTCAAGCATCATACTCTAGCACCGAAAATAAATATGGAGATGTGGGTATGGGATGCTCTGCTACTCATCATCGCCTGCTTCTTCTTCTTCTTTTTCGAGCACATTTCTTAATTTGAAGAAGGAAAGACACTCTGTATCTCAGTAAGATGCACCCTTTACTAATTGGACGCTTTGAAAATCGAGGTATATCTTAAAAAAGCCTCCTCCCTCCCCCCATTCATGTCAATGTTGAACTTCGGCAAATTTCATTATACTCCATGCAAAACAGACCGATACACCACAGTTTTTTTCAACCACAAACAAAACACATATTACCAATTTGCTTCTCTATTTTGCACTCGGCCATTTGTTCAAAAATTCATCTACGAGAACGGCTCCCCCATCCAAGTGTTCTCTTTCGCTCACCGTGAATGCAGAGCGTCTCTTATTTTTATTCCCAAAAAAAATTCGCTCCGTTTAACCATTCCGTATTGTGGCGCCATAAAAGCAGTCGACTCGTCCGACTTTGCTCCCGTCTGAAGGAGTTTCGACAGTAGTCTCTTGCGTAATTCAAATATTTTGAAGTCAACGAAAATGAACACCAACTTACTTAGGGATAGTTCTCAATCCACTCTCATTGCCATGCATCACCATAACAAAACCTCAGATTAGACACGAATTAGCCTTCTGATGTGCATCAATGCTGTGTTACAATAGATCTTCACTTGACAGAGATTATTTTCTTTTGACACTCAAATACATCGCAAAACACCAAAATACAAACTATTCCGTTTTATTGGGCAAGCTCTCGTGTCTACTGACATGTTGACACGAATTTCGAAACTCGTCCATCCTTAAAGTTTACGTCCGGGGGAAATACCCACCTCAGTGAGCAAATTGATTTTTGTTTTGAACTCGAGTCAAACTTGAACCTAGGCTAGTTACCAGTTTTGTGCACTCTCCAACCCAATCGTTCGAATATTTCTCCCCGAATTTCCGAAAGTAATCTGATAGCTGTACACACATGTTCGTGGTTTTTTTTCGTGTTGAAAATTGTCTCAAATTGTCTCCAATTCTCACGGAGGCGTGTTTTTTTCCTCATTTCTTTTCAACATCCGGAGGTATCATGTACAACAGTAGTAACATCGTCTCCCTTTTCCACCCCTCTGAAGTTCTGAATGTGTCAAATTGCGCATCCAAGCTCAAATTCCAACAATTCATCGCAGGTCTTAGGCGCCGTCAAAACACTCGTCGCTATATATGTATTCAAGAATCTGTCATCTGAAAAGAAGATGAAAAAAATAAAGTTCCGGGATGCGCATCCACGGGGAGGAGAAGAACATGTTGATAAATGAAGTCATCATGATGTGCAAAGTAGTATCCCCGACCCTTTTCGCTCGTCAGCGTGTTTCCGATTGTCACATCCGGGCTGATCGAGATTTCTAGAGACTCACGAATAATTATTATCCGCGCAGTATTTCAAGACATAAGAAGTATATCGCCACTCCGTTTTTTCCCATATTTCAGTCAAAAGAATTTTCAGGGGAAAGGAAGTGAGAGCCTCCTTCTCTGAATTTTTCGCTCACGGGGTTTGTTGAAAAAACAACATTAGCATCGAATTGGATTTGCTCAAAATTTGAACTTCCATCATCATCGTAGTGTACACATACATAGATATCCCTTTTCCCTATCAAAAACATGCCATCTTAGAAATCGTTGGCTTATATCCTTTGGTTTCCTATCATTCCTTCCTATTTCAGTTGGCAGTAGGACGTTTATCCAATTTTTGAAATTTTGAGAATCAGCTGGCAATCGTTCCAGATATCCTTGTCTGAAAATGCAATTCGCATGATAGTCCTTATAACCATTCTCTGAATTACTTTGCTATTTCAGTATCCGAAGCCTCTTCCCCCCTTCAAAAACCATTTTGCCAGAATTTCTTGGTGTGATCTGTTTTTGATCCCTCATCAGTTTTTTTTTTCATTATTTCCCATTCTCCATCCACTTCCTTCAGGCTTTGACTAATCTCTCCTTTGTGTACCTCTGAAACTTTGAACCTTGACGTGAACTAATCCGAAAATGGCTATCAGTGTTCATTGTTCAGCCGGTGACCGAAGAGAATCAACTTTTTGCACTTCCGCATCAATCACACTCTTATCGCTAACACTCGTGATAAAAAACGGAAACTTTCGCCCAGAAAGCGGAAATTACCTACTCTGATCTCCATGAGTTTTCACCTGGCATACCAACATGTTTCCATAATAGAAGTCTCGTGAGCTTCAGGTGGTTTCCAGCTTAATTCATTTCTAATCTGGGCGATGGACTTGTGAGTTTGAACTATTTGGTGAATTCAATGAAAACTCGAAGAGTCAAACATCATTGTGTTCTGACTTGTATCTGGAGCACTCGTGGCATCACATTCATAGCTATAAATCACAAAGCCGTCTTTTTATTTCGAAAAACGCCTACATAGTAGTGCAAAAACATCAAAGTCGGATGTTCTCGGAAAGTTCTGTCCCCTCCCACTCGCTATTTCGGAGTTCAACACTACCAGAAGAATAAACAACAAAAGAATGCAATTAGTGCGCGAAACGCATCGAAAATGCATCAATTCTGTTTTTTTTTTGCTGTGAGGATTTTGGTCAGTCTACAATTTTGTCACACTCAAATTTGTCGGCATGTATTTCTGAGTAAGATAGCAAGAAGTGTGGATCGAACCTAAATTAGTTTTGTTATAATACTTCTCGCCGACATGCATGCAACGCGATGGAGAGGGCTCTTAATACCTCATCTGCCTGAGGATAGGCAATATGTCACTTCATACCGCATTTCATGTGCGACAACCTCACTAACTTTTTTTTCAAAAAAAAAAGGAAGGGTGTTTTTGGTTTTCAGGCGTCTTAAAATAAGCTTCGAAGACAATGAGAACTATAACTTTTTTTTGGGTTTTTTTGTCTTTTCTTTTCATATTATTGACTTTCCTTCCTTCCTGCTCAACGAACTTTGTTTTTTTTTTCTCCTCGCATCCATTTTTTTCGTTTCCAAAATGCAATTTTGGCGACGTCAGAAAGGCGGAGCTCCGGAGACTGGAAGCGTTGGGAGAAAGCGTATATCTTCTTCGACACTCGCCCCCCTTTTCCGTGAATCTGGAACATGGCGATGATAACACACAAAATTTTCGGGGGGTTCGGCTCAGAAAAATTTTGACAGAGATGCGAAAAGGAGTTTTTCTCTTCTGATCCATGGAATGCCTCTAAAGCCACCCCCCCCCCCCTTTGCAGATTTTGCTTAAAAGTGCTTGTTTTGGAAAATGTTACAGTGGCATTCGTCATCATCATTTTTTTCTCGCAAATCTTCTTTACCAAAAAACAGAGGCTTGCCTGTCTGGAGAAAAGACACCACATATTTTTTCTGATGATGAATCAACAATCTTTTTTTCGTCGTTTTTTCAGCCCGAGCCAAGTTTTGGCATTACGTTATTGTGCTCAAGTGACATGTACCAAACCGCGGGTAGCAGTCGAAAACTGTTCTTCTTCCACTTGAACACTTCAAAAGACTAACTCAACTTCCTTCCGGTTCTCTGTGAAAAGTTCGAAGAAGGACTACCGGAAGGCAAGAGCATTTGAGTAGGAGGAAAAAGAAGAAAATCAGGCACACTCGCATCCATATGCTCTAAACTCCTACGGAGTCGTCTTCTAGAAATGGATGACGTGCACTAATTGCGCCAAATTCGATGAAGTTGGCTGATTGCTAACAAGTGTACAGCTGCCGGCTCTTTTTTCGGACCATCCCACTCACCCTCTCCCACCCCGAAAAAAACTTTTAGCCTCAGACGGCTTCTTAATTTGGATTCTCTGGAGGATTTCCTATCGAGTTTACTTAAAGCTCATTGTTGTGGCGACCCGCCTCCCATCAAAAGCAGAGAGTAATGAATCCTAGGCAAATCTGCCCAACTATTTCTCTTTTTTCCATTATAACAATCCGAACATGGGAGAGGCGACTTGTCGAGGGAAAGGAATCTATTATTCTTTTGTGTTGGTGCTGTTGGTGGCTGTGTTCATTTTGTAGCTTCAGAGAGGAAAAAAGCGTTCGTGAATGTCGCTCCGGTTCTTTTCTCATTCAATTTTCATGTCAAACCCAACTATAATGGTTCTGATCTCTTCGAGCCAGAGATCATTTTTAACTTTGAGATTTTGTTTGGTTCTTTTCACCGCTTGCGAATGTTGATCTTTCTCTTACGCTATTCTAAATTTGGTACTCACCTACCTTCGAAATTTTCAGGTGCTGGTCTGTTTCTATTTGCATCAACACCATTACATAACACTATTGTCAGTATCATACTCGAGCAAGAAAACTTATTTAACCGGGCAAAAAACAATGGCGATCCTTCATCCGCCTTGTGTTTACAACGTGTCTTGCCGTCCGGTGTTTATTGGAAACATGGTGGGTCGAAAATCAGTGATCGTCGACTAACTTAATGAAAAACCCGGCTGGTTTTAGAGGAAAAGTCTTTTTTGTTCTGCTCTCTTTCTTTGTGTCCATTTTATTGAGCCAAACTTAGTTAGAGGAACACGGGAACAAATGAACTTGAATCACTTTACTCTGACGCAGACAGGATTCAATTTGAAATTGGGACAACATGCATCCAAACTTTGTCGATAATACAATTGTTGCATAGTTCTGTTTGAAGGTGCCGGTTGATTGGGCCGTTCCAATGTACGGGTATATGATGCCGTTCATCGTCACTCTCACGGTGGCCACCAACAGTTTCATCGTGGTGGTGCTGTCGCACAAGTATCTGAGAACGCCAACCAATTACGTCCTGCTAGCCATGGCAGTCACTGAGCTTCTGACCGGATTGTCTTGTTTGCCATGGTTTACCTACTACTACACCTTATCAGGTACACTCAACTCTGAAAACACTAACTTTGCTGAAAGTGACAGTGAACACGTTTAGGATACAAAAAAGATGTTCAAACCGGCCTTCCCGGGTTTTGGTGTGACATGATACCGTATATGGCTGCATTTCTTCCATCAATTTTTCACACGATGGCGATATGGCTAACTGTGTATTTGGCGATTCAAAGATACATTTACATCTGCATTCCGTCGCTTGTCCGAAAACTGTGCACTATTCATAGGAGCAAACAAGTGCGTCCAAAATAGGAGAATTTTCTGAGAATCCTTTTTTTCCGGTTTAGGTCATATTTTTCATCATATCTGTCGCAACCATCATGTACACGCCGGATTTGTTTGCGTTCCACAACAGGAGCCACGATGTTTTTGACAACCAACGAAACCGTAAACACATTAGAAGAAGTGGGGTAATCATGAATCAAACTGTGTTCTTCAGGAACTCTTACACTGTGTTACCGTCATCGCTCACCGTTCATGGCTCGTATTGGTGAAGATATTTACTACAAAGTGATGTTCTCAACCCAAACGATTTTTGTTCATCTTATCCCGTCCGTGCTCCTTGTCATTTTCACTTGGAAGTTAGTGGGAGCAATAAGGGTGGCAGACCGACGGCACGCTAATCTGCTTTCCAAGTATTCCACCAACACTCGTTCAACGCGCCGGAAATTCTCGGAGCTGACGAATTCTTCGGAGAATGAGAATAAGCTAATTCGCTTGTTCAAGCAGCGTGATAGTGTTAGTGTTGGTAACGAACCTAGAAGAGCGCATGGATTGAAACAGGTACTTGAAATGAGGGACTCGGCGTAATCGGAAAAGTAAATACACTTCAGAACACTCGGATGCTGGTGGTGGTTATCTTGTTGTTCCTAATAACAGAGATACCAGCTGCTTTGATTTTCACAATTCACGTTTTGTCGGTATCTCTCAAGTTCAGCTTTGTAGACTACCAATTTTTGAACATCCTACTCATAGTTAGGTTGGTGAAAAATGACAGAATTCAGATTTGAGACGTGTAATTCATTCAGAAATGTGCTCATAGTGGTTTCCTATCCATTCCGTTTCGCTATTTACTGCGGAATGTCCCAACAGTTTCGAGATGTAGTCCGGCAAATGTTCACCGGCAAAATGTTGACTCACGCTATCCGTGATAAAGACAACTCGACAACATTCGCATTGGTACAAGGAGTCACTGATCAAAGCGACGATAAGCGGTATTCACACGCAGAAAATCTGGTTGAATAACGAAAATTTTCAGGCAATCGCTTGTTCTTTGCTCGACGAACGGAACACTTATTGCAAGTATTCCAGAGGAGCGAACCAAAAAGGAAAAGGTAGGCGACTAATTCAGGATGTACTAGCACTGCAACATTGATGTCATAATTCCGGGAACAGTAACCTCAAAACTCCACTCAACGATATACATGTTATAACTCTGTCAGCACGAACCACATCGTTTCAAACATGTTTTCAGGCCCTCGAAACTTGTGAAATAGGCGATATGTCGTGTTAAGGTATACTAACACTGGAAATTTGCTGTGTTGTTCATTATCGCATGTGTTTTTGAAAAAAGTACATTTTTCTTCTTAAACTTTTTTTCGAACCACTTCTAGCAGTTGTCAGATTGCTGCACAGTAACCACAAAGCTATATGCTACTAACACCTACACTACTCACTTCTTAGCCTTCTTCTTGTCTGTAGTTTTCGAATTTTTCCCATAGATTTCGCTTTAACAACAGGCGGTTTTCTGTTCAGTCTCTAGAAAATCCATTCGATTTTTTTCAGTCTGTCCAATGCAATCCCGATGTTTTCGACGAAGAAGTAGATGTACCGTTTGATCCTTTCCTTTCCGATCTTGCCATTATAGTCGAAGCTGCCGGGTCGCCTATGCGTTTCAAAAATGGAGGTTAGCATTACGTTGTGCCAACTGGAAAAACTCAACTTTCATTCTGCAGACTCGAAGTGTGATTGCTCAACTCAATGCAGCACTGAAATTGACAACCAATTATATGTCAAGCGGAAAAGTTCACTTCTTCGAGCTGCCTTGAAGAAAAACACTCAATTGTCAGCAATGGTAGCACAAGTGTCGTCGTAGTGAATTGTGAAGGAAAAAGAAAACAATCTTGTTTTTACTTGTCGGGTTCACTGGATAACTCTCGTGTTTTTGTTTAATTCATATTGAATTTGCTTACATCTTTTCTGACTATCATTTTTTTGTGAAACACATTTTTTAAAATATAAAACTATTGAAAATATTTATTAATGAAGCTGTTTGCAATTTTTCAGAAAATCTTTGTCTCAACAGACAATCTATAGAGAACAGTTTCAATGAACTCCTGCTGTATCTAAATCAATTTTGGCGTAATCTTGTTCTCCTGGCGGATCATCAAGCATGTCGGCGATCATTCGGCGTGATTTCAGAAAATCGAACATTGCTCTTTCGTGAAGCACAAATTGACTCTCTCGCGGATCACCTGAACGATTAATCTCACTATTTTTGACTGTTCTGCCATGAAATACCCAAGCGAAGTGCTTTGAAAACAGGCGCCGACACGAAAAATACATTAACCCTTCCACGGAGTTCTGCTGCTTTTTCAGTCATTATATTGTCGAATTTGCTGAGCGCCTTATCAATATACCGTTGTTTCAGCAAATCACAAACTGGTATTTCATCACTTCTGCTTCGAGAAGCCAGTTTTTTGTCGCATTTCGAAATAAGGAATAAAATCTGTAGAAAATTGTTTTTCACATTGGATAGGTAGCCCTACTGTTGTATTTCGTCGATAGGCAATCTTGGCAAAAGCTAAATCTTGCTCACTTGGTGTTTGGTCGACAAGGATGAAAAGTGCGGTGAAAGAAGCGACGTTATAGGAACTTCGAATTATGTTTTTTCTCTGATTGGATTAGGGTTGACTCACTCGATGAATTCAAAGTAAGAACTGATTTTCTTGGGGTACGATAATTCGTATAATGTGACGCTGTACTTGAGAACTGCGTCATCGAACTCGAAGCGCTCACAGCCTCCGTTTTTCGAGCGATTCTGGAAGGGAACAAGAAATGAGTAATCTGTCGAACTTCTCAAACATTTGATTTTGTGGCTGACAATGGATTTTTTGAAGACATCCCTCTCATGGCATCAATCAGAGATGATTTTCCAACACCTCTTCCTCCAATGAATCCATAATTGAAGCATGTCTAAAAGTTTCAGGCTTTGAGATTGACATATGCTTCAAATCACTTTTCCAGCGCGCCGTATCATTGTTTTCGGTTCCAATGACTGATAGATTCGGTCATCGGTTCCAAATGAAATTTCGAAACCGGCATCCGCCAAGACTGTCGGTCTACTGATCGCATAAGCTTGCACTTCAGAAATTTCTCTGTCTCCCTGAAAATCACTATGTTTAACTTTCAGGTTTTGTGCCTTACAAGTCGGTAAGTTTCAATGTTCACTGTAGGTGGTTTTGAAGTTTCAATTCCGTCATGCTCCCTCCGAAGCTTCAGCTCCAATTCATAATGGCAACCAGTGGTGAGATCTAGCAATTCCAGTAATCTTTCTTCATTCATGAGGTAATGTAGGTAGCCGACGGTTCCGCTAACAAGATTCCGTGTTGTTGGTGCATTCACAAACAGCAACTCCACGTCATTGAGAATTTGCGCCTTGGACAGAAGATACCGTGAAAACACTAATCTCGCAGACGTCTCATAAGATCTTTTCATTGCTTGATCAAGCTTTGTTCCGTTCTCCCTGTTTTCTGCGTCCAGATCCTCGTCACTTTTTGTGAGCAAGAAAGTGACAGGGGTTCGTCTGTAAAACGAATGGGAAACGTGAAAATGCGAGAGAGTTTACCTTGACAGGGCCACTCTTGCAAACGTTATATCTTCGTCAGTCGGCGCGCCATCCGGTATGAGAACGAACAACTTCTTGAACAGTTTCAGCTTGTGGTTTCTGAAAAATCACATATTGGAACATGTTTGAGCAGAATCACGCACTCATAAAACTTCTCAAAACACATATTAACGTCGAAAACTACATTTGACGAGGAAAAAGTACGAGGATAGGGTATTTCCCAGAGAACGGTTTGTTGAAGATCCCCTTCGATGAATCGAAAAGGCTCCATTCGATCACAATGACTCCTTCCAGCAGATTGCGGGTCACCATTGTTCAGTCCCCGAAGAGAGTTGATTAGAGATGATTTTCCGGAACCACTACGTCCGCAAAAGCCAAAGTTTCTTCGATTCGCATCAATTGGGAACGCTCCACTGTGAAACGTTTTTCCGGAGCTATATGTATAGTCCGAAAAGACATTATGAACAGGATAGTCATCTGGAGTCTGCAACTCAACATCAAACGTGGAAAAGTTCAATCCCAACTCACTTTTTCCGATGAGGCAGGGACTTTGTCTGACGTAGCAATTTTCTTATTTTCCACATTTGAAGATCCGTTCAAGGTAACACGAGGTGTTCCAATCGCGTATGCTGATTCTTTCTTCTTCTCTTTCATATCAACTCGCGGAACCTCGCGATCTCTAGTATTTAGAGATTCGTAGAGAGCAATCTTTTCTTTGGCATAATAAATTGGTCGCTTGATAACTGGCGGAGCATAAGCATTCTCATCAGGTTTGGGAGGAAGTGGGCTTGCCCCTCTTTCGAGAACTGTTGCCCCGAACTGTTTCTGGAAAAGATTACCATTGAGTCATACTGAACTGTCTATAAACTCTTGTTAGCTCGTCATGAAATGAGCTGCTCTTTGAAGGTTCAGCTGGTGGAGGTCTTTTAGGCGGTGGTGGAGGGGTTGCATGGGGTGGACTACTCGAACCAGATTGATTACAAGAATTGAGTAATATAGGTGTCTCCTCGATATACGATTTCAAACTAAAATTCGTTTCACATAAAAACATCGGACTCGAACCGTTATTGCCTGTGAGAATCTCGTGGGGTTGGCGGTGGGACGGTGAAAGGATTAGGGCTTTCTGGTTGGTAGATTGGTGTTGGCTGTGTAATTGTAATGTTTGGTAGGTCGGCGAGTTTTCCAGTTGGAAACGCGATATGGTTTTCCACTCTCTCGTTTTTCGATGTTTTCTGTCCCATTTGATGGTGGAATAGGCTGAAACACCGAGAAAATACGGAAAAAAGTTATAGGAAAATGAGTGAAAGTGAGAAAAGTGTTGAAATGCAGCGGTCAATGCAAACTGTACGCAAAGACTAAGCCTACCGAAACCCGAGGACTGTTTATAGAATATTTAATAGCATGAACAACACGTTATATACTTTAATCGGCTACTCTACCAAAAATACTGAATATGTTATTTGTAGTCATTGCGCCGTGACAGTAACTTTATATTCGACTCTTCCCGCTGAAACTCGTTTCATAGTTTCATTTAAAATTTGAATGTTTTAAAATGAAATTCATTGTACTCTCCGGTTGCACTCTTAAGCTGGTTTACTGATTATTTCCCGATATTTGTGTCCCTAAAAATTCTCAAGGCTTAAAACTTTTCCTCTTCAAGACTCTGATCATTATGAATTCTGCTTGTGTGCTGACGCGGAATTCAAACCCAACATCAGTTGGGCGGAGAATGTTTTTGATGACATCCTCACACGGGAGAAGGTGAAGCTAATAGTCGGGCAATGGGATTGCGTGTGCATCAATTATTGATGCGATTTGAGCTGGGGGAAAGCTATCGCCCTTCCGATGTTGTCAGTAATCCCAAGTTACGTTGGCGACTTAGTACCCCCCCCCCCCCCCACTCCCATTTCGTAAGACACCTTCAACAGAGAAGAAGAAACAAATAACAGTCGTAATGGTAGGTTGGAAGTACTTCTAAGACAATTGAATTGCAATTTTCTTTTCATTTAGTTTGGCTTTATTCACGAATCAATTCGACAGTTAATGATACGCACTTACGGTGAAGCGTTTTGGGCGAAAGTTTTGTAAGTGATGATTTGTTACAACCCTTTCAGCAGAAAAAAAAAACTGCGAACAATGACTTTCAGGGAACGCGCTGGATTTGAAGCAGGCAAAGAAAACATAATTAATCATTACTATTCCGATCAAGATACTTATACACTAGTAGACGCTGTCAGCGTTATACTGAGTAACACCACTGTTAACTATGGTAGTTATCGGTTTGTATTCTACAGAAGTATCTCGCGAGCAAGTTTGGGAGATGTATGGTTGCTTTTTGATTCAATATACTATGGAAACCGGATGGGATGATCTCATCAGATCGATGAGTCCAAACTTGAAAGGGTTTCTGGATAATTTGGATTCCCTTCATTATTTCATCGATCACGTCGTTTACAAAGCGAACCTGCGTGGTCCCTCTTTCAGGTACGTCATGTTACTCAGATTTCCAGAACTATTTCAACTTTGTAGATGTGAGGACAACCCAGACGGAACTATTACACTGCATTATTATACCGGACGACCGGGATTGTATCCGATTGTAAAAGGTGTCCTGCGTGAAGCTGCGAAGCGTGTGTTCAAGTTGGATGTTTCAATGTCCATCACAGGTTCAACAATAACTTAGGCTTGACAAAACCTCTTTTTCTAGGAAGAACGCAAAGAAGTGTTCAAATGGCTACTGGAGAGAGAATTGAAGAGCATGTTATCTTTCTGATCAAAGTAAAAGCTTCTTGGCTACTTAAACCCTTTCTTCTCGGAATTTCAGACTCAAAACACCGACCAGTCTAATGAAGACGCGCTTGGAACCGCATTGGTTCAACACAAAAACAACTACAAAATTCGTCTCACTCATATGGATTTCGTCTCCACGTTCCCATATCATATGGTCGTCGATCAGGATTGCAAGATTGTGCAAGTGGGAAGAGAGCTTTAGTGATTGCAGACTTTTGAATTGTTTTCTGACAATGATTTTTACAGTAATCATATTCCAAAAGATCTTTTAGCGGTTGGGACGCCTCTAATGAGAATTTTCGAAGTATCACGTCCCCAAATACCTCTCGACTTTGACAGTATTTGCAATTTTATCAACGCTGTTTTTGTTCTGCAAGTTAAAACGACTCCGATGGAGTTTCAAAGGAACGCTAACAAACGCGCCAGTCAAACGAACGATGGGTTTGAGTATGCCTTCTGCTGAAGCTGTTCCGGGAATAAATTGTTTTTAGAATGGTAGTTGAGGAAAACTGTGGATCTGTTACACCTTTGAGCCAAAGCCAACACCTGAAACTAAAAGGGCAGATGATGTTGATGTCTTCCGGAGGCCACATTATGTACTTGTGCTCGCCATATGTCACTTCTATACCTGAGCTTTTGCAATATGGACTACGTTTAACGGCGATGCCACTTCATGATGCGACACGCGATCTTATCCTTCTGAACCAACAGCGGCTTTCTGATGTCGAAATGAAGTAAGGAAAAGTGATGAAGTGACTGATCCATCTCGAATTTACAGTTTACAACTGGAAGCGAACAATGAACAGTTGGAAAATATGGCTAAAGACTTGGAAGTCGAGAAAGGAAAGACTGACGCGCTGCTACGGGAAATGTTACCGCCTTCGGTTGCACAGCAACTAAAACAGGGTCTGAGTGTGGATGCGCGCGAGTACGAGGAAGCTACTGTTATGTTCACTGATGTCCCAACGTTCCAACAAATTGTTCCATTGTGCCAGCCCAGAGATATCGTACATTTGCTCAATGAGCTGTTCACAAAGTTTGATCGACTGATAGGACTTCAAAAGGCGTACAAAGTGGAGACAGTCGGGGACAGCTACATGTCTGTTGGCGGAATCCCAGATGTTGTAGAGGAGCATTGTGAAGTGATTTGTCACCTAGCTCTGGGTATGGTGATGGAAGCGCGCACTGTTTGTGATCCGATCACCAACACGCCCTTGCATATCCGCGCCGGAATTCACTCGGGGCCAGTTGTAGCAGGTGTGGTCGGCGCAAAAATGCCAAGGTTAAACACAATATTTTTCATGAATGTGTCAATCCAATCATTCAGATATTGTCTTTTTGGTGACACTGTAAACACGGCATCTCGAATGGAAAGTCATAGCCCCATCGGACGAATCCATTGTTCGGAGAATGCGAAGAAGTGCGCTGAAACCACAGGCCGATTCGAGTTTGAGCCGCGTGGGAAAGTTCAAATTAAGGGAAAAGGCGAAATGAATACGTATTTCCTGTTGCGTAGTTACAAAAGGTCGATTTGGGAGATCATTGACCGCAAGCGAGGTTTCGTCAAAAGCGATGTGAAAGATGTTACGCGATTAATTTCCAGATGAGAATTGCAACAGTATCGACGGCTACAACGAACTACGCGAAGGTTACGTCGATGATGCCATCAATAAAGTCACTCAGAGGAACTCGAAAACTTGCACCATTTCATAACTCATTCAAGTTTAAATATTACTTAGTGTTAATCCTGATTCACGTATAAATGCTTCTTCGTGTTTTTTCAACGTTCATTGAGCGTAAGTGTATTTGGGCAATTCTTTCCCAAGCAGCCTGACATCGAATGAAGAACTAGAAGAGGCAGCGTTTCAAAACATGTTTATTTCGCCTTTGATATCTATCTCATTAACCATAAGTAAATGAATTTCGAGAAATGAAACATTATTTGGCAAATCTTGAGATTCTTATCGTTTCCTACAGCTTATGTGCGATTATGTACTTGTAAGGAAGGTGTTCAAGTGCTATAGTACAACGTTTTTTATCTTTTGATCTTGTGCGGTCTTGCTTTGTTAAACGTTGGCAGATCAAAATTGTTCTTTGTGAGGACACTTTTACTCCCCATGCGCTCGTTTTCCTGGAGTGGCCACTGTCCACACTCAGATATTGTTTATCTTATTCTTTATGAGGAGCACTTGCCGCTGAACAACTTCCGGATTTTGAAGATAGGCGGACTTTCCGAAAGATCAGTCAGTCATGAACATGCACGTTCTCGTAGTGACAACTGTTCCGACTCCTTTACCGAATGATATACGTTTTTTGAAAGCTTACCTGGAACGCTGGGTTATAAGGACAATATAACGATATCACTAAGCACCTATCATTGCGCAAAACGGCCAAGCTTATCATCACCGCCCAGTCTGTCTATCCCTTTTGTCAAATTTCTTTCTGACTATGGCGAATCGGTTCTTCCAAAGGTGGCAGCATCATTTCTCGTTTCGTTTGCATTGCCCTCCGCCTCTCCCTCTCTCTCTCTCCCCTTTTTCATCCGCCAACGACACAATAGGAGTTGTTCCTGTTCCTTCTTCTCTTTCTATCTTTCTCTGCTACCTGCGATAAGGCTCATATCAAATGAAACAAGCATGATCGCTAACGAGATGCGCGACAATGTCTTTTTCCGAACATTCCATAATTATCGTTTGTTTGTTCTCTCACCCAAGCGGTTTTTTACATCCAGAATCAGTCCCTCGGTTTTTCCTCCCACCCTTCTTGTTACGCAACAAACCATAACTTCTCTGTCTCCACTTTCACACTTCTACGATTTCCGCCATCTTACTACTTCTGGAGGGCGAGGTGCCGTCCTTCATCATCCATGTACAGTTGATGATTCGTGAATGTTTTGCTTGGACATTTTTTTTTTCAAAACATGCAAGTTATTAGCAGCAAATCACCACCTAATTCGAGTTCTATTTAGGTCACTCTAAGAGGTTTGAAAACTTGTCTGATTAGCAACATTTTATACAGTTTCTTGCGGTCACCCGTTCACTTTCTTCATCATTCTTCTAAACGTCATCAAACCTAAACGGTCTATAACTTTCAGAGTTCTGAATCCCAATGCATCTGTTTCTGGTCTTCATCAGCTCATTTTGGTGCACTGTGGCAGGTTGTTTCGTCTACTTGCATTTCAAAATCAGGTTTGGCTTTCAGGATTCGGAGCTCCTGGTATAATTCCGCCCAAGAGCTTCATTGCTGAACGATGGTATCCAACTAACTTACCAACAGTCATGCCTCCTTGGAAGATGCCTGGAATTGATATTTCACAGTTTCGAACGGCCCGACCGCATCAATCTCCGGGCAGCAGTCCAACGACAACTACTCCTACTGCGCCTACCAACTCGCTACCAATGCCACCGGGTACCAGTACCATTGCTTCGGAAATGAACGGACCCCACCCTCCTGCTCCACAACAAATGGAAGCTTCCGGTGTCCCGTCAAGTGAGGAAGTGGCCGTTGAAGAAGAAAACGGGCAGAACACCACAACTCCGTCTAGTACCGACGAGCTTATGACTATTTCTGTCACGGCTACCAACCTGGAAAGATCTGAACCAGGAGTTCTCAAGATACTGTCTCCGTTATTTGAAGACATCACCAAGATCGATAACATCAGCGACATCAACAGCTCAGAGGAAGTTCTCAGAGTTACCCTTGCCTCGGAGAAGGCCATTGAAGGCAGCGGAGACAGTGAACCGGAGTTGATGTCCACTCTGGAAACAACGATCGCGTCATCACCAAAATCATTAGAAGAAACGACAACAACGCCAACGACATTTATTACCTCTACAACAATAGCTACTGATTCATCAACGACTACTGTGGCAACAATTGAGTCATCGAAACCCGAAACTGAACCAATCACGACAACTATCCCATCGACGACTACAACCCCCACCATTTCATCATCCCCATCAACAATAATTGATACTAGGGATGAAGCGGTAACAGTAGTGGGAAAACCCAAAACAAAGTCGCGTCCAACAAAAGGTAAGTGTGAAATGTTACACCCAAAAAGACCAATCTTGTTTTCCTCACAGAATGCAAGGACATTCTTTTCCTCTTGGACTCAAGCGGAAATGTTCTTCATCAATACGAGAAACAAAAGAAGTATATCGAGGAGATCGTCAGCAAACTGGAAGAGAAAAATCCACGTCGGGTTAGTTCTTTTCTCTTGTTCCGCCTTACCCGGAATTAACATTTGACTGTACAGGTGTCCTTGATCACATTTGCGGGTAGAACGCGCCAAAAGATTGTTGTTCCGCTGCCGGAGGAACCGAATGGCAATAAATTCATCGAGAAACTGAGAAGTTTGTAAACCAGTTTTATCAGCGGTCAATGGCAGAGCTTTCAATTTTCATTTGTCTTCAGGAGCTAGATTCTTGCGTGGTGTCACAGCGGCGGGAGCAGCGATTTCGGTCACAACTCAGTATGTGCTCCAGAAAGGCAAAAATGTGCAGGTTGTCGTCGTGACCGATGGTTTCTCTTTCGACGATGTGCACCATCAATCAGACGCGCTTAGGTTTGAAAACCGCAGTTGTTCTTTTATTTAACATCTGTTCCAGAACGATTATTGGAAAAGAAACATACGTGACAGGCAGATATTTCCCAGTGGTGAAGTAAGTTACAAAAGTACGACAAATCAACATTTTAACTTGCTTCAGGAACGTTCTGCTCTCCATCGGCGGATCCAACGATCATGTTTTCTTCGACAAGAATGAGCCGCAGCTCATCGACGCGTTGCAATGTTAAAGTGACCAGGCGCTCCGCCAGCAGTGTGTTATGTGCCATTTGTCGGTCGTCGGTCGCCGCGCTTTCGTTTTCATGATCTCAACTCTATTCACTTTAATAATAATTTCTGTGGTTCATTTCTTCACTTTTTCTCCGTTTTCTGTGTATATCGTTTGTATTGCTTTTGAATGAAACACTTATTCTGTCGACTGGACTATCGAAACTGAAATTTAGTCAACGAAACTGTTCAAAACGAATTTCTATTGTGTATTTTCTCAGTTCGGAACTCCAAACTTCCAAAAACCACTTTTTGTGGTCATAAGACAACAATGCACAGAAAACGCGCTAGCAGCTCCGCGTCTGGCACATTTCTCGGGCGCTCCAGCACACGAGGTTTTTCTTTCGCCCATTTCATGATGAGTTAGTAAAACGGAACGAAAACACACAAAAGTCTTATTTTGCTTTCACATTCGTTTCAATTCTTTCGACGTCTTTCCGTCATATCTCTCAATTAATGATTCTGTTGTGCGCAGTTGTTATCTTTTTATCCGACATTCTAATGCGCTCTTCATCAAACCATCACCCGATTACTAATACATATGCCTTTCTCCGCGCAACCATTTCTTTTCACGTCCGACTCGTTGTCAGTCTGACAGATAAACAACTAACGTCACTAGAATGTACTTTAGTCTCGCGTTTGTTCAGTAAAAAAAGAAGAAGATAAATCTGTGCTCATCGTTGAAGACAGGAAGGGTTTCAATGAAACAAGTGTTGTTTGTTATCCAATTCATATCGAAACGTCCTTCGATAACATCTAAGACAGGTTTTTCGATCTTAAACATGTCACCTTTTCAACTTTTTTTTCGAAACTATTGATCGCTGTGTTCCTCAATTGCATTCTTCCGGCGAAATGTGTTTTTAGTTCTTTTCTTTCTCTCCTTCGTCTTCTCGTTCTCTTATCTTCTCAGAATTTCTCTTTTAAAGGCTCACTCTTCAGTCGATTCTGTTCGTCTGGCCGCCGAGTCTTGGTGGCTCAAGTTCGGTCGGTTTCGACGCCCAGGTCCGGATTGTCCGATGAACGGGACAATGGGTAAATACTTTGATTGTCACATTTTTTTTCGAATGTTCAAAACAGTATGAATGACGATTATTAAAATCCAGTTCGCGTGCGATCCGTTTTGGGCAATTGTCGCTGATCAAACTTCCGCGTGGAAAAACATCTGTTGATCTACGGAATTGTGCTTATGAGATTCTTTGCTGTCAGCACGTTTCCTCCGCTGAGCGTTTGTATTGGTTGTTTATCACTGAAGCGATCTCTAATCTACACTATTTTCGACTTCAAACTTTGGAGTGTAAACGTTTCTTCATTCCTTCCAACTTTGAGGAGGAAAAAATGAAACTGGTAGCTTTTTTATGGTCACTCACGTGCTGAACTTACAACGTCATTGAAATGTCTCATCGTTTTGTTGAGTGTGACAAAATCAAATACACGATGCTTTCGATTCTTTTCTTCCTTTTTTCAGAGGTCAAAATGACTATTGCCAGTCAGTCCATTGAAGATTTCAAAGAATGCTTATATCAGGTATGTGATTTCTTAGACACTTTATCAAAAGCTTTTCGAATCTCAGATGCAACAAGCTCGTAAGGATGTAACAAACGAAATACTCGACACAGAACATGTTGATCCGGAGAAAGTGCAAATATTCAGGACCACACTCATGGTAGTGTCCGAAGTTTTTGAAAAAAAAACGATTATCGAAGAAATTTTCAGCAAATGACCGACGAACGAACCAACAAATACATTCGCGACATCCATTCCAGAGGAATCACGTTTGCCATCAACATTCAAGACGAAATTAGAGGGCTGGAGGTGAGTCGAAACTACTTTTGTAGCGGTTGGCAAAGAAATGTTTATAAATTCAGAAAGATAGGGAATTTTTGGAGAACTTTGCTGGCGAGGCACAGTCTAAAGACTCGCTTGCCAACAAGCTCAAGCTATGCGATTTGCCTGGAATTTTGAGAAGTCACACTGATAACGGACGTTTCGACGATGAAGTGATGAAGTGCAAGAGGTTCCGTCACAATTCCAACAGACAAGAGGAATTTGAGAAAGTTTCAGTTTTCTGTTGGATTTGATTGAAATTAGTTCGACAAATGGTGTCAAACCTCTGTTCATCACCGATTGGGATGGAACAATGAAAGATTACTGTTCTCAGTACGCCACCAACCTACAGGTATGTAAGAACTGCGATTTTCTTTGAAATTGTGATGCTTTTCAGCCGACCTATAGTGCTGTTGTCATGGGATTCTTTGCCCGGTACTTCACACGAGCCTTCGCCGTTCTCACCGCTGGACCACTCCGCCATCCTGGAATCCTTGATCTCACCTCTCTTCCCATTAACGGCCCAGTACTCTTCAGTGGCTCGTGGGGACGTGAATGGTGGCTCAGCGGTCGGAGAGTCGTTCATGACGATGGAATTCCGGAGGAAGGAAGTGTCGCGCTGGGACAACTGTCAGAGCAGCTGGAGGAAATTCTTTGCGAAGGGGAGTTCGTTCAGTTCGCACTAGTGGGAAGTGGCGTGCAGAGAAAAGTGGACCGACTGACACTTGGAGTGCAGACTGTTTTCGGAACAGTTCCTCGCGATCTGTCAGCCAGATATATTGATGCTGTGAAGGAACGGATCCATCGTGTAGATCCGAGCAGCCAGTACCTTGTGCTCGAAAACTGTTCACCATTGGAAATCGAAGTTTGCGTTCATTCGTCCGGAGCAGTTTGGAACAAAGGCGACGGAGTCGGAGCGCTGGTCGAATCGCTGCACGACTCGCTGAAACTAGGAAAAGTGTGTGTCGCTGGCGATACTTCGAGCGACGTTCCGATGCTTAAAAGAGCCGCTGATGAGAACCCGCAGGTAAATAAATAAACGTGCTCTCTCTTAGCGAATTTCGAAGTTCACGTTTTTCAGCAAGTTCACGCGTTATTTGTCGATGTTAATGAGGAACTACAACAAACCATCACTAAAATTGTTGGGGACAAAAACCGCGTGTGCTTTGTCTCTTCGCCTGACGTGGTTCACTCGGCGTTTGCCCAGATCATCGCCGAATCGATATAATCAGGCGATTTCTCGTTCGATAAACAACTGTCCCGATCTATCTTACCTCTGCCACCATTCATTGTTGACAGTGACTTCTATCGAGAGTTCCCAAGCTGGTAATCGTTATCGCGCCTTACCATCGAAAGTGACCGCTTTGTGGTGTTTCAATGAAACGACTAGACCTGCCTTTTCTCTTTTCCCCCTCTCCTTCTATCGCCCTCCTCTTACTCGATGAAACCACGTGACTTTTCCTGCATTGTTCTCGGTCACAGGTTTCTGATTCGCAAAAAAAAAAACAGCAAATTGATGATTCGACCAACTTCTCCCACTTTAGTGATCACTAGCGAGTTTGCATTAATCTGACTTTTTATTACAAGAATTCAAAACATTTTTGTTTAATAATAAGACTAGTCGGGTTTTGTGATAATTTTGAATATGTGTTCGTGGACTTGGTAGTTTTCCCAAAATTTTTCTCTTTATAATTATAAATGATAATTGATTTTTGCGTATATAATTATTAAGACTAAGACGCGTCATTCGATCAGTGGTATCTGAACTAAAACTTTTGAATGAATCCCATTTGGATTTTCAGAATGTTTGCCAGAACAATTAGTTCAGGCCGGTTTCTGAAGCATCACCGTATAAGCCGTTCCTACCGATCAGGATCGCAGTACGACTACCAGGATCATAGCTATTGTTTGTTATCTCTCAGAATACATGAAAGTGTCGTTTTTTACAGATAAGTATGCGTATATTGGAGGAGCAGCCACCGCGGGAATATTCGGTTATCAGCAGTTCGTCAAAACAGCCAAATTGGATCACTCGCTGCAGCACAACGAGAAATCACCCAAGAACTTGGAGAATTTGCCACTTTATAAGCAAGAAGATGTCAAACAGCATGGCAAAGATGCCGAGAGAATCTGGGTCACTTACAAAGATGTTGGTTTTGGCCTTGAGTTTTTCAATTGACCAGTTTTGTTCAGGGTGTCTACGATGTGACCGACTTTATCCCAATGCACCCTGGAGGTGACAAGATTCTCCTGGCGGCCGGTGCAGCGGTAGACCCCTTCTGGGCTCTCTATTCTCAGCACAAGACAGATGAAGTGCTCGGTATTTTGGAAGAATATCGAATTGGTCGATTGGATGTGAAAGACGTTCCCAAAGTCAGTTTTTTATCAGAAAACTCAAGATTTTTTTCTTTCAAAACTTCCAGGATAATCATGATCCTTTTGGTTTCGTAAGTAAAACAAGAACGACATGTATCTAGAGTCCGATGTCCCTGCTTTCCTTCCAATTGTCACCTCTGTTCGCTTGTTTACAGGCGGAACCGGACGCATTCTCAAACGATCCGCAACGTCATCCCGCTCTTCTGGTGCGTAACGCCAAGCCATTTAATGCCGAATCACCGCCTTCCCTGCTTACCGATCATTTCTACACACCCAACGAACTGTTTTTTGTCCGAAACCATCTGCCTGTCCCAGATGTATGTTTTCGATGAGAGACGATCCGGAACATCCACAAAACACGTCTTACAGATCAAGACAGAGGAACACACGTTGACCGTGCAGACATTGAATGGAAAAACGATCAACTTGTCTGTGGATGAGCTCAAGAAGAAGTACAAAGCATACACCATTGGAAGTGTCATTCAGTGCGCTGGAAATCGTCGCGCCGACATGCACCAATACAAAAAAGTGCAAGGATTGATGTGGGAAGGAACGGCTATTAGCAATGCTGAGTGGACTGGACCTAGACTGAGGGTAGAGGAACAAAAACAAATCTCGTCTATCCAAACGTTTACAGGATATTTTGATTGATGCGGGAATCAATGTTTTCGACGAGAACATCAAGCATGTTCATTTCGAAGGAGCTGACATTGACCCGACCGGAACACCTTACGGGGCTTCAATTCCGATGGAAAAAGCGAGAGGCGATGAAGTGATTGTGGCTTATCAAATGAATGGCGTTGATATTCCGAGAGATCATGGTGCACCGCTGCGTGTTATTGTGCCTGGAAACGTTGGCGCCCGACAAGTGAAGTGGCTCCGAAAAATTATTGTCAGCGAGAAGGAAAGCGATAGCCATTGGCAGCAGAAAGATTACAGGTGATATATTGAAAAAAAAAAACTGAGCTGTTGATTCAAACAGCGCTTTTTTCAGAGCCTTCTCACCCGCCGTCGAAATTGGTGATGAATTGAAATGGGAAACTGTTCCTTCAATTCAAGAATACCCTGTGCAGTGTGCCATCTGCTCTCCAGCTCCAAACACCAAGGTTGATCGAGACGACGGAACTGTTGATATTTCCGGATACGCGTGGAGTGGCGGTGGTCGTGGAATCATTCGCATTGAGATCAGTGTTGATGACGGAAAGACGTGGCACAGTTGTGAAATGGAGCAGGAGAATAAGCAGGATCTGGAGCACATGTACGCGTGGACCTTGTTCCGGACTGAAGTGAAGATTCCTCCTGGAGTCAAGGAATTCAATATCATCGCGAAGGCCGTCGATCGATCCTACAACACTCAACCCGAAACGGCTAGTGGTATCTGGAATGTCCGTGGACTTATTCATAACGCGTGGCATAGAGTCCCGATTATCATTAAGAATTAGGGTTTGTCAAATTGACACTTGCCACGAAATGTTTTTATTTATACAAAGTTATTGGGATATCTGTGATAGGCTTGAAATAAACTTCACATCACTCGAAATTTATCATGTCATTGATTGCGGGACATTGGAATCGATCTCTGGTTCGGATAACTGATCCCGAATACATCCGCGGACGTGCCATGTTCTCCCAGGATTGACGGGAATCTTTCGACGAGAACTTGAATGGCTCTCCGTTGGATCTCAGGCAGTTCATGTTCATGTTGCCAACATTGAGAACATTGTAGAACTCTTCATCAATCCCATTTCCCCAATTTTTGACACCATTGTACATTTCGGAAATAGTCATGGTTTCCGTTTTCATTCCATGCCTAAAATCGATTATTTTGAACTTTGGAAACAAGTATGATACTAATCACCTTTGAGAGAAATACGATCTCAATGTACTGTTTGAGATGGCCGACTTGCAAACTTCGAGCTCAGAAGCGGGGTAGTAGTAAATGTAATTGACGCACATTTCATCCGTGATCCCATATCCGCCAAACGTCACATTCGGTCGTTTTCTGGTGTCATAGACGCACGTCGTGACAAGCGTGTCTCCGGGCATAACACGTCTGAACGGACGAAGTTGTTGAAGATGTTGCCAATGAGGTGAATAGTGTTCGTCGCGATTCACGTCTCCGATGTTGACTCCAGAGCGATACTGAGTTGTCCACAACTTTCTTCCGGTCAGATGAGCATGAAGTTGGCTGGCAAAAATGTTGATACCTTCTTTTGGAAGCTGAAAATCTCGATCTTCTGGGTGAAGTCTTTGAAATTGATTACGTTTTGTGTGCACTGCGACGGGCAGTACCCATTCATTGCCCAGGCTTTCTGACTTGGTGGAATGGAGTTAGCGTCAGAGTATATGAGACCGAGTTCCATTATTCCGGCATCATACTTTCTAAAATACATTCGATCTTTACAACTAGCCCATATGTTGTAAATTCACCTCAACATTCCGGTAACGAAAAATTGGAATCCGGAAGAGTCCATAACACCGGAGAGATGGTCCGGGTTGTTGTAATGGATTTCAACCATCACATACTCCTTCGTACCTTTTCCTCCAAACGGCAGACCAGCTTCCTTCGGATAGTGAATAGGACCCTCGCCCATCGCCCACGCAGCAATCACGTGGCTACAAGACTTCGCCTTCGCTGGTTTCTTAGGATCATTGCAGTTTCCACTCCACTCTTCCACTTCGTCACGACAAATAAAAATCTCCATGTGATGCACAAGATGCTCATTCCCCGGAGTGACGTAGGGCTCCATTCGAACAATATGGAACATGTTGCGAACAGTGTCGAATGGCATTTGTCGAATTATACATTTGTAGGTGGTTTCCAAACTTGGTACTGGATCCGGACTATTGCTATTTACAATCACAATCTGAACGTCTTTCTCAAGTTCTGCCGGATCATCTTCGAAATTTGGCTGATCCGCCGAGCCTTCGATCACTTTTTCGAACTTCTTGTCCTGAAAATGATTGTATCATGTGGACAATAGCAAGACACCGGGACTCACAACAAACCAGACGCTGTCACGAATATCTGTAAGTTTGTGGTAGTTCCATGCACCGGCGATGTAAAATTGTGTAGTTCCAGGCTAAAATTTCAACTTATCATTAGTCAGGAATTAGAAAAAAAACTACCTGGAACGCGTAATCTCTGGAATCACAAGTGACAAGCTGCCGTCTGACTACAATATGATCTTTCCGTCTTCTAACAATCTCGTAGTCTTGTTGGAAATCCTGCATTATTTTGTAGTCACGGTCAGTATAACAGTCCTAAATAACTAAAATAGACGATTTCTTGTATAATATCAAAATTTACGCTGATTCGCTTTTCTCTGTTCATGTAAACCAAAGCGTCCGTGTTGTTCATTTCACCAAAATCCGAGAATCCCAAAAACAGCATATCCGGCGTACTGACACCGAACCATATTGAAAAATCCACAGTCTGCTTCTCATAATCTGTATACCACTTCACAGTGATGTTTGTGCGATAGAGATCCGCCACAATCTGCAAAAGCTCTCATTCGTACACTTTTTTTTGAAACGCGTCGCTTTGGTTACCTGGCCACCATGGATATTCACAATGCCGAGAAAAGAAACGACGAGGAAGAGAAGCGCCGCATTTTGCATTCTAGAACATTAGTTATGTCAACCCATGGTACGTTCACACTTTGTAAAATAGTACTATTGGACTAATAACAAACCGATTTCAGACTTGGGTAGTCTGTATGACTACAACTATGAAGATCAAGATGATGATGTCGAACCCTACTTGTACTTACCTGTAGATGGAAATGGTGAGCTCGCGGAAGACCAACGGACTGAAGACACTGAAGAAGGTAACGTCAAAACAAAGAAATATAAATACGCATTCCTATTTTCTATGGGAAGTGTATCAATCATTTTCGGACGGAAAACGAGATGGAAGAAATTGAAATTGAGGGAAGTTTCAGCGAGTCTCCCACACCGACTAGAAGACACTCTTTACCCAACTAATGAGTCGGTTCCTTTCTATGCTGACACTACGAACAAGTCGACATACACTTGGAAAGTGCCAAATAGACAAGAAAGAAGGTATGTGAAAATGACACATTTCACAAAAACTTGCGACATTGGCTGTCAGTTGCAGTAGATCAGCGTAAAACAAAGAATTAAAAACGAGCCAAATATAATTTTGGATTCACAGAGTGATTGCAACCACCGACACAAATCAAGTTGAGAAAATACCATTTTATTCGGAAACAACACATAAGAGTCAATATGTTCCATTCAATGCATCCGTTGAGAGAACACGGCTTTCGAGAAAAAGCGACAATCTTCCCACGTAATCGAATTCCAATCAAATGGATTTCTCTCACATCTAACGCTCTTTTCAGAGCGAATCAGCCAATCGAAATGGAGACGACATACCGGAACTTGTTTCAAGAGCTCGAGATCGGGAAACGTCAAAAACTGGTGCTCCTTCCGTCATTGTGACATCATCGTTATTCTCTGGTTACAGATTCATACGTGTCCTGCTGAAAAGCTTATTCATCAAAAGGCAATTCTTCGGAAGAGTCGACGAGAAAATGGTCACTTCTTCTTGCCAGTTGAAACCATCGAAAAAACTGTGCAACCATCACCTTTATCGAAAAAACCTGCACAACAGTGAGAATGAAAAAAAAAACCAATGAAATCTGGTATAAACGCTGAGAAGTAAATGAATAATTTAATAAAAATATGCAATTCGTTTTTTTTTTTGGTGGGGAAGGACTTTGAAAACATAGATAGTCAATTCAATTCACTCATAGATGGCAATGAGATACATGAGGAAGATTCCAGTGAGAAGAGCGAAAATCTCTTTGATCGTTTGGAAGAATGAGCTGTTCTCGAGAAGCTCGGGAATCACAGAGACCGTAGCAATGTAGATGAATCCTCCGGCAGTGAAAGGAAGAACCCATGAACTCGCAGCAGCGTCAGCAAGAGCATCAGCGTCGGAAGCGAGAAGAGAGATGACGCATCCAGAGAGGGCTCCAAGAGCAGTGACGAGTTGGATAAGCATAGCCTTTCTTTTCGAGTAGCCAGATTGGATCAGAATGGCAAAGTCCCCAATCTCATGGGGAACTTCGTGGACAAGAACGGTGATCATGGTGACGACTCCGACGGTGGTACCCGCGATGAACGAGGCTCCGATGGCAAGCCCGTCAGTGAAGTTGTGAGCAAAGTCCGCAGCAAGGTTGAGGTAGGCAGTGACTTTGATGGTTGCCTCATCTTTCTCCTCCTTGTGCTCCTTCTTCTTGTCATCTTTCTTCTTCTCGTCCTTCTTCTTATCACCTCCATGCGAGTGACCGTGACTGTGGGTGTGTCCCTCGCCTCCTCTGAGGATTCGAACAAGCTTCTCAACAGTCAGGAACGCAATTATACCTGAAAGCACGAACATTGTAAAAAACCTTGTTTGACTATCTCACCTGCCAACACCCATCCTCCAACGCTCATGTCATGGGCTCCATGTGAGTGACCACCGGCTCCGCCATGCGAATGACCGTGCGAATGCGAATGGCCGTGTCCATCACCAGCTGGAGTCGCATGTGGAATCAAGTGAAGGAAGGCATCTCCGAGCAGTCCTCCGGATCCGAAAGCGAGCAGAACCTTAAGCAGTGGTCCAGATTCGGATGTGTTTGCCTGGATTGGAATGAACATGAGGATGAAGCACGGCGCGGAAGAAATGAGAAGAGTCGCCGAGATTGCATACACCCAGAGTCTCGTCTTGTTGTCATTCAGGAAGGAAAGGAATCCGGTGTACTGATATTCCGATGCCACTTGCTTAGCACTTTTCGATTCGTGAGAGTGTCCGTGACTTCCATGAGAATGGCCGTGGCTCTCATGCGAATGTTCATGAGCATGCCCATGAGCTTCCTCTTCGTCGTGGTCGTGAGAGTGACCATGATTGTGAGCATGTCCATGATCGTGTCCGTGTCCGTGATCATGAGCGTGTCCGTGATCATGAGCATGAGCAGCAGCTTCAGCGGCAGCAGCTGAAAAACGTCACTAACAAGCAGCCAGAAGCGGTGAGGATACGAACCCTTAGCATATGGACATCCTCCGTCGGCATCATGAGCGTGTCCATGTCCTCCGTGAGCATGTCCATGTCCTTGATGATGAACATGCTCATCTACATACTGCGGATCGTTCATTTCTTTGGTGTACTTCAGATGAGCCTGACCGTAGGCCGCCACGGCAAAGAAAGACAACGTAATCCAAAACTTCAACCACATTTTGTCGATATTACCCTATAAAATGAAAACTTGAGAATGAAAATTGAGAGGAAAGAGTGAAATGGACAGTTTGGTGACGTGGAAGTCCGCGAAATCGATTCCCTTTGAGAATTGACTACAATTTTCACAAAAATGAATTATTTTCTCTTCAATTTGACTAATATAACGGATGGTTGATGAAAAACCTAAGAAAATGCGAGTTAACAGCAAAAAACCTAAGAAAAATCAGATGTGTGCAAGTGGCCAACGCAGCATAGGAGACGAGGCAACGCAGCTGTCCAATAGAGCGCGTTTGCAACCGCGTTCTCTTGTCGCGAGAAGAGAGCCAATTCAAACACCGACACACATCGAGGTGTGGCCCTACCTTGCAGATGGTCCTATGTGTTTGTCGATCGACTTATTGGGACTGGGAACATTCCGACTCAAACTTCCAGCTCAAACATTTCACGTAACAATTTGCACTTGACGTTTTTGATAAATGATAACACTGAATGTTTTTCGGATTACTGTTTCTAATCCAAAGTTTGCACAGAATGTTTTCTATGAAGAAAAAAAACAGAACAAAATCGCTCTCCAGTCTCACACGCGCACACGTTTTTTCCAACAAAATTGAGGCTATCCACACATGGAACTAGTTCTTCATCCGCTTGTTACACCGTGAGGTCCTCTACCACTGCTTCGCCTCTTCAGTTCTCACATTTACACTTTAAGATACCAATACAAAAATATCGTCTGAATCAGCGTCGACTCACAAAGAACGCCACAGAGAAGGAGTCTTGCTACATATTTGTACTAATATCTTGTTACATTGAGAGACACCGTGGCAGTGGAAGGAACTGACCACAGACTCGCTTAGTTTCTTTCCGCATTCACGTTCTGAACCACTTTTCACTTAATCTCCACCTCTCCTTTCTCTCATTTAATTACCACGTTCTTTTTCCTCGGATTAGGATACAAGTGTCGGTTCGTCAACGCCCCAAATCTCGTCTAATCGCCCGAAAAACGCGGACAGTGTGCCGGAAACGGAGAAAAAACACGAAAAGCAGACTGCCGAATTGTTTTTCTGCAAAAATCGTGATTATACTATGAAATTTCCATCTTAGGTCAAGCCGCTGCCTCCTCTCTACTTATAATATTTGACCACATGTCAAAAGTGAATGGTGTTGCGTGAGGTGAGATTGCTTGTGCAGCTCTCTCCTCACCATCCGTTGACAGCTGTCCTTGGGATTTGTCTTATCGTTGTCTCCTATCTTTGGCTACCGCTTCCTTTTTGCGGAAATAATTTCCTTTCTTCGATTACTTATCTTCTTACCTTGAAGACGATTTTCGAGGACCGACAACATCTTCTGGTTGTTGGTGTCGGTTTTTCCAAAAAGTGAGTTTTTTTTCAACGTATTTTAGGTTTTTTCACTCTACTGTATCACAAACAGTTTGTGACAAACCACTAAAAACATCCGGAAAAGACTATTAAGAAACGGTAGCAAGTGATAATATTTTGAACAATGAAAACTCCCTCAATCTTTTTTTTCCATTCTCTCTTCAAAACCTGCTATACACTAGGAAGACGTCGTGTACAAAATTGGCCTACTTAGAAAACCGTTCCATCTAATTAATAGCTTATGTGAAATCGGGCGTTGTATTCGAAGACGAGACTGAACGACCCGACCCGCTCTGTTCTCAAGATGATGAGCGTGAAGAACCTTCCCATTGGCAATGATGAGCTGCCGCCTCAAGACGCAGGCAATAAATGAGGGAGAGGAGAGGGGGGAAGGCCGAAAGACACGGTCGGAATGCGTTCGCACCCCTTTTCTTCCCACCACTACCACCATTTGTATACACCGTTCGGTGACCTGCGCATCTGCCATCTTAGTTCTCTTTTTTTATATATCCTCGTATATCTTGGCCTCCCACCATAAGTTGGGTTATTTGTCTGTTGGCCAGACGTTCTCTTCGCCACAACAAAAAGAGTGAACCATCGTTGAGACGATACAGATATGTACTTGACATTTCGACTTTGTCAATTAGTACAATCACGAGTACTTTCTCAGCATCATTTTCTGCCAAAACGTTGAACAGCTGTATTCACTAGATAGCTTCTCTTCTTCTTGTTTCGTGTTCTTCTTCTCGTTTTCGTTCTCCATTTCAATTCACATTCTGCAACACGATGGGTGAGACTACTCGGTCTTCCTTCTTTTGAAACGGAGATTACGATTTCGGTATGCCCAGCAGTTTTTTTCACTCACTCACCAACGATCGATATTGTAATGGCAGATGTCTTTCGGTAGCATATGTATGACTCATTCCTCAAAACTATCTGGTTGATTTTCTTTAAGAATTTCACGTTCGAAATTCACAACAATCTTCCTCGTTCCGCACCCATTTCATTCTCGCCGTAACGAAATTGTCGTTTCACCCAGTTCACATTCCGTTCTTTGCGCCGGTTGACGGTCAGATTTAACAGTTGTTATTTCAATAATAACCACAATGCAAGCGATCTTGAGAAACACAGTCATAGAGGAAGAATGGTGGTTTATAATTGATGACTACTAGTTTTCTTTCCTTTTGTTCTTTGTGGTCCAGTTTCTAGATCAAGTTCTATCCATCAAAAACTTTTTCGGATTTCCAATTTTAGAAATCTGATGTCAGAAAGTTCAAAAATACTCGAGGATGTTTACTAGGGAGTCTCAATTTCTCTCTCTCCCCCTTCTCGTCATCTGGTTTCTATTCTCCAGCCCATTTCTCAATTTCCTATTACCGAACAACCCGAAACCATACCATCAATCAAGACTTGAGGTTGTTCTCGTTTCTTATACATAGCGGTAGAACACAGAAACATGCATATGTTTCTTTGGGACGGAGGTGCAACAGGAAAACTAATTCATTCCCGACCAACTTGATGTGTTCTCGGGTCGCAACAATGTCGAGGATTCCGTCAATAACTCTACTTTTTTCAACAATTTGACGAAACAAGTGAACTAGTTCTAGTCGGTTTCCCTTCAATCAGCACGGTCCTTTCTGATAGATAAACTATCTATAAAGGACTGTGGAACACCTAATCGATGACTAATACGTTTATTTTGTCAAGCCCCCCCCCCACCTCAATTACATCTCTCAAAAAAGTCTTGTCTCCTTGCCTTGTCAAGCACCCCTACTGGCTTTGGTTGTGTTGATAATCAGCTCAAGTGGAGCAAATTGTGGTGGTCATTCACTACATACTCTTTCGTCGGCTATTTTCGGATAAGTCTTCGGCGCCGGCGCCAAAAAATCAGCCTGAGGCGTATGTCTGACCGGAGAGCCTGTGCTGCTGCTCCTCAATGTTTACCCACCCTCAATTTTTTCCAGGTGGCTTGCTTTCCGGAAAGTCAGGGGGAGAATAGGAGCCACGCGAGTGAGTTGATCAAAACTTTTTTCCTGACTGTCCTCAGAAGAAGAGCGTAGCTAGAAGCAGCCTTATTCAAAATTTGTTTATTTTTCCTGAATTCTATAGTCTAGCAAAATTGTTTAGAGAGTTTGCGTAATATCGGAAGCTCTCTTCACGATAATAGGAACAATTTCCACATGATTGATCTGTCCTTCGTAGCGTTTTATTTTCTGCTTACTAACGGTCTCTGGATAGACATTTCACGCGTGAGATGGTTTTCGAACATGTGGAAGTTGGTTGATTTCTTGACCACACACGAAGGTCGAATGTCATTCGAAACGCGAGTTTGATGAGAATCACGAAGCGCGTTCTGTGTTAGAGCGCTCAACTTGATCAGATAAGCTTTTGTATCACTTTCACCCACCGCCTCCCCTACCCCACCACTTTTTCGTTCCCTCGTTCACTCGGCTCGACAGCGCAGGAATCGGCGCGCGTTCCACTCATTTCGCTCGAGTTTTCTCTCCTCTCTTCGTCCGTGCCCCCTGCTCACCATCAGATTTTCCGCGCGGTTTCTGTTTGTCCGCCCGCCTTTCCGATCCCACCTCCTAACCTTCTCCTCTCCGCGTCTCTCCGTGTACGCACTCGCACGAACCGGGGGCCCACCCCGGGAGGTGTTTTACCCGCCGCCTCGATCCCCCCCCCCCCCCACTTGCGCCGGTGTGGTCAAGTTTGTTTTTTACGCAGTTTTGACAGCTCTCCCCTTGTCTTTCTTCTATCTCTCACATTTCATTTCAATACGGTACTAGTCTAGACTCCGAAGGTTTTCTAAACGACCACTTAAGTGTTCAATCGTTTTTTTCTACCATGCATAATTCAATCGGTTCAAGTCAATTGATAATATGTGCGACCAAAGCGCTGATTGGCTCCTTTTCTATTCATTCTCCTTTCTTGTTTTGGTCTCGGACTCTTAACTTCTGGCAGGGAAGTCAATGGGTACCTAATAAACTGAAGAAACGACTTTTCCAATTGCCGATTTACTCTACGGGTTTCCACCCTGTTTTAGTGTATTTTCATCTTCATCTATTCCTCTCCTCATTGCCAAGCCACACTCCAATATGGCTATCGTGGGCGATCTTTCGTATCCGTCTAACCTTCACACGTATTTTATGTCCATTCAGTCACCATTCAATTCTCTTCATTTCAACTTTCAGGTTAACGAAACTTCGGTGAGTGACGGCTGATATTTAAAGAAAAGGCGCAAGTTGCACGGGCAGCAACACTCATTTATCGAAATGACTCAGTTTTGTCGAGTTTTGTTAATATTTGGTAAGAAAATTCGTTTTTTTCAAAGTTTCCACGGTTACCTTTCAGGTATTTCTGTGGCGGTTAGCCGTGGCCAGTCAGTCGACGACGATGTCTTCCATTTCACAAACCCGTCACAAGGCAACGCCGTTTGGATACTTGACGAATCCAGTTTACCATGGACAGGCGGTTATCAGTTTTTGAGGTATTATTCCGAATCCACTTCAGAACATTGTCTCCATACGGGTTTTTCCCTACCATATATTGTTTTGTTCTATCCCAGTATTTCATTGCGAATTCTCTTCTTAGGCGAACACCCCCGTTGTTGAAACGTGACCGCGTCGTGCGGGAGTGAAATCCGGCGGCGTAAACGGAAATTATTTTGAATTACTCTGTGCCGGAAGTGCCAAGGTAAGGTAATCCTTGCCGCGTACGTCCGCATGTTCCGAGAAATGTGGAAATTTGAAACCTGAACATAACATCAACATACAAACTCCAAGAGGAATGAGTTTCAGATCGATCTCTGGAATGCCAACAACGCTACTGTCTGTGGTCGACAGTTCCACAGGTGTGACTCTGGGACAATGTGTGGCTCCACAAGGTGAACACAGCGGAGAAGGGGCTGAATGAAGATCCTTTTTTTCAGACCCAACTGGAAACTTCTCGAAGCGATGGGAGAGGTTCAGCTGGGAACTCACATCAGCTGGGCTTGACTGTACTTTTGAGCATAGCTCTGCATCCCATGCCGAGTTCAATCCAAGCCAAAATCCTCGCACATTCTCTGTACGAATTCAATCAGGTACAGCAAGTTGTTTTTTTTTCTCTGTTGAGAAATGTCATTTGGTGAGCTCGCAACATGCCAAACTCAATGTTGACACTAATCTCGAAAGCACTCTTTTCTCTCCCCTCTTCCAATTTTGCTCTCCGATACCATGACATGATGAGAGAGATATTTGCATTGAGCACAACAACACAGAAATATGTTGTGTGTGTGTGGGGGAAAAGAGAGGACCCGCAAATGTTTTGTTGTTCGTCGAGTGGATATACCCGCAATCCACAAGCACCGCGCGGTCAACTTTTTTTGTTTTTATCCTTTCTCCGAGATTTTGGCGCATGTTCGATGGAGAGAAGGCAAAATCGGGAGAAAAACCAGAAGTTCGCGTTTTCAGTGACTGGACCAGCATGCCTTCGCGATATGGTAGTTCAAAACGAACACACTACCGGATGCCCACCACATTTGTCTAGAAACTCGTTCACGGCAAACGCACTTAACTGTTCGTGCCCGTACTTGGATGCAGCCAACGAGGATAGTGAAAGCGGTGAGTGGAAGTACTTTCTAATCACCTTTAGCACTTTTTCAACAGGCCGCAAAAGTGCTGTTCTATTTGTTTTTAGAAAAGAAATAGAAAGAGATTGTTAAAATTCCGTAAATAAATAACTGTGAAACGGAACAAAACGGAACACACACACAGACACACTTTTTGCACTCGAGTAGCCACTCCAGCGAGAGAAAAGAGCGTGAATCATGTTCATGTTCCGGTCAAACGCATGACCACAACATAATACACATAAAAGTTTTCCATGCGAATAAGCAAATTTCCAGAGAATGAGGACGTCGATATGCTTGCGAACACACCACAGTTCCCATTGTTCAAGGTTTGTTTATTTTTTAACGGTTTATTAGAAAAGCAGTGGGGGGGGGGGGGGTGAAGTTGAGTTTGTAATTTGACTCTCCTGTTTATTCAAAATCTGTCTTGCACATTAGACCGGAATGTGTGAGCATATAATATTTCCAATCTTTTCAAGGGAATCGACTCATCCGTTCTTGGAAATGGCGGACAACCGACTCAATGGACTCTTGCCCCGTCTCCATGCGCTGGATACGAATGCCACAACAATGGAACTTGTCTGGTATCGCAAACAGGTGCTGCAACTTGTCTGTGCCGTAATGGCTTTACCGGCGATCGTTGCGAGTTGGATGTGTGCTCTTCGGTACCGTGCCAGAATGGCGGTGTGTGTCGTTCAAATAATGGCATTGCTTATTGTGAATGCCCGCCGTCTTTCACTGGATTGTTGTGCGAGTCGGTACGTGAAGTCTTTGCCTTTTAAGAAAAATGTTCTACGTATGTGTTTTCAGTCGCATTCAGAGGAATCAGCGGCGATATGCAAACCGGATTGCTCAAACGGTCAATGTGTGCTCAAGAACGGTCAGGCTCAATGCGAATGTCGGCAAGGCTTCACCGGCGCCAACTGCAACGTACTTGACGTGTGCCTCGGGTACGTACGGTTCGCGAAATATTTCGAAACGTTCGGAATTCGGAAAGATACAACACTCGACTGTCAAGGGCTCATTAGGTTTTCTCGCTATCGGCAAGAAGAGTTTTGCGTGAGGTCGTTCCTTCAGTGACAACTTGAGATATTTGTTTTTGACCGAAAGCTTACGCGGCGGAGGTCAAGGAGAGCACACAAGTTAGCGCTAAGACTTTGGACGTAATGCGAAAATGATGGAATCTTTCGAAATGAGTCAACTTGTCGGTGTGAAAGACTTAGTTTTTTATTGTGGGCATCAGAGGAACTTCAGAGTAAAGCGAACTGTTTTTCACTGGTTAGCATACTCTGAAATCCTTGTCATTTCAATTGGTCCCAGTCGAGAAAGAAGCTGAAATACCTAAAGGTTCCGGTCTTTCGGATTAATCGAATTTTCGCATTTCTGAAACCTAACTCTGGAGTGTTTTCAAAAGGCAGGTTTCAAGTAGATACAAGCGCACACTGCTTTTTGCCCGCCGCTTCTCTATTGCAAAAGAGCTGATTACACAACCTGATGAATCTAGAGAGGTCCAAAGAGAAAAACGGTGCGCGCGCGCGCGGAGCGAGCATACACACGACGACAATGACCTGTCTCACTGTGCCTGGTCACTTTTATTTGCTTTCATTTCAAAACTTTTCCACAGCCAATGCTGCTGCTCCCTTGCTCTCTCTCGCACTCTCACCCTCTTTTCTCTCTTCATCCGACCTGTTCACTTCTCTCGTGCGCAATCCGATCGTGTCTTTTCGGCGTTGCGGTCATCATCGTCGCTCCCGATCCTCGGCACAGAAAAATGATCGCGGAACAAAAGACTCATTTGATGATCGGATTAATTAGGGTGGGAGACGAAGATAATCGCTTTCTCAGGGGAGAAGGAGACGAAGTGAAAGAATGCGGAGTGGACACACCCTTGCTGTTCCGATCATCACTAGATGACCAAAAGAATACTGAGTGGAAGAACAGTCTGTTGTTTCAGAGATGCCGCTTGCTCAATGTTCGGACCGACGGCCAAATGCGTTCTTGACGATAACATGGATAACATGACGAGTCTTACTCTCATAAATGGAACTTATGACTGCCTTTGCCCTCATCCAATTCATGGACGTATGTAGTGTGGAGAATTTCAACAAGAATCGAAGACTTTCTTCAGAATTCGTCGACTGCATGCAGCTTCACGCGCCATCGGCCACTAGTGTCCAACCGATAGAAACAATTGAAACTAATTCGACACCATCTTTCCCGGTGTTGGAGATTTCGCAAATCCCAACAGGTTAGGGAAACTAGAATAGTTCAACTAACCGATGAACACTCTTTTAGGTGCACCAAAGGCTACTTCTGAAATCGTCACACCCTTCACAGCTTCATCCACCACTCAGCCTTCTGTGGTTCAGACAGTATTCACTTCTCAACAACCCGCGGTTGAGCCATTCGGTATTTCATCATGAAACTTCATTAGCAAACTTCATTATTTTTTTGCAGTTGGATTTACTGTTACGCGTGAACCTCTCAGACCGATTGATGTCAGTACAACTCTTCCGCCTCCGTTCAACCAGCACATCATCACCGCCGGAGAGCAACAGTGGACCAGCCAACAACCATCAGAACCATCTGCAACTCCAGTTGTCGCTCAAACAATGACAACGTTCATTTTCCCTCAAACGCCCGAAACCACCACCATGGCGCCAACTACTGAATCCCAACAACCAGTGCACAAGTTTGTCTCACCAAACACACCGGATGAGAACGATGAGGAAGACGAGGAGGAGACCACTGATGAGACCGAGGAGACTTTCCCGACTCCAAGTACCATGCACGTTGTGCCCACCCAATTTGAGACAACAACGATTCCCTCGACTTTCGAACCATCAACGGTTTCTGACAGCACTCCGGCTCCTACGACTACAACAGAGGCCGATGAAGAGGATGAAGAAGACGATTTGACAACGGAGGAAACCGTTGAAAATACAACACTGCCACCAACTACATTTGTTGTGCAGCCTACAACTACGGTCACGACAGAGACCCCTACAACTACAGTGGAGGATACTACCACCGAGGAAGACGTTGAATCTGAAGAAGAAGTTTCTTCCACAACCACCCAGACCAGTTTGCCGTTCTGGATGACCACCACAATCAAGCATGTTGTTCCGGATGTGCCGGTTCCAAGCCCGACCCCGGTGGTTATCATGCCACACCCGCAGCCTGAAGAGGTGGAAGTTAGCACTGAAAGGGTTGTCCCGGAGGACAGTGAAGAGGAAGCAACGACAGGTACGCCACGCGAAAACAACCTGGCAAAAGGAGCTTTTACAGAATCGAACGAAGAAATTACAATGACAAAGAACATGGAAGTGACCACACCACCGGATGTCATCCATCACCACACTTCTAGCGGCAAACAGTCCAGCGCAGCGGCAAGCTGGATCATCGCTATCATTGCCTTGATTGGTACATATCCCAACTTTCGGGCCCCATTAGACTAACCTGGTTTCCAATTTCAGTGCTTGGCCTACTCTTACTCGCTACGAGCTTGTTCATTCTTCGATACATTCGTCAGTCGCGCAAACTGCACGGCAAGTACAATCCGGCACGCGAGGAGCACAACCTGTCGGCAGCCTACGCCATGCCAATGTCGCACATCGCCAAAGAAGAACGACTCATCTAATAAGTGTGGAGCAAACACCTCTCCCAATTAGTTTTTCACCTCAAATCCCAGAAAGTATGTCTAACATGTGTATTTTCCCTCCCCTTCCCCCCTGTCTCCCATCACGTCCCCCGCCCCTCATCACACACACACACACACGCTTTCAGTATTTCTGCTGCTCTTCCAATCCACCCCTCTCCCCCCACATCCTGTAGCTCCTCCTTCTTTTTCCGGCGAACTGACTGCTCTCTGAATGGGACTCGCGGTTTTTTGTTTCCAACGGGTTCATTCCTCATCTTCATGTGATATTTTAGAGCATCCGAGTCTAGCTTTGAAAAAGTTTCTATCCTGGATTCTCTGAAATGTTATCGCCTGCTCGTGTGCTGCTCCCAAGTAATGGGACGCGTTCAGGTTGAACATAGTTTCTCATCATTTTGTAATGCTACCAGACGTGTAATCCTCTTCACTTTCTTCCCCCCATCACTCTTCTCACAACTGTGCCCTTCCCTTAAGTTGTTTCCTCTCGAAACTCAACATAAGCATACTGTACCCATCTCCCTTACACTGTCATTCACTTTTTTACTTCGTCGGAGCTTAAAAAACCTGTTGAACTGGAACTATATCGACCCTAAAATTATCCCGCTTTTCCAGTGTCCTAAATAGTTATAATGTCATAACTTAATATCACAAAAATGTTTCCCTTTTCATTCTTCCTGACAATAAAACTTTCTTGAAATCGAAATTTTCCCACCAGTTTTGCCACAGAATTTGACGACACCATCTATTGTGCGTCTCTTATAGAATTCAACGTCATAATAACCGGGCTCTTCAGTTAGGATTTGTCATGACAACAAAATCTCTACGGCTGTAATTATTGAGGATCGGCTGCAGCAGCATCAGCAGCAGCAGCATCAGGACAGGATGCTGCTCTTTTGATTGAATTCTTTCTCTCTCTCTCTCCGAAAACGGAAATATCCGTTTCCTTCTTTTATTCCCTCCGCCCAGGTTACTATAGGGATAGCATGATGGATAACAGCGTTAGCGCCGAGATCGGCAACACCAAGCGAATTCATGCGTTTTTTCCTTGAAATCGCGTGCGAATGTATTATAGTGTTGCAAGAACTCATTCCCTGAAATTGGTTTCGTTATTCGCCCCCCGGTCTCGTGTCTCCGCCCGCCCTATCCGAATCTATATCAGTTACTGCAGATTCTGTCAGCCATGTCGTTCACCGTCGGAAGTCGACCACCAACTCCTGTGGGACCAAACGGCAAGTTTTCTGCGTGTTTTTTGCATGGTGGAACGGGGAAATGTTTTTGATTATCACATATTCAATTCTATGTTTTGTTATAGTATTCAACCCATCTTTCACCTAACTGAACGGAATTCCCTCAGGAGGTCTCAGAGTCTGCCGCGAACCGAACCACGGGCACACAAAAAAGGGGGAAAAAAGAGGAGGTCTCCCCACTTTTCTTTATCTCCCCTTTCACGAAAAACTCATACTTCCTCAGCAAGGCTCTGGTAGCGCTAGGCCAAAAAAAATACCCATAACAGAGAAAATATGGAAATTTCACCACTGGGACCAATACTTCAAATTGATGGCCGCGGATGACGTGTGCCACTAATGCAAGGGGATCTTTATGCACGAGTGCGGGAGCTTTCGGGAAAAGTACAGTGTACGAAGACAAAGCGCATCTGGGGATAGGAAGGGGGATCAGAATCCCATTTCCGAATGTATTTTTGAAATGTTTTGAAGTCGATTCTGATTTCGGTGACATTAAACGAACAGTTGTAGAACAGAACCCACACAGAACAGAGCCTCATTATAATGATACGAAAAGGGGGGAGGGGAACAAAAAACGTGTATGAAAATATAGTCCGAACTACATTTCCTTGCTACGATTTGAGGTATGGTAAGAGCGGGTAGCATGTGACACGTGTCTGTCCGACTCAATCCAGAAATGTGATGAAGACGGGGATCTGATTACTAACGAAAACTCTAGCATCCAATTATGAATGCAGGATTCTTATTATTCCAAATTGGGCAAGAATTTGAGAAACTCACGTAGATTTTCTCTATTTCGCGCACTTTCCCTCTTTTCTGCTTGTTTTTCAAACGGTTCAAAAGCACTAGCTTGTCTGTTTTCTAATTAGTCTCGTTATCAAGCCTAGTCACCCTTTTCGAAATCGTTGTCTCCCTTCGCCATTCTTGAGGACTCTTTCTTTTTTCCTGGTCACGTCATCGTGTGCATCAGGATGCTCCTGGAGAAGGAGAAGCGGGAGATGCAGCGAAGAAAAGGCGAAGACGACGGCGCATGAAGCGTGTGAAAATGACGTTTTTATCGCGCTTTCAGCTTTCACACATGTCGAAAACGGGAAATTCCTCTCCCCCCTTCACCTCCTCGAAGGAGTTTCACGACTTTGCATATTTGATTTACAAAACCTCAATCCACTCTTACCGCCCACGCCTCAGAATCAGCTTGCTTCCCATGTCGAGAAAAAACACCTGGGATCAGGAAAACTCCCTGCAAACTCACTTGACGTCTTCTTTTTTTGCTTTTCTGAAACTCTGCATAGTTTCACTTTACTATAAACCCCGGGGTTCTACTCAATGCTTGAAGAGCTCTTGATTGAAGAGAATTGTGCGGCTAGCCAGTGCAAAAATGAAAGAACTAATCGTTTTCTGATATCTGTGTGCAGTCACTGTGAGCTAATCGGTCAAAAATCGTCGAAGAAACGCGCTAACAAATTCCCAAGTCAACTTTCGCGGCGCGAAAAAGACATGACACGCGGGTTTTTTTGTCTTTTGCCAATTACACGTAACCGCCTTCACGGCTTGCTGCACAAAACCATGAATATTCCAGAATACGGGAAAGGGCTAGAAAAGACCCGTGGCTCGTCGAAATGCAGTGTCCACGCCGACGTCATGCGGAGCACGCGTTCTCTAATGCCGCGGACTCTGCTTATTTCCTGTCGCTAATAATTGTCTTTTCCGCTGTAATCCGGAAACTCTGACTATGCATCGCGCGCGAGTTTCCCCGCGCGCAGCACACAAAAGGAACTTATTAGCCTGAATTGGCTCCCGAAACGCTATGTTTTCCGTAGTGTAGGAGAGTATTTTTGTGACGTCGCGATGATCTAGGAGCTCTTGTAGAGTGGGCGGACGCGCGGTTGCCTGACGAATCTTGAAATATGATTCCGATGAGAGCTCTTCAAGGAGTTTTTCGAGACAGCTCACACAGGCGTTTCGCAAAAGTGAAAGCTCATTTGAAAAATGACTCTTGCACACTTGCTGAACTTAGTTTCAAAAATGACAATTATGTTTGCCGAAACCATTTTCCGAAACCCGCCAAAGCTGCCTATTTTTGTGTCCTCCTTGCATATTTGATGATTCGGAGAAAGAGGAGACTTCCTGTTGAAACGGAAGCTTCCTCTCATCTTTCGAGAATCGTCGTCATTCTTTAATGAGAAATTTCGACAATGCGACTTTTTGAGAAAATGATTATTATCGGATCTCATATAATGTCAGACATTTACAATTCAAATGTTGATTAATTTTGGATTAGGGCAATGTTGATCTCACTTAATCCAGCAAAACGGCCGAAATTTTGAAAAGGAAAAGGGGGGGGTCTCAGAAAATCGACAAATAAAAGGAAAAGAATCGGAACTTTTCAGCAGTCGCAGCAGATAATCGTATCTAGCTTGTTTTTTGCTGTTGTTTTTGGTTTTTCAAGGTTTGCCCGCGGAAAAAGAGAAATAACGTCACTTTTTATTTTCGATTTTTCTTCTCGGGAATTCCCTTTCATAACAACGATAGTTCAGATTGTTAACAGCATATTGATGTTATTCAATTCAAATCTGAAATCACGTTCTGCCCGCTTCAAGTTTCTACTCGCTTCATCTGTTTCTTGAAAGTGACCATCTGGTGCATTTCGAAACTTCTTCACATGATATTTTTGCACATTCGTTAGCTGCAGTACAGCATGTTTAGATTTGCATCTCTCAAACACGGCCACATCTTCAGAGAAGACCGAGGCGAAGAAAGAGAAGAGAATGGATAGTGAAAAAAAGCGCAACTTTCGCGCCACGCACTTCCTTCTGATGTCTTCGACCTCTTCGGCTAAGATGCTCTCGAATGTTGCCAAAATGACCAGTCGTCTCTTCAGTCGTCGTAATGTCTCATCGTCGCCGCTTCTATTTATCCATAGGAATTTTCTACTTCGTCTTCATTCTCTCTCTTTGTGACAAGCTCTTCTTCTTCTTCTTCTTCGCACACACACACACACACACACACACACACATGCACATAGTCTCTGGACCCTCTCTCTAGTTGTGTAATAGTGGTTCTCCAGGGGTCCGTTGATCACGTCACATGACATCATCATATGTTGCCAAAGGCTTTGTGCTCGGCGGCCCAGGAGCTTCTTGGCACGCTGCCAAGCTTATCTTCTCGCTCCTTTTCCTTTCACTCTCAGCATCCCAATAGACCACCAGCATACAACTCCAAGAGCCGTGTCTTTTGTTTTTATTTTTCTCGATTCCAATCACGGCTGACTACCACGTGAATCATCCTTTGTAGCATCAGATGACGAGAGAATAGAGGTTCCTATCACGAATTTGTTGCTGTAAGAAATACGAAACCGACAGATGACGTTGAGTATAAATATTCTTCCTATTCTACCTCTCCCCCACTAGAAACGAATTGTGGGCGGTCTTTTGTTTTCTATCTCCATCACAAGTCAAACCGTAACCTCATTGGGCTAGGCAGAGGTGAATTGGAACTTCTGGGTGACCATTATCTGATTTAAGCCTAGCAATCAAACCTATCTGGAAAAATTTCGAGTCTAAGCGAAAAGTTTTCTAATATTAAGGTGAAGTATAGCGGTGTCTCAAAATTTGAAGTACAAAAGCGAGAACGACGAGATTATTCTTGTTTTTCCTCTCATTTACGGGGCGAGCTGGTTTTCTAGCTTACTTCGCCTAATTCCGAAGATCACATGAGAATAATCAGGGTGGTTTTCACGTATTCGTCATTTTCTGCTACCACTGTTTGATTCTTCACATGATTCCGTTTCTTTTCTCATACAAAATTATCCCTTATTGTTGCTATTTTAAGCCAGTCTTAAATGATAACAATGAAAAATTGTAGAACCTGACTGACTGAAACGTGATGTTGGTTTTGTTTTCTTCATAAAGAACAAGACGAAATGCTTTAGGTGTGTGTGCGTCAACAACCTTTTTTTTCACACTTTCCACTATTTCTCGCCTACTCGCTCCATCTCCCCACTTCTCAGCAACCACGTTATCCGCAAAAACAAACAAACAAAGTCCCAACCGATTTTTTTTTTGTTATTCTGTATATTTTGCTGCCTCCCCCCCCTCCTCCTTCCCACTATTCTGTTTTCTTCAAAGTAGTCAGAAGAGGCGTGATGGGAGGCAAACCGAAATGATGAATATTGTGAACAAGATGGAAGAAAAGACGGATCGAGAAGACGAGTCAAATCTACATAGTAATCCGCATCATAACAAGTTCCCATCTTCTTCCCTCCCTCTTTTCCTCCCATCCTTCGAGCACCACAGAGATCCCGCACGTCACCCGATGCAATCATATCCAGGAATAGGAAATGTGTGTATACATACATATCTATTAACATACATTTCCCCTCCACTATTTGAGCCCCCGTCTCCTTTTTTCCTGTTCAATCCTGATGAGGGTGTCAGGAAGTTGGAGTGGCAGTGGTTGAAGACGTCGTCATTTTGAGACGGCAGTGATGCCTAACGACGTAGGTAATCGGCAATAGCTATGCCATTTCTAGCCCCAAAACGAAGTTTTTTGTAGCCAACACTAAGAGAGGGGGGGGGGGCTGGAGAGAAGAAAAACATTGAAAAAGGACATGGAAGAAGCAGAAAAAGGCAGTATTTTTGAATGGAGGCAAAATGAATGTTTACAAGTTGATGTCACCCTCTTTCCTTCCTCGCCCTCTCTCTTCTTCCTCCACGCCGTTTTCAATTTATTTTCAGCCACTGACTGCGTTTCTTTTCTTCTTTTCTTTTCTGTGATGCTCGATATGTTTCAATGTGACGACGCCTCCTTTTTTATGTTTTGACATGTGTCTCTTATGATCTCTCTCCTTTTTCACATGAACGACCGGAGACTGTTTTATTTTCTCCGTCTCTTCCGTGAGGAGCTGGGTGATGTACAGAAATACATACAACAAAAAGGCTTATCACCGTGTTCCTTTTTACATCATATTTTGGTTTTCTTTTTCAGACAATGACGCCGACAAGCCGAATCAAAATCTCGACATGAACATTGTCTCCTTCACCTCCCAACTTTGCGCATCGACCAAGTGAGTCCACATTTGGGTTTTTGAGTTCAGAACTGACACTAACTCTTGGCCCGAGTCGGGAAACTCTGGTTCTGCGCTTCAAGATATGTTTGGCCTTCGATTAGACGGAAATTCAACGTCCAATTTGTCTAATGGCTCCAAGAAACTCGAACTAATCATCTAGAGTAACGTCTTTTCTCTTATTCTTGGGTCCATCGACAAAGCTGAACGCGTCACTAATCGTATTTACTTTTTTACTTTTGTTTTCTTTCCGTTCTCAAATCGAATTAGACTGAGTCAGACAATTTTTGCAGTAGTTCCAGCTCATTCTCAATTCACATAATGACACAAAAATCGAAGTGATAGAACTAATGGAAAACCAGAAACCGTAATACCACAGAATTGTCAGTTCTGCTCTTCCTGCAGTTTTTTCGCGCTTTGTGTTCCTATTCAAGCAGATCAGTTCACGAATGTAGCTTGGAAATGGCAAAGGTGTTGAAATCAAACTACATTTTTCTCTGGATGACATTGTCTTACAATTCAACCTCAAGACGCTCTCTGGTTTCAATATATCATGAAATGACAACAGTTCGAAATTACCTTTTGGTAGCTTTTCACGCTTTCCTCGAAGACAACTTAGTCATTGACAACGCTAATCTTCATTTCTTGCAAAGCTTAATGCGCTGAAACAAGACCGCCAAGCGTATTATCGTGAGCAAATTCGCGTACAATGGAATTAATGGCATCAATTCAGTCACCCCTAAGTAGGTAACGGACAAAGTGAAAATCAGCGAGACCTCTTCTTCCACCCTCACCGGGCACACCTGCATTAGTGGAGCTTATTCTCTGATTCAGAAGCGCGTTACGTAAAAAAAACGCCTTGAAGCAACAGGTGCAATGGAGAATTCCAATTTTCACAAAGTGTTACGCAGCAATGACGACACGTGTAACCCAATACACACACACATATATATATATATATATATATATCCGTTTGTTGTCAGAAATTTTCACGCTCTTCAGAAATTTCCAATTCATTCACCTCTCAGAAAAAGCAAGCTGGAGATAACAGCGCGGAGATCTCCATTCATCCGAAAGTCATACATTTCCTTCTCAGCTTTTTTTTTCGCAAAACTGACACTCTGCACAGTGAGGTTACTGTAGGTTGCGTACAGTGTCTCCCAGACTCCCGTCGCCCCTGCGTCTAAGCTTCCCAGATCTGAGAAAACTACGTTTTTCGTTTCGAAAACCCGCACTGATCATACACTTCTCATCGGGCTCTTCTTTCTCTCTCTCTCTCTCTTTCTCGGCAGCTTTTCAATGACAACACTTCCGATGGAATGATTGGGAGGGGATTGTAAATATAAAACGGTTTTCCATCGAAACCGCTCGCCAAACAGTGTACCGTATCGCGTCACAACCTGCGCTCTCGCTCTGCTTCAAACCGCCGATGTCTGAGCCCTTTTTTGTGTTTGGAATCCTATTCCACTTCGAAAATGCATATTTAGTTACCTTTTTCGATGATCACCGTGGTCTGTGATGTCAAACTTCAGAATGGGGGGAACAATGAGTCCAACTTGTGTATTTTTTCGCCATATTTTGCTTCTTCACGACGGGAAGAAAAAAAAACTTTTGGCGTTTTACGTCACAAAGCCTTTATTAGCCCAAAACACATAAGATGTACAAATCGTATCGGTTACATTTCTTCGCTCGTAGAATGTTTGCAAAAAGCAAATAAACATTCTATAAGTTACTCGTGGATCAGATGAGAAGGACTTTTTCTTCTGATTTTTTTTTTGTAGTCAATATTTAGATAGGAAATTCGAATGTTTGTCCAGAGAAACTGTAATGATGATAAATAGCCGTGGATACTACTAAAACGTTTTTAACTGAAAATGACGTGCTTCTATGTTTTCGTCTTGTGATAATCCAAAAAAAACTGCACAAGAACACATTTTTTTGATAACAGATCAAACTATTTCGGCGCGAAAGTATCTTGTCACGATGTTCAAGCACGAATGAGCACAGTGATGGTGATCCTTCGACTATATTCACATTCATGGCTTTTCTTTCTATGATCTTTAAGGATCTTCATTTTCTTCAAAGTAACTCAGTGTTTACCTTCAGACTTCCCAGATAAAAATCAGCCCAAACTTTTCTCTCAACCGTGAAATAATTTTTGAAACATCAGCTCTTTTTTGCACAAAATAGTTTGACGAGACAAGTATGTGAAGCATCTCTTTTTTCTCGAAATTCGTGTGATAACATGATAAGAAGGTGAGAAATTTCGGAAAGACAAGTGTATTGATAAGAATGTCGCCAGTTATGAATTGCTCCACATCATTCGATTGCCTTGAAAAATGGAAAGTGGACATAATGATTGACCTAAAAACGCATGTATATGAATGAGACCTCGGAGATGTGGTCATCTACGTAATCTCAGAATCAGCGATAATCAGTAATATGATCATATAACAGAATGAATTCTGTATTACTAGTGACACGCAGAATAAATAATGATAGGTCTCCTCGAGAATGACGTTGTCTTTCTTGATTCCCCTAGACCTAGCGGTTACCGGTGAGCAATACCTGGTTCGTTTTCTTATTCAGTTCGTTCAGGTATTCCTCTTTCATCCCCCTTTTTTTTCTTTCTTTTATAGGGTGACTCTTTCCCTTCCGTTCTCAAATCCTGTTCGGTAGCATCATAAATAGGAATGACGCGGAGAATTCGGTATGTGCCATTTTCTTCTAACGTCATTAGTCTTGAAATCTGGGTAGTCTCATATTTTAAGCCGCATTGAATTTTCAAAGCAGCTCAAACCCGGATCCGACTCGAAATCCCCCACTAAATCTCTTGAAATCAAGATTTCCGTTTTTCTTCTCTGCAATTAATCTCAATTGTCCCATGTCTTTGTGTTTTCAATTTGACACCGAGACGTCGACAACATCCTCGTTGCAGACAGGTTTCCGACCTACGATGGAGAGGGTGCATAAAGTTTAGGCCGACTAATAAAAATACGGATTCCCATTCATCGGGTTCTCGTTGGGGGATTAAAATGTAGTAAAATTGGCCCGATCGTCCTTCCACCGAAAAGCGGAAGAATCAAAAAGGATCACCGAAATACAATGATCTCGAACAAAAATTGCAATCACCGCCCATCAAACCCCCTCCAAATCGAAGCGTACACATGAATGCATATTCTGCAACGCTCCGCCCCCCCCCCCTTTCCCTTCTTCTCTCCCCTACCTCCCGGTTGCGATTGTTCTTTTTCGTCCGTAGGTCTCCGCCCCCATGCAGGCGGGGTCTCTCTATGGGTGCACTGCTCTTGTGGGAGGCGAAACGGATCGGAAGATCACCACTACATACACGGACAGACCGAAGAGGTGCACGCCGTCTGGTCAGCGGTCTGTGGAACGGTATCTGACAGTCACAACCAACGGTCGGCTTAGCATCTTCTCGTCGCACTTCCCCTTGTCTTCATCCCGCTCCCTATTAAATGGATGGAAGACAAATGGGATGGGTAGAGAGAAGGCCGAACTTAACGTCTTCACGACGAAATCGGTGACGCTTGATCCCAATTAATTGGGCGGTGCAGAATGCCCAATGAAGTGGAAAATCTCATCATATTCCTTCCGAAGTTCTACAAGAAAAATGGTTAGGAAGAATGGTCTTCAAACATAAACTAACACCATTTATCACGTCAACCTCCACGTTTTCTCCTACATTTTCCTAATTCAATCAGATTGCCAAATCAAACACATTTTCATGAATATTTCCTCCCCCACCACCTCTTCTTCCCCTCGTTTCCCCCCTCCTTTTCCTCTTCCATCATGCCTCTCATATTTGCTCGTGATATCAGTTTGAATATCTCTCAACTCTTTTGCTGCCTCTCATGAGTTTGGCTTTAAGATCGCCAGAATTCGTCACTAAAACAAAAAGTCCTTTACTTGAAACGCGAATAAGTATGACTAGATGTTCGGCGCCAAGGGAAATTAGTGTCAGGTACTGGAAACATCCGAACGTTTCGCCTATCACCGTTTCTCAATTTATTCATGTTTTCAGCGAGGAAACCACAGAAAAATGCGAAAGAAAAAACCCAAAGTCGCCGATCGAGAACAAGAAGGCGCCGAAGACTCCAACGTGTTGCAAGAACGGCGAAGAGTGCACTGTGGCTGGTAACTGTGTATGCAAACCGCCCAAACTGACTGGTCTGAACGATGAGAAACCGACAAGCTCTCGAGAGACGTACGACGTTTTCCTGGGTGGCTCCTGTGGTGCCACTGTCTGGCGGAGGCAGTCCGTCATTCCATTCCTGAAGAAGCGAGGAATCACTTACTACGACCCTCAGCGAAGCTTCTGGAGTGAAAACATGATCTATGAGGAGTCAATTGCTAAGGAGGTATCACATGGAAACGAGCCCGTTCCTGACTGACACAATCCGATTTTCAGAGCTCATCGCTGTTTCTCTTCGTCATCGATCCGGCGACCGTAAACGCGACAAGCTTCTTGGAGATTGCCTACTTTGCCGCTCGCAAATCTCCAAAACTTGTGGTCGTTTTTCTGGGAAAAACCGAATGGGCCGAGAAAGCTCACCCGGACGATCTGCCCGACCGTAACAAGACATGCCAACTTCTTGACCGCATTTTGGAGTGCCATCAAGTCCCGATGCTTCACACCATCCCTGATGCGTTGGAGTTCATTGAGGAGGAAATGCTTGGCCGACAAACCTTGATGGAAGCGATGAGGTCCAAGAATAATCGACTTCCGTACTTCCAAATAAGAGCAAGGCGGGTTGTCAGGAACGCCAAGAGTGTGGCGACTCAAGCCTTGAAAGTGTGCAAATCGTACGCTACGAAGACCGTTGTCACCGGACTTATTGACACCGCCATCCTTTTGTGCATTATCTTCGCGTTCCCGGCTATTCCCCTCTTCTACATCCTGATCCCCCTCCTTCTTTTGAACATTGCCGTGTTCGGCATTGTTCATAAGGTTCAAGATCTTCGTCGACGGTACCCACGAATGATTGCGGATTCATCTGCGGTTATGTACAATGCTACTGCTGCGATCCCTTCACCACGAGTGACGATGAAGACGACCAGCGTCAACGAAACGATTAGTTCAACTTCTAAGATGCGACGACGGTCGAAGCAGAACTTTGAGAAATTCTTCCCGGAAGAGGGACAGTCGAGTTTCATCATCCCACAGTCCTTCCTCCCAAAGCAGTCAGTTCTCAAACTGAAGATTTATCAGTTATGCGTTGATTTCAGAGAAACTAAGGTGAGCATTGACTGCTCTGTTGTCGAGTTGTGCTCAAGCTCTGTCGATGACAACGACTGGGTCTCGGAAGTGGCTGCTCCAATTCTAGAGTTTGTTATAGACTATCAACCTTGTCAAATCTGTCAATTTTAGCGGAAAAGGTGTCACCTATTCGTACATTCTAGCGACACCCAACTTCCAATTGGAGAACAGAATGAATTGCCTTCAAACCTGGTTCCACCATCATAAAAAATTCTTCTACTACATTCCATCGACAACGACCCTTCTCTCAGGCATGGTCGAGGTATGTGTCCTCGCGTAACAGCTTCTTCATCGCCGCTTTCCCACCATTTGCAAGTGACACGATCGTTTCGCGCGCGTGTATGTACCTATTAAACAAAAGCGAACCTTATCGTTAATGGTCTTCGTCGTAAAATTCCTAAATATGTAATTCTGACGTAAATTTGGGTGATATCTGAAAAATATCAAAAAGCGACGCGCGAAACGAGTGTCAGCTGTTCGCTGATTTCATTTTTTCTTCCCTTAGTTTCCTTCTTCCTAAACAATTTGAAGCAATAAAAAACGCCTAGTGTCATAAATGAAATAATTTCGAAATAACACAAAGTAGAACGCACGGAAAACCAGATCCTGATGTCATCGGACTCTTCTGTTTTGAACCAATTGAATTATGTGTTTTTCACTTTTTTCAGATCGCCTACATTCTTGGCCATACGAACTGGGAGGGCACCGTCTGTGTACCATCCACTTCTCAAATATTGGAAGGACCCGACGATTTGACGGAAGACGAGAAAGATCACACGAGAGCAGCTCGACGACGACGCAATGATTGTTACCAAATTGCATTCTGCTACCTCAAGGTTCGGACAAAAAACGAAAATCACTCGAAAAGTTAGAATTTGCAACACAAACCGCGCCCGAGTCCGATTATATCATTCACTTCCGAGTGGATTAGAGAAGCATTAATCTCTTCACCGACCATTTTTAATGTTTTTTTTTCTATTTTCGGGACGGTCCGTGTAGATGACGTGCACCTCCTTTCGCATGCGTTGAATACATAAGTCGATGAGCTCTCACGGACGAGCTGCTTCTCAGAAGAAGAAGAAAAATACTCGATATTTCTATCTCTCAAACGGAAAAAGATGGGAAGTTTGCTTTGAGATCAGGTTACATGAATGGAAAAGGGAAACGAGAAAGCGGGAAAGCACATGAAGAGCAGTACGGCGATCCTATATTTTTTGCAAAACAACACTCATGACATCATTTTGCGTGCTTGTAGTAGGGCTCAAAACCTGAATACAAAACTGGAGTGAAAAATTAAAGAGGGGTCTAGCTTCAAAACACTATGATTCATTCCTCATAATTTCAGGATATGGCTAAGCGACGGCAGTGCCGAATTTTCGCCGATATCAATGTAGCTGTGAAAGCCCTCGCTGATCCGACTATTCGCGGGGTTTGAGCAGGCACCATTTCATAATCATTCACAGCATCATCAACCAGAAACATCATCATCTTCAATTTTTTTTTTCAAACAAAATGATCGTCACAATTTCACTTATAGTTCAATTCTATCAGTTAGACCGGAATGTTTTTCCTCTCTCTTCTGAGACAACTGATACTCAAAAACGGTTTTTTCCCCCTCTATATCAAACTATTTGAAGATTATTTTTTAAATTTTATTTGGTATGAAATCTCATCTCTCAAAATCAAAACAGCAATAATTTTCTAACTGACATATGAAGTTTTTCTCCAGCATCATAGTAGAAATTAAGCTAATCGTGTAACAGAGTTTTATAGATCATTATTATTTTTGACAAACCATAACTGAATGAATGTGATATTTTTTCATCTCAATTGTTGTTTTGCATTTTCTGTATTAGTTTTTTTTTTTGCATCATTCTCCGGTGACGGACGAATTCTGGTATTTCAATTTCTATAAAAATTTGAAGAAGTTCGGATATCTGAAATTTTATTCACTTTATTTCTATCATTTTGTGAAAAGTTTTAACATGAAAGCATTGAAAGAATTCAGCCATTTTTGACAGAAAAAGCAAGAAAATGGGGGGAAAAATCAGAAAAAAGTTGAAAATACCGGTCCGTAGCGCTGAAACACGAAAACAGGAGAAAAATAGAAGAGAGAAGAAAGAGGGTTTTGCTCAAAAAATAAGTGCCCCACAGAACGCGGTCACAGCAAATAGGGCATAGCGGTTGATGACGTGGCTTGTGAACAGCGGTTCGTCGCATGTCAACTTGTTGAGTGGAACCTCGGCAATGCGTGCTCCGACGTACATCTTTGGGCTGGCTCGGTCGCAAACGAGACTGTTCTTCTCGCGTACCTGAAAATAGTCTCAACGATGTTTGAAGAATCTTCTCGTGTCACTGAATAAGACATCAGACAAACAGTCCTCTTAACGCGGTGTCCTGATAAGCGCAACGTATCAACGAGTCTCACCTACATACATACGAAACCGCAACAATAAACGAGAATATCGAGGGACGGAGAGAAAAGTTGAAAGGATCAAAAGAACCGTACCAAACCGACACCCACACGCAAATAGAAGATCAGTGTTGTATACGGAATGCACTTCACTTCCGATTTAGGAGACAACCGCGCATTATGGTGTCTGTCACGTGCTGCCCGACGGCTCTTACACCGTCGCCGAAAAGTTGCGGTCTGGTTTGTTTGAAGTCGGACAAAACGCGAGTCTTTTTTTTTGAAGGTAAACACGTTCCGGCGATGGTGATCTGCCACCTCGTTGACATCATTTCAACACTTTTCTGGCCAACACTCAGTATTCGTAGTCACACAAGAGACACATTTTGAGCGGAATGGTTTTGAGCGCGTTTTGATGGTCTGAGGGAGAAACAGAGAAAGTTCATCGAGTCCAATTGGAACCAGACTGCATCGGGCGGGAAAAGTGTAGCACGTACCGACTTAGTTGACCGAAGCCAAGTGATGAATTCTTTGCTTTTGCAGTCGCAATAAAATTGGTTGCGAAGCAAAAAAGTTTCGGAACGCGTTTTGTCGGCAAGGGCACGAAAATCGTCCGGAATGACGTAGAACTGATTTCTGGAAAATAACTGATTAACTAAACTCAGAAAGTTTCCCATTCTTTCTCTTCAATTTTCTTTCGGAGTGCTCTCAAAAAGTCCATTCCACAAATGGAATCTGGCGTCTGTAGAAACCCCCCAACGGAAATGAATCCAGTTCCAATTTCTTCCCGAAAATTCAATTTTGCTGAGTGCCTTCCAATTTCGTTTTCTATTCTCAACAAGTGTGGGTCATCAACGAACCTGCTCAGATTGATAGTATTGACATCTTTAATGCACGTCTCGTTGACAATGAAATTTTTGAGAAAGTTCTGACGGAGATCCAATGTGTGCAATGATGGGAATGGGCATGCAATTTCAAACGGCACATTGTGAATGAAGTTGTAGGAAAGATCGAGAACCTGGCAATAGAAGATAAAAGTGACGAAAGGATATTGATTTTGATAGTTGGTTAACCGTTATCTACGAAAATGACGTCAACCTTCGTTCAGACAGTCTGACTGATCGAGAACGTTCTATTTGATCTCACGCGGATTGCGCACATCTATTCTGCACCCGACCCATCTTATCGCCGGCGACCCTCTTTCGTTTTTTCATACAGCATCAGTTGCGTGATACCATCTCATTGGTACATCTGATCTGCCCATCAGTCAACGACCCATCGTTTCATTAGCCTATGACCACACGTGAACCAACATGAAAGTGATGTCATTCATATTCTAGCACACTCGGTTGGTTGGAGAGAGAGAGAGTGAGTGGTTGGGGTTGAGGGGGTTTTCTGTCATAAGACTTTGAGGGTGTTTGAAATAGAATCATAATCCCAGAAAAGACCAGAGGGTTTTTCACTTCCGATGTGATAACACGCCACTCTGCTTCTCTGACCAGAACATTCCTCATCGAACTGTTAAAGCCGAGTAGGAAGTACACCGTAGTTGGGGGAAAACGCATAATCCGCTAATCTAACATCATGTACAAATCACACAAAAAGAGGCCTAGTTTTGACCACCTACACCCACGGTATTGCTCGACCAAACCATAAATATCCTGTGTTTATGTAAATCGGATCACCGTAGTAAGTCGGCGGTCGTGACAGTTTTAGAGAAGGGTTTGCAAAGGTGAAGGGGGCTCACCTGAAGATACTCCAACTTTGCCTGTCGGAACATTTCTAGCATCAGTTCGAACTGTTGGGTTCGATTTATGGTTACAGTGAACGCTCTTCTCATGTATAGCTGAAATTGGAGCCAGATGAGGAAAATCGGCGAATTGTGCCACACCTGAGTCAAATGCGGCGTGTGTGTCAGGAAATCAACATCTCGTGGTCGAAAAACGATTTCATTGTTGGAAATGTCCAACACTTGAAGATTCGGCATGTTCCGGAGAGCATTGCTATTCAAATTGACTGTAATTGCTCACTATTTTTCGCCGTTTGCTTTCTCTCTCAGTTTCCTCTATATCTTTTGTTTTCTTCAAAATCTCGACTGCACAACCAGAACAAGTAAACAAACATAATGAGCGCGGTTTCTGAGAAGCACTGGAAGGGCTCAATCCATCTGGCCCTCTCTTCTATGCAATAATTAATGGTTGAGTGATCCGCCGCCTTCTTGTTTTGCTCGATGGGACCTCCGCCACACTACTCACCAATATAATTAGCTGAGAGGTTCAGCTTGATAAGGCTGCTCTGTGTGCCGTCTCCGAATAACGGTGTTGACGTCAGATCTTGGAAGTTGTTCCCGTGGAATGTTACACTTTTGATGTACCTAAAAAATGAAAAACGTCTTGAAGCATGATGATTTTCTCGCTCACTTGTAATTAGACGCAATGTCGAGAAATACATTGGCGTCCACAAACTGCGCATTGATGCAAGAATACTCTCCGGCGGACGGATCACACTGACAAGCTGCGTAGTCGGCTAGCTTACCAGCACAAATCAGCTTATTCTCAATGGCTTCCTTAAGATAAATAGTTGGATTTATGAATAAAAACGAGAAGAAAACTCACCTCTCGATACTGATATTCCTGCCGATTGCCTGCTCGAACCACCCACGCTGTTGCACTTAGCAACAGGTAGGTGGTAATACTTGACCCAGTTTTTCGAGGAATATTGTAACTCTGCAATGAAAAAAACAAAACCTATGATTTGTTGTCTCACAGAAAAAAAGTGTTTTTCTCCCCTCAGTCAACCGCTGTTTTGCAGGTGGAATTTGTCACAAAAAAATGGGAACGAAAAGCCGAGTCAATATTTATTAGTTGAAGAATGCGAGAGTGGCGGGAAATCCAATCTAATCTCAATAGGCAAGAATTCAACACTATTGTGGTCAAAATTAATTGGTTTTCGATGTTATTGCCTCGGGAAAAGGTGACACACCTAACTTTTTTTCTCGAGACAAAAAATCTGGTCTTTCAACACCCAAGGACGTCTACCGATTCAGTCGACAGTAAGTTTTTTTGAGGGACGTTGAATTGATAAAAAGTTTGCAGAAACTAGTCCTCCCTAACCCAGAAGTATCTTCAAATCAATAGACGACAGCTTAAGGGGTCCCTAACATGTTTGGGGGACCAAGAGAGAGATGGAGAGAGAGAGAGTGAGAGGCGTGGTGGGTGGGGCGGCCCAGGGAATTGTATGTAAAGAAAAGCAGAAGGAAGAGTGTAAGCATGTATGTATGTGTGACGAGTTCCCCCCGCTGAGCATAAACACCCATTCTCAAAAGCTCTTCACTGACCTATAATGGCCTACTACACAGAAGAGTAAAATGAGCGGTGGAATAATATTTTGAAGAACAGTTACCGCTCTCTCATATTTGGCTCGTCAATTTTGCGTTAAAGTTACCAGCAACATGAGCTCTGGCTCATTTAGTATTAATAAAAGCAATTTTATTCATTTATAGTATTCAGAGGATAACTGGAATAGCTTGATGATGAGACGTTATTATGGGAGAAAACGGAACAGAAAATGCCAATTTTAATGACTATTCATCAGTTTTAGTGGAGTAAACAAGGTACCCGCCGCTTTGAAGTAAGAAACAGGAGCTTCCTTCTTTCTTCCTCTCCGTCTCACACCTCTATTAATATTTGAATGGGTTCCAAAGCGACGAAAGAAACGAACATATGCCACCGACCACTATTACCAACAACATAAATGTTTCGCCTATAGGAATTGCTGATCGGACGAATTCGATCAAGTGAAGTTAAAGAAGTGAAAAGTTCACTTTTTTGTGAAATTCGTCTCATGTTAAATTCAAATTTAAAAAATAATTTCTTCTGTTTCCGGATAGCCTAGAATTTCTTTTCCCCGGGAAAAAATCTCAGAGAAAAATGCATACACTCATACAAGAAAAGCGAAAGACGAGAAAGTGATGTTGAATGATTCATGAGTTGTAACAAGGCACAAGGGAGAAACAACTTTCAAGACGGGTACTTTTCAAAGCAGTGCAAAAGAGTAGGAAAAGATGAACAAAGATTTTTTGGTGATAGAATCGGTGACCTTCTTTTGAAACTTGAAGATAAAACAGGAAAATGGAGAGAGAGAGAGAGAGAGAGAGAGAGAGAGAGAGAGAAAAGAGAAAGAGGGAGAGAGAGAGCGATAGACAGAGTAATTCAATACGGACGGACCAGCGGGCGTTGAATTCGAAATTCACGAAATGTATATCGGAGAGTGAGCAAAGCCACGTTTTCTGTCAATGCTTCCCACTCTCTTTCATAACGCAATGAAGTTGAGAGATGAGGACTACTCAAATGTCATCGGCTCATTAACACACATAGCCATATTCATGAGCAGTTCCTAATCTTCCTGTGTTTAATCAACAAGACTGGTTGGCATCTAAAATACCAATAGCAGTTTCATCCCATCTCTCTCCGAGTGGCGTGAACCCATGAAACGCATACAAATTAGTTCGAATGAAACTGAGGCAGCTACAAGAGTGAAGAGCGTCCAATGAAGATAAATGATGAGAATGAAAATAAGAGAAGAGAAGAGAAGAGAAAAGGGGGGGGGGGGGGGGTGAAGAAGATTCTTGTCAGACACATTTCGGCAAGCCTCATGTTTTATTTGTCAGCTGGGGGGAAAGGGGGTGTTGAAAGATATCCCTGAATGCTGCTCAGAGGAAAGAGAAAGAGTCTCCTGAGGAATTCTCAAACTCTCAACCTGCTTCTCAAATATCAATCTACATAGCTCACCATAATCATCATTGCACGTGGTTCGATTGATGTTCTGGAAAATGATTATGACGATTATATGCCTATTGAATTGGAATAAAGAGAAAATACTGTCGGCGGTGGCATGAAGTGGTCATGGCTCATTGAGTATAATGAAGCGTGAAGGAATAAGAAATGAATGACAGAGGACGTTTGTGTGTCTGTGTATGAGTAAGAGAGAACGAGAGAGTTCAAAAAAGACACACAGGAGTGGGTAGGGAAAAGAACTAATAGAAAACCTAATAAAACTGACTGATTGATGAACAGCTGGTGTTGAGGTAACGATGTCGTTTCAATCAGAAAAAAAAAACCACATGAAAGTCTCACGCGGTTTGGTAATGGTTTCAATTCTGGAACAACTCGACAAAACGAAAAAGTTTTCTGCAGGAAGTGGGATTCGAACCCACGCACCCATACGAGTACCAGAACACCCAGTAGACCTCGAACTTGAGGCAAGCATTACGCTTGAGTCTGGCGCCTTAGACCGCTCGGCCATCCCTGCTACACCACTTACCACTGCTGCGGCTGGTGATATGTTGTGCAGCGGGAACGGAAGGCAACCAAAACGCCAGTGACGTGCGTTTACTCGTAATGAATATCATGTTTTGTTGAAAAGTTGTGAAGAAGAGCTTTGGGAAGGAAAAAGATGGAGAAACCGAATTAACTGTGAGAAACTCAACATTTCGTAGCTCAACGCTGTCAACTCTTACGTGTGGGAAAGTCGATCAGAACGAATGAAAGTGGACCCACGACTCCGTTAGTCAACGCAAAAGAAAAATACATTTGTTTCAAGTTCTTTTCAGCTAACAAGCCAAAAAATGTAGCCTCAATTGACTTATTTTCCGCCTTCTCGAAGCTTCTGTTTTTTTCTAAGGCACGAAAAGCTTGTCTCTTCGTGAGTGAGTAAACAAAGTGAAGCTGAAAAAACGACGACAAGAAAGGAGACAAGAAAAGCAGAAAACATATTCAGAATGAAAGGTAATCATCCATTATGACATGTTTTTGTCTTTATGTGACTGAACCAATGGCACCCTTAGAGTGGTTGGAACTTATGGGCAGGATATGAGAATGGCAGAAGTTCCTGCGTAGGCTGAATGGCAAAACGCATTATTTCGTACAGAGCAGGTGATTCGTTTGCTTTGCATGAATATACCAGAAGTGAAAATATTAGCCAACGTTCGCTACCGGTTTGATGAGAATTGTTATTGAGAATAGCATAGTTGAAAAGTGGAGGGTAGTGGGAAAAAAAAGCGGCTGCGTAATGAAACAAAGGGAAGACTTTAAGCTATTGTCATTTCAAGTGCATCGAAAAAAAGCAATTAGGCAAAAAGGGATCTGTCGAGAAGGCTATGACGAGCAATGAGACAAGCGCAACAGAAAAGTATGAATATCTTTCCTCAACATTTTTCTCCTTTTTTTTCTCCGAAAGATTGTTCTGTGACGAGCGTGGGGGACCACGCAGGAGAGGAGTACGGATAGGATAGCAGAGCAGAAGAAAAAATGGCGCGCATGTTGCATGCTTGACCCGCGTAGATTCGTTAGAGACTTCTCTATTCTCACAACTTGGCTGACGGCAAAATTGTGAGCGGTTATTTTTTCCGACTGATCTGGACAACAAGATATATGCCTTCCACCAAACAATGCATTTTTTTTTTGGATAAGGACAAACAAATGGCAGCTCCCACATTGGGCATTTATCTTGTGCCGGTGTGTCTCTCAGGATTTGGAAAGACATAGAAGTCAGAGATTAGAGAGATATGTAGAATGTTTCGGATTGTGATAGCATCAGGGGAAAAAAAGGTAAGGGAAAATGAAAACCTTGTAACCTGGTAGTAACAAGAGAAAAAGAAATCATCAGTTTGTCTAGTGAAAATCCAGTCTCCAAAGATTGATGAAATCATGATGAAAAAAATTATTACCTTTAAGAATATCTGAGTCACATTCTCAATATCACAATTACCGAGATGCAGCTTCTCCTGTCAGTTTTTCAGATCATAATGCAGCACCAGTCATTGTTTTTCAGCTCTCAATGTTTTTTTCTTGAAGTATACTGAATCTTTGAAGACGTTTTGGTCATTATCGTTATCTTTCCTTATTCTCTTCTTTTTCACGGAATTCCCATAATGTTTTCTCGAAAGTTCAAAAACAGAGTGATTAGCCTTCTCACTCCATTTTTTTTGGTTCACCTTTCTCTGAATACAAAAACTCGTGAAATGCTCACGTGCTCAACAAAACTTTTTCTTCTTTTTTCGGCATACGCTCTCTTCACGCTCTACAAGCCCTCTCTCATATTTTCTTCTCATTCTTCCATATTATTTTTCATGTAGTGCAAACAACTCATGTGTTTTTTTTCCGCCCCGGTCTGTCATATTCTCATTCACCGTGCCCAGGAAGTTTCACACTGCTTTTCGATCACGCCTCCAGTGTAAACTGATATTCTACGATATAATATAAACTTGAACGCATCCGATTTCAAAATATAGATGTACTTCTAAACAATTTCACTGGGCCTATCCACTCGGTTTACGGTTTCCGTTCAGTGCGTTTGTTTGGAGTTCGCAATCCTCCTCGTCATCATTTTCTATCATTTTCAAACGGAAAATTGGGTCACACTATTCAACTTCGCTATAATTTCTCATTCTCCAGATTTTCACTCCTCGTCGTTAGTTTTTCTCGGAATTCAAATTGGCTTGCACCCTTTTGCGTGCAGAATCCAGCCTCTTCACTTCTTCCAAACCCCCTTCTTAGTGTACATTTAATCCGAGTAATGGAGTGGAAGCACGTCTTCCCACAGCACTTTTTTAATGTATGCGAGCCGTCCTCAAGCGGAAATTGAGCCGAAAAAGAGCACCCTGCTCTTTTTTCTCATTCTTCTTCTCCTCTTTTCTTTTCTTTCCAACTTTTTTTTTAGTTTCCTGCAGCCTTCCCTCCAACATTTTTCATCTTGCCTTTTGCTCCTAATCGTACGACAGTTCTTGAATTTTTCAAATTTTCTGCCCGGTTTATGGCGCGCAGAAAGCTGCTGTAGTAAAATCGTTTTCCGTTTTTCGTATGACTCGCGTTATTTTAGATGGGCGTGCGTAGGCGAGAAACGCGCATGAGGTCTTCAAGAAGTGAAGTGACGTCTCGTGGGAATTATTAAAACCCTTTGATCTTTCTGGGAGTGCAATGTTGTTCGAATCTGAACTTTTTTGTTGAGAGGGTTAATCGAAGCTTCTGGGCTGACAACTCAGCAGATGCGCGACATGGGTCAAGTCAGCAATGATTCTCTCTATTGGGCCTTAGTTCAAGTTTTATAGCTGGTCATCAGTTTACACTTTACGGACAGTGCCGCAGATGTTCACAGTTCATATGTTCACTGCTCCTTTTCCTCCTTCTGATTCATTTCTCTTATTTGCCGAGATCTGAGTACCATTTTCATCTTAATTTCAGCTATTCATACTGAGAGATTTTCGATATGAGATTCTTAACGAGCTAGGTACATACTAGTGAAATCTGTCAGCATAAATACAAATGCCTGAAAGTACATCAAGAACGTGCTGTAAAACGTTTGCATTGGTTCAAGATTTTTTGGTTCGAGTCATGATAACTTGGATAATCCCATCGCAGTTTGAAACTCGGCCTAATAGTTTAACGAATTCCGCATTGAGGAGAACACGGGTTGTGGAACGTTTTGTCGCGAGATTCCCGTCGCTTCTAGCGGATATCACTTTCAACAAAGTCAAAATGACTTGAGGATAGGCGAGTCTTTCTGGAACGAGCCTTTCTGAGAACGAGTTGTAGAAGAAAGTAGCGATGTTTTTCTGTTCCTGTTCAGCAGTTTCTTTTTCAGATAAGTAGGCTCGTTTAATTTTACAAGGAACAAAAATGTCATGCATGTTCTCAGCTCTGCGTTCTCCTTTGCTTTTCACATTTCGCGTGGTGTGGCGGCTGTAGGAAAAAAATATCTAGAAGTAAATCAAATTCCGCCAATTATCAGCACAACATCTCCGACTGCAGCGCTCTCATTTTCAAGATTTTGAAGCTTCAACGCGTTTTTCTCTTGTATTTTTTGAAGACACGTTGACGAAAAGCGCATTTTTTTACTGATTGAGTTTTCACTGATAACCGGCGCTGAAGTGATCAAACCGTCTGCCTAGAGCCGAAATTGTGCGTTGTGTGTGTTTTGTCTGAGTCATCACAAAAAAGTGACGGTTTATTTTCAAAAATGAGAACATTATGAAACAAGGCATGGAATGCGACTAACACTTGTGCTTACAGTCATTGAATCGTTCCATAGTGAGACTGGGAACGATTTCTCAATCGCAGGCACCGAGAGTAATTTTTTCCATTATTTGTGTTTTTGACATGAAAAACAAAGCGTTTGTCATTCAGCCGTTTCCCATCTTGCGCTTTCGCTTTTTTTTTGTCAATATTCCAAAAGGCCCACACTAAAGGAAAGTGAGAGAAAGAGAAAAAAGAAGCACGGCGGTTTTCTTCCCAAAGACTATTTGCCATTCCTCGCTTCTCTCGTTTTTGCGCATTCCCTGCGGCCATCCCGCCGCGACGACGTTGTCAGGCCCCTTCAGAGTGGAGCCGAGGGAGGCCGAAAACACTGACGAAGGACGGCGGCGAAAAAGAGTGCTCCGGAGAGAAGGCGAAGCTTCAACTGCCGCTGTCTTCGGGTTTCTCTGCCCCGCGCGCGAGAATCTATACATGCACAGAAAAATGCTCTGTGAGAGTGTGCGGGGGCCCTCCCAATGCCAACTCTTCTGCGCACGCGCAGCAGCACACACACATATACGGAGACGGGAGGGATGAAGGAAAATATCGACTAATCGAAAATGCCTCCTTCTTCTTCTTTCTTCTTCTCCGACGTCGAAGAGTGTGTGAGAGACCCGCTCGCTGCTATTCTATTCTCTTCGCTTCCTCATCGGTTTTTTCTCTGTTTGGTTTCCATTCCTAGCCGAATAAGTACTACCTCCAGTTTAAATCTCATCCTTTCGCTACCTTTTGACATTTCTAGTGATGTCCACTGCCAGGCGGTCTTGTGTTAGAACATGTATTGCTAGCCAATTTTAGTTTGGACACAGAATTCTGTGTTGGTGCAAATATTTGTTTGTAAGTGAATACGCTAACAAGAAATGAGCGTCGCGTGCCGTGCTGGATACTGCTGACGCATATCTTGCAGCATGGCGCATTCGCAGCGGCCCTGTACTGGCTGTCGACTGAGTCACAGCGGTCATTTCCTCTTCTCGCCTCTCTCTCTCTCACTTTCTTTTTCTCTCCACCTCCTGTTTCCTGTGCGATATCGTTTGTCATGTTTTCCAACACTCACCACCACCACTGCCGGTTCAGATTCCCTTTTATTTCTGTTTTTTCACCGATTCAAACCTCCCATTCAATCGAATTTCAAACCGTTTCGCCGCGGCAACACACAAGATTGTTGCGAAATCTATTACCTTTTTTTTGTATTTTCATTTCACAATACCCAATGTTTCAGGTAGTGCTTACTGTGAACACCAACAATCAGCCATGGCCTGGGCGAACCAAGGAATGCAGGCGTTGATCCCTGTGATCAACCGCGTGCAGGACGCCTTCTCGCAGCTCGGAACCAACGTCAGCTTCGAGCTTCCGCAGATCGCTGTCGTCGGAGGACAATCGGCCGGAAAATCTTCGGTGCTCGAGAATTTCGTCGGAAAGTGAGTCATGCCTATTTCTTCTTGTTTGCTGTTATGAAATCGTAAGGAGAACACTCATTTGTTCGTTCTGTTTGTAGGGATTTCTTGCCACGTGGATCCGGAATCGTCACCCGACGTCCGCTCATCCTCCAACTCATCCAAGATCGAAATGAGTATGCGGAGTTTTTGCACAAGAAAGGACATCGCTTCGTCGATTTCGATGCCGTCCGCAAGGAGATCGAAGACGAAACCGACCGTGTCACCGGCCAGAACAAGGGAATCAGCCCGCATCCGATCAACTTGCGCGTGTTCTCTCCGAACGGTTAGACTGAGCTTATTCACTCGTGTGAATATTCAATTTCAGTGCTCAACCTCACTCTCATCGATTTGCCGGGACTGACTAAGGTGCCGGTGGGAGATCAGCCAGCCGACATCGAGACCCAAATCCGTGACATGATTCTTACGTTCATTGGTCGTGAGACGTGTCTCATTCTTGCTGTCACTCCAGCTAACAGTGACTTGGCTACATCGGACGCTTTGAAGCTGGCGAAAGAAGTGGACCCGCAGGGACTGCGCACCATTGGTGTTCTCACCAAACTCGATCTGATGGACGAAGGAACCGACGCTCGTGAGATTCTCGAGAATCGGCTCTTTCCACTGAGACGCGGCTATGTCGGTGTTGTTAATCGTGGACAGAAAGATATTGTTGGTCGCAAGGATATCCGAGCTGCGCTCGATGCCGAACGCAAGTTCTTCATTTCGCATCCGTCGTATCGTCACATGGCTGACCGTCTCGGAACAAGCTACCTGCAGCACACGCTTAACCAACAGCTCACCAATCATATTCGTGACACGCTGCCGACACTTCGTGATAGTCTTCAGAAGAAGATGTTTGCTATGGAGAAGGATGTTGCCGAGTACAAGAACTTCCAGCCGAACGACCCAGGTCGCAAGACCAAGGCTCTCCTCCAGTGAGTCAACGAATCGTGTATCAGTTTCAGAACAGTATATTTCAGAATGGTCACCCAGTTCAACGCTGACATCGAGAGATCCATCGAAGGATCGTCTGCCAAGCTGGTGTCGACCAACGAGCTCAGTGGAGGAGCCAGAATCAACCGCCTCTTCCACGAACGCTTCCCATTCGAAATCGTCAAAATGGAGATTGACGAGAAAGAAATGCGAAAGGAAATTCAGTTCGCTATCCGTAACATTCACGGTATTCGTGTCGGTCTGTTCACACCGGACATGGCCTTCGAGGCTATTGCCAAGAAGCAAATCGCTCGTCTGAAGGAGCCATCGCTGAAGTGCGTTGACTTGGTTGTCAACGAGCTCGCTAACGTCATCAGACAATGCGCTGACACCATGGCGAGATATCCACGTCTTCGTGACGAGCTGGAACGTCTTGTGGTATCGCACATGCGCGAACGCGAGCAAATCGCCAAACAACAGATCGGCCTGATTGTCGATTACGAGCTCGCTTACATGAACACGAACCACGAAGATTTTATCGGTTTCAGCAAGTACGGGTTCCCTCATAGAGTTTTTTCAATCATAAATTTCAATTTTCAGTGCCGAAGCTAAGGCCTCCCAAGGGCAATCGGCCAAGAAGAACTTGGGCAACCAAGTCATCAGAAAGGGATGGCTTTCCGTGAGCAATATCTCATTCGTCCGTGGCTCCAAAGATTGCTGGTTTGTGCTCATGTCCGACAGCTTGAGCTGGTACAAAGACGACGAGGTATAAATAAATTTGAGGAAAAGAAATAGCGTGTTAACTTTTAGGAGAAAGAGAAGAAGTACATGCTGCCGCTGGATGGCATCAGACTGCGTGACATTGAAAGTGGATTCATGTCCCGTCAACACAAGTTTGCTTTGTTCTACCCGGATGGAAAGTGAGTGACAGTAGTGATGTGTATGACTTCATATGAGAATTCGAAGCGTTCAACGTTGCAAGAGGGTTTTTTGTCGCGTTTCGCTTCACCCGTTTTTTCATTATTTTTCCAAAATCGCACGCTTTTTTCATACACTTAAGTATGTAGTTGCGACCAAAAACAAGGTAGTAAGAGCGTTTTCGCCCTTTGAATACACACATCTCACTGCATGTGAAAATAAAAAAACCAAACGAAACATTCATGATATGTTTTCAGGAAGTGAGTGTATAGTTTAATCTTTTACCGCTTCTTCTCCCAGCTCTATCTTTATGATATGATTTGTAAGACAAGACATACTAAATGTTGTATTTGTGAAGAGAACTTCATATTTCCCCCTCTCGATTCCACGAATCACACGTTTCGCCATTCCAATTCGTCATCAGACAAGATTCCTCTGTAGTCTTTTTGGTCCTCACAAAACTTTTCCCACTGTGGCAGTCTACTTTTATGTTTTCCAATCACATGTAGCATGCCCAATTGCTTCTCCCTAGATAACCAAATCAGCATGCTCGTTCCCACTGAGCTCTGTTTGTTGGAACCTTCCTTCACTCAATTTTTTTGGAACACTGACGCTTTTCAGGAACATTTACAAGGATTACAAGCAACTCGAGCTTGGATGCAACAACTTGGATGAGGTGGATGCCTGGAAGGCCTCATTCCTCCGCGCTGGAGTTTACCCGGAGAAGCAGAAGGCTCCGGAGGACGAGTCGCTTCCGGAATTGGAGGAAACTTCGATGGATCCACAACTTGAGCGTCAAGTCGAGACCATCCGCAATCTTGTTGATTCGTACATGAGAATCATAACTAAAACGATCAAGGACTTGGTGCCAAAGGCTGTAATGCACCTTGTCGTGAACCAGGTAAAACGTGTCACAGGTTTCATCTAGTAGCAATCGTGAACTTCAGGTGAGCGAGTTCATGAAAGATGAGCTGCTTGCTCAGTTGTACCAGTGTGGTGACACTGATGGTTTGATGGAGGAGTCACAACTCGAGGCTCAAAAGCGCGAGGAGATGCTCCGCATGTACCACGCTTGCAAAGAAGCGCTGAGAATCATTTCGGAGGTGAACATGAGCACACTCGGAGACACTCCGCCACCACTGCCAATGTCTGACTACCGCCCGCAAACGGGCCCGTCGCCGGTCCCACGCCCTGCTCCGGCTCCGCCAGGCGCTCGTCAAGCTCCAGTGCCGCCCCGTGCTGGACCAGGGGCTCCACCGCCAGGCATGCGCCCACCGCCAGGGGCTCCGGGAGGTGGAATGTACCCGCCATTGATTCCCACGTAAGTTTGAGCTAGTCAATTTTATTTCGAGAAGCACCAATCTTCTCTACTATCCTTTTTGGTCACTCTCTTCTCTCCTCCTCAATTGTCAACAATTTTATAAAGCTAACTCACCACTCTAGGCGCCCAGGACCAGGAGGCCCACCACCAAACATGGCTCCACCTAGATAATGTTGTTGTTAAAAGTCCATCCTCATTTTCCCCCAACTGACAAAGAGAAAGGTTTGTTGGACAAGGACGCGAGCCAGAGCCACAGAGAAGTGCTTGCATGTTGTAAATGTCATCGGTGTTCGTATGGTCCTGTATTTGAAGATTTTCGATTTTCTCCGAAACAAACTTCCTCTCTTTCCTGTGACCTTTCCAAGCTGACCTATCGGAAGCACAAGCTTTGTTAATAATTTTCAAATTTTCATAAAATCACGCATGACTTGATATAGTACAAACCATATTACGGTACTTCAATCATCTTCTCATTTTCAGCAGAGTTCCAACACCATCCAACGGAGCTCCCGAGATTCCCGCTCGTCCACAAGTTCCAAAACGACCATTCTAAACAATTGGCTCCCCAACCTACTTGATTATCATTATCTTCCCCCCCCCCCTACAAACTATTGTCATACCACATATTTTCTACAACCACTTCACACAATCCACCTTGAAAAATGTTAGAAGAGTGTAGTGCATGTACAATTTTCGAAATGATTCTGGCATTTCATTCTCCACCCAACAGCCCATTTCAATTTTCCTGAGCCTATTGCCGGAACTCACTGCTTCCTATTGTAGGCGTCAATTCGGACCGTGTTTCTCTCCTTCTCCTCCAACTGTGTTTTCTCTTTTGTCAGCGGTAAAACTGTTCTACAACACTTGAATTCTCTTTCTCTATTATTTATGTCTCCCCCTCCCGAACCATTCGTTTTCCAATACTTCGTATACAGTAATTTATTTCCCAAAGCAATACTTTGTAATTCGATTCTCTCGCCCACCCACCTACCCTGTAAGCTATGAAGTGTCTAGTGCATTTATAGGCTCAAACATCCCCGTCTCCAAATATGAGAAATTGAATTTTTATGTATTTTCTTCCATAGGACTTTGCGAAAGTGTGAATTTTGGCACATTCCCGTCAATTTTCATATGATCAAAAAGTGATTCGAGAACCTAATTTATTGTCGTCTGAAAACAAATGTATTGCGTAGAAAGTGTATTTATTATTTTGGAATAAAGTGATTAGAAGGAAAATAGTGGTTTTTTTCGAACATTCTACCGCGATTGCCAAAAAATTTTGGCTGTGAGAACGCGATGAAGCGCAAGCGTCACTTTTATTTTTATTTTCTCGAACTCATCGATTGATTGAGAACTGAGAAATCTCCTCTCTTCTTTTTCTCGCTCATCTTCTGCCCATACACCCAGTGCCATTTCTTCTCGAGAGCGGAAGGTGGTGTGTAAAGTGATGACGGCGCGGTTTCTTCAGGAGTCGCAGGAGTAGGCCGGCTCGGCAGTAGCAGCAGCAGCAGCAGAAGAAGCAGCAACAGTGGCAATGCCGGCGGCAGCGAATATTTTCGATACTCGGGCCGAGCACTTGCCGTTTGTTGTGTCATGAAAAAAAAAATCAGCAAATATCCTACTCCACTTTTTTGTCCGTTCTGTCAGACTTTCGCCGATTTCAAAAGTTCTGGTTAACAAATCTTTTAATTTTGCAATTGACCATGCGATCGGAGTTCAAGTACATACTTGATCATTTTGTGCTCCAATCTCTTCTGCTCTGTCTGTCAATCTGACAGAATTTGTTCTTCATGATTCTTGGTGTTCAAAACCCTCGCGTTATACTTTTGGCCATACATACATCACATCACATCTTCAAGTCAGAAAGTCCATTTTTAAGACCGATCGACACGTAGTGAGTTCTTCCACGAGATAATCGGCTTTTCCTGGTTGGAAACAGCTCATTGCGACGGGAAACTCTCTGCAGATTGAACGAGAGAAATCTGCGAGACGACGACACAACTAATAACGAAAAACTGAAGAAGGCGGAGTCTCCTCGGTCGAGGAGAAGAAGAAGAAGAAGAAGAAGAACGATAGAAGAAAAAAACAAAAACAAAGTATCACTTCAGTGATATCTCACTCAAGAGACCCCCTTTTTTTGAACTACTTTCCCTACTTATTCATTTCATTATATTGATTTCTCTCATGATTTACCCAACTCAAAGCGACTGACAACTAAATTACTGCAAGAAGAATGACTGCCAACGGCAATGCGAATCCAGCTTTCCGGCGTCAAGCCTCAACAGGTTCGTGGTTTCTTTTTCAGTCCTAGCATCATTTTCCTTTGATTAGCCATGTTATCTTCCGGGAATATGCACATCCGTCCGCCCTTTTCATGTTTCCGCTCATTTCCTACGCTACTTTACCAACTATTTTCCCCCCCCCCCCTTTCCCTTCTTCAACTCCTCTTCTTTTTCTCTCGGATTTCGACACAAAGAAGCACAAAAAGATATCAAATCTATTGAGAAGTCGAGAGAGAGAGAGAGAGAAAGAGAGGGCGGGCGAAGAGCGAGCGGACGAAATCGGGCCGCGCATAGTACACAAATAAGCACTCACTTTTCCATTCCTCCCCTCCTCATCCAACGCTCTGCGCAGTTTTTGCATCACACAGGGCATCCGGAGCGACATTTGACCTCCGTCTGCCGATGTATGCAACTTCGGCGCAATGCTGCAAAAGTTCTGATTCGCCGTACGGCTCGGTGAAGTTGCGCCACGTGAACTATGGGGAGGAAGGACGTCCTTTGAGCTCGTATAATCGTTTGTCGCGAAGATTCAATCGGGAGAGTGTCTCCAACTTTTCGGATCTATCCTCGGCTTATTATGAAAATTATCGTAAGTGCATCCGAAAGCGTGCGTAAGGCGACACGCCAAGGGGCATACGGATTTTCTCGGATTCCCCGACTATTACTTAGTCTCCCGTTGTAATCAATGCGCTTTTTGTTTGTTTGTTCAACACATCCACCCGTCTTGAGTTGCTTGTGCAAATTTCGGATATCAACGTCAGGGGGGCGTCTGAGCAGATTTGCAAAACTCAAATCGCCATTTTTTTTGTCTGTTAAATGTGCTTTCAAAACCAAAATGCTCTTTGCGTGATCACCGCTCCATCATTTTTTGAGTTCACCGGGCACAACTCAAGTAAGTTGTATCAATCAAAGAACAAAAGAAGATGAACAAAAAAAAAACTGGGAAAAAATATTTTTGCAGCTGGCGTCAACCCGGTTCTCACAGTTGCTCTCACCCCGGTTCCAAAAGTTGATTACAGTGTGACAAAGGTATAGAAAAAGAAAACACACTCTACTCGATTATGAAGCCGAAAGTTTTCAGGGTGGAGCCCGAACATGGATTGTTTTGCTGGTGTTTGTGTTCCTTTGTTCTAGTTTATACACCATTTTTTCGTCGAAAGATCTTGGAGAGTCTCATCATGGTAACTTTTACCGATTCAACGTTTTGGAGTGAAAAAATCTACCCATTAGCAGTTTCAAAGCTGATAACGAGTGTTTCAGATGTTCGCAGTCATGCGTCGCTTGATGACGACGACACTCAGCCCTACAACCATCCGGGATCTGTAACAGATGATGACGATGACGACGAGTAAGCGAATTTTGACTCGAAAAATGTCATGTTTTCTCGAGAAATCGGTTATTTCTTCTCAGTGATGATCAGCCTCCGCCGCCGCCGCAACGGACAAGCAGGAAGCAGGAGCAGCAGACGGCACAACAAAAAAACGCACCCCCGCCAGCTCAAGTGACGGATTGTGAGTCGAGTTTTGCACACACACACACACACACGCACATAGATAAAATAACCACCGACGGAACGTTTATAATGTTCGAATTTCGGCGTTTTAGCAGATGATGAAGATGATGAGGAGTCGAATGAGCATACGCTTGGAGGGCGCCTGTTTGCCGGGCTTCGCAAAAAGATAACGGATCGGTTGAGCGAGGTGAATAGTGTATTGAATTGCGAGGATTGGAGGTTGAACAGCCGAGTTTTTTGCAGAACAATGTGAAGGAAGAGGCGAAGATCAATAAGAATGAGAAGATCCTCAACCCACGCGAAATGAGAAAGTTGAAGAAACAACAGAAAGTCGTTCAGGAAAAGAAAGGAGAAGTGAAAGAAGATAGTGATGATGATGATGACGACGACGATGATGATGACGTGGAACCATCACCTCCTCAAGAAACTACTAGGAAACAAAAAGCCCACAGTCACAAAGAAGATAGGAAGGAGAGACACAAAAAGTATCAACCGGTCAATGAAGAGCTTGATCTAGATGACGATGATGACGATGATGATGATGATGATGATGATGATGACGATGACGATGATGAGGACGACGATCATGAAAGCGTCGATAAAAAAAAGGCTGATGAGAAAAAGTCGGGAAAAGAAGACGACGGTGATGATGATGATGATGAGGATGACGACGATGACGACAATGATGACGATAAAAATGAAAAAGATTTGAAGAACAAGAAGAAAAGTGTTCCGTCAAAAGAGAAAAAACCGGAAGTCGACGATGAACCTGACGAGGAGCCAAAAATGTCACACCGAGAAGCTCAACGTCTTCGTCGTCAACATCTTCGAGAGAGTCGCAAAGAGAATCGCCCACGTCACGGCGGGAAGAAGGAGTGCCTTCATCAAGACTGTCCAGATCATGAGAGCCTGAAGCCCAGAAAATCTTTGTTGGTGAAAAAGAAGAAGGTATGAGAGGGTCACCTCACTGTGACGTTATTCATTTATTTTCAGCTCGCCAAGTCAGTTATCGAAAAGATCATGGAGGATGATTTTGATGATGATGACGATGATGAAGACGACGACAGTGTTAACAAGAACGTGGATAGAAGTGATGATGATGATGATGATGAAGATGATGATAGCAATGATAGGGTTTCTGACAGGTAAAACTGCATTCAAAATCAAAATGAATTCGGCAGAGACAATAGACCAAACATTTCTAGAGAAAGCAGCAGTTCGTACAAACGACATGCCATCACGACAAAGGAGGAAATCGGATTCCGAGATATTCTCGATCGCGCTGACCACCTCGTTGAGAAGGTAGACAAACCTCCGAGAAAGTCGAGTAGAAAACTTGTCACTAAAGGCAAACAACGTTCTTCTTAGACGCTCTGTGTGGAATGTATGAATAGCGTTTTCCTTTTTTTTTCTCATTCTGTACTTTGGTAACAAACACATTGAATGCGGGTGTATGTGTCTTGACAAACTTGTATGTGTCTTGACAAAATTGCTCCTCTCTTTCTTTTTTCATTTGAAGGTGTTTTAGTCAAAACGAAGCAAGGTCTGTGGTGATACAGAAATGAGAGAAGGAGTTAAGCGGAGAAATGAAAAGGGTAGACATTTCTAGCAAAAAAAAAACACGTTCCCTTTCTACTCCACTGTTTAATTTCTTCTTTCCTCTTTTCCTGTTCGCACTTGTTTTATCGTCTAATAAATCGTTTTGTTTTCAACACGTCCTTCTTGTTCTCAAACTCACAAGTCAATAATTGGCCTAACTTCATGTAACTTTAAAATCGGTGAAAACTTTGCAAGTGAATACATATTTTTCAAGCACAATTACGACGAGGCGATGGAACTCTTTGATCACGTCATTGCCGTGTATCCATCATCCACTAGAGCGTACTTTGGCAAAGCCCGAGCCTATGACATTCGAGGAGAGATCGAAGCGAGCGAAAGGGATAGGGATAAAGCTATTGAGATTTACGAAAAGATTTTGCAAAACAATGCGGTGCCGGAAGCACTTTTCAGGTTTTTGTCGAGAAACCGAAAGATCAAAATCATATTTTTCATTTAGACAAGCTGCTCAAAGATTGATAGAAAAGACAAGATTCAGGGGACTTCTTCACAAAACTCTTAATGCACACCGTCTTTACATTGATAAGTTCCCCGAGGAACTCAATCTTCAAACTGATTTCGCAATAACTTTTGTTATGATGAAACGATACGAAGATGCGCGGACTGTTTTGAAGAATGTTTTGGCAAACGACCCAAATAATGTACTGGCTCTCGCGTATTATGGATACATCTTGAAGGTTTGAAGGGGTGAGCATAGTGAAGCATTCTGATGTGTTTTCAGGCGCATGACGATAAAGTGGAACAGGGTGTGGCATTGATGAGGAAAAGTCTGAAACTGGCTGACAACGAGATAACAGATCCCAAGTTCTATTACCAACTTGGGCACGGTTTGACCACACTGGGAAAAAAGCATGAAGCAGATGCTGTGTACCAAAAAGCCGCGCAAATGGGAGTTTTCATGACAGCACAGCAGAGAAGTCTTTACAATATCGAGGGACTAACCGGAAGAGCATGGTGGAACATGGAGCAGACGCCATATTCCAAGTTTTTGAAGACAGTCGAACGACAATGGGCAACAATCCGTCAGGAAGGCATGGAGATTCTGAGAGACTGCGGTGACTGCTGGTTAGATCACAACCAGCAGTTGGTCATTGACGGACAGTGGAAATATTTCCCGATCATGTCTGACCAGCACTTTATCAAGACGAGCTGCGAAAAAATGCCACAAACTTGCCTAATCCTCAAAGAGTTCTCGACTTCTAGCAATGCTAGCAAATCTGAGGTATTGAATTAAAACTAAATAAAAAACGTTCAGGATTACCGATCTTTCCAGATGTACTTGTCAGTGCTGTCGTCCGGTGCTTCGATTCTCCCACACTGTGGTCCGACGAACTACCACCTGCAAGCCCACCTCGGTCTTGTGTCCCCATCCGAAGCCAGGATACGTGTCGGCAATGAGACGAAAGGGTGGCGATCCGGAAAGTTCATAATTTTCGACGAAAGTTTTGAACATGAGGTAACAAAAGGTACAACTTTCGGATGACAGTTCATGATTGCAGCTCCAATTCGATGGCGCATCATCCTCGTCTTTCCGACTTGTTCTCGTCCTTCAACTTTGGCACCCCGAAGTCCAACCTCATCAACGCGTCTTGTCATTCCTCTCGTAACCAGATTGACGATCATCTCTATAGTTTCTTCCCCTTTGCGAATTTCGTTGTGAAAAAATGAAGTGTTTTTTTTTTTGGTTATTGGCGGTGTAGACTCTTTCATTTTCACAATGCGTTTGTGAACGGGAAACAACAGAGAACAAATCTACAAAATTTCGTAGTCGATAAAGTTACAAAACAAAACGCATCCAGTCCGCACGATTATTTTTTGAAAAAGAGAACGATTAAAGAGCTATTGATTCCGTCTACATGCCTAAAGTTGAGTATTTATCGATCGACTTCTCCGAACACGATGTCCATGGTTCCGATAACAGCGACAATGTCGGCGATGAGCGACATGTAGCAGACGTCGTGAATGGCAGCCAAGTGAGCAAATCCTGGAGCACGAATGAAGCATCTGAAACAATAAACTGAAAATTTGCCGAGAGAATCCGTCCTCATACCTGTACGGCTTTCCTGTTCCATCAGCGACAAGGTACACTCCGAACTCTCCCTTTGGTGCCTCAATCGGCACGTAGGTAGCTCCTGGCGGCACTTGGAATCCTTCGGTGAAGAATTTGAAGTGGTGGATGAGCGACTCCATGTTCTCCTTCATCTCAGCTCTCTTTGGCGGCACAACCTTATGGTCGTCAACTTTGACCTCTCCGGCCGGCATCTTGTTCAGGCACTGGTGAATGATGTTCAGCGACTGTCTCATCTCTTCGACACGGCACAAGTAGCGGTCATAGCAGTCTCCTTTGGTTCCGATTGGAACGTCGAACTCGACCTGATCGTAGGCGTCGTACGGTTGAGTCTTTCTCACGTCCTGCTTGATTCCCGATCCGCGGACCATGACTCCAGAGAAACCCCAGTTAAGAGCATCGGAAGCCGAGACGAGTCCGATATCGATGGTTCTGGCCTTCCAGATACGGTTCTCAGTGAGCATGTCTTCGAGCTCATCGATACGCTCGGGGAACTTGATGGCCCAATCGTAGATGTCGTCCATCAGACCGATCGGCATATCCCAGGCGACTCCTCCGGGACGAACGTAGTTTGCGTGCATTCGGGCTCCCGACACACGCTCGGAGAACTCGAAAAGTTTTTCACGTTCTGGAAGTGCCAATTTCAGTGACCGTTTATAAAGTTTCATTGCCTACCCTCGAACATCCAGAAGAATGGAGTCATAGCTCCAACGTCAAGAGCATGTGTAGTGATACCCATGATGTGGTTTTGAATACGGGTGAGCTCTCCCATAAGAGTTCTGATGTACTTTGCTCTCGGCGGAATGTCGATACCCAAAAGTTTCTCGACTGCTAGCGACCAGGCTTGCTCGTTGCACATCATGGACACGTAATCGAGACGATCGAAATATGGAAGTGCCTTAAAATCAAACCTATTTCATTTTCAAAGTCGATTTGTCTACCTGAGTATAAGTTTTATGCTCAATCAGCTTTTCGGTAGCACGGTGAAGCAGGCCGATGTGCGGGATAGCCTTGATGATCACTTCTCCTTCGAGTTTCAGCACAAGACGCAACACTCCGTGAGCAGCTGGATGCTGAGGTCCGAAGTTAAGAATCATGTTCTCCAGATTCTTCTCTCTGAAATTTTCACTCTGCAATAGAACTAAAACACAATGTCGAATTATACCTGTGCTTTCCGGAGTAGCTATCACTCATCACTGGATCGGAATAAGCCAACTTCTCAAGTTTGTCGAGTCCGATTTTCTCATCGAAGTCCGAAACGCGCTCCGACATCCACAACTTTCCGAGAGTACCTCCAGTCTATAATGAAAAAATCAATAAAAGCTGAATATTCTATGTTTTCTTCTCACCTTGAACTGACGCTCAAACTTAGCATCCGGGTACCAAATGGTGTGGGAGTTGCGCTTCTGAGAAGCCGGCGTCGACGACGTCGCCACGGCCGACGGCACACCAGTTCGCAAACAAGTGCTGGCTATCTTTCTACCCAACATTGTTTCTGAAAATTACATGCCTAATACGAATCAACGGCAAAATAAGGGGGATGTGAAGGAAAATAAAGTACAGAACGCATTTTTATCATCCAAATCGTCGGTCTGAACAAGAATTAGAAGACAGACAAATTTATTCCTACCGCTACCGTTTTGTTGCGTAATCAGCACGAAATTATTGAAAACAATTGAGTGCTGTCTCAGGATAAATTAAGACTACTATTGACTGAGATTTACTCCGAGAAAACGTGAAATATCATTAGTGTTGTGGCGAAAATAGGTACCGAACGAGATGGAGGGGAGGGCTCTCAATTTAGCCACCGGGTGGAGTGTCGTTGTTTCCTCTTCTCTCTCCGTGCACTCCAAGTTTTACTATTGACTCTAGTCATCTCTATTCTGGCCCTCACATGCCATATTGGAATTATCATTTCGACAATCGAGTTTTCGATATATTTATTGCAAAACCACTGTTTCATATTCCACGTGGAAACGGCGTTTTTAATGCGGCAGATATTCCAATCGGAGTGTCTTGCTTAGCCTATTCTGGCATAAATTCTTGACAATAGGGATGTTTACTTCTTGAATTTGAACCTTTTTTTTAGCCGCGAACATATAAATTTTTCTTTTTTTTCCTAAATGTCATCTTTTCCGCCTGATTTTCATTGATTACTCTGTGTTTTCCAGAATGGCAGGAAAGAATCGAAAAGCGAAACAGGCAAAGAAGGGCAATCAAGAGTCAACCAAACCAAAAGCCACATCCGTTGCGGAATCGAAACCCGAGTCAGCGCTCGATTCCAAGGATCGTCAGGAAAATAACAACGTAGCTAATGATATGAACTTCTCGAACCTCTAAAATTTATTCACAGGATGCTTGCCCTGCAGAAGACGATTATGAAGATGAGATTGAAGAAAATGAGTGGTGTGATCACATGGATGACAGTGATGTACCTGCTATCCAGCGGCTGATGCGCACAGCTTTCCCATGCAAAACTTGTCAGCAAAAAGCCCACTTTTCGTGCATCCACAGCGATTGTATCGATAACCCCGAGTCCAGTTGTTGCGAGAACATCAAGCACATTTTCCCTCACATTATGGTACTAGCTCGACAATCCAGTTCATCTGATCGATAATTTTTTCAGATGAACGACCACCCGGCGATTCTTCACCACAAGTACGGAGTAGTGCTCTGTACCCAGTGCAATGTCCAATCTTCTTTCCGACATTTCTTGAGCAATTACGGCATTTCGGTGTGTGAGCTTTTTGTCATAGAAACTAACAGCTTGATTCGCAGACTGATGTGAAGCCAAATGAGCCGGTGGCCTCGAGAGGATCGGGGTTGCAAGGAACATCCGGTTTTCCGAACTTTGGAACCACTTGCTATATGAACGCCATATTCCAATTTCTCGGACACTGCCCACCTTTTGCAGATTTTTTCTGCAGCTTTGTGAGTGTCTTGTAAAACACTCATGAAAACAAGAAAAACTGTTTCAGGAGCCACCAATGGGATGGGGAAAATTTCCGGACAGAGTGGGAAGTATCACGTGCCAGTTAGCAATTGACCTACGTCTGATGTGGCACGAGTTCAGGCTCCCTTATATCAATCCATTGAGACTGGTTCAAGTGAGCTGGTTTTATCTTGCAAATCAGGAAATGTTTGTATTCAGTTGATACGACTCGAAATGCCTGGTTTCGAAACTTTCCAACAACAGGATGCATCCGAGCTTCTGCGCGCGCTTCTTGAGATTATTGATCGCGAGCTGAAGAAAATGGTAATTGATCATCAATTGGTTCTGCCGTACGAAAACAACCAAACATTTCCAACTATTCCTACCATCATCACTCAGCTTTTCCAAGGAACACTTCAAAACAAGATCGAATGTCACTCATGTGGATTCCAATCGAGAACCTACGAAAACTTCTCAGATCTTTGTCTTCCGATTGTTTCGGAACAGGAAGAACTCGATTTTCTCAACTTTGGTATAGACTCGGGAGACAGTCCAAAACCGGATCCGGAAATACCCGACGAAGAGAATGGAACTTCCATTGATCCAGGATTTCTTGTACACCGAGCCGTTAAAAAGAAAACTAGCCTGGCGGCATGTTTGGATAACTTTTTCCAAAGTACGACTCTCCAAGGTGACAACCAGTACTCGTGTGCTAAGTGTCGAGCTCTCGTCGATGCCACGAAATCTTCTAAAGCAACCAATCTACCGGAAGTTCTTTTGATCCAACTGAAACGCTTCCGGCATACTGTTCACGGCACGCGCAAAGTGGTGAAAACCGTCGAGTTCCCTGTAAGATCGATGAATTTCGGGCGGTATACTACGAGTGGAAAAGATGAGTATTACGATCTGATTGGTTTCGTTGTTCATGAAGGGCACAGCTTGGACTACGGTCATTATATCACATACAGCAAGCATCCTCAAGACGCATCTTGGTAACTTTTGAACTATCACAAACAGCGTCTCACGTCAAATTCAGGTACAAGTTCGATGACCTTGTTACTACTCGGTGCAGCGAAACTCGAGTGGCAAGAAAGCATCCGTACATTCTCATGTATCGGAAACGAGCTAAAGACACAAGGACAGAAAGAGTGGAAATACCGCAATTCCCGAAGGTCCCATACAATGTGATTATTTGAATGGTGGAAGAACTGTTCTCAATAGTCGTTTTTTCTTCAGAGTGTGCGTTCATCCCACAAAATGGAACGACGCGGTGACGCATGGGAGCTGATTCAAAGTGTTTTAGAAAACGAGGAAATTGAAAACCAATCAGACGTTGAAGATAAGGAAGAATGGCTCGAAAAGCAGAAGAAGAGGATAATGGAAAATCCCGGCGAGATACCAGCCGGTGGAACTGAGGAAGCGTATCAAGTATTCGAGAGCATGCTGAATGACCTGATGGAATCGACGGAAGAGTCGAACAAAAAATCGCGTAAGAATGCCAAGGCGATGTCTATGGATGACACAATTGCTGCGAAGAATAATATGATTCAATCAATGGAGTGTTGGTTGAAGGCGACGGCGAAAAAAGCATTCATCGAACGAGAGCTGGTGAGGCGACTGTTTTACGTGTCCCTTGATTTGTTTTCTTACAGAATTCGCAAGGAAGGGTGGGCAACAATTAACAGTTTGTTAAAGTTCCGATGGCAAATTATTTTCAACAAGAACGTTGACAACTAGTTATCTTAACTTTGGTTCCAAAAGTTGGCCCTAATTATCAAAATAATATGTGTTTTCTCAGTTTTCTGATACCTACTAACTCAATGTTGATCTTTTTTTCTGTTTTTCCTATGTATTTTCTTCCACCAAGCATTCCACGCGGTTCTTGAGAACTGCGCCCTCTGTATTCCACTTTTGTTATAGAAAGGAGAAACAAGATTGAAGAAATAATAAATTCATGTTACAAATAAAAATATCAATCAATTCAAACTGTGTCAATATGACAGAAGGTGTGAGAGTTCTAATATAGAACAGATACGGGCATAGGGAAAAGAACGAAATGACAAAATTTCGACCATATATCACAGAGACATTTTTTGTGCGAATCAGAGTGACCAGAAACGGACTAGAAAGGGCAAACATGATTTGTAAGGGAGGTGCGAAGAAGAAGACAGTTTACGTTGAACATTGTGGAGGTTCTTAGGAAAGTTTGTGACTCGTAAATCGAGAAGGTATTTTCGAGATTTGAGACAAAGACAGAAGAAGTGTGATGGAAGGTTGGTTACACAATTAATCGAAAACTGTGGTAAGAATGTACATGGTTTCAGAGTTTAATCACAAACAGCTTTCTTGACCGGAAGAGGGGTGCTCAATGAGACTAATCTAGCCAAAACTCATTGAGAATTGATTATGTGTCAGAGATAGCAACCGTTATCATTTCCTCCTTCATTTTGAGACTTTTATGCTTCAAGTGCTTCGCTGCTTTTGCAATTCCCGGAAGCATTGCGTCGAGCAAATGGTCGCTTGTCACTTTGATCGGAAGTGTTCTGAAACCGATTTTGTATTTGAGCCCCTAATGATAGTCCAACTTTTCGAGCAAGCGCTTAAAGCTCAAATGCTCCAAATATCCCTCAGTGGACTTCAAACTGTCTTGGGAGCAATAAAACAAAACTGCGACTGCAAGGGCGTTGAAAGCTCCTGGTTGAACGCGATACTTGAACTCATCCAGTTTGACAAGTCTGAAGATCGGTAATCAAATCTGTATTTTAATGACCAAACAACATACTTCATAAAATCTCTGCGAATGCGATCAGGTAGCTGATTCAGTGACATACTTTCTTTATGTTGCATCCACCGCACTACGAGATATGAGTAAACTCCATCTGGAATAACCGTATGACTGATTGTTTTCATTTGCGGTCCTACTTTTCACAATGTATCTTCGAGTGTCCATCGGCATGAATCGGAAAGAAGACAGCAACTTGAGCTGTCTGATAACTTTATCAATATTGTCATCTTCGAACAATTCGAGAATAGGCTTGGTCTCTAGCTCGGCTTTCAGCCAGCAGCTTGTAATTTCTTCTAGCTCTTCCATCCTCTCCACTTCTTGCTCAGTCAGCTCACGAGTCTCATTTTCAGACACAGTGTGCTCCCAAAATGTCTCCTCGTGAACACTTTTGGGTGGCTGAGCTAATGGCGACATTTCAGCCGATGAGTGTGCAGTGAACAGTGAGTCGCGGCGTTCTCGTTGAGTCTGTTCCTCTTCGGCGGAAATAGTATGACTTATAGGATCAATCAAGTTTGGAGCTGATGACTGCTGACTGAGCCATTCAATGGAAGAATTGGACTCCCCAGGAATTAATCCATTTATCTTAGTAGGTTGAAGTTGGCACAAAAGAACCATTATTGGCAAAGTACCTGCATATCCTCGGTTGTTTCGAGCCGAGCTTCATCTTTCTCCGCATTGCTGCTATTAGAACTTCCACCGTTCAACAGGTCATTGGTCACTTCATCGACGATCGTTGATCCAGGAGGATAGCGACCACAGACACATGTGCAGGTGCAGGAAGTCCTCGACATGTTTTGAATCAGTTTCATAAGCATCTGGAACATCGTGTCGTTTGATGAAGATACCTGGAAAACATATTGCACTCACGTCCTTGGGTACGGTTACCATGTCTGAAGCAGTCTGTTCAAGCTGTACCAGAAGGTTTCCGTTCACGGGCATTTCCTTTGGAATCACTGGAATGTTTATAGGCGCTCCTGGTGGTGGCTGGGTTGGAAGAACAGCTGGTTGCGGTGGTGGTGGTGGTTGAATCAAGAGAGGAGGTGGTGGAGCGATTGGCAGAGCTGGAGTGGCAGCAATAATGGCTGGTGCGAGCAGTGGGTCTAATGGTGGGACAGGCATGACCGGAGTCATTTGAGAAACGACCTGCGATGCAACAACAGCGGCAGCGATCTGAAAACGTACAGTTTCGCTGAAATAGGAGAAGAGTTTTCGAAAAACCTGGTGGTTCACTACCGCCTGAGCTTGAACGGCAAGATTAATCAAGTCCCCATCGACGACTTCCGGGCCACAAATGCCCAAGTTTGGCGGCTCAGCTTGAGATATGATCGCTGAATTTGAAAGGTTAGTTTGTTTAAGAATGAGGAGGAAGCGGAAGAAAGAAACTAAGAAAACCGAATAATCACCTGCGACATCTTTAATAGCGCTCAAAGAAGCTGGAAGAAAAGCGCTGGATGGAATCGGTTTCGATTCGATAGTCGAAGGAATGTTAGAAGAGGAAGCGCCAGTATCAGCGATAGTAGTAGTACCTAGAAAAGCAACAGAATAAAGTCAGCGACAGAACGGAAAATCGCATTGAGAGGGAGGAAAACGCACCACAATAGTCATTTTCCATTGAGTTCGGGCAAGTTGAAGCACAAGAGTTCTGCGGCAGTTGTTGCGAGTAATCACTGTAAAATGATGAATTTCAACCATTTCAAATAGTGGAAGCCAGAACTAGACTCACTATTCTTGATTCGAATACCCATAATCTGTTGGTCCATCTTGATAGTAGTCAGCCATTTTGTCATTCACATTGTATGAATGGTGGGCCACGTGTGGTGACATTTCATCAGTGTTATGCTGTTGATGTTGATGGGTATCCTGGTGGTGGCGATGTTGTTCGTGGTTGTGTGATTGCGTTTGTGAGTGCAGCTGCTGCTGCTGTTGCAGCACTTGGCGCTGTAGTCCCGCTTGACGTTGTAATTCCTCGGTTGTCAAAAACTCTCGTACAGTTATATTGCCGCTCGGATGGGTCTCATCGAAACTGTTATCGCTCTCATCCTCCATCTGGGCGTCAATAGCCATACTACTGATCGCGTCACGCATTCGCCTCTCGCGATTCTCCTCAACTCGTTGCTTCTTTTCCAAACGAGCTTCTTCCGACATGATCCATTCTTTCTTCATTCCCACCTGAAACGAAGCCACTCAAAAACTGTGACGTTCGGGACACGGGGGGTCCTTACGTTGAAACACTTTGTAAGACGACACCTCTGGCAGAAGCGTCGAGACACCATGTTTATCTCGCACTGATCATTGAACGGGCAGCGAATCTCTTTCTCTTTATTGGCATTCCGCCGGAAAAACGCTTTGCACGACTCGCAGGTGATCACATTGAAATTGTAACTGAACGCCTTGTCTCCGCACACTCGACAAATCTGAAATGATTTCTCTGAAGACGTGAGCAGCTTCAGAGCATTGTTCATTACCTTGTTTGCGGTTCTCTTGCTATCTTTTTCATTCCCACCGCCACTCGACGTCGTATTGGCTCTTTTCCGGGTTGTCTTCTTTTCGACTTCTCGGTTTCTATCTGAAAGTTTGAAAATCATTTGAGCCGGTTGGAATGTTTCTCACCATCATTTTCTGGCGGGTAGATAGGCATATCAGAAGTATCGTTTTCACTGTTGGTGTTACCATAGTCATTTTCTGAAAACAGCCGAGTACAAATAGTGTCAGCACGGCTATCACAACAAACCTTGCCATTGCTGATGTATACTGTGCGGCGGCATTTCCAACGCAGTACTACACGAGTTCATGTAGGCGGCTCTTCTTGTATTATACATGTTTGTTGCCACGCTGCTATTCTGAAAAGATCAAAACCGGTCTACATCTTCATAAAACAAATGTCTATTCATCTATATAGATTTACAATATTCACAACAACATACCGCGCGCCGTTTCACAAAACTATATCTTGTTCGCACCATTCTATCATTTGAGAGATTGTAAAAATAGAAAGAATCAGCGACAAAGTTTAATCGGAAAGACAGGAGAGTGGAAACTACTGGCAATGATGATACGTTTCTATCTTCTTGACAGAGAACAAAAAAATTCGCCTCCTTGATTGTTACACTATTTTCCGAGTGTACACCCGACAGGCAACCTTTAAAAATGAAAACGCCGCTAGATTCTGCCGCTGCGCTCTTGTTGACTGTCCGTGTACGCGATAATATGGTTGGTCGGAGGGGGAAGAGGACGGTTGAGAGAAAAATAGTGTTTCATGATTTTCAAAGATGCGCCTTTGTTGCTAGTGAAATCGGAACATTAGAACTACTTCCGCTCGAAAAACCATTGTGTCTTTGTAATTGCTTTTCCACAATTCCATGATCAATTTCGAAAGATCGCTGAGCGGTTTGTATGTGATACAAAACACATATTTGAACAACCATTGGGCTGAGGGAAAAGAGGAATGAGTGCGAGAATAGTAGTAATGGGCAAACATAGCATGATCAGCGGAGATTTTCGAAAACTCTCTGATGTCGTTGAGCTCATCCATGATTTTCAAAAGAAAACTGCTTCGAAAACACAGACAACTTACATACAGATGGCATTCGACGTTTGGATCGTAGTACTCGTTGTAGTAGGGCTCCAGTTTCGTAAGCGGAAGGTAACTGCTCACAAATGAAACAAGTGTCTTTGAGAGGCTGATTTCCCAAGCGTTTCGAACGAAGTAGCCTAAAAATATGTTGATTACATACGCTGTTTTTGAACTTTCTATGCGCTAATGATAGAGACACTAATGATATGGTGTTCGAAACAGGACGGAAGCATGGAGGGAAGGGGGTAGAAAAGAAGTCGCCCCCCGCCTCAAAAATACAAGTCATGAGCACACAATGGGTGCAGGGAAGCCGACACCGAAGAGGAAGCAGCGAGAGGAGAAAGGGAGTGAAGAGGAGAAATGGAGGGGACAGAGAAAAAGAGTGGTGACACAAAATAGTCGGAGAGAGAAAGACCCGTCAGCCAGGAATCGCTCGAGAGGCCTGCTCTGAGTGCGGAGGTTTAGGCCACTGGGACCTCCGCAAACCCAATGATGTTTTCGACGTGGAACAACAACAACACACACTCAGACTCCCCCTCTCTCTCTCCCTCCCAACTCTCTCTCTGTCTCTTTTCCGAATCATGAGGGAGAGAGAAAGGAAGAAAAAGGGGTGGATGTTCGGTGCATTGATTGACCTGAGTGCGAGATTTGCATCTATTATCCCGCGCGGAGATCTTTGTTTGGATGTGTTGAGGGGGCACCTTTAAAGGTACCTTCCTTTCGTTTCTTCTAAGAAGATAGAGGCCACAAGTTCAAGAGCGCGAACAACAGACTAGAGAGTATTTCTAAGAAAAGAGCCCAGACTTCTCGCAATGAGCTTATCTATGTGAGACTGAGAAGGCGTCTTTTTGGAAGTGATCTGTGAAAGGGTTGAATACAAATAGAAAATCGCATTGAATATCGGAAGAAGGCACAAGTTCAGTGAGTGTACCCACTGCAAACAAAGTATAAGAAAAAGTGACCACAAAACTCTGTTCTTCGGCTTTACCCTAGACAACCGAATTTAGTTTCATATCCAGGCATATTGTGAGTCAGAAAGACATGCGATTCTCTAGTATCATCTTTCTATTCGCGTCTGACAAATGATTTTTCTTATATCTTATCTTAATGTCTTCTTCTCTTCCCTCCTCCCCATCATCTTTAAAGAATACCGAGGTCAAAAGTACAGTTGCAACGGCGAAGACATGCCACTTTCTTTCTATGAAGTTCTTCTTCTCTTGGTCTATCGAAAACTAAATATATTGTTGGGGACGCCCCGCTACAGCCGTGAAGAAAATGGATAGTCTTGTGAAGAGAGGAGATACCGCCACACGATAATAAGCGAAATTGATTGGGAGGGACCGAATCACGATGCTGGTGTGTGGAACAGTTGTTTTTATGCGAATAGTAAAATTTTGAACTTGCATATGAACCGCGCGGCAAATAAGGAAAACATTGGCAGTGAAATCGGAAACTTATGATGTTTTGGGGGGTTTCCGATGTGAATACAATAGAACTGAGTGCGTTGAGAACTTTTAGAAGTGGCAAGGAACCAATGATCATCCCGGAACAGTTTCAGAGACCTGTTGATCACGTGAAGTCATAGGGATGAGAGAGAGAAAGAGACAGAGAGAGTGAGAGAGAGTAAGAAAAATTGGTGGGAGGAAGAGACGAGTAGGAGTGTAGGACGTCGAACCAAAACAACAAGAATGTTCTGGATGCAAAACACTAAGGGATAGGGAATCGAATGACATGGTGGTTGAGGAGAGAGAGGGGGAGTCTTTCGTTTTTTCTCCGACTCGAAAATTGATAAATCAGAATGCACTGCGATCATGTGTACGACGTGCGTTACGGATGCAAGACTGAATGACGTCATTTGAACAACCATCGACTACTCGTATATTCCTACCGTTGCCTCTGTCTTTGTTAATCAATGATGAAGAGATAAGATATAAAGATTTCCTATCTTTGAAAAATAACAGGAAAGACATAGGGAGTCTTGTTTTCTTGTCTGTGTCAATGACACAACTACTGAGAAATGAGAGGGCAACAACATATGATGCACTTAGGACGACTGGTCGTCTAGATCGTTGGCAATAAATCTGACAGCTGACGTGAATAGTGAGTGCAATCGATAGAAGGAACCGTACTCCGTTGAGACAATAACAATTTTCGGATTGTCAGCTCAGAATGACTTTCGCCATGTTTTCCATAATCATATGAATCAAAAGTCTGAAGCTCAGAGACAGAAATCGCACTACATAGTCATTGCAAGGAGATCTATGGTCAAACTGTGTAAGATTTGTCAAGGACACTTCTTTTTCTCCTGAACCAAAACTTCCCTCTCCCTGATTCCTCTGGGAAATTCGAAAAAATGTTGCTACTGCTGACGGATTATGGCCGTAAGAAGATTATGGACAGCACCAAGAGATTTCATTTCAGAACTGTGAGCGTTCTGATAGGTGAAAAGTCATTCGAGTTGAATGGGGAGTGGTATACACTTGGAAACCTGAAGGTGCCCTTGACAACTTTCCGGGTGGACATTGGAAATGATATGAGTTTTTGAATGTTTAGCAAGTTCATAGTCAGAAATAGTCAGAAGGTTTGTGTTGAATAGAAAAGCATTAGTAGTTTTCCACTTCTGAACTTGAAACTTGGGTCCCTGTGTTGATTGCTTACCAGACCAATCCTCTTATCATCTCCTTTTAATGATCAAACAGCAGCTTGCACCACATAACTTTCGAACGAGGAAGATACAAGAAAAACAAGTGGTGGAAAAAGACGAGTGGCGTATTTTTCCTCCAACAACAGAAGATTAGGCGAAACGACGGGATAAGTATCAGAAGGGGGGGGGGGGCAGTTACTGCTGTGATATAAGGTTTCCCCATGAAAAGCTGTGAAATTTCTCGAAGTGATTTGAAATTATAAGGATTTGCCACGAGATTCTGAAACTGATACTTACAGCCAAGAAATAATAGATTTCCTGTTGGAACAGTAGTATGGCAGAGCCGCTGATATGTGGGATGCTCTCTGAGAGAACTTTCTGGTTCCAGTTCTCAGAACATCAGCAATGACGTTCGTACTAAGTACGAATTGAGTGTCAAAGCATTAATGCCTAAGATATTATTGGAATTAGAATTTAGTCGCTCTTTTGATGATGAAGCTTTTCTGATTCTGCAGCTTATCGTGACAATATGACTAGTTCATAAAGTTGTGCTTTGAGGTTAAGTGCATTTAATCCACGAACGAAGAGAATCCGCTTGAAGGAAAACATTATGGAATTGGAATCATAGAGAAAAGAGCCGCCAGACAGGGACGGAAGACTGGCGGGGGGCCGTCTGGTTGCCATGTTGAGCCAACTGAGCCGTCCAAAGTCCGCCGCATTCTTAAATGCCTCCTCAACCAAAATCGTACAATTTTGTTCTGTGATGCCTCCTTGGCTTTCCCTATCTCTTTTCTCTTCTTTCTCTCCCCCCAGTTTATCGCTCTCACAGACACTGAAATGCAAACGAAGCCCCGCCTCTCCTTCTACCTTCTCATCTTTAAAGATTATCAACAACAACGAGAGATGTGATGTTGTAATCTTTTGTTCAACTGGGGACGTCGGAAGCCGTAATACAAAAAGATCATCGCCGCCCTCAATCGGTCTGAAGAGTGCGAATTGAAAGAGAATTCGAGAAACCGAAGAATAAACGAGAGGAGAGGACAGCGAGGGTCGCCTTACGTTTCGTTCGATAACACATGCGTTGGCAACGTTAATGCGATTCTTCACTTTGCAGAGTATGCAGCGTACACAATCTTTGAAAGTCGGCCAGTCAACTACTCTGCCCCGATAGAGAGGGAAACCCCTCGATCACATTCGAAGCATTACGTGTGATGTGTTATCAGTGAAAACTCTGTTATGTATTAGAATGTACAAACTTCAGTACATAAAGTAGTCACGAGTGTTGATTAAACATACCTTTATGCACTTCGGACGTCTCAGGTTCGTGAATATGGGGACGAAAAACAGAAAGATTCCAAGAGAATATATCACAGCTTAGAATAGGAAAAAGTGACAAGGCGCGAAAAAAGATGCAATACATAGAATGGAATGAAAACAAAACAGACAAGAAGAAGAGAAACGTTTTTTTTCTCCTTTCAAAACGATATTCGATGACAAACAACAGTGATAGGAATTTTGAAACAGCAAATCCAGAGTCTAAAGTTCATATTGAAACTTTCACCGTGTGGAGCACATTCTATAAATGATAGAATACACACTGACTATACCCTCAGGCTGCACTTTGCGCGCGCACACCCAGACCGATCTATGTAAATGTCTCAGCTACGTCATCAGATCGTGATCTTTTCTCATTCTCAGAACTAACACCATATGATAATCTATCTCAAGGACTTAGCCTTCTTTATACCGCATACCGATGATATTCAGGTCATTCGAAGCCTTTCCAGCAAAGATCACTTCTGTTGGGGACTATACACGTCTACGCGCACTCTGTCGATTGGCTTATTGTTGACGCGGTATTCTGTATCAACGCTTCCTTTTGCATTTTCTATAAATAACATAGAGGATCAAAGACCACAATGTGTTAGTCGGACCAAAACAACGGAACTTCTTGCAGCCGAGTAATTTTGTTTATTCACACGAATATACAGATCAAGAGATGAATAGAATGGGAGACTCGAAAAGAATGTCCGCTTAATTAGCGCAGGTCATATTAACTCCGGCCGTCTTCAGGCAGTTGCAAGATTCAGCTGCTCCTTTCACCGGGTCATAGCCGAGCTGAAATTATTGATTTGAGAATCAGTTACCACTATGTTATCGAACCTCTTTCTGGCACTCGGTGTAGGCATTCTGAGTGGCATCCGATGGTGGGGCAAGAGCACACTTCAGCTTGAAGGCACAGGTGGCCGGGCTACGCTTCTTTCTTCCTGGGATCACTTCCATATCGTCATGGGTGCACTCATCGATGCACATGAGGTATTGACGGAGCTGGAGTGGTGGCTCCGCTTGAGCTGAAGCTTGCTCTCCAACTGGAACAGCTCCGGACTCCTCGAGAGACGGGATTTCAATGACTGGGATGAGTGGGATAGTCAAGTTCACAGGGGTGGCAGAGTTGGTGCATCTGAAATGAAAAATCGTTGTGGTGAACAACTCTATCTGTGCTCACCCAAGCTCTCCGTTCAACTTCTTCTTAGCGCAAGTCTCCACCTTCATCATCTTCTCGTGATCGGCATCCAAGCAAGCCATAATTTTCGCCGAGTCCCCAATTTCTTTCAGAAAATTGGTGCATTGATCCCTGAATAACAACTATTTTGGAATTACATGTTTTCGAATCAGCCCACTTCTTCTTGCAATTGTTGGTCTTGGCTGCGATCGCGTCAGCACATTCGTCCAAATCACTGCATTTACACTGTGCGACAACGGTATGTCCTTCTGGAACATCAGCTGCGTACTGAAAGATTGGCAGAGACTTGCAGACTGATTTTGAAACTCGGAACTCACCGCAGCAACGACAATCGAGAGTAGAACTGCGGAGGTGAGCTTCATGGCAATTGATGGTGGATGGCGCTCGCGCCTTCCTTGCCCGCTCCTTTTCTACTCGATTTTCTGGTGTGATTGACCAGCCCAAATGCAAACATTTGCAAGCGGCGTGGCGACACAAAAACCAATCTGAAGTCTGTTTGTTGGAGATCTCTCTCGCTTTCTCCCACTCTTACACTGTCTGCTCTTTAGCACAAAGTGCCCAGTTTTTTTGGCACCTTTCTCGGAGCCTCCGATCATAATTTGTTTGGGCGAAAAAAAAAGGGGCGAGCGACTTGAAAATCACTCTGCCTCGACCATAAGAGGGCTATTATGAAGCCACCAACAAACGTTTCCTTTGCAACTATTTATGGAGTGGAAAATGTTTATTCGGACGAGTTCCGTTTAAAAGAACAGTTGAGCACAATAAAACGTTAGAATCACAGACAAAAACCTAAAAACCGTTCACTTAACAGGAAAAAATGACCCAGTAAATATGTGCAATATCATAAACCAGTTAAAACAAGTGAGAAAATTCTAACCCATCATATGAAGCATCCGGTTGTAATACCCAATCATTGCGCGTTGTCTGAAAAAAATTATCTCTCCAGATTAGAAGGAAAAAAAAAACGATGTGTTGTTCCCGAGCAAATATTTATCCTATCAAAAAACTAGCGTCATGAAAAGTTGTGATTTTTGATGAATATGACGTTTTGCGCTTGTGCCTATGGCTCGTTCGCCACAATGTTTGTGATCTGACAGGATTTTCCTACCTTTGGCTGTTCAACACGTTGCGGCTCAGCGCTCTTTGAAGTTTCGATCGCTCGTTCTGCATCTCGACTCGTGCTCGTTTCCGGCACTGTCCTCGACAAGAATCGAGCCATCGAAGACGTCCGAAAACCTTTCCGGGTCGTGTGAGCACATAGTTCGCAATGTTTGTATAATTGATCATGAAGTCCTCGGGATAGACCCAGCTGAGACCGACACTATCCGCACTGGTGATAAGAACTTTTGGCAGTTCTTCAAAGTCAAGATTGTATGGCACATAGGTTTGCGATACGTCTACCCTGAAAACATTTCGATCATTGGGAAATACTAGGTTTCTCACATTGAAAATTCGATGAGGCTTTTCGACTCCCTAAAATAATTTGCTAACAGGTGAAATGGCGCTATTGCAGAGCTGGACGAACTGTGCCATATTCCTCCACTAAACAGTATGACATTGATCTGAATATATTCATATTCATAAAACCATGATTCTTGTTGAGAACTCTCACTTTTCTACTCCTCAGTAGGTCACCGACATTGTCTACAAATTTGATCACTGATGCTTCTCCTACTGCGTCAGAAAAGTTGTCGCGGTAGGCGTGACTTTGGTTTTTCGGCATCTTGGAGGACTCAATCACAAACTTGTTGTCAGCCGTGTTGTGATGTTGACGAACAAGACAATTGATTGTCTCCCTGAAAAAAACAAAACATTGGTTCCGCACTCGGCTGAGGTTCGCAATTCACCTGGTCACATTCTCCCGAATGAACCGAGTAATTTCCTGTGCGGCATTAACGGCGACAACCACATCGTTCTGAAAACAGCAAAAACTATATCATGCACTATTCAGGAAGTATCAAATACCTCTTCAGCTCCAAATATGGACGCAAGTTGGTGTTCTATTCGAGAATCAATCATCATGAAGGACAATGTAGTATTTGTCTGGTAACATGCATCACAGTTCAGTTTTTTTGAATTTATGACAACTTACATCACAGAACGCAGACTTCAAGCTGACTGAGCAATCATCTACGTAACCTTCTTCGTCTTTTCCACTCTCTGATAACAAGTTCTCGTTGGCCGGACAGTTATGATAGTCTCGAGCTGTTTCGCGGAACATCGAGTACTTATTACTGCCATAGGTGATGCCCTGAGTGAAAAACAGCAAAACTGATCCTTGATCGATCTTCTGCGCCAGTTGAGTTGAAGAAAATCGGTCTCTCCCTGAAAATTCCTTTTTTTTTCTAGAAAGTTTCATTCAAAACTCACCAAGGTTTAGCATTTCGACTCCCAGAAGTTCAGCTTTTTTCGCATAAGTGATGAGGTCATGGTAGAGCCCTTCAATTGTCCACCCTTTGTAGTGGGTGTAAAGCAGTTTCAGTTCTGAGCTCACTATCACCACATCGTGCTCATTGTAGATCTGGAATTGCGAAGCCAGATGAGGATCCGTGACGATGCAAAAAATGGTTTTTTCACTGTCTGAAAAACTTCTGGTTACAACTTCTGGTTTTGAATTCCGCTGAAGAAACTCACTAGGATCTCCGTCAAGATAATGGTACGCCAGTTTTGTGAAGTTTGCCGCTGATTGAAAAGCTGTTGGCGGAGTCCGTATTTGGTAGAAGAGGATGACCATCAAGTCGTGCTTTTTCGATAGTTCAACAAGCTCGTCTGGTGTCTGAACCCGGAAAACAGCATTCTGAAGACGATTCAGCCATCTGAATACAAATTATACACTTTCATTTAGTTTTTGATACTCATACCTAGTAACATAATGTGCTTTCAGAGGACCATTATAAACGGAGCCCATATATGCATAGTTTTGCGCCATCAAGGCTGGATACTGCTTCAAATTGTGTTTTTGCCGGCAGTCGTTGCCAAAATCAAAACAGTTTGTCGCTCCAAAATAAGGTGCGTCCGCCTGAAAAATCGCCTGTACGGGAGATTCATTAGCGGAAACTCATACGCCTCGTAATTTACGTTGCAATCGGGCAGCTTCATAGTACTCCTCACGAAACCGTTTCGACTGCGAACTGTACGGCGAATAGAGCAAAATCACAGACAACGACTGATTTCTAAAGAGAAAGAATGGAAAATGTGGAGTTTCCCCGACTTAAACGCACTCTGATAGGCGAATCGTACCATCAAAACCATCTTCGATTAAAGTACGATGTTTCTCAAGGAAAAATGGTCTTGCAGCTCCTCTGGAAACAACCAAGGGTCGAGCGGGAACTCCAAAACTGAAAAAAAATGGCGGAATAGTGTGAAATTCCATGAAATGAACTCACCCCAGTATAGTGAGCAGCTGGAAAAACATAAAGGCAAGTAGGAGCACACTCCCTACAATTATGCCGACGTCTTTAGCAAGCTTTAGTAAAAGCTTTTTCTCTTTTTTTCGTTTCAAATGTGCATCTAGCTTTTTGTCTTTAACGATCTTTTCTTCTTGTTCTGAAAAAAAGGGATTTTATTGGAAAAATAGTCGATGAGGGAGAGAAAAACGATCCCGAGACCATATTATTATGCAACGTCATATTGCAATATTTGTTCAACCAACGCTACTTTTCACTATTCGCACACGCAATTCACCAAAAATTTTGTGAAAAAATGTCATACGAACCTCCGTTTTCCTGCTTCTCGTCTGCTACCGTCTCTATTTCCGACTCTGTTGCTTCTTTTCGTATTGAATCGTCATTTTCTTCGTGCATGTGATTGTTTAGGTTTCAATGCACCTGCAATTCCACATTTGATAAAGAAATTTCAACGTTTCGTCAGAGACACAACAGAGAGTACAAATGCAATAGAGACGAAGAGTTTGCAAGAGAGCGAGACTGCAGCAGAAATACGAGAAAAACGGATGTCTTGAGACAAATGGAGAGAAATACGACGATTACTACCCGTAAACAAAACAAAATTGATCGGAACTCGCGTAATATTGTGTTTCATGTTACCAATCGATAATTCATCGCTGCGCGCTCTCCGCCGCATTCTCTCTTCCTGCTGGCACGTTGCCTCACAAGATTAATATGGATTATCGATTTTCGTTCTCAGAGTCAGAGGTACTCGTATTATTAGTGTCATTCACAAGTTACAACAAAAATGCATTGAAAAGAATGAAAACAAGAACAATTTGCGGCGAAAATGACAAAATCGATGATTTGACGTGATACGGTTCGATGATAATTTCGAATTTTTCGTCATTTTTCTGGAAATATGGAGAGTATTCCGTTTTGGAGGTTCCGAAGGGAGTGATCGAGCTTGCCGAGCCTTCATAGTCGTAGTCAGTCTGAACAACCGAGTTTCTTTTTTTTTGTGGTTTCGGTATACTCACATAGTCTTCATCGTCAGTTTTTATCATAGCTTCCGCTCGATATGCCGAGTGTGACGTACTGGACTCTTGAGAATTCCTTCCTGACAAAAAATGGGAAATTCGAGACTGCAACCAGTGAAGACGGAGTCTTTCTTCAATGTAATTTCCTGGAATTGAAGAAACCTTGAAATGTTACAAAAAGTCGCGAAAACCTCTGAAAGTCAAAAAATCGGATCCTTGGTACTCTGGATTTTTGAACGGTTGCGAATAGTTCACAATTGGAAGGTTGTACGTGTCGACTGCTGTGCCGTTCCAGCAAACAGCATTGCTTTTACTCGCCCAATCTTCATTTCTGCATAATTCCTCTGGAACGTTTCCGAAAAACGTCTTCCAGTCTTCCATCTGAAAATTTTTCTGCAATTGAGGTGCACAGGACTCGAACAAGGAGGAATGGTTTTGAAATTGGAAAACAAGAAAAAAACACTGAATTGACCATACCCTGTTGATGAAAGAAGTGAACATTTGATTCAAAATGAGATGCTCGCGTGATTTTTTTCCAGAACTATATGACAATGATTTTTTCCCTTTTGGCGATTCTCTCTTCCGGCGCATCCCAAACTCTTCTGTATCCAGCAGGCATTTTCCGATCATCTGTGAAAGAAAATGTTCAATGGGTGCTTTATTTTTAAAGTTGAAACACTAAAGTACCACTAGTTAATGAGACTCTGTCGGTTAAACGTTTTTTGTTTCATTCATGAGTTCATTATGGGTTTTTAACTACATTAAAATTTGTCACGTTTGTGAAATTTCAGTAAAGGTCAAAGTGCGTGAAGTGGTTTTCAAAAACAGTCAGTCAAAAAATGGTTTCCAATCGTTGGTTTACCTTATTAGTAATGAAGTCTCTTCGTTCTTGGAAGTGCATAACGGCTTCGCTGATCAGAACAGGGATAGGACGGAGCGCCGACACCAGATTTTGTTTATGGTTCAACTGATTAGCTAGCTTCATCATACTCTCTGTATCAAAACTCTTCATCGTAAAAAAAACCGCTGGTTTTGCGTACCAGTTGTTGCTCTCCAAGCTCCTTCGCTGTCTAACATTTGATGGGTGCATCCCGAAAGTATGTTGACGCAATACGCAAAACACGGTTTCTCGACAACTTTTCGACAGTTCGCACACGTCTCCATTCGAGTCAATCCCCTCTGGCACTCTTCTTTCAAAGTTATCTGCAATCAAAACATCACCGAGTTCTTTCGACTTTGAGTGATAACCCATAGGAAGGGTTTATACGGTCTAAGGCGTATTAGTAACTCGTTATGACATCATTCCTATTTCTCAAGACGTTTTTTTGCTAACATGAAAATCGGAATTCGGAAATCGGCAAGCGGCGGACAAGTTTGATTCATAATTTTTCAAGGTTTTTATTGTTCTTTTCTTTTGTGTGATCGGTCATATTCGGAACATTTCCGGGCACAAAAGTTATGTTTGAATAAGCGCGCCGAACAAAGAACCGCAGCTTGGCTTTGACAAAAAACCAAGCGACTAATTACTTTGGTGACGGAAAAGGTCTTCTAAATTGGTGGATGCCTGCTTAGAAGGTGACAAATGTTTGTTTCCCAGGTGGGTGAGGAGACCGTTTGCTGACGAATAGGGGGGACGTTTTGAACAAACTCACATTTAGGTATCCGTCCAGAATACTGTGCAATGACTCCAAAGAGCCTAAAAAGTGCTTCCAATTCGCGAGGGGTAGGGATAACTGGTTGATAATTTTTTGCGGGATATCGTCGAACGCCCCAACTTCTCGATAGTATCTCTCCATGCAGTTTTGCTGTTCCGGTGTGATTGCGTACTGGAAGCCGAATTCAGAAACTGTGTAAATGCAAACAATCTTACGAATGGGTTGGTAATCTTGAACATCACTTGAAAAAGTTCATCGAAAAACAGTTCCACTATGGTTCTCATACTCGTTTCCGCGAAGCTAACCGAGAAGCTTCTCAATTTCTCGAAGAAATCATTCAAGGTCTGAATGTTCTCCTGGTAGAATAACCCGTAAGTGTTAGTGAACATAAGATCGAGGTCCATGTGAATAGATCGAAGAGTGCTAGTGAAAAAATCTGAAAAAACAATGAGTTCCTTCGATGCCAGTACAAAAATTGTTCCAACCATTGAAAATTTGGATTTGTGAATTCAAAAAGTGGCGTATCGTAATAATTCTGTCCTGATGTTTCCGAGTCAAAGTATCTACCGTAGCCGCTCGGAGCCGAACCATCTCGTCCATCGTGCACTTGTCGTCGACAGAAGTGCAGAGTACTGTAGAATTTGAAATCAGCACATTATCATATCATTTGCACTGTGAATGGGTGCACATTGTGTCGTCCGTGAGAATGGAATTCATGATGAGGCTCGTTTTTGACCGCTGGTCGAAAACCGCGATTGGCGGTCAAACAAAAGTTCACATAGATGCAACATTCACCTCACAAGGCTCTGGGAATGCCGAAAGGTACGAGGCGGCGCTTTTTAAGTTGAAGCGGTCGCCTTTATTTATGTTGGGACCAAATTACGCAAGCATGTATACATCACATACGCTTGCGTGTCATGGTGAATCAACCAGCTTCAGCTGAGAACTTTCGAGAAAAACTTACGGAAAAATCGAAAGTCATTGATTGTCAGAAAACTTTTTATCAAAAATTACCTGTATCAACGTTTCTTCTCGAAAAGTAGAAGGAGGAGGTGGGCGCCACAATGATGAAGACAAAGATCAAAGAAGGCAACTTGACGGGAAACATAGAAAGGGCATAGGAAGAGCTTCAGCACACGTTTGACGCGATCGGTAGAGAATGATACCAGTTGAGGGGTGAATAGGGGGGGGGGGGGGATTGGTGGCAGCAGCCGGCAGGGGTATACCAGTGCAGAAGGGGGCGGGGCTTCAGTTACTCGCCTGGAGGTGGTTGCGATCGGATAGTAACAAAAGGTGTTGATGACATTCGCCTCTTGCCGGTTTTGACTCATGTTTCTTTTTTCCACCTGGTAAAGTTCAGAAAAACACTTTGGCTAGCCACCGTTCAAAGCTCGACTTTGAAACACACAGTTCAAATTCATCAGTTTTTGTGTACACAGTAAACATCCTGCATTCAAAAAGTTGACAGATAGTTTAAACTTTGAAAACTCAATCTTATTCTGAGAGAACCGGTTGGATTCCAATTTCGTGAGCCATCTGGACATCTTCGGAAAAACAGTTGTAAATTTTTGACTTGCCATACCCATCATGGTTGCTTTTCTTTTGCTCCTAGTCCCAATGATTGATGGGTCTCCCGAGAAGATCGGAAAGCAACGAAACGGATATTGTGTTGGCAGGAACGCCATACAAAAGTGCATTCATTCATTTGCTTCCTGGACTTACGATCTGTTTGTCGTTCACGTGTCGGCTGTGTCGGTTTCATTTCATTGAATGTGGAAACCCGTGTTTGGTGTGCAACTTATCGGAACGCAAAGCAGGAACACCCAATGGACACGGTTTGCGTAAGCCGATCAATGATCCACTGTGCAGGAACGAAAAAAACAAGAGAAAACAAGATTGTACAGTGATTAGCACAAAAATAATCGTCATCACGATTTTATCGTAACAAAGTATTCTCAGTCATTCACACCGTCCCCTTTTCAAATTAAGCGGTGGTCATATATTTAGCTCTCCCTGTTCTTTTAGCGGCGACATTTTTTTTTGTCCGGTAGTGACAAGACAGACAAGAGGCAATAAGCAGAGCAGCTATGTGTTCCTGTCGCGCTTCGCGGACACAGTTTTTTGTATGTGTTTACCGGTGCCTAATCAGCCGGAGCTAAACAGGGTGTGAGACTCGACCATACACACGTCGTTGATTTTTTTCTGCAGTCCTGCTGACTTCTTGCGCGCGCATTGTAGACACCGGATTAACTTTGTCACCGCGCGCAGCTCGGCGCTCACTCTTTTCCGCGAGCGCCCGCGCTGCGCGCGCTTGCTCTCTTCACCTTTTACCGGACAAACAAAACGGGAGGGAGGGAGGGGGGGACGCGTTAAGGGATAGGAACATAGGGAGAGAGGAAGATGGAGAGCCGCGCTGACAGTAGTGACCGTTGCTCGAGGAGCAACAGCAGGCTGAGAAATTAGCGCTCTCTTTTCTTGTATTGAAATGCGACTTTCAATACGGTTTCCCAAGACATTTCGAATGTCATAAGACCTAATAAGGTCTATGCACTGACATTCCATTTTTAAAAGTTCCTGTTTTTCTTCCGTACTCTATCCGCGGAAAGTATCTGATTTCGGTCGCGAAAAACTTGATTTTTCACTTTTTTGTTGAGAGCTCTTCAGTGTTTGAGCGGAATGAAATCAGAGCTGCACACCTATTCAACAGAACACATCTCAACTGGCTCGAGGTTGAATGAAAACTTTCCGAATTTCCATTTCATTCCGTTTTCATTTTCATTCTCATTACGACCCGAATTGTGTCGTTTTTGTATATCCGTAGTACACACCGCTTCATAAAATCTGCGATGCGAAAATATATTTATACACATATCTTTCAGTAGTCTCGGCAACGTTTTCTCTACTTCCTGTCCAACAATGTAAACGTTTTCTTTTAGTGGGAGTGAAAGAGAGAGAGAGGTTGACCGGAAGTCAGTGCGTTGTCCTGCCCACTAACAATACGAGAGATTCTTGCTCTATTGCTCTTTTCAGAACACTTCGTCCAACTATTAGTGTGTTTTTTTTTTTTTATTGCGCCATTCAAGTGCCCGCACTCTTCTCAATACGACCACTTTTGGCCAAAAAGCACTTGAACATCGGAAGAGCCCTCTTTCTTGCGCTACGTCAAATTTTGAAGATATCGAACACTTCACTGTCTCGTGCAATTTAAAAGCCAAATTTGGCCTTTTTGAACCGATATCATCATCAACCCACTTCGTTTTTCCTCCCTCATAGGACGCTCGTGTTTCTTTGATCCACATCTCAAGTGGGGGGGAAGACCTCTTGTGAATATTATATCTAGGACAATTCCTCTATTTACAACCTCTCTTTATTTTCCCGGAGAAATGCGCCGGATCATCTGGATGCATGTTTCTGGGTGACAGCCCGAAGAATTCTATCCGTTCCGTCTTTTTCTCTTTTCCCCCTTCCCACTTTTTCTCCGACGCCGACGACAATCATTTTCATTCAGTGGAGATGGGCGAGCGCGAGGTCAATCTCCCGCAACTTTTCTCTGATGTCTCACGAACGATCAGCGGGATTTCCAATATCATGGGCGCTGGTGCAGGTAACTTGATCGAAGCTGAATGTTGACCGTACAAAACTGATTTTCTTAGAAGCATCCGGCGATGGTGCCACCGGGTCGACTGGATCAAGTAGCGGTGGTGGAGGGCCGTCGATCGCCGGTAACATTTTCGGGAACACATGTTTCAAGGCGTGCGGAATGGAGGACATTCAGTTCGCTGCAAGAGTGAGTTCGTCGGATTCGCAAATTTCGAGATCTTTTGTCTTCCAATGTTTGTATAGCTCTTACGCAACAACATGATACGCTCAATGGCTAGTTAGTATCGATATTCATTTCTATGCAAACACGCCACGTCATCGAGAGGGCTCCGAGAAACTTTTTTGCACCCGAAAATCGCCTAAATTGGCATGGCAAACAGTGTTCGGTGCAAAACATCAAAATATGTCTTAGTGCGCAACACAATTCTTGCGTAGAACAAATTGGTGTCTTTGGCTAAATCAGGCAGTTTTCGGGTGAAAAACGAAGAAAGAGAGAAAGCTGGGTTTTTTGTTTACACTTGGTTCCTGAACGCATTTGTTCGACAAAATACAGTGACAAATAGAAAGAAAAACACGAAAAAAAAGCATTTGGGATAATTTCAGGCAGCAGGAGAAATGTTTTCAACAATCAAAATGTGTGTACTGATGTCGACGATCATATCCCTCCTACTTCTGGTTCTCCTATCATCAGCTCTTCTCTATTTCATGTGTTCCTACAATCAGGTAATAAGTTTAGACTGATGATTTTGACAGCTCAAACAAATTTTTCTGTCAAAAAGTCAAAAAATCACCCAATTAGCTGATGCCCGATCACGTTGATCAAACAAAAAGCGTTTGGGTCGAAATGACTCGCGCTTTTTCCGTAGGCTTGTTTGCGCTATTGTCTGTGAGAAGAGGAGCTATCAAAGTACTGTGGAGCATCCAATGAGGATAATTTCAGAACTGCACCAGCTGCTCCAAATTCTCACTCCCTTCATTCTTCAAACGTGTGACGTCCACATCGAATCCGGTGACTGCTCAAAAATGAACAAGCGATTCTGACGTCCTGTTGAGACCAATTTTGACATTTGGCATTTCGACTTTACAACCCTAATTTATTCTTCTCCCATATGTATTATTGCGGGCTATCTTTCTTTCTCTCCTCTTTCTTCTAATATTCTCTCTCATTTTCCTTGACCGACTTCTTAACTCTATTTTCATCTTTCCAATGACGTTTTGCGCTTTCAGCTTCAACTAATATTCATAAACTAATCAAATTACCCTCTTCTCTTAACCGGACGGATAACACGTCAATCAATCTTCTCCGAAGAGAAAAAAACCTTCCTTCCTTCTAGTTACACTGTATAGGTCATTCACACTCATTTTTCAGCAGAATAAACATTATGAAAAACCTGCAGTGTTCTTTATCTCACTAACGGCAGCTTGTTCTAATCTCAAAACAAAAAACCTGATGTATTTCTTGTAATCTCGTGTTTTTTCTACTAGTATTGTGAACTTTCAAAAAATTTTGATCATACCAAATGTGACAAGAGAAGTTGATGACTGAGCAAAGCAATCGTGAAGTATATCAATTGATGAACAATATAGAAATCGAAAATCACGTGAGAATCACAAAATATGTACAAAATGTTTGAGAGGAAGAAAGGAAAATTTTTTTTAAAAATCTACCGAAACATTTATATATATATATATTTTTTTTGAGAACCAAATGAAAAGCGGGTGTAGCATTTCGAACCTATAATCATTTCAATCAAACCCGAGATCTTCATGATTTTTCTTTGAATTTTTTTTGGGCAGGAAGTGATGAGAAGCGAAACAAAAATGAATCAAACTAATGAATAAGAATGGAATTTTAGTTACCAGAAATGATGAATTCAATGAGCTTTTCGAGAAAAGGGTGGAAAGAAGGGTCACAGGAAAGAATTGTTGCCTATGTCATGATATTCATAACGACTGCGGCTTGAACAACACATAGAGCATGAGATGTAGGACAGAAACGAACTCCGGAACTGATGATTGGTGAACATGTAGATGAGGAATTTGCAGCACGGACCAGACACTGCCAACCAGACAAAAAAGAACGTGAGCTGAAAATTAATAGTCTAGAACTGAACTCGAAATAAAAGTTCCTACCATCGATAAATCCATATCGAATGGTCCCCATATCAGTTCTATCAATTTTAACATGATCAATGGCAGCCAGGAGAGGAAGAACGTGACAAACAGAAAACCTGTTAGCACAAAGTTCGGATCGGTTTCCACTATCATCCTTTGACTGTCATCAAGCTGAAAAACAGAGTGTCAGAGGTGAAACAAGACAAGAACTAGTACAGCTGCAGGATTCCTCATTGCTGACCAGATCTTCCAGCCAGTGTTGAAAACTGTGACTACGGTTGGCACGAACACGAGAAGAAGTAATGTCACGCTGTATGCTGATGTGGCAGACCAATCCAAAACGCAAAGTTGAGCATCTTGGTAGAAAACCACCTGAAAATGATTCTTTTTTCGACTGTGCATCGTCCGAAGAGTCAATTGCCTGCATTCTAGCCACTATGATCGGACAGCAGAGTAACATCGACGTGAGCCAACTGAAGACAATCCAACACTTACACCTAGTTAGCGATTGTTCACTATAACGTGACGGTTTCATCATTGCAGAGTACCTAAAAGTTTGGCGTTCAAATTCTGCGTTTACAACTTTGTCGGGCTGTCAATGAGCGAGCTTTTACCAATGACATCATCCAATTAGTCTATGTTCTTTTTCGCCTCTTGCGCTGCCCAAAAAAAAACGAGTGGCAATTTGAGAATCGCAAGCTCGGTGAAACAAACCACTCTTCCTTTTCCGCTCCCCAAGCGGAAATCGAAAAGTGTGCGCACACTCTTACGTTTTCGATACTTTGATACCAATGGTCTCACCTATCGATACATATCCACGCAAACGTGTATACTGTTGAGCAAAAGAGAGCAATTTGGATGTAAGCGGCGCTTTTGCATATGATTGAATTGTCGCCACCGATTCGCCAGTTCCCTTCTAGAGTTGAGTAAATGCTGAGCGGTATGACGAAAATGGCAGTGAGAAGGTCTGCGACCGAAAGGGATATCTGCAATGTTTTGAAGTTTTTCACCCGCTTTCCCAAACTTCTGACTTTTCCGTTTGTTTTGAAGTTTCAGACTGCCAAAATGATACGATTCACTTTTACATCCCCAGAAAAGCCGCGCTTCAGTTTACATGCTCAAACCCATCCGTCCTCTCGACTCGGCTCGCTACTAAGTGTCAATGGGTGCTTAAGCTGGCGCGCCCCATTCAATGATTCCAAATGTATTAAATTTGAAATTTGTTGAAAGGATGTCTTAGCGGAAATGCGTACTAACGTCACTTATACTATAGAAGATTAAGAAAGCGGTCCCAGTGTCGCTCTGATGCTTTCTTCTCCCTCCCGCTCGCTGCCAGGCACGTTGTCCAATTCAGAACCCAATTTCGGCCTTAATTATGCGTCTTTCCTCTCGTCTAGGAAAACTCTGCACACATAAACATCCACGGATGGCAAGAAGAGACGGGGCGATGCATGAGGAGAGAGGGGTTAGTGCGCTTTTGCACATAAATTAAGAGGCCACACATGATGAAATATCTACGCGAAAAAGGATGGACCAGCCAACGTTCAATGAGAGGCTGAGAGAGATAGAAAAAATTGAGAAGAAGAGATGTGGAGAATTGTTCTGTTTTTCATTGTTGCCTTTCGCCTCGTTTCATTATGAATCTTCACCGTTCCAAAAGGAAAAGAGTGAAGAGGGTCCTTAAGAAGACGGGAAAATACATCATTCAAACAGGAACAAGAGGAGGACCTGATGTTTTGTGCGCTTTCTCTCTCTCTCTCTCTCTCTCTCTTACCAAATAGCAACCGATGACATCAGACAGGTCTGGTGTGAACGCGATAACGGTGATGTTGAGAATCGATGTGACGAACAGAAGAAGGTCGACGGCAAGGATCAGAGATGCACGTCCCAGCGACTCGGCGGTTAGACTGCGAACGTCGACAGGCGGCCACATGCTTGGGCTCGTGGTCCACAGTGCCACCTGAAACAACGGGAGAAAAAAATTTTAGGCGAAATGGAAGAGAAAAGTGTGTGTTGTCGAAAAGTGGACTTTTCCGCGCAACCCTGCTCATAATAAATCAGCGTTGTGTAAGCGCGCGTAGCTATGGAAATTCCGACGCTGTCGCTTGCCGCAATTTCCGTTTTTCTATGTTTCTGTCTCGGAAAATTTATCTCTCCCCCGCTCCCTGCGTTTTTCTTTTCGGATGAACAGTGCTCACCTCGTGCCTAGTGGGGCCATTCAGGTTCCCCAGTGAGCAGGACTAAAACGTCTTGAATGTGCCAGTCTCTGTCCTTGTTGCTGAATACGCTGTCGAGATGTCAAGTATCGTCGTTGTCTATTGTATCCGAACACTCCCACTGGAGAACAACACGACACCTTCTGGTCTATATGTTTCTGGAATTTGAAAAACGAATGACATAAGAACATTGTCATCTCTGGATGAGGAAAACGGAAGAGTATATGTGTATATGTGTTTGTGTGACAAAAATTTGGAAGGAGGGGGGGGGGGGACAGAGGAGGAAGAGACACGAAGACATAGTTGGTCAAGGGAGATAAGATGGCCGCACTGGAGGCGTCAGCTTCTTCGTGGGTGCCTCGACCGCGCCACAATCAGAGAGGAGCCAATTTGTGTTCTGCCCCCACAAATGGCTTTGACAAAGGACACATAGTTTTCGTTTCGGCGGCTGGTTGGAGGGATTACACAAAAGACAGGGAAAGGGAAGGAGAAGAGAAATACGGACCTCCGGGAGTGAGAGAGGGGGCAAAGGCAAGGACTATGTATGGGACTGCAAGGCAATTTCACATGTTCGTAAGTTGATACTAATGGGTGTCGACCCTTGCCACCATTTCTCTGCCTCCTCAAACGAAGCTGTGATCGATTTCAAAGTGCGGGGCCAGCGGAAACGCCAAATGACAAATCGACAATCCCATATGGTGGGAAATGGTGGCGAGGAAGGACCGCGAAAATGTGATGTGAAACCCATTTTTCTCAGCCGGCCAAAGAAGAAAAATGAGTGAGCCAAGATTGAGTGCGCCAGTCAGTCAAACAAGCTCTCAGAAATCATTATCAAATTTGGGTGTTGGCCCTCGTCACTTCACATAACGTCCTATTACTTAGTTTGGCAAAAATGTTGTGGAAGGGGAGAATCGAGAGTTGGATGGAAGAAGAGCACTGAATCTTGAAGAAAGAACATTGAAAAGGATGAGACATGAGAAGCAGCTCTTTGCCTCCCGCTCGCCCCCTGTGTGTGCTTCTAGAAAGCCAATGGATATTTAATCCGCAAAAGTATAAAATTATGTAACTAGCAATCTGCCCCCGCCATATTCCTCGGCATAACATAGCACTCAATGCCTGAGCATGTACATAGTCATCCTCAAAACCCTATTTTGAAAGATGAAGGTAGATCGTGGAAGATGGGCGGAGCTTTCACGATGAGGGTTGACTGGACTGACTGACAGATCCACAAGAATGCATTGTGGTATCGCGTGTAGCCAATTTTCAGAATCATATAAAATTTCGAGGAATAACTGAATAATTAAAGAGCATGCAGCAAAATGAACAAATTAACAATAGCATGTTATGCCTAACCCGTTTCGATCTTCCAATTTCATTTCTCGGACAAAACCCAAAACTCCCTAGCGTCCAATGAGTCATGGCCAACTTCGTTAGCATTCTGTGAGACCGAGACAAATGAAAGTTTTAGATGCAACTGGACCGACCAATAATTAATTGGTATCCGTCATTTGACTTTTACTCCCCCCCAACCAACCATCGATACGGAATCGTAAAAATTTGTCTACATTTTCTATCGTTTTTTTTTTGCAAATCCAAAACCGAATTGCAAGAAAAGGAAGCGAGCAAATAGTGGGAAGTACGTAATGTGTACAAAGCGAATTTTCACGCATGATTAATTTCTTGAATGTTTTCTTGAGGTGGGGTCTTCAAAACGTTTACCTTCACGCAGAGGCTCGTAATTGTTGGAGGTCACGATGCCCGTTTCAGTGACAGTGGAAGGGGATCAGAGCAAATTCCAAAAGGAGGAATGGCAGATTGCACGAGTACAGTAATTCGAAATTCATGAAACGGTCATGAAAATTTTCAACGATCTCTGGTCAGAGTGAAATTTTCTAAAGACGAATCGCGAAATGCATATGGAGATGGTGGTTAAAGTGTGAGAGAACAAGCCAAAAAAGGAAAGAGTGACGTATGTTTTGATTCAATCTCAATCGCGTAAGAGGGGGTCGTCCCTTCCTTTTTCCGCCCAACTCTGTGCAATGCCTATAGTGCACCTATTATAGCACTGGTGAGTTCGGCTCACTGAGCTTCACGAGTGGAGGAAGGGGGGGGGGGAAAGGGGGGAATTTCGAAGACTGAAGACCTCGAAGCTCAAGATGGAAATGAGAGAAGAAAACACAAAAGCGTGGAATAGGAACAAGAAAACGACTACAAACGACGGATACCAAAAAAAAAGCCATTGCAGTCTTCTCTGGCCGGTTAGTCGGAGCCCTTTTTCAAATAAAGTTTTGGCTCTGGGGCACTGAGAAGTGACACCCTTTTCGCGGACTAACGCTGACTGCTTTCCGAAAGGCGGTTCATAATGTATTCAAAGTGTGAGCGCGCCGAAAAAACCGGAGCCTATGAAGATTGGTTGCAAATGGAATCAATCGTAGAAAAGTGTATGCAATGGAATCAAGATCTTTCGTAAGTGGTCACTCAGGTTCTCAGAGGCTGCGTTCGCAGAAAACTGAGCTCCTGTGACCCCGAAAATGTTCGACCATAGGGGTGTCACACCGACTGGTATCGCTGACCAAAATCGAGTTTAGAGATGCTTCAAAGAGGACAAAAGAGAAATAAAAAGGAAAACCCGAGAAGCACACGAAGAGGACCACGTTTTATAAATTCCCAACGGGAAGTTTTGACGGGGCGCCGACGATGAGGGAAAGAAACCAGAAGACTGGAGATATAATAGGCATTCTGACTACTGAAACATTGACACACGACAAAAAAAAATCCAAGTTCATCTTTTGTTATGAGCACTGGGGAGTCCGGAGACATGGAGAGAAAAGTGCATTCGGTGAATAATGCACCATGAGAATTCGCCGCATATTCTCAGAACACTCACAAAGAGCCCGGATAATTTGTTACTATGTTTCTTCTCAGCTGTGACCAAACTTCTTCTGTCTAGAAATGCAAGAAAAAAGCAACATGAGAGCACTAATTGCATAAAGGAGAAGAAGGGGGGGGGGGGGAAGACGGAGGAAGTATCGTTATAGGGAAGTAGTAAGAGAGAAACGAGAATTGAGAGGAGGGCAAAGCAGTTGCAAACGAAGGCTTAGAGAAACGTAGAAAAGAAACAGTGAGAAAATAGAAAACAAAACAACGTGAAAGAGACGGAAAAGGACGAGCGAGAACTCAGAACAATGTTGCCATTTTTTTTGGCGTGTTGCGCACCCGAGCCTCTTGTTCTGGCCCCAAAAGCAGAAAGAATACACTGCTTCCAAGATCGGTATCACTCTTCTGATCCTTCCTTCACCTTTTGTACTTTCTGACTTTGCTTTCCTTGAATCACGAAAAAGTGGGGCGTGAGGAGAAGTGCGATTCTCTAGAGTCTACGAGAAATAGCGAAAAAGTCCGATAATCCTTGTGAAACCCTTTTCAAGGGAGAGAAATATGGAAATAATTCCACACCACCGCCCGTCGTCATTTCCCATCACGGGATTGGAAATAGCGCCGGAGCTTGATCGAGATTTATGACCACCACCTTCCGCTGAGAAGGATCAGCTACATTCCATTTTTCTATTTCGCATTCCGGAAATTGAAAAAAAGGGAGAAACGCAAAAGAAGGGATGACAATTGTGAAAAACGGGATGGAAGAAAAGGAAAAAAAGGGGGGTGGGGGGGGGGAAGAGAGGTACTTGAAAAATACTACTGTACCTCCCTCTCCGCCGCAACCACATCTCCGGCGCTGAAAACGAAAGGCTCTTGAACAAAATCGGCTTTTAGGGCTGCCGTGATGTCTCACTTGTGGTGAAAATAAGTTTTTTTTTTCTACTATCGTTTTTGAACATCCCGGCCGAATCTTCCGGAAAGTTGAAAACGTGGAACCATGTACGGCATTTCAAGAATGATCTAAAAAAAACCACATTATTTTTGTGTTCGCCTCCCCGCCACCCTTTCCCCCTCTTTGGCAGCGCCTCCTCACACACCACACAAAAACGGATTAGGGCAAAAAAAAAATTAGAATTTGTCATCACCCGCGGCAGAAGAAAAGAATGGTGAGAAAGAGAGAGAAAAAAGAAAAGGGAAACGAGTATGGGAAACAGAATCACAAAACAGCGCCGTGTGGTTCATACGGGGCCAGCTCTTTCATTCAGATCGAAATTAGAAAAATAGGGAAGAAGACAGCTCACACCCAGAGAGTAACATGTGTCCGTTCCCTTCTAGATTAATCCATTGGGTATACTGAAGTCAGAACCCGTTTTCAACAGTACCTCAAAGTTTATTCCTCTCTTGTTTTGCAAAAAAACATGTTCAAGAGAAGCGTCGAAGATTTCGACCTCAAACTGCCTTCTCTCTCGTCACGTCTTCCGCCCATCCATAGTCGACGTCGACAGCGCGGCAGCGCTCTTTCCGGTTCAAAACAAACGTTTGTTAATTAGAATTTGTGTTTGTGTGTGTGCGTCGCTTTTCTCTCGCCCCGCGCCACTCTTCGTTTTGCTTTCTTTCCTCCCCCCAATATAAACGCATTCTTGCCCTCCTTGGCCGTTTTTCTAATGAAGAAGTTGGATGAGTGCGGCGGCAGCGACACACGCTCTGAGAAAGGAAGCCAAGCCATATAGAAAATAAGAATAGACGGAATGGGGAAGGGGGGGGGGGGGGGGGGGGTGAAGAGAAGAAGGATTCATTTGTCAGAGTGCTCAATCCGAATACTGTATCCAGATTGCACACCTCATTAAAAAAGGACAAACCAGAACGATTGCTGCCCATTTATTCTTCGGACTATACCTCTGGGAAAACGACGGGAGACAACTAGTGCATAGCTTTCAAAATAGTGCATCAGCTTTTTTTCCCCACCACTTGCTCTCATGGGAAATGGGTGGTGCGAAAGGCGAACACATTTGCGGACAACTTTCTTTTGACGGCTTCAAGACGAAACGAAAAGGGTCGTAAGAAGACAATTAGACTCCAATTTCGGAATTAATGACGTATACGAAAACATACGCACCGAGTAAGAAAAAGTTAAAGAACAAGCACAATAAGTGAGAAGAAAAAAACACGCAGCCATCCCATCACCAACAAATAATTCCATCACGTCACATACACACGGGAGGGGAGAAAAAAAAGATACATAGAGAAATATATATATATGGATGTGTGTGCCACGAATAAATATACACATGTGTCCTAATTTCATCCATTCATTCAATTTCGGGATTAGAGCCGATACCATGATTGACGGCAGGCAGCAGCATTCGGGTATTTAGCTAACACATACACAGACACACCGCAAATTTTCAAACGAATGAAAATGAGAAGAATGAGAGTTGGACACGATGAAAAATGATGTATTAATACAGAATGAGCATCGAAACGCTGTAACAAGGAGAAAAAACCAGAACGGACGATTCTTTCAAAGTTTATTTTCCGAAGCGAAGATCTTTACTAAAAAGAGCTAATCGAAAACGTGTGACGTTTATTAGCTGTGAAAGTTCTATGAAAAAAAGTCACAAACAGCTCTAACATTTTTTTGCCGTCTTGTCTACACGTTTTTGTTGGGTCTAATGGACGAAGCAGGAGCAAGTTGATTGAAGTCGTCTAACTCGGTTGAATTGTGTCTCATTAGCGCTGCATACGAGAAAATGTGCTCGGTTGTCCGAAGGCCTGTCTCATAGCGTGTCTCGGGGTTCTGGGTGATTAGTGGATTAATTCGGATGATGACATTCATTTTTCGTAGCATTGAATGTAAGGCTACCGACTGAACGATCAAAGCGGATTATTTGATCTTTACCAGCCCGCCGGGGAAAGCGTGATGTCAAAAACTGTATCTCGATTACATTTCCAGTCGATATGACAAAGTACTGGCTCGTTAAATGAACAATGATTACTGTATCTTTGAAATTAATTCTTCTGCTAGCTATTCTGCTCATTTTATCTGTAAATATTTCTTACTTTCATACAAAGAACACTTCATACGCCACCAAAACACAAGGATTTAGTATTCAGAGTGTTGCTAGGTTTAGTTCAAGACTCCTTTATTCGAAAACGTTGCATTTTAGATCGCATTTAAAACGGAATCAATCGATACCCATTCCAGCATTCATACCATTCCGGTCCACATTTGTTGTGAGATTGGAAAGAGAGAATTGAAAGAAAAAATAACTTCATCTTACTTCCAGACATCTCGAAAATACAGTTTAGCTGCATGTCGAATACAAAAAAATCTTTCTACAATACTACTCAACTTGTTCTGCTTTTTAAACACTCCTCGAAAGTTTAATAGAAAAGCTTCTTCTTTGACTACTGAGTTCAAAAACTAGTAAGATTCGCGGTTTTCCGGAGAATGAAGAAGATCATATTCAGTTTATCGTCTGAAACTTGTAACGAAACACATGCCAGTCACATCGCCGATGACCAAACGTTCGCCACAAAATTAGCTATTATCAGAGATCCAGTGGAGAGATTCTTGTCGGCCTTTGTGGACAAGTGCATACAGTAAGACTGAAATCTTCCCAACAAAGAACACAGATCATTCACAGTGAGGCGCGTGGAAAAAAACAACGATGCTACGGATGTGATCGTGACATCATTTGCGTACTCCAGAAGCAATACGATCGATTTCAACTGATCGCGGATGGAAAGCTAACCAATTTTTCCTATGAAGATCGTCATTTCGCTCCGATGTCATGGTAAAAGTTACCCGGTGAACTTTTCTTCACTTTCCATTCACTTCAGGTTCTGTGATTTCAATTCCGATAACATCAAAAGCTACCGAATACTGTATTTTGGTAAAACTAAAGAAGACCAAGAAGGTACAGTCGATGAGCTCATGCATGTTCTCGAAGAAAGCGGTGTCAGCAACAGCACTGTGGCCTATATATCACAAGAATTGACAGGTTTATGTCAAAAAAAGGTTTATTTGACAAGCGTATCGTTTTCCAGCCAATAGAACCAAACATAGCACAAGTGGGTCAATGATTCGAATGAAAGTGGAACAAGAGATGCGAAATAGCAAGGAAGTGATGGAATGGATTAGAAGAATATACGTCAACGACTACAAAGTATTCAATCTCGATTCACCATTTTCTCCAAAAAACCATTCATAAAAACAATCGGGTCACACGTGATTTGCAACCAGTTCAAAATGATAATATATCGCTGATATTCAATGAATCATTCAACGTTGGCATGAGAGACTAGTTTGCTGCTTCGGATGAATGTTTTTGCATTTTGAAGCTCTTTAAGTAGTTCATCGGCTGTTGATGGTGCAATGTTTAGAGTTTCAGTCCAATTTTTCGTCTTCATGGCCATATTGAGTTTGCAATCGGGAGCATCTTCGCAAGAACGAGTTGATATCTAAAAATGGATGGTGTCGAGACTATTGGACTTCAGTTTTCATATGAAAAAGACCCTGAAAACGTATCAAAACGCTCGTGCTTACCTGAATATCCATCCGAATAGAAGCCGATTTGTACGAACCTCTTCCACAAATTTGTCGGAGTTTTCTGAAAAAAACCTTTGCCGACACAAGCCCTTGTAGCCCATTTTGCTCAAAATCGGCTAATTCTTCAGCATTGGACTGTATTTCCGACTCCTGAAGAAATCGATATTCGCGAACCAACTTTGATAATGTGGCTTACCGAATTTTTATCCTTCATAACCTTCTTGATGAACGACATCTGTTCCGCATTTGGGAAATTCAACGGAATCCGCTTGATGATACCTATAAAAATGTTTTCATTTCATAGAATCTCAAATATTTCTAACCTAGTTCGGTTAGCGCGGAAACAATGTAGAAATCCATAACTTCTGTTGTGAACACTTGGGGAGAAACTAAAAAGTGTGTGAATAAAAGAACACTAAACAATGCGCAGGGCGGAAATCCGGAGTGTTGTACTATGAGAGAGGCAATACATTTGCAAAAAGTGCTTATCAGTATACAAAAAATATCACTCGAGAAACAGGAGCGTCGTTTATTTTTTTTTTCGTAGATTTTTTTGATGTAAATTTACAAGTGAAAAAATCAATCGTCGTAATCACTTCCGTTGCAATCATCGTAGGTGTCCTCCTGGTAAAAACAAGGTTTTTCAAAAATTTTATAATTTTTTGAGCATACATCTTCCAAATCTTGATCTTCCCCGATTTTCAGCCTCTCGAGAAGAGCGTTGTAAAAGTTCTTGAAGTGAACTTCGTACTGGAGAACGTGGTTCTCAAGAAACTGATACTCGTTCGAGTAGATCTGAGCAACTCTGTCCTGAATTGCCAAAATTATTGTAAAAAAAACTGGCTAAAATGACTCACAAAAGATTTGAGGTCAAGAAGCAACTCGATCAGTTCAATGGAGCGAACAGCGTTGCAGATTACGTCGTGAGAACATTCACCTTGCATCAGCACTGCCGTGATATCATTTGGTAACGGAGAACGGTACACCATTGCTTTGCCTCAAAAAAAAAGTTTCAATTATTCTGAATAAAAACATGTTTTGAATCGCGTTATGAGCAGTGAGCGAATAGTACTGAACAACTAACGGAAAGCAGGTGAAAAACACGGCGCGTAACGACGGAAGCGAATCCATAGATACACTGCCTAGCAACATTGAAAACAAGAAAACGGAAGAATTTCAGAAAAAAAAAACGTTCAGAGGAACGAAGGAGTGCTCAGAAAAGTCGCGAGCTTAGGAAAAATGAGAAATCTGAAAGTCTGACTACAATTTTTCAGAAACTACTAGTACATTTGAGTGATCTTATGGTCTGATGAACTATTGAAAATGCACTTAAATAATCAGAAATAATGTGAAGAACACTGTTTAAAAAAATCTGCTGTTTGATGATAGCATACCCAAGAAATCGTACGAAAATTCAAAATTCCGATCCCCGACGCGACCAGCGCAATCTTGTCGAGAGAATGATATTTTCGATGTTTTTTCCTCTAACTTTTTAATTTTCTGGCTCAGTTTCTGAGACTATTATCTGTTCGAACTTTTAGACAGTATAGAGATGATTCTGAAATCGGAACACGTCAGTGGTGTAGGATTCGCTTATAGTTGCTCAGAATTTTTCTGAAAACTTGTTTCTGATCCGAGAATTCAGTAGTGATCATGTTTTTTCTACTTTTGAACTTTCGAAAGAAAACGCAGAGTGATGTCATAACAGAGAAATACTCTCACACTGAGACTTTCAACCACGGCCTAAGCATTCTCTCCATGATATTGCCTGGATTTCGAATCCGCAGCTCATGGGATTTCAGCGGATGAAAACCAGATCTACAACGTTTTCTCTATTCAGAGCAAAAGTGTTGGGCACAAGGAGCCCGACTAAACAACCTGGTATTCACTTGGCAGGTGGTCTTCATTGTTTTCAGCATTTGCCATGTCTGAAAATGACTTCCTACTACTTGTCTTCATACGCAGTCTAATGTTTTATGCATGATGATGATTCAGTAAACGAGTAGAAAAATAGATTTTAAAGCCGGATATTACCCTCAATCTCTCAAAATGCGGTTCCAATAGCTGATTCATTTTCCGACGAAAATTGTTGCAAAAATTGAGTCATAGTTTTTTCTCCCGACTTAGTTCAACCTGTCTAAGCGGATAAGTGTGATTCACCATGACAGTGTTCAGCATAAAAATACGGTGAGTGGGAATAGCCTCATCTTCATTGGTTTGTGAGTGTTTACCATGTTCAGCACCTCCATTTCCTGTTTTTTTTCTCTCATTCCCGTTAGATTTCCGTTCTCCACCAGCAAAAGGATAAAAAGTAAATGCATGGTGTTATCCATTCCACCACTACCAAACTCGATTAGTATGGTGGAGGCAGCAGCGTCAGCGGCGTGCTACGCATCTACATACTTGTTCACATTCATATTCAATGAGTTGTGCGGCTAGTTTAGATATTCAGTAAACTACAAAACCTAGAGTTCTTGAAATCGAGAATGCAGGATGGCAATTTCGCATAATTATACGATGCTTAATCGCGACAAACATTTCTTCCATGCTATTTAGCGCCCACTAGTTTGCGGGTGAACTATGATGCTATGCTAGAGCTATGTTTCTGATGTGAGTCACATTACACTGAAAAAAACTCAAAATTTGTAAATAATGTGATTTCACAGTCTGACTAGACATTCTGATTCCTTTAGTCCGATATGTGCAGCTGAGTATAACTTTGTAACCCAAAAAGCAAGACAAAATATCATTTCGAGCCAGCAAACTTTAATTGGAAATGATCAAGAACCAATTGAATTAGTATTCACAAGCCTCTTATAAACAATGATCGTTTCTCGAGTTGTTTTTTTTTCTCCCATTTTTCTTAACTAATGTGAGAAAATCTGTTTTTGGCTGCTTTGTTTTTCATGATATCCGTTAACACGATATCCCCATCTCCTCCCTCCCCCTCACTTCCAATTTCCCTTTCTCTGTCTCTCTCTCTCTCTCTCTCTTCTTCATCAACAATGATATTCATGGAAAATGAAGTTTGTTCACCATCACTCCATCACTTCTCAGACACCACAGACCATTGATACTCGCTGATGGGTCCCCCCTCCCTCCCATTCCTCCCCCAAAACTCATTTTCTCTTCCCCTTCTCCCTTCTTCTCGACTCTTCTATCTGCTGCCAAATGCGTCTGTTTCATGGTCCATGTAGGACAAGAAAAGAGGGATAGAAAGAAGGCAAATAAGATTTTCAAGAGTTCTTTATCCCGCACCAGAAGAATTGTGACGACTTCGGACTTTTCCGCTCTTTTCTACATTTCCCCATCTTTTATCCTCTCTGTCTCTCTCATCTTTTCTTACAATGAAAAAGAGAAAAATGACCATCGTGAAAACGGAGGATGACAATGTCGAAAAACAAATCAGCCATGGTTTCAGTCAAAGAGATTGTCACGCAAATTACCATAATTCTACGGTGACTGCGTCAAATAGCACAATCTCTGTAGCGTCGAATGGGGGGTGGATGGGGTTCTTAAAAGCAGTGACTGCGCCTCGGGCAGTCATTGCTTTTTAGTCTCCACATGTGTTAAGAAGACGACTTCTTGGAGCATCTCCTTGCTCCTTGCTTCTCAAATCGTAAGTGAAATCTAGGCAAATCTTCTGCCATCTCCTCCCATGTCCTTCGTATTTTTCTTCTCTTGTTTACTTCTTTTCTGCAAACTCTGATTTCTAGAGAATACTGTCAGCCGTTCTGTTCCTCTCCCCCTAAGTGTCATCTGCTTTCTGTTGATTTGCATAATCTGATTAGACCGGAAATAGTCTTCTCTTCTCTTCGCGCATGCTGTAAATATATATAAAACCAGGCTGGTGTTTGTGACAGGCTGGTCGTTGTTTCCCATTCAAGACCGCCAACCATTTCTCTTCTCATTTCATCTCATCTCAGGAAATGTAATTGAAAAGAAGCGATCCACTTTCGACGTTGGTGTGCGTCTTAAATGAAAAATGTTTGAGCGGCGTATCGTGGAAGGGCAAACAGGGATCGGTGCAACAAAGTCTTACTCAGCAACGCTTCTCACGTATTATTTTTCTTGTCGGGACCCGCTCCCAAACCCCTCCGCGCCTTTCATTCTCCTCCATTTTCCTTCTCCTCCTCCTCCTTCTCCGCCTCCCCCATTTTCTCGGCGCCCTCCGCCCTCTGCGCTCCGTCTCAATATTCACTGCGTGCCTGCTTTCTTTTGCCATCTCCTTCTTCTACTCCACCCCCTTTTTTTTCTTTCTTTCCCCGCCCTTCCGTCCGTCAACCGCCCCGCCACCATGACATTTTTTTCTCGTTCCCAACCCATTTCGAAAACTTTTTGTACTCACTAGTTGGGGTTCTCGTCCTGGTTGAATTCTCTCGTGGTCCTGTTCAAAACCATTCTTTGCAGAGCCAAACTGACGACTATGGGAGAACTCGAGGTTCCTGAGCGCGAGCTCGAATACTTTGCCTCATCCGCCCGCGCCGGACGCCGTAATGCTCTTCCAGAAATTGAGGTAGGTAACTGAGCTAAGCTCTGTTTATTTGGTCTGTGACCATCATGCTTACGTGAAACCTGAAACTTCAACCACGCCCGCACACACTCGTTTCCCTGATAACACGGTTTTTTCACATGTACTATTAACTTTCAGTAGTTTTACGTCGCGAAGTAGGAAGTAAAAAGCAGGAAAAAAAAGAAAAACCAAGTATTCAGGACTTTGAGTTTCCACTCGATTAGTCTTGCTTTGAAAGGTGTCGCCTTCTTTTATTTTTAGATTTTCTAAAAGCGAAAGCAGAAAATCTCTTTTCTCCTTCTAATCTTCAGAAAATAAGCCAGATGGAGTTTCCCTACAAATGTTGGTGGGGCTTGCTCAGTTTTTCTCGCTCTGAAAAACAAGCCTCACTGGGAGGGCCGAATAGCAACTCAAAAAAAAAGGCAGAGAATGCATTTCTATAAACTTCCGTTTATTAATCAATTCATGGCGAAGAATTAGGGGAAAGCGGGAAACCCCGCTCACCAGATAATGCAAGTTTACACATTGCTTATCAGGCTCTTCTTGAGAGAAGAAGACGGTGACGTCAAACACGAGAAAACCCACCAACATGTCTAGTGGCGGCAGAATGTTCCACAAGGTATAGGGTTACTAGAAGCATTGAGCGAAATTCGAAACTTTAATAGAATCTAGCACATGATTTGATGAGCCACCGAAAAGCCTCCTGTTTGCTTTCAGGTCGAGATAAATGATCCCGAAGCAGCTAAGCTCGCCGAACGGCTTTCCGATATGACGGCACATTGCGATTCGCAAACCGACGCTCAAAACCAACCCGGTTAGTATAGTCAACCTCATTTCCGTTCGCTGAATGCGAAATTATTGTTTTGCCGAAACCGGCATTTTCTTGTTTGCCAGCATAGCAACAGAAGTTGTGACAGAAGAAACTTACGGGACTGAAAAAAACTTTCGCATTCCTGAAATTGCCGAATTTCAGGACCATCACAGCCGCAACAAGGAACATCGTGAGCGTTCCGCGACACGAAACAAGCGATCAGACATCATGCTGTACCAATCGTAAAAACGTCGATTTCCCTCGTGTACCACCCCCCACCCCCATCAGCGCTAACAACTACTAGACAACAAAAATATACTTGGCCCAACATATTCGGAAGACTTACATGTTCTCATTTTATCATAACACCACGTCACATTCCAAACTCATCTTCGGCCGAGCTTTATCAATCATTCACACCCTTTTCACAAATTTGTGTCCAAAAAAGCATACTTCTGGCAGCGCCCCTTCTTTTTTTTTTGTCACCCTCAGTCCAGTTGGATTATCCACGGGTCCCTCGATCTGTTTGTTTTCATTATATTCCATGAGCAGCTTCTTTATAACCCTTATCTCTTATCTCAATCTTTTTTTTACAATTTTCTCTCTCCATGCACAATGATTAGACTACTGATGAATCTCTCCGTTTTTTTCCTTCCAGTACATTCCTTTCCTATCCAATAAAAAAATCACAACTCAAACCAAGTTTTCAAAAGTCCCAAAGGGCCGATTTTTCAAAGGTGTGAGACCTCATGCTGTGAGACCACACATGCCACACTTGCACACACTCATCCGAGACAAAGAGATATGAGGCGGAGAGGACAGCGTACGTGAAGTTTGAAACGCGAATCTCACACCCCCTCGTTTTTTTTTTTTCAGTAGGACTTTTAGTCGGTTCCAAACTCTCACGGGAGAAGCAAGCGAAGGGGCGTGAAAATAACAAAACTGATTGTTCAGTTCAGCCGTTTTTTTCTTTAACAATAGGGAGTTCCTCTGAAAAACTCGCAGAGCCTGCCAATCAGCGATTCGTCTGCAAAATATCGGAAACTATTATTATTCTTTGTGCCGCCTTTCATTCAAAGGTGAAACTAGGTGTTTGTATGACGTTTAAACTTTGAAATGAAAAAAATAAAATAAATCACAATCGCTCACAGAATTTGGAATACACGGATGAATTTGAAGCGTGCTAAGCGCTCAAAAGATCGGTCGAAAATTTGTTTGTTGATGTAAGAGTTCGAACTTGGAACAGGAAACAGTGGAATGGAAATGAAAAAGGAAAAGAGAGAAAGAGAGAGAGAAAAGTGGGATGTGAACAAAAACCGGTGACAACATCTACAAGTACTATAAGGAAATGTCGTAAACGTGATGATAATATTGTTTTGAGAATTTAGTCGCCTTCTCCTTCCTTCCATCCTTATTCATCATTCATTTCGTTTGCTTCCTTATCATTGTCATCGGGAAGGAAAACGAAGATAACAACCAACTGAAAAATTGGATTTCAACTAAGCCAGCGGTGTGGGAAAGTACCTGGACGAAAAGAAGAACGGCAAAAACGGTGGTGGGGATGAAAAGACTGTAGTCACGGAAATGGACAATCTGAAAAAAAAAACACACAAAATATTGCTCAAAACTCGAGCTCAAACATACCATGGGAGCCAAAACAGAGCCGAGGCGACCGCCAGCGTTGCACACACCTCGAGCCATGCTTCTGACAGAAGTTGGGAACAGCTCAGCCGAATAGAGATGGTTTATCTTCCAGGTCGGGTCAATTCCGGCGGAGACGATCAGCACGAGAAAAACGACAATCCAGCGATAGGCAGTGAGGTTGAAGAATTGGCTGAAAATGTTATTTTTATGTTCAGGTCTTTCCAACTGACTAAAACTCACATTGGCAGAATGAGGAAAGCACAAACGCAGCAGAGCGAAATCGAAGAAATTGCGATGGTACGCTTCGCCAAGAAGTTGTTGGCGAAGAAAGGAATGAAGCCGAATCCGAATTTCAGCAAACCCATTAAAATCATGTTGTGGTATCTGTTGCCGGGAAGAACGTCGAGTGAGAAGTAGAATCCAAAAGAAACGATTGAAGACGCCAGGAAAGAGTAGAACATCACTATTGTTGGTTTCAAGAATTGAGATGACCTGTGAGTAATGTTTGTTTTGGAATCCAAAAATGCTGACTCACTTGAACAGTGCTTTCCAGTTTTTCTTCTCATTAGTGCACACTGGCTCGGTGAATCCTAGAATCTCGTACCAACTGTAGATGATCGCCTCGTCAACATCGATCTCCTTCCGATTGAACGATTTGATTTGCAGAGCCGTTTGTTTCGCCTCGCGAAATTTTCCATTTGCCGACAACCAACGGCAGCTTTCGAAGCAGAGAGCATACTGTTAACGATCAAGTTAGACCACATTTTTTGGATCTTAAATTACCGAGAGAATAGTGAGCATGAGTCCGAAAGCGCTGAAAGTGAGATGGTATCCGAACCAGTTCCTAGTCAGCATGGCGACCACGGCCGTAACCGCCTGAAATCTTTTTTGTTTGATCAACGCTTCAAAAACGTTTTCCAACCATTCCCACGCTCCATCCATTCATTGAAACGACGAGAAGTCTCGATCTCGGCAACTCAAATGCTTCAGTGAGAATAACAAAGTTTGTGACCATGTATCCACCACAGAAGAACCCTGTGACACCGAGTCCGGCGTACAAAGCAGGCAGATTGAGAAGATTGGCGGTGGCAATGTACAAGTGACCGACCGAAACCATGAGAAGGCATCCTAAACAAAAAAGCAGCCCCTGATTTTGCCCATTTTCAATTTCCTACCGAGATAAATTGGTTTCCTTCCAAATCTATCCGACAGAAAACCGCAGACGAAAGATCCGACAAACGCTCCCCACATCAGAAAGCTCGACATCATGGTGTTGGTTGTGTTCGAGTCCGGTTTGCATGCGCGATCGTAGAGCGCTGTGAGCGAGTAGAACTCCTTGTTTTCCGCTTCTGTCCACGAGCTGGTGCTGTTCTGTAACGCCGCGCACCATTCCTGGAACCAACTTTTTTTCGTTTTGACCTTTTCTTTATTATACCTTGGAGGGCTCTTGGTATGTTGTCAACAACATCGCCGCGGCGACTGGGAAATATCCGACTTGCGTTACGAACAGAAGTAGAGTTTCGTAGAATCTGACAATCCCCCGGAGTTTATACAGTGAGAGAGGGATACAAGAAAAACAAACCCAAAATCATCGAGCAGTGTCTTCCGCGTCTCGATGGGTTGTATAACAAGGGTTTCGGTGCTCACTATCCTCACATTTTCCGAGGTCATCTCGATTGCCGTCTCATGGTCGCTTTCTTTTTCGCCTTCTGACAGCATACTGAAAATGCAGACACATTAGCTTCCATCTGACGAAATGCCGTTGAAAATTGTGATAAGATTGGTGAAGGATGCAAATTTCAAGTCATCATTATTTGTGGCAACTCGCCCGTGCTAAACATTGAAGGTCACAGAAAAAACCAAATATGAGGGACAAGAGGAAGCAGTGACGGAAAAACAGCTTCCCCCCTTCTTATTCACATCTCGATGTTGTCATGCTGACAATTCATGGTTTCCGGAAAGCGCACAAGAAAGCACAACGAGATCACATAAAAACCACGCACGAAAAGAGAATTATGCGCGCGCTGAAGCTTTTCGTTGGTCTGCAATTGACATCAGTCGTTGGTTGGGAGAAAAAGTGGGCGAATAGAAAAGCCGGCTGAATATGATGTGGAGCGGCGCCTGGCACAGAAATGCGAATGGTTTTGGTTTTTTAAAGCGATTCGTGGAAGAATGTGTGTGGGAAGGGGGAAAGGAATTTTATCATTTTTCCTTTTCTCTCTCTCTTTCTCTCTCTCTTTTGCTCGAGACAGGATGTAGGATTCTCCGGAAATTGAAAAAAAAGCGGCTTTTAGTTGATATAAATTTCCAAAGATCGAAAAACACAGTGAAAAGGGTCAGATTATAAGGCAGAGAGCATTCTTTTGTTCAAGTCCAGTCTTCTTCTCTCTCTCTCTCAAAAAAAAAGCAGGGAAAAAGGGAAAACCCCCTAGACGAACCACATACACACACACCCCAAAAACATCATGTAAAGCTGAAAACAAATCTGAAGGCGTTAGGGGGGAGTGAAGGGGGAAATAAGCATGTTGGCTGGAAAAATTAATAATGGAAATTTATCGAATGCGGAAGAAAGGCATATTCGGCGTGTATGAGGGTCCGAGCAAACTTCACGCGTTATTTGCACACCAAGAAAACGAAACGCATGACTATCACATCACGTATTCTAGTGCTAACAAACAAACAATACTACTGCGAGGTCAACAGTTGACTTACCTTAGAACATACTTGATCATTTTGCCTTGCAGTTTGTTTTATAGTGAGAACAATTTTTGTTAGCATTACATCATTATCTGAACTGGCCGGAAGAAATAAGAGCCGCGGTGGGAACTGAAAACCAATCATATTATTATTCGATGACATCATATTGAATTTTGGAAAATACGTGAAAAAAGGGAAAATTAACAAAACTTCAGATGATTTTGGAGGCAGTTTGAACTCAGACTCAGAACAAATAAAGGTTGGTACATCTTATCAGCAAAAAAATCTTTTATCAGTTCTACTTTCGCTTATTAGCGGCAGCTATTCGTAAAGATCGTTTTTTTGGGGAGGGAAATAAATTTAAAAAAAATTTTTTTCAGACTACAAGATCCTAAAAACTGTGAAAAAAAATTTTGACGTAATTTTCAATAAATGAATGGTTTCATGAAATCAAAATATCAGATTTCGAGAATTTGAATTTTGAAGTGGTCATGTGAAAAAAACCAGGAAAAATACTTTGAAATGCGTGTCTGTTAGATTGATAAAAGCAAATAATTACGTTAACTCTTTGGTTTCGCCGAGCCGCCGTGTTGGCGGGCCATCCGGAAACATGAACAAGTTAAGACGGAGAGGGTGCAGACATTTTGCTCATTGCAACGGCGCGGAGCAGGCCAGTGTCCACTCCATTCAATGCATGAGTTGTAAGCTCTAGTGCTTCCCTGAAGTTACCTAGCCTTCTTGAAAAGCTTTTTTTTCTGGCAATCTCAGTATTGAAACGGAAGGAGTGGAGAAATAACAAAACACAGAAAATCAAAGCATGGAGAAACTGAAAAGCACACAGCTATACAAATATTTGGAAAATTCGCAATAATGAAAAATGAAATGACACTTACTGAGTTTGAAAATCCTAAATTACGAAAAAAGAACCATAATAGTGGGAGCTTTGCGTTTTTCGTGATGACAAAAATTTGTCATTGTTATTTGCTTAAAAACAGCGACAGAAGCTGACACAAATGTTTGACCAAGACCGAGTAGGTCACAATGATTCATTCTTCCGTAGGAGTTTTCAAATTGTTCTTTGCAGTACAGCATAGAAAGAAAATCGAGGAGAAAACCGAGAAAAATCAAATTCGGCCTTCATTTAACTTTTGAGCCGTATTCCGAATGACACAATATGAAACAATCGTTGAAACTCACGTGGCACCTCAAGACAACTTCAGACAGTTTGGTTCGAAATGATTGAAATTCTAGCAGAGAAAAACCAAAAATCCACGACCTTTCCAACAAAATGTAGTTCATTTCTATTTTTCACATTTTTTGAGAACCATCCTTTTGTTCCGATTTTTCAAAGTTATCCCCTTTTCTCCTCATTTTCAACATTTCACTGCAATCGAAACATGCCAATTTCCGACGAAACAGAGAGTGATAGGTGAAAGAAAACATGTCATGGAGAGACGCAGATCGACTGATGCAAGCGCGCTCCACCCCACACCATACGGCATTCACCTCGGTCATTGCTACGCGCGAAAATGAATTGGCGTGTTGAGCCTTTCTCCAACTTCAATCTTTCTGACTTCTCAACCTCGTAATCTTCCCGTCCGATCCGTCACTCCGTTATTCGGAAACATGCTTCTTGGTGAAGGTGTCTCTTCTGATCTTTCTCTTCTCGACTCCTCCACTCCGTTCTACGGGAACATGCTTCTTGGTGAAGGTGTCTCTTCCGATCTTCCTCTTTTTGACTCCTTCACATGATTTTACTGCATAGTTGGTGTGTTTGTTAATTGTATACCATGCTTGGAAGTATCCATCCACTCCGGTAAATGGCTCTTTCGGGTCGTCGAATAGGTCTTTCGAGCCGTCGAATGGATTTAAGGGGACCTTCACATGGGTTCACGGGGCTTCAATTGAGTTTGTCCGGCTGTCAAATGAGCTAGACGACTGAGTCTGCGCTTCTGGTTCACTATCCCTGTCTTCATCGAAATTCCTGTCAAAAATTGGTCAAAAAACGTATTTCAAGTGAGGCAGGGTGCGAACTCATTCCAACGTTGTCGTAACGTCTTCTGAATTCTATGACGATTCTGTTTTTAATTCTAACGAGAAAATGAACATCACCATTGGATTCGTCTCAAAATTCTAATCAGCTTCATATAAATAACATCCTAGATATCTTCCAAATGAAGGTTGTTACCATGGTTGCTCGGACCATCGAAATCCGAGGTCCCCTCCATCTTATCATTGCCATAAAGTCCTATGAGTTTTCGAGGGCATGTGGTGTAGTGGTTAACACGCTCCGTTGTCGACTTGCATTCACCAAAATACTAACGATTTATATCGGCAACGGAGAACCGCGAGTTCGAATCCCGCCATGTCCAAAAATTTTTTATGCACCCTGTGACCAGTTATACCCCAAAAACCGTCGAAAAAAAAATGTTGCAGGTTCGACTCCTGAGTGTGTTCAAACTATTTTTGCCTACCTTTTTGTTGTTTTTTCATGTTAATAGGGCTGTTTCATTATGTAATTGGAAGATTCGCATTCTTTTCTGAGGCACATTGGAGGATTCAGTGCAAAAAAGTTGTGTTAGATCGTCAAAAGTGTTTTTTTGTTCTTTTTTGTTTCGAAGAATGAAAAACAAAGCCGACTTCCGGCACGTCACTCGTCGTCAGAACACTCAGAAGACGGTCAAAAGACGTCAGAAAGAACTTTGTTCAGATCTTCATTTTGAAAGAGTGTTTCGCTTAGAATTCTCAAGCGATTCTCACAATGACGAGGAATTGAAGTGGAAATAACAGACTGGATCGTTGGAAAACTCAGACGACTTTCAGAAGACTCACTTGGAGACCGTTGATCGGTTCTGATAGGATGCGGACAAACTCTTTTCATGGTGTCTCTTCTCGACTCTTTCACTCCGTTCTACGGGAACATGCTTCTTGGTGAAGGTGTCTCATCTGATCTTTCTCTTCTCGACTCTTTCACTCCGTTCTACGGGAAAGTGTTCTTGGTGAAGGTGTCTCTTCTGATCTTTCTCTTCTCGACTCTTTCACTCCGTTCTACGGGAACATGCTTCTTGGTGAAGGTGTCTCATCTGATCTTTCTCTTCTCGACTCTTTCACTCCGTTCTACGGGAAAGTGTTCTTGGTGAAGGTGTCTCTTCTGATCTTTCTCTTCTCGACTCTTTCACTCCGTTCTACGGGAACATGCTTCTTGGTGAAGGTGTCTCATCTGATCCTTCTCTTCTCGACTCCTTCACTCCGTTCTACGGGAAAGTGTTCTTGGTGAAGGTGTCTCATCTGATCTTTCTCTTCTCGACTCTTTCACTCCGTTCTACGGGAAAGTGTTCTTGGTGAAGGTGTCTCTTCTGATCTTTCTCTTCTCGACTCTTTCACTCCGTTCTACGGGAACATGCTTCTTGGTGAAGGTGTCTCTTCTGATCTTTCACTTCTCGACTCTTTCACTCCGTTCCACGGGAACATGCTTCTTGGTGAAGGTGTCTCATCTGATCTTTCTCTTCTCGACTCTTTCACTCCGTTCTACGGGAAAGTGTTCTTGGTGAAGGTGTCTCTTCTGATCTTTCACTTCTCGACTCTTTCACTCCGTTCCACGGGAACATGCTTCTTGGTGAAGGTGTCTCATCTGATCTTTCTCTTCTCGACTCTTTCACTCCGTTCTACGGGAAAGTGTTCTTGGTGAAGGTGTCTCTTCTGATCTTTCACTTCTCGACTCTTTCACTCCGTTCCACGGGAACATGCTTCTTGGTGAAGGTGTCTCATCTGATCTTTCTCTTCTCGACTCTTTCACTCCGTTCTACGGGAAAGTGTTCTTGGTGAAGGTGTCTCTTCTGATCTTTCACTTCTCGACTCTTTCACTCCGTTCTACGGGAACATGCTTCTTGGTGAAGGTGTCTCATCTGATCTTTCTCTTCTCGACTCTTTCACTCCGTTCTACGGGAAAGTGTTCTTGGTGAAGGTGTCTCTTCTGATCTTTCACTTCTCGACTCTTTCACTCCGTTCCACGGGAACATGCTTCTTGGTGAAGGTGTCTCATCTGATCTTTCTCTTCTCGACTCTTTCACTCCGTTCTACGGGAAAGTGTTCTTGGTGAAGGTGTCTCTTCTGATCTTTCTCTTCTCGACTCTTTCACTCCGTTCTACGGGAACATGCTTCTTGGTGAAGGTGTCTCATCTGATCTTTCTCTTCTCGACTCTTTCACTCCGTTCTACGGGAAAGTGTTCTTGGTGAAGGTGTCTCATCTGATCTTTCTCTTCTCGACTCTTTCACTCCGTTCTACGGGAAAGTGTTCTTGGTGAAGGTGTCTCTTCTGATCTTTCACTTCTCGACTCTTTCACTCCGTTCCACGGGAACATGCTTCTTGGTGAAGGTGTCTCATCTGATCTTTCTCTTCTCGACTCTTTCACTCCGTTCTACGGGAAAGTGTTCTTGGTGAAGGTGTCTCTTCTGATCTTTCACTTCTCGACTCTTTCACTCCGTTCTACGGGAACATGCTTCTTGGTGAAGGTGTCTCATCTGATCTTTCTCTTCTCGACTCTTTCACTCCGTTCTACGGGAACATGCTTCTTGGTGAAGGTGTCTCTTCTGATCTTTCTCTTCTCGACTCTTTCACTCCGTTCTACGGGAACATGCTTCTTGGTGAAGGTGTCTCTTCTGATCTTTCACTTCTCGACTCTTTCACTCCGTTCTACGGGAACATGCTTCTTGGTGAAGGTGTCTCATCTGATCTTTCTCTTCTCGACTCTTTCACTCCGTTCTACGGGAACATGCTTCTTGGTGAAGGTGTCTCATCTGATCTTTCTCTTCTCGACTCCTTCACTCCGTTCTACGGGAACATGCTTCTTGGTAAAGGTGTCTCATCTGATCTTTCTCTTCTCGACTCCTTCACTCCGTTCTACGGGAACATGCTTCTTCGTGAAGGTGTCTCTTCTGATCTTTCTCTTCTCGACTCCTTCACTCCGTTCTACGGGAACATGCTTCCCGGTGAAGGTGTCTCTTCTGATCTTTCTCTTCTCGACTCCTTCACTCCGTTCTACGGGAACATGCTTCTTGGTGAAGGTGTCTCTTCTGATCTTTCTCTTCTCGACTCCTTCACTCCGTTCTACGGGAACATGCTTCTTGGTGAAGGTGTCTCTTCTGATCTTTCTCTTCTCGACTCCTTCACTCCGTTCTACGGGAACATGCTTCTTCGTGAAGGTGTCTCTTCTGATCTTTCTCTTCTCGACTCCTTAACTCCGTTCTACGGGAACATGCTTCTTGGTGAAGGTGTCTCTTCTGATCTTTTTCTTCTCGACTCCTTCACTCCGTTCTACGGGAACATGCTTCTTGGTGAAGGTGTCTCTTCTGATCTTTCTCTTCTCGACTCTTTCACTCCGTTCTACGGGAACATGCTTCTTCGTGAAGGTGTCTCTTCTGATCTTTTTCTTCTCGACTCCTTCACTCCGTTCTACGGGAACATGCTTCTTGGTGAAGGTGTCTCTTCTGATCTTTCTCTTCTCGACTCCTTCACTCCGTTCTACGGGAACATGCTTCTTGGTGAAGGTGTCTCTTCTGATCTTTCTCTTCTCGACTCTTTCACTCCGTTCTACGGGAACATGCTTCTTGGTGAAGGTGTCTCTTCTGATCTTTTTCTTCTCGACTCCTTCACTCCGTTCTACGGGAACATGCTTCTTGGTGAAGGTGTCTCTTCTGATCTTTCTCTTCTCGACTCCTTCACTCCGTTCTACGGGAACATGCTTCTTCGTGAAGGTGTCTCTTCTGATCTTTCTCTTCTCGACTCCTTAACTCCGTTCTACGGGAACATGCTTCTTGGTGAAGGTGTCTCTTCTGATCTTTCTCTTCTCGACTCCTTCACTCCGTTCTACGGGAACATGCTTCTTGGTGAAGGTGTCTCTTCTGATCTTTCTCTTCTCGACTCCTTCACTCCGTTCTACGGGAACATGCTTCTTCGTGAAGGTGTCTCTTCTGATCTTTCTCTTCTCGACTCCTTCACTCCGTTCTACGGGAACATGCTTCCCGGTGAAGGTGTCTCTTCTGATCTTTTTCTTCTCGACTCCTTCACTCCGTTCTACGGGAACATGCTTCTTGGTGAAGGTGTCTCTTCTGATCTTTCTCTTCTCGACTCCTTCACTCCGTTCTACGGGAACATGCTTCTTGGTGAAGGTGTCTCTTCTGATCTTTCTCTTCTCGACTCCTTCACTCCGTTCTACGGGAACATGCTTCTTGGTGAAGGTGTCTCTTCTGATCTTTCTCTTCTCGACTCCTTCACTCCGTTCTACGGAAGCATGCTTCTTGGTGAAGGTGTCTCTTTTGATCTTCCTCTTCTCGACTCCTTCACTCCGTTCTACGGGAACATGCTTCTTGGTGAAGGTGTCTCTTTTGATCTTCCTCTTCTCGACTCCTTCACTCCGTTCTACGGGAACATGCTTCTTGGTGAAGGTGTCTCTTCTGATCTTTCTCTTCTCGACTCCTTCACTCCGTTCTACGGGAACATGCTTCTTGGTGAAGGTGTCTCTTCTGATCTTTCTCTTCTCGACTCCTTCACTCCGTTCTACGGGAACATGCTTCTTGGTGAAGGTGTCTCTTCTGATCTTTCTCTTCTCGACTCCTTAACTCCGTTCTACGGGAACATGCTTCTTGGTGAAGGTGTCTCTTCTGATCTTTTTCTTCTCGACTCCTTCACTCCGTTCTACGGGAACATGCTTCTTGGTGAAGGTGTCTCTTCTGATCTTTCTCTTCTCGACTCTTTCACTCCGTTCTACGGGAACATGCTTCTTGGTGAAGGTGTCTCTTCTGATCTTTCTCTTCTCGACTCCTTCACTCCGTTCTACGGGAACATGCTTCTTGGTGAAGGTGTCTTTTCTGATCTTTCTCTTCTCGACTCTTTCACTCCGTTCTACGGAAGCATGCTTCTTGGTGAAGGTGTCTTTTCTGATCTTTCTCTTCTCGACTCCTTCACTTCGTTCTACGGAAGCATGCTTCTTGGTGAAGGTGTCTCTTCTGATCTTTCTCTTCTCGACTCTTTCACTCCGTTCTACGGAAGCATGCTTCTTGGTGAAGGTGTCTCTTCTGATCTTTCTCTTCTCGACTCCTTCACTCCGTTCTACGGGAACATGCTTCTTGGTGAAGGTGTCTCTTCTGATCTTTTTCTTTTCGACTCCTTCACTCCGTTCTACGGAAGCATGCTTCTTGGTGAAGGTGTCTCTTCTGATCTTTCTCTTCTCGACTCTTTCACTCCGTTCTACGGAAGCATGCTTCTTGGTGAAGGTGTCTCTTCTGATCTTTCTCTTCTCGACTCCTTCACTCCGTTCTACGGGAACATGCTTCTTGGTGAAGGTGTCTCTTCTGATCTTTCTCTTCTCGACTCTTTCACTCCGTTCTACGGAAGCATGCTTCTTGGTGAAGGTGTCTCTTCTGATCTTTCTCTTCTCGACTCCTTCACTCCGTTCTACGGGAACATGCTTCTTGGTGAAGGTGTCTCTTCTGATCTTTCTCTTCTCGACTCCTTCACTCCGTTCTACGGAAGCATGCTTCTTGGTGAAGGTGTCTCTTCTGATCTTTCTCTTCTCGACTCTTTCACTCCGTTCTACGGAAGCATGCTTCTTGGTGAAGGTGTCTCTTCTGATCTTTCTCTTCTCGACTCCTTCACTCCGTTCTACGGGAACATGCTTCTTGGTGAAGGTGTCTCTTCTGATCTTTTTCTTTTCGACTCCTTCACTCCGTTCTACGGAAGCATGCTTCTTGGTGAAGGTGTCTCTTCTGATCTTTCTCTTCTCGACTCTTTCACTCCGTTCTACGGAAGCATGCTTCTTGGTGAAGGTGTCTCTTCTGATCTTTCTCTTCTCGACTCCTTCACTCCGTTCTACGGGAACATGCTTCTTGGTGAAGGTGTCTCTTCTGATCTTTCTCTTCTCGACTCTTTCACTCCGTTCTACGGAAGCATGCTTCTTGGTGAAGGTGTCTCTTCTGATCTTTCTCTTCTCGACTCCTTCACTCCGTTCTACGGGAACATGCTTCTTGGTGAAGGTGTCTCTTCTGATCTTTCTCTTCTCGACTCCTTCACTCCGTTCTACGGAAGCATGCTTCTTGGTGAAGGTGTCTCTTCTGATCTTTCTCTTCTCGACTCTTTCACTCCGTTCTACGGGAGCATGCTTCTTGGTGAAGGTGTCTCTTCTGATCTTTCTCTTCTCGACTTCTTCACTCCGTTCTACGGAAGCATGCTTCTTGGTGAAGGTGTCTCTTCTGATCTTTTTCTTTTCGACTCCTTCACTCCGTTCTACGGGAACATGCTTCTTGGTGAAGGTGTCTCTTCTGATCTTTCTCTTCTCGACTCTTTCACTCCGTTCTACGGAAGCATGCTTCTTGGTGAAGGTGTCTCTTCTGATCTTTCTCTTCTCGACTCCTTCACTCCGTTCTACGGGAACATGCTTCTTGGTGAAGGTGTCTCTTCTGATCTTTCTCTTCTCGACTCTTTCACTCCGTTCTACGGAAGCATGCTTCTTGGTGAAGGTGTCTCTTCTGATCTTTCTCTTCTCGACTTCTTCACTCCGTTCTACGGAAGCATGCTTCTTGGTGAAGGTGTCTCTTCTGATCTTTCTCTTCTCGACTCTTTCACTCCGTTCTACGGAAGCATGCTTCTTGGTGAAGGTGTCTCTTCTGATCTTTCTCTTCTCGACTTCTTCACTCCGTTCTACGGAAGCATGCTTCTTGGTGAAGGTGTCTCTTCTGATCTTTTTCTTTTCGACTCCTTCACTCCGTTCTACGGGAACATGCTTCTTGGTGAAGGTGTCTCTTCTGATCTTTCTCTTCTCGACTCTTTCACTCCGTTCTACGGAAGCATGCTTCTTGGTGAAGGTGTCTCTTCTGATCTTTCTCTTCTCGACTCCTTCACTCCGTTCTACGGGAACATGCTTCTTGGTGAAGGTGTCTCTTCTGATCTTTCTCTTCTCGACTCTTTCACTCCGTTCTACGGAAGCATGCTTCTTGGTGAAGGTGTCTCTTCTGATCTTTCTCTTCTCGACTCTTTCACTCCGTTCTACGGAAGCATGCTTCTTGGTGAAGGTGTCTCTTCTGATCTTTCTCTTCTCGACTCCTTCACTCCGTTCTACGGAAGCATGCTTCTTGGTGAAGGTGTCTCTTCTGATCTTTCTCTTCTCGACTCCTTCACTCCGTTCTACGGAAGCATGCTTCTTGGTGAAGGTGTCTCTTCTGATCTTTCTCTTCTCGACTCCTTCACTCCGTTCTACGGGAACATGCTTCTTGGTGAAGGTGTCTCTTCTGATCTTTCTCTTCTCGACTCCTTCACTCCGTTCTACGGAAGCATGCTTCTTGGTGAAGGTGTCTCTTCTGATCTTTCTCTTCTCGACTCCTTCACTCCGTTCTACGGAAGCATGCTTCTTGGTGAAGGTGTCTCTTCTGTTCTTTCTCTTCTCGACTCCTTCACTCCGTTCTACGGAAGCATGCTTCTTGGTGAAGGTGTCTCTTCTGATCTTTCTCTTCTCGACTCCTTCACTCCGTTCTACGGAAGCATGCTTCTTGGTGAAGGTGTCTCTTCTGATCTTTCTCTTCTCGACTCTTTCACTCCGTTCTACGGAAGCATGCTTCTTGGTGAAGGTGTCTCTTCTGATCTTTCTCTTCTCGACTCTTTCACTCCGTTCTACGGGAACATGCTTCTTGGTGAAGGTGTCTCTTCTGATCTTTCTCTTCTCGACTCTTTCACTCCGTTCTACGGAAGCATGCTTCTTGGTGAAGGTGTCTCTTCTGATCTTTCTCTTCTCGACTTCTTCACTCCGTTCTACGGAAGCATGCTTCTTGGTGAAGGTGTCTCTTCTGATCTTTCTCTTCTCGACTCCTTCACTCCGTTCTACGGAAGCATGCTTCTTGGTGAAGGTGTCTCTTCTGTTCTTTCTCTTCTCGACTCCTTCACTCCGTTCTACGGAAGCATGCTTCTTGGTGAAGGTGTCTCTTCTGATCTTTCTCTTCTCGACTCCTTCACTCCGTTCTACGGAAGCATGCTTCTTGGTGAAGGTGTCTCTTCTGATCTTTCTCTTCTCGACTCTTTCACTCCGTTCTACGGGAACATGCTTCTTGGTGAAGGTGTCTCTTTTGATCTTCCTCTTCTCGACTCTTTCACTCCGTTCTACGGAAGCATGCTTCTTGGTGAAGGTGTCTCTTCTGATCTTTTTCTTCTCGACTCCTTCACTCCGTTCTACGGAAGCATGCTTCTTGGTGAAGGTGTCTCTTTTGATCTTCCTCTTCTCGACTCCTTCACTCCGTTCTACGGGAACATGCTTCTTGGTGAAGGTGTCTCTTTTGATCTTCCTCTTCTCGACTCCTTCACTCCGTTCTACGGGAACATGCTTCTTGGTGAAGGTGTCTCTTCTGATCTTTCTCTTCTCGACTCCTTCACTCCGTTCTACGGGAACATGCTTCTTGGTGAAGGTGTCTCTTCTGATCTTTCTCTTCTCGACTCCTTCACTCCGTTCTACGGAAGCATGCTTCTTGGTGAAGGTGTCTCTTCTGATCTTTCTCTTCTCGACTCCTTCACTCCGTTCTACGGGAACATGCTTCTTGGTGAAGGTGTCTCGTCTGATCTTTCTCTTCTCGACTCCTTCACTCCGTTCTACGGGAACATGCTTCTTGGTGAAGGTGTCTCTTCTGATCTTTCTCTTCTCGACTCCTTCACTCCGTTCTACGGGAACATGCTTCTTGGTGAAGGTGTCTCGTCTGATCTTTCTCTTCTCGACTCTTTCACTCCGTTCTACGGGAACATGCTTCTTGGTGAAGGTGTCTCGTCTGATCTTCCTCTTCTCGACTCCTTCACTCCGTTCTACGGGAACATGCTTCTTGGTGAAGGTGTCTCTTCTGATCTTTCTCTTCTCGACTCCTTCACTCCGTTCTACGGGAACATGCTTCTTGGTGAAGGTGTCTCTTCTGATCTTTCTCTTCTCGACTCTTTCACTCCGTTCTACGGAAGCATGCTTCTTGGTGAAGGTGTCTCTTCTGATCTTTCTCTTCTCGACTCCTTCACTCCGTTCTACGGGAACATGCTTCTTGGTGAAGGTGTCTCGTCTGATCTTTCTCTTCTCGACTCTTTCACTCCGTTCTACGGAAGCATGCTTCTTGGTGAAGGTGTCTCTTCTGATCTTCTTCTTTTCGACTCCTTCACTCCGTTCTACGGGAACATGCTTCTTGGTGAAGGTGTCTCTTCTGTTCTTTCTCTTCTCGACTCCTTCACTCCGTTCTACGGGAACATGCTTCTTGGTGAAGGTGTCTCTTCTGTTCTTTCTCTTCTCGACTCCTTCACTCCGTTCTACGGGAACATGCTTCTTGGTGAAGGTGTCTCTTTTGATCTTCCTCTTCTCGACTCCTTCACTCCGTTCTACGGGAACATGCTTCTTGGTGAAGGTGTCTCTTCTGATCTTTCTCTTCTCGACTCTTTCACTCCGTTCTACGGAAGCATGCTTCTTGGTGAAGGTGTCTCTTCTGATCTTTTTCTTTTCGACTCCTTCACTCCGTTCTACGGGAACATGCTTCTCGGTGAAGGTGTCTCTTCTGTTCTTTCTCTTCTCGACTCCTTCACTCCGTTCTACGGGAACATGCTTCTTGGTGAAGGTGTCTCTTCTGATCTTTCTCTTCTCGACTCCTCCACTCCGTTCTACGGGAACATGCTTCTTGGTGAAGGTGTCTCTTCTGATCTTTCTCTTCTCGACTCTTTCACATGATTTTTCTGCATAGTTGGTGTGTTTGTTATATGTATACCATGCTTGGAAGTATCCATCTACTCCGGTAATTGGCTCTTTCGATTCGTCGGATAGGTCTTTCGAGCTGTCAAATGGATTTGAGGGGACCTTCAGATGGGTTCGCGGGTCTTCAATTGAGTTGTTCGAGCTGTCGAATGAGCTAGACGACTGAGTCTGCGCTTCTGGTTCTCTATCCCTATCTTCATTGAATTTCCTGTCAAAAAATGGTCAAAAAACGTATTTCGTGTGAGGCAGGGTGCGAACTCATTTCAACGTTGTCGTAACGTCTTCTGAATTCTATGACGATTCTGTTTTTGATTCTAACGAGAAAATGAACATCACCATTAGATCCGTCTCAAAATTCTGGTCAGATTCATATAAATAACATCCTAGATACCTTCCAAATGAAGTTTGTTACCATGGTTACTCGGACCATCGAAATCCGAGGTCCCCTCCATCTTATCATTGCCATAAAGTCCTATGAGTTTTCGAGGGCATGTGGTGTAGTGGTTAACACACTCCGTTGTCGACTTGTATTCCCCAAATCCGTGACGCTTTATATCGGCAACGGAGAACCGCGAGTTCGAATCCCGCCATGTCCAAAAATTTTTTATGCACCCTGCGACCAGTTATACCCCAAAAACCGTCGAAAAAAAAATGTTACAGGTTCGACTCCTGAGTGTGTACAAACTATTTTTCGCTACTTTTTTGTTGTTTTTATCATGTTAATAGGACTGTGTCATTTTGAAATTGAGTGATTCGCATACTTCTCTGAGGCACATTGGAGGATTCAGTGCAAAAAAGTTGTGTTAGATCGTCAAAAGTTGATTGTTTTTCACCTACTTGAACACTTGGGGTCCGTTGATCTACCCTGATAAGCTCCAAACAAACTCCTTTCATTGTGGGCTGTCGTTTCGTGCCGCTGGGCACCATGGGAGTTTGGTTTTCAGAATGCCCAATTTCTGCCGGTGGATACTAGCCCATTTTCGACTTTGTGTCTTCGACTAGCTCAAGATACGAGCGATGTCGTCGGCCCATCGTTTGTCTTGTCATTCCCTGTGTCCGATCCGTGGCTGCCGACTTCAGAGATTTTTCCGTCTTCCCTCCTGGCTGAATGACTTTCCCACTTCGCTCTCGTTGACATGATGATTTTGGCGGCATCGGCATGTTCACCCAGATTTGCCGCGGCATTCAGACCGGCCAGGGCTCGATTGAGCTTGTTGATAGGATCCATCGTGACGCTGCACGTTTTGCTTGCGTAGAAGATGGCAGGGATGACACTCAAGAATCGGCTTGATGGCGTGGAAAGCTGCTCATCTGCTGCAGACTTTTCTCGTGATCTCCTGCTTGAGACTGCCAGACGCGTCGAACCATCTGTCCAGATAGCGGCACCTTTCAGATGCTTCGAGTTTTCGTCCGTCGGGGAGAGTGATGCTCGAGACTGTATTCTTACTGTTGACGAGAAGAATTTTCTTATTTTCTTGGATGAGTGAATGGAGAGTCAGTGGGCTTCGCTTTTTCTGCACAACATTTCCAGTCGTTTCTCGCAATCTCAGCCTATTAACATCATGTCACCCGCGAACTCTATGCGCCTTGTATTGAAACCATCCAAGTTGATACCGGTGCCCGTGTACTCTTGGTCGCAGGTGTCGAGAATCATTGGGAGTGTTATCCCGAAAAGGGCGGGTGAGGCGGAGTCGCCTTGCCAAACTCCACACTTTAGATCGATCAGAATGGGACGTCCGTGAACTTTCAGGATTGTTTTGCCTCCGAACAGAATAAGCTCGAATGAATCGACAATTTGTCTTGTTATTCGGGAACTATCTCTTGGTCAAGGTGTCTCTACTGATCCTCCTCTCCTCCACTCCTTCATGATATCGATTTTTACTGTTGGACTTTTAACTATAACTTTTTTGTATTTTTTGCAACTTGCCATAACACAACCTTTTCCAGCCGTATGTCCTCCAGTGTGCGGACACCTGAAGGATTCCCTTGCCCTACGCACACAATCTCCATATCACTTTCTAACTAATGAACTTATAACTATTGTTTCGTTTTTGCTTCTAGGGTATTTGCTAGAACACACCATTCGGTATCTTATCGCCGTATTACTTACCACTTTCCAATTTCAATATTTGTTTCCGAAAATATTTAAATTGTACGTATTTTTTCGAGAGCTGGGAAGATAGTTTCCTTTTTGGTTCAATAAAATTCCTGCACAAAAAATTGTGATACATTTTTCTAAGTTCAGTAAGCCAAAATTTCTCTGTGTCGGTGTTGAAAGGGGCGAAAACGCTCATTCAAATTTTAGCGTTCTATTTTACAATATGCCGCGTTACTCTTTTGCAGCACACCGCGTCCTTTCATTATGGGTTTCTTATTCAGTTTGCGCCGAAAAATGTCTCTGTCTTCGCCTCTCATCTACATAACTCGACAAACGCGCGCAGACCGACCGAACAAAGAGAGGCAGGAGAGCGAGCGGGTTTTAGTTGGCACCACGCCAATTTCGACACTTTCTGCATCTTACCACTCTCTCGTGGCGAGAGAGTGGGCTGCCGGCAGGCAGCAGCCGCGGCCGCCCAACTCTCCTTTCCTCTCCACACAACCCATACTCTTCATGTTCGTTTGCAGAAACTGAGTAATGAAACGAGGATTCGTAAAAGAAGAAGAAGATTTTTCAGCTTCAAGATGAGTAGATGAAAATCTTTCTCTAAAGACCTATAAGGGCTGAAAACAGACGTTTTCCCAAGTCCCCAGACTTTGAAAACTTCTAAAAATCAAAACAGAACAAAATAAATTTATTATCGGTATGACGAAATTCAAAAATCAAAATTTAAAGACGAGCCAAATGGGCCGAACAGAAAAAGATAGGCTTCAGCCTGACTCATACATTTTTGACTTTGTGTAGATGAGAAAGTCAATGAATGGCGAAAAGATTCACAAAGCAACACAAGTATTCAGAGGACTCAGAAAAAACTGGGAATTCAAAAATACTGGAATAGTTGCGGCGGAATGCTTGATGGCGGTGATGATTCGTTCAGAGTTTCATATCAGACATCGATGTCGTTGCAGTCGAGACTGGATTCGGAGCATGTGCCTCGGGATCTGAAAACGTGTGCAATTAGGTGTCGACTTCTCTGAGTAGTTCGTTACATTTCCAGATAGTGTTAGTCGTGTTTAAAAGCGGAAGGAATTGCCGCGGCTCCTCTTGGACAACTGGTTTGAGATTGATTCTTGCCTTGCTTTCTTCGACGGCTTGCTGTTCCTCTCTCTCGAGCTGCTGCTTCCTCACTGTCTTTACCTGCTTAGCCGTTTTAAACGTACTGAAGCATTGTGGCAAGATATCAGCTTTTAAGTGGCGCAAAGCACCGGAAGACTCATTGAGAAAGTTCTCCAGAGTCGCCAACAACAATCCGCACGTCGGTTCCAGGTGGAAGCGTCGCACTCGCATCACGCAGACACCGGCGGCGTAGGGTTTCTGACAATGGAATTCCTTCTGCGCTTCATTCATGTCAGCAGGGCGCTCCGCAATGTCCGGCCGGCGTTGGATTGGGGCGATGATACCGCCCAAGAAGTCGTCGACAAGCGGTGGAATCTTTGTGTCGACGAAATCGAATAGAGCGCGCGTGAAAAATCCGCCATACATCTCGGTGAGCTTGTCACATCTCATCATAATTTTGTGATACCAAATGGACCAGTTACCATCTGGAATAGTAGTCATTCCGATTTTGTTCGCGTACTCCAATCTTTTCTCGCAAACTTCAAGAGCCGTTTGAATATCGACGACGACACGTAACGGGAACATTTTCGCTGGATCGAAAGCGTATTCCACAAATCTGATGAGCTCGTACTCGATGTCCATATCGAAAAGATAGTCCGCCTGTCTCATGTCGAACACGATGTCGCCGAATATTTTGCGCACAAGGTTGGCATAGAGTCGTCCGTATTTTTTGTATCCCTCTCGAACTGTTACAATCACGTTATCGACATCATCTATGGTCGCCTCTCGAACATATAGATATTGGTAGATCCTCTCAATGCTTGCCATGTTTATTTCCCCTTCAGAGAATCTCGGCATTCGATCACCCATGTTTTCTGAAATTTTGGCAAAGTATATTCGAGAAAATGAGGAAAAATAAATCGAAAAAATTCTAAGGAAACTTCGATGAAGTTTTTTTTTGAATGTGTTAAGCGGAAAACTCTGAAAATCTATGGAAGCAAGAACGTTCTGGGCCTAAATCGAACAAATGAAGAATTGCGAGAGACAGAGAGAGCGCAGAGAGACCTGCATTCACTCGTTCGCTGGAGCGCACTTGCACTGCATGTACATCTGGCATCGTGGCATTTTTACGAGTGCAGCGTACTCTCAAGTAGAGTTTGGATCGCATTATATATTTCTTTTTCAGGCAGAAATGTCCTTACTTTGGTCGTTAAAGAATTTCGATGCATATCGAAAACCTATGGACGATTTTAGAGTCAAAACATTATCCGGAGGACTTGGTCAGTTGTTTCTGATAAAATCAATAGAAAAAAATTTTGCAGTGACACTTGTTGCAACTATTGTCATAGCATTACTCATTGTATTGGAGACGAAACAGTTTCTCACTACGGCTGTTCTTGAGCACCTTTTCGTTGACTCGACAACTTCCGACGAACGCGTTCACATCGAGTTTGATATCACATTCAACAAGCTGGCATGCAGTTGTAGGTTGCTTTCTCTTTTCACAAATCTCCCAGGGAAGGCAATGGAAGCCGGTTCCCTTTCACTGCAGGAAGATCGCAATCTTTCTTGTCGTCGGGAGAAAAATTGACTATTTCACGTTCAAGGTCGATTTCTTTCAGTTATCACAGTGGATGTGATGGACATCAGCAGCGAAGCACAAGAAAACATCAACGACGACATCTATCGACTCCGTCTGGATTCGGAAGGTCGCAACATTTCAGAGAGCGCTCAGAAAATCGGTAGAAGCAGCATCCTAATGTCATTCCACAAAAAAGAAGTTACAGAAATAAACCAAAACAAAACAGTAGTACAAGGATCTGATCAGCCTTCGGAAATCAAGTGTGGAAGCTGTTACGGGGCCGCCCCTGACGGAACGTCAGTTTAACACTTCACTATTGTAACTTGAATTGGGTGTTGCAGGTGCTGTAACACTTGTGAAGACGTCAAAAACGCGTACGCCGTGAAAGGATGGCAAGTGAACATCGAGGAAGTCGAACAGTGCAAGGTTTCCATCATTTCCACGTGTGGACACTAATCCAAAGTTTTCTCGGTTGTCAGAACGATAAATGGGTCAAGGATTACAATGAACACAAAAATGAGGGATGCCGCGTGTACGGGACAGTCAAAGTAGCGAAAGTCGCCGGAAATTTTCACTTGGCGCCTGGAGACCCACATCAATCGATGAGATCGCATGGTAAATACAGTATCCAGAGTTACCAGAGGCTGATGAACAAATTTTATCGTTCCGGCCCAGCCAATCTTAGCTCCCAGTCTTACAAAGTTCAGCATGACCCATCCCAGCCCAACCCAGCCCATCCCAGCTCAGGCTAACGCAGCCCATCTAAGCTCAGGCTCGGGGGTTCCGTTTCTTGACCCCAAAGTTTTGTTTTTTAGACTTGGCAGGTTAAGGCATCCGGTCGGCCTGGTGCGGCCGAAGCTTTGCATTTTGGAATCATTTGAATGCTTCCTCACTTTTTCCTATTTCAGTTCACGACTTGCACAATCTGGACCCGATCAAGTTTGACGCGTCTCACACCGTCAACCATATCTCATTCGGCAAATCATTCCCTGGAAAAAACTACCCGTTAGATGGAAGAGTGAACATCGAGAACCGGGGTGGAATTATGTTCCAGTATTATGTGAAAGTGGTTCCGACTCGCTACGATTACCTGGACGGAAGAGTGGATCTCAGTCATCAGTTCTCTGTAACGACGCATAAGAAGGATCTTGGATTACGTAAGAGTTACCTACACAACTTCAAACTTTCTCATCGATGAATTCCCAGGTGCATCTGGACTACCCGGGTTCTTCCTACAATACGAGTTCAGCCCTCTAATGGTACACTATGAGGAATTCAGACAGTGCGTGATATTTCTTCTATTTTATCGATTGGCTGGTATTTTCAATATAATTTCAGATCCTTCGCGTCGTTCCTCGTATCGCTTTGCGCAATTGTCGGTGGCGTTTTCGCTATGGCCCAGCTTGTCGACATCACAATTTATCACACTTCACGTTACATGAAGAATCGAATGGCTGGAGGAAAACTTATCTAACTCAAATTTTATAAATTTTCATCAGCATTCGGGTTGCCACTGGTCTTTTTTTCCTGCTTAGTATTTATGAGAATGTTGAACTCTATTTTTGCATGTTTTTTTTTTCCGTCAGCGAATAAACTATTTTTGGTCTTCGTCTTCGTTTGAAAACTGTTCAGTTCAAAGTTTTCTTCTCTGCTGAATTTCTTTTTGAAAATGTCGCTTGAAATGTTGAAAACTCGCAAACAATTCCCAAAGACGCTATTTCAAATAAGACTTTTTTATTGAATCAGGTGACTTTATTATCATTCGAAAGTTTTCAATGTCATTCAACAATTCTTCCTCGACTCGAATTTCATTTCATTCCAATTCGGTATCATTGAAAACGGGGAGAGTGGTGTACATACACATTGTAACGGAAAACTACAAGAGTGGTTGAGATTTCAATTCTCCAATTGAAATTTGCTGATACAGTGAACTTCTAGAGAATACAAGAGTTTTCAAGGAGTTACATGAACATGGTGAGGGTTTCAATGTGGGTTTACTGGAATTGTGGTGATGGAAGTTGTTGTGAGGACGACACTTTTGGCTGGAGCATTCTGGCCGATGGGTAAGTGGAAGGGTTCTCTCCGTCGGGGAGAGAAACTTGTGGACCTTACTGTGAGTGTTGCTTTTTTTGGCGAGAATGTGTAAGGACCTGATTTGGTTTCGATTCTAATCTCGGTAATGCTTTGGAAAAGAGAGGGGGGGTGCATGGAAATCACGAGCAGAAGGTATTTTACAGTTGAGTGAGATGAAATATGTACATATTTATGCTTGTTGTGGGGGCCGTGAAGACACGTTGGGGCCTTTGAACTTGGGAGCCGGGTAACGGAACGGACTGCCTCTTCTGATGATGACGGGAAATCGGAGTTGTTTTGCAGCTTTCAGTACTTGGTAGACCTTCCAGTCAACCGGTTTCTGGCTTGGGTGATAGTAGTCGTTGATCGGGTACAACGAACGGGGCAGCAATAGTTCCCAAGAAACAGTTTCGGGGTTGACGCGCACGTCTCTAGCTTCTTTGCCAGCTTTCGCGGCGCGTTTTCGTTCTCTCTCCACGAGCAACTGGTTGATTTGATGAAGCCGAGCTTCCATGACCTTTGTTTGATAAGGGGTCAAGTGCTTCTTGGCGTTTCTTCTGATGGTTTCCTGAACGCCTCGCATATCTCGTCGCGCCATTTCGGTCATCAGTGGCAAGTCGTCTAAGCAAGACTGGAGTTCTTCTTTGATTGGTATAACGTTTTGGGGAAGGAGTCTATCTTTGTAAGCGTTCCAGTACATTTTGAACATTTTCTTCTTGATTAACAAATCTTGCTGCTTCAGCACCAGATTGGAACGGCAACGAACGCTTGGGAAATCACAGGAAAGACATTCCCAGAGCTCATTCAGCTCCATTCTGTTTTCAGTACGCTTTTTGAGCAGCATACTTACTAGATTTCTGCCTGAAAATACAGCATTTTACAAAGCTATTCATAAGCTATTCTCACTTTTACGCGTAACGAAAAGAGATGGGAATCTCGGTTGTTTGAATCTGATAGAACGGAACAGTTTGGGCATCTCAGTCTCGTGGAACGGATATTTGCCCGTCAGAAGAATGTATAGCAACACACCGAGTCCCCACATTTCCGTGGTTCGGCAATGAAGAGTTTTACCTCTTCTGGTCGTCAACATCTGAAAATTCAGAGAATTGAAAAAAAGGCTTGTTCTATTAGACGTCATCACCTCTGGAGCCATATACGGAACACAGACGGCTCGACGACCACGAAGATTGTCAGCATCGTCGTCTTCACACCACATGTCTTGAAGAAATGCAGGGCGAATGATAAACTCTCCCTTCTCATCCTTCTTTATATAAAAGTTTCGAGGTTTGAAGTTGCGCACCAAAACTCTTCTTGAATGACAAAACCGAACGATTTCAACGACCTGAAAAAAGAAAATGTGTAACTTGAACAAGCTGAGTTGGTTTGCCTTTTTGAAAATTGCCATAGCTTCTTTCTCCGTGATACGATCTAATCGTTCAACAGCGTACGAGTGAACTGTGTTAGTCTCGGTGGGAAGAAAAATAATGAACCGAGATAAGCTTCGTATAATTTCCGTGCGGGTTGAAACGCATAGCTCACTGAAAAAAATTGTTTTAATGTTCATTTCCTTTCAGCTGTCACGAATATTTCATCATCTAGTGAAAAACTCACCTGAGACGCATTTCATCATCAGTGCGCGACGTAAAATCGTTTGGAATTTGAAGCCGTTGTATAACTTGCATCACTTTTGGCACCTTCCAATCGGGAATGACATGAGCGGTGAAGACCTCTCTAGTCTTACAGCACACGGCTCGAGCGACCTCACCGGAACCGTAGATCACAAATTTCCCGATAATTTCTCCGTGGACCTAATGAAATACAAGTTTTTTTTAAAAAACGAAGTGCACGGGAATACCAGGTCATTGGCTGATGTAGGAGGAGATTTTGCGGGGGTCTCAGCACTTTTTTGCGTTTTCAAGATCTTCGCCTTGTTCTCGTTTTCTTCCACTTCCCGGATTAATCGACCGAACTCCACATGATCGATGATAGCCGGAAAGAGCTCCTCGAGAGGTTGATCATCATTGTTATAAAGATCAGCATTAGGGACCATCAGACCATGGCTGAGAAGAATGTAATGAGCATTCAGAGCTTGAACAATGTGAGACGGAAGACGACCGAGTGGACGGGCAGCCAAATTGTGCGAGTTTCCCAGAGAGGAATAACATATAGCTGGAGCGTTGCCATAGTTTTTTCGGTCCTTGGGAACGTTTTGCACACGATCAATGTACTCTTCTCTCAAGTTACGGTAGATTTTCTTGACTTTGCCATACTCATCAACATAAGTTTTTGGGGGCGAAGTTTGACGTCTCTTGTTTTTCACCTGATTGGCTTTGGCTTTTTGTGTGGCTGTGTCACCTCGCGCGTTGGCGCTGTTTCGAACTTTGGGAACTCTGGTCCTTTCCGATGTACGCGACGCCGGTGTTGTGGCTTTTGGGTTTGGTTTGGTTTTCCTTTGATTTTCTTTTCTCGAGTTGTGTTTGAATGGAGCAACCATACCCTGAAAATTGAAGGAAGTTGTTGATGGAATATAAAAATTTGAAAAAAAAAACAATACACAAAAAACTAATTGTTCACGCGCAAACTGATAGAGCGGGTTTGATATGAAGAGTAAAGCATGTGTGGACAATTCAAAGAATGATAACTTCCAAATTGCGAAATGTATGCTGTCGCGCTGGTTTCACAATGGGTTCTCTGATATTTCGCAATACTACATTATTGGAGGACCGCCTCTCTAGCGCCCACATGGCTTGACGCGAGAGAGAACGCGTCGACGAGAGGGATGTACATCAGCAGGTATTGCGAAATATCTTCGGGCGCCAGAGATAGCGCGCGTGTTTGAGTATGTGACGAAACGACTCAGGAAGGGGTAAGAATGTTTGCGAACAATTTGTTGCAGCGGAACCGGGAAATTGGACTAGGGATCGTTCTGTTTCAGGGAGTGCTTCTTGGAGAGTCAATATGAACCATGCGGCTGCATATTCTCATGAGAACGATAGATAAATGAGATCCCCCGGGAAGAACGAAAACATAGAGTTATAATTTCGAACTGAAAAACCATTCTGAAAACACTATGCGACGGGAAAAAGCTTATGTATAGTGGATCGTTTCAAAAAAAGCTATATTCCGAGAAGCGGATGAAGCAGCACGTTGAGCGGGCGAAGCCAGAGTCAGGCAGCTAGAGGAAAACGCGGCCGGGCTAGAGACGCAGAAAAATAAGAGGCGATGAGAGACTAGTCCCCGTTGTGCGCGTCGCGGTCGATAGTACGCAACGCATCGCATCTCAGAGGCCTTTTCCTCCACCAACACGACCACATACGCCTGTGGCTGCCTTCCTCGTGATATTCCTCTCACCCCTGCTCTCCCTGTCCCTCTCCTTTCTCATCTATCTCCTCTTTTTTAGTCGTCCGTGTCCAGCCTCTGACGCCGTTCTCCCCCAACTATTTCGCTTGCACGCTTTCCTCTGCGTGCTTCCTCTTTTCAATTTGCGTGCTCTTCACCAACTTTGTGACAAACTTGACTGCTCGAAAGCTTTCTTGTATATTGCTCACTCAACTTACCAGTTTTTTTTTCGAAATTTTCAGGTAACTTGACACGAACTGCGCGAAATGACTGCTGCTCCATACAACTACTCGTACATCTTCAAATACATTATCATCGGCGACATGGGCGTTGGAAAGTCGTGTCTTCTGCATCAGTTCACTGAGAAGAAATGTGAGTCATCATGAAACTGGTATCAAAATCCTCTTAATCGATAAATCGATTCGGTGGCTGATTGTAAGTCAATATCGGGTTTTGCAGTCATGGCCGACTGCCCACATACCATCGGCGTCGAGTTCGGCACTCGCATTATCGAGGTTAGCGGACAAAAGATCAAGCTTCAAATCTGGGACACCGCCGGACAGGAGCGCTTCCGCGCGGTCACCCGCTCCTACTATCGTGGAGCGGCCGGAGCGTTGATGGTCTACGATATGACCCGTCGCTCTACTTACAACCATCTCAGCAGCTGGTTGGCTGACGCGAAAAGCTTGACCAACCCTAACACAGTGAGACACCCACCAGAAGAGTAAATCGGAAAGTAATCAATAACTCTACAGGCTATCTTCCTTATCGGGAACAAGGCCGATCTCGAAGATCAGCGCGACGTGCCGTACGAAGAGGCCAAGGCCTTCGCCGAGGAGAACGGACTCACTTTCCTCGAGTGCAGCGCCAAAACGTAAAATCGGCTAGATTTTCAGAGTCAACTTCAAAATTACAGTGGTAGCAACGTCGAGGACGCTTTTTTGGAGACTGCCAAGCAGATCTACCAAAACATCCAAGACGGCAGCCTGGACCTCAACGCCGCTGACACCGGTGTCCAGCCAAAACAGAACCTTCCACGTGCCGCCGAGAACACCGGAAAAAAGGATTGCAACTGCTGAATTGCTCACCACTTTGCCACTACACACGATTGGTTCTCTAATCATTCCCCTTCTTCCTCACCCCCCCCCCCCCCCCACCCACTAAGTTATTTTTCGGCTTCTTCACCTTTGTCTTAAACACTCATTTTGTAACTCTCTGATTTTGTAAACGCGCAAGCGCAACCAATAATCATTTCCAAAAAGACGCCAGAGAAAATAACTCAGACCAAAAAAAGACTCTGTCAAACTTATAGTCAAAACAAAAAAGAAAAGGTGTCTATTGGCTAAGAACTTTTGTGTCACGTTTTTTTTTCACTGTCCCAGTTTCAATTATCATCATCGAACTGTGTATCGATCATAATATAGAGCACCTTTCCGACTCTTCTCCGCATATTCAACACTTTTTCTTCCTGTTCCTAAGTCAAACGACGATGGCCTGTGTAACTCAACGCTTTAGAGAAAGTGTTCCACTAGCTGTTAAATGTTTTCGCTATATCTGTAATTTCAGAATCAAAATAACACATTTTTTCACTGTCCACTTTTCATTTATTCCATAAATAAACTATGTTAACCGGAGACGAATTAACTACGAACAGCTGCAATTTTGAAAAATCAATATAAGCTTAAAACCGTTAATTCAACATCGTCAACACTGATTTTTATTAGCTTCATGCAATTTATTCAACAACAGAACTGAAAAATTTCACATTTGAAAACTTGTTTTGAAAATTTTGGGAAAGCTGTTGATAATACTTGGAAACCACAAAGAACTGAATGAAAAGAAAACAAAGACGAGTTAACAAAGCCACTTTTAGAATACAAAGCGAAAAAAGAAAAATGAGAGTCGGGAGACGAGGTGTGGCCTGGGAGAGGGGGAGAGGTGAGAAAAAAAGAGCACTTGAAATGTATAAATGGAGAAGTGACAACGTTAAGAGAAGGGAACATGGAGGGACAACAATCGAAAGGGTACAACACAATGTTCTTGTTATGCAAGAATTTTTTGTTTAGTCATTGCTGAAGTTCGTTAGAGAAGAATGATTTAGAAAGTGACGATGAATTTGACGAAGATGGTGAACAGAAGGCCGGAGACGATTCCCGAGATGAGGAAGAAGCCAGCCATCATTCCAGCGATCTGGGTTCTCGACGGGTCGACGGTGATCGAAGTGTACATCATGGCCAGTCCGGAGAAGTATCCGCTTCCGAAGCTCATGGTGGCCGCGACGATGACGAAAAGCCAGGTGCTTTCGAAGTACACGGGGAGAGTGCGAGTCTCCGGAAGGTAGTTGCAGAAAGCGAAGAACGGAATGTAGAGGAGACGGAGGTAGACCGGGATCCAGAGGTGTTTCGGCGATGGCCATTGCTTTCTTCCAGCGACGATCGATCCTATGAATGCAAACACGTTGAACTGAAGGAAGGTGGTGACGTCCATGAAATAGTCTCCTGTAAATTAACATTCTTGGTTGCCAATGTTCAAGCCTTTACTCACTCGGCAGCGGGAAGTCGTAGGTTCCTCCCTTCTTCTCATCCTTGACGTACATCATGACTCCCGGAAAGATCGACAGAGTCACGAAGAACACGAGGAAAACGTTGATCAGCTGCGGGAAAGCCTCCTTGAAAGTAGCGATGTATGTAGCGAGTCCGGTTCCTTCCGAGGTGCTCTCGGCCTTGGAGCGTTGTCTGGCAGCGCGTTCGCTGTAGAATTGATAGAACCGCTGCTTCTTGAGGATCAGGAACGAGAACAAGCAGAGAGCGAGAGTGATGAGGGCGATGGTGAAGTAGTAGAAGGCGCGGTCCAGGATGTTCTTGGTCACGGCTTTCGTGGACATACTGAGAAGGGTGACGAATGTTCCGCACAAGTTGTTTCCGATGATAACTGCATTCGTGTACTTGAACGGAAGTTCCGAGGCGAGTCCGAAGATGCTGTTCTGATAAACTCCGTTGGCGCCATTGAGCACGACGATGGTGGCAATGGTGAGGATGAAGAATGGAGTAAGCCCTGCAAAGGTGAGAATTGTTTTCTGATGTCATTAAGATGAAAGAGAGGAGACATGGCTGATGTTTGACCCCTGACCAGGAAAAAGGGCAAGTGAACTTCTCACTCACATGTGTTTGTGTCCACGTAGATCAAACTCATAGTGAGAACGACGCAAGCGGCGACGATCGACAATCCACATACGATACGACGAGCCAGACCTCCTCTGCAAAATTGTTCAAACTCCTTTTCGTTTTATTCTAATGTTCCTCTATGTCAAGTGAGATCCCTCAACTATTTTCTCGAGTTTGTCGGCCTTCTGAAGTATCTAACGTGTCAATCTTGCCCCCAAGAAAATTGATGACACCTTCCCCTAGTCCGGTCACATTTTCGATGCTTCTTGAACACATTCATCATTCTCCCCCGGACGACCTTTGACTATCTCAACGCATACCGATCACACGGAAGATATGTCGATCGGGAAAAGTATTCTTACTTGACTACGATGAAGATATTGAGAAGGTTGAGGAGAAGGTTCGGGACTTGCGACGAAATGGTTTGGAAACTCTGGAAGTTGTCCGAGAACATTGTTTTCGTTCCAGTGACTTTTCCGGTTTCCATATCGATCGTGGAGTTGGCGAGCATTTTGTAGGACTCGAAGTACTGCAATTGAAGGTTTCGTTGGTTTCTGAAGGATTTTCTTGTTTAACTAACATCGTACGAGATGGTGATGAGCATGTTCCATGGCATAAGCGTTCCGATTCCGTTCAGAAGAATGATGAAGAAAACGAGGTTCCTTTTGTCCTCCGGTGGCGGAGCATCTTCTTCGACATTTTCTTCGACTTTTCTCGGCTCGTTGAGCGGTTGAAGCTCGGTTCCGGACATTTTACCCTAGAAAAACAGGAAATTCGAGAATTATCATGATGCCGACAATTTCCGACTGGCCGAAAAACAAGTGATGCGATAAGAGTGTGCAAAGAGATAGAAGCGAGTGCTGAGTGTCATCTCACTAACAAATAAAGGATGAGTGAAATGCAAAAGTCATTTGGGAGAGTAAAAAAAACCGGTAGGCCGTATTTATTGCTTCGATTTGAAAATCGCGCGCTGATGAATATGGGGGGCGCTACGAAATAAGGGGCACACACGAAGGCCGCTTCTCTCTATGCGCGAGTGTTTTCGTGTGCGCGTGTGCGTGAGCGGAATAGAGACACGGAAGAAGCGGGGAACGCGCAGACATCGCCAGAGGCACTATGTGTGTGTGCGTGCGTGTGTGTGTGTATGAGTGTGCGTGGTGCAGTGTGCTCATCAACGTTTCTACGCAGCTGTATGACACTCGGAAAGATATTTGAACCTTGGTGGGGTCAACTGTCTCCACCCCTCGTCTGAACTGAGAAAGTGTAAAGTCATCAGCCAAATGACAGATGTCTTCCGATTTTTGCACTCATGTGACAGAGGAAATGAAATGGCTTGCGAAAAGAAGATGATAGATGATAAGAGACGCGTTTGCAGCTTTTCATCATAGTCAACCACTTCTTATAAATACAAATTGTTTGCATTGAAAAAGAAGATGGGTCAAATGTAAAAGAGTAAAATACACATAGCCGATAGAGAATGGAAACTGTGCAAACATCTCTCTCTCTCTGAAAGTTGCTATTTGTCGTTATCGCGATGGTAATAATAGAGAAAAGAGAAGAAATACGGGCCGCAAGACGAAGAATGGCCAACCGTTGAGAGGATTTGGAGGAGGGGAAAGGGGGAGGAGCGATGAGGAGGCGGGGCGTCTGAAATCTGTTGGATGGCAGGTTCAAAAGATCAAAATCATAAAAGTTCTGAAGGGAGAGTGTTAAATAGAACAATAAGTTGAATATGCTTTCACGAATGGTAATCAGCAAAATAAGTTTGATTGGCAATTACAGTCGAAAATCAGAGGAAAAGTGCTAGTTCTATGTAAGGAAAAGTAGGCAAGACGCATGGCCTTCAGGTTTGATAAAACACGTGGAGAGTACATGTCTTATCAGTTTTTCGATACCTTCTTACATGAGTATTAACACCGATTACAACGTATTGCAGTCTTATTTGTTTCACTGGAGTTATCCATAGACCACGTTTGAACCAGAACCAGGTATGAACTAGAGGCCTGAAAAGAAAACGAGTGAGTACAAAAGTGTATGAGGGAGATTATGATAAAAAGGTTGGTGTACGCGATGTGAATGGAATATCAATCAGGTTTGAATGAAGGTTGTAGGAAGCTAATGTCAAAATTAATTTTGCAGGTGCAAACGGAAACTTGATAAGCTTGTTCCCCCTGTCTGGTGAACTTTGCATCTTCCGGCTATTCTGCAAGTTTCTAGCAGCTCGGTGTCTGTAGAACATAAATTCTTCAAGATTCTCCGATTCTTTGTTCAATTTCCCCGACACAAATCTGTTTTCAAAGTCTGCGCAACACATGTGCGAATTGATAGATATATTTACGATTTCGGTCTACAGAAAAGCACCGACACAAGGCGACACATTTTGCGCGGTCAACCGGCGGCTTGTCCTGGACAGACGCCGGCCATCCGCGTGTTGTAATGGAAAAAAAGTTTTTTTGCGTGTGAGTGTTTGAGCAATATTTGTTGAAGTGTGAAAGAACGCGATCTGTCCTTGACATGAAAGAAAAACTTTTGAGAGACGAGGAAAAAAGATTGGAGCTCACAGAATTCGGATTGGAATGTGGAGAGAAACGAACTTTCTATCTTGTACACTTGATGGAATTCCCGGAAGAAAAAACTCAGAGAGCTTCAAAAATGGGGAGAATTGCAAGAATTTTTGATAAACTCGCCACGTTGCAGAAAACTGAAATTTCAAGATATTTTTCAAGAACTATACTCCGTGTTTAAAAAAATCAATGAAAAACTTTGTGAATAAAATGATGTATTATTATTTTTTTCGATTTTTGTGAATTGAATGATTCAATTGTTGCGATATTGTATAAATTTGCATCTGTCATCAGTAAAACTTCAGTTTCTCCATTTCAAATGCGTCCAGTTCAAGTATTTCTTGGTTTATTTCTGGTTTTATCAGCGTTTTGTACCGAGGAAAACGACCCAAACCAAGTAAATGTTGTTTTTCGATTTATTGATTCTCATCCCCATCGAGCCGGAGACTTAGCAATAGTAAGTGACTGAAAATGTGCGTTATCCATCATTTCTATTATCAGACAGAAAAGCAAAGGATTTTGAAGGATCACGGATTCTGTTTTCAATACGATTACCTATCATTTCAATGGATAGCTAATCCGACTGAAAATCCGTTCCCTCATTTAACAAATGGAACTCCGTTTTGCACAGTTGTAAAGTACATTTATCAGTCTAAGAGCTTATTTTTATCATTTAATTGACAGGTGCGATGACGTGTTTGGGCCTGCAAAAAGTGTTCACTGCAATTCATACTTCTAGATTTCTCGGAAAAATAAATTTTGAATAAAAGTCAAAACTGGTTGATGAATGTGTGTGTTTGCTATAAATCATAAAAACTTCAATTTAACAATAAAGTTACTTAATTCAAAAGGTCAGTTCAATTTTCCAGTTTTAAGCTGTAATTTCTGTAAAAGCTGGAGCAAATCTACTAAAAAATCGTAAATATCAATTGAAGAAAACAATTCCATGTTCAAATCATTTATTCCAAGCACTTATTGATTCTCAATCTTTGCAAGGTACTCTCCAAAAGCAGTTAGACAATCGATATCGCTCGGCTCGGTCTCTTCGTCACACCTTGATAAAATGAAACAAACAAATGTTAAATCTTGGGTGAAAAACTGAAATCTTACGGTTTTTGATTGCAGTGAGCCACGCCACTCAAGGGATCGGTGGTAGTACCATTCGATTCGGTCACAACTTTCAAATAGGTCGAAACTGTGCACTGAGTGTTATTTCCAATCAACAAAAATCCAGTCCACTGAAAAGATCTCTCAAAATGCGAAAAATGTACAATTGATAAGTACCGTGCACGTTTTGAAGGCTACTTTGTCAATAGTTCTCTGAGAACACTGGTAATCGTTTTTGAAACTGAATCTAGTCGATACACTCGAACTGATTGATTCGCCGAACGAGGCGGCAGCAATAGAGAGGACTAGAAGAGCAACGAAATAATTCATATTTTGGTGCCGATTTCTTGTGGTTTTAACGCCGAGTACCAACGGTTTTATACTAGTCGACAACAATTGCGTGTTTCGTTTTTTTCTGTTCTCCTCTTCACAATAATTGTGTTGTCAAAATTGGGTGTCGAAATTTTTTGGTTGGAATTGCTTTGTATCACGAACAATGTTTCCGTTTGAATTCTAGAATTCCTAGAGTCAGCCAAACCAAATTACAATTTTTTTTCTTTTCATAGTTCGGAATAATGTGCAAATGAAGAAAACGTGGACAAATCGAAAAGAAACTAATATTTTTTAATTTAATAAATGCGACAGTGCAGCCGATTAGATTTTACTGTTTCACCATTCTGTGGGTCACTCTGAATAATTGTTTTTAGACAGTTTATCACATATTTTCTGTACAAATTGTTTCATATGGAAATGTTTGTCTTCCTGAAAAATGAAGCGGGATTTCAAAAAAATTTGCGAGACATCGATCCTTAAACGCACAGCAGGTAACTACTGAAGAAAGAAATTACCAATCACAACATTTCCATTCAACATGACCTCATTCCACTTTCTTACAGTTTCCCCCCATTTTGGACAAAAGCATTCTCGTTTAAAGCGAACAATGGAAAAGCATGAGTTTCAATTATTAACCGGCGCACAGAGATCAATAACACATTTATCAATCTTTGCTAGTACATATCGGATGAAATGTGCTTTTGTATGTACGACATGATTCATCAGGCGAATTGCAAGTTGCCTATATAAGACGACCCATTTTGCGAATCACACCGACCCATTCATGTCACGTCTTCTGTCTTTGACCGTTATTCTGACCACCTTCGCTATAGGCAGCGGTGTTTTCGGAGTGAAACTCAATAGAACACCCGAAGAACTGCTTTCTTACATGCAAGCTCGAGGATTCATGGTATTGTTTCAGCATTTTCAGTGAATCGATATTTTTCCAGCAAATTGATGAAATTATCGATGAAAAAGCGTGTGTTTCATACAAATTTTACATTACCCACGATTCGACGCAAAAGTGCCTCCGACATCGGTAAACTTTCTCTATTTCTTCATTTATGTATAAACCATTTTTTAGTTGTACCGACAACGCTGTGATGTCCGAATTCAACTGCAAACTCTGGTCACAAGTTAAAAAAAGCCCGGGAAAACTGAAGGTGGCCTATTTTTCAAAAAAAAAAACTAATCTTATACACTTTTCACACAGAAGTGGCCTTCTCAGCTAACAAGAAAAGTCAGGAACCACATTTCCACATCGAAAAATAGATCCAAAACAATTGAAGGTAGTTTTAAGGAATCGGTTAGAAATTCGGCTATAAAGACACAATTCTTTGTGATTTGACGTTCAGCTCATCGAAAAATACTCTGTCAAGCCGGACACCTGTACAACGTACTCTAAAATACAAACGGCATTGGGAGCAGTCGAGTGCTGGCGTAAAAAGTGCGTATTCTGATTTCTTTCGTTTTCAATTCAAGTTTTCTTTCAGTTGCAAAGATGAGTTTTCGGTGCGTGTTCAATGCAAACTTTTCGATGGAGTCAAACCGTCGAATCGTGATGTTCACTACAAAAAAAGACGTCATCACGGCAAAGCGTGATCAATAATCCCAATCCACTACTTTCTGTACTCCTTTATGTCTTCTCTATTCCTTCGTGCATTCCGTACTATCCAATAAACGAGCCAATGTGTCACACAGAACCGGTCGATAATAGGGTGTGACGGCTGCAAAATGTCGTCGGATGCGGTGTATCGGGGCGAGACACACCGCAAAACGAGGAGAGTATCACTGGTCGATGCGCAGACCACACTCTACCCTCACAATTTCAAACGTCCGCTGTTTTCGTGCCGCTTTTTTCGCCTTTTTTCCCGTTTTTCCTTTTTTCTTTGGCAGACTGTCAGAATTTTTTTTGTTTTTTTTTTCAAATTTTTTTCGCTCTTATAAGAATTTCCGCTTTTTTTGAAAATGTATAGTACGAGTCTTGGCAGATGAGAATACTTGACAAAACAAAATTGCCCATTTTTGCGAAAAAAAAACGCGGTTTTTTCAATTCGAAATAATTTATTTGCCAAATACGAGTTTCTCAGATTTGAATGTTGGTTTCCCGTTCAAAATCTTTTTTCCAGTGCCTGCGACGTCTTGAAACATGTCTTTCTACATCTCTCTCAATTTTCTCTCGTCACTTTTGTCAAAAACGTGTTTTTTTACTTTTCAGGTGATCAATTGCAAAATGAATAAAAATCCAAAAGGTCCAAATACAAGAGGGACACGAAAGAAAAATACGGATGCGGAACCCGTAGTTCAACCCGTAAAAGCTTATGTTCAACCGCCTGTCCCTCCGAAACAACAGAGAAGAACGACCGCTGCGAATCCACTAGTGAAAAAAATTGTTGCTCCAATTCCACCAGTGAAAAAGATTACTGTCAGCAGTCCGATTCCACCAATCAAAAGAACAGTCGTTGTCAGAAAGATCGCTTCTAACTCGAACCAACCCTCGTCTTCTTCGTCTATGTGAGTTCTTGATAGAAATGTTCGCAAAAGCCAACGATTTTTTTACAGCGCACTCGTACCGAAGTTCAAGCCGGTTACTGTAATGGGGGCTAACCAATCCGGTAGCAATGCTCTTCGTCCAGCTGGAATCTTGCGCTACCGTAAACGTCCACTGTATGACGAGTTTGAAGCAATGGAAACGAATCCAGCAACGGATGATTTGATTGCTCGTTATATGATAAGCAACGGTATTCCTCTCGAACGCATAAGTGATCCGGCATTCAAAGATCTGATACTCCACTTGAACCCTCTGTGTGTTATACCACCTCTCAAGATACTGGAGATAAGCGCAGAACGACTCGGCAATCCTGGAAAACCGCTAGTTAACTATCAAAAAACTAACGGACCATTGTCTGTGACCCTGGATATTGCCGGAACTGAGAATGAGAAGTTTCTCGCGTTCTCCATTCATTTTTTCGAAGAAGGCTTCGATCGTCGTAATATTGTGTATCTTCGCAAGCTCATGCTCACTGAACTTGATCCTGAAAGCTTGATGAATACTATTCGAAGAGCCGCAAACAATTACAGTTTTGCGAATTTCAAGTTCAGCAACCTTGTAGCTGTTAACGAGGAGACAAGCGAACTGTTCAGCCAGAACGAGTCTATTAAACGCCGTTTCATATGCTTTTATACACATGTCAATCAGTTTGTCCACGAGTTGCTTCGAATTCCGGACTTTGCCCAAGGACTTAATGAGTTGCGAAATTTTGTTCGTCATGTTAAAAGTAGTTCGGAACTGTATAGCAAGTTTAGAAGGTAAAAAAGGAATTGATAAGTGTTATAACAATATTGACAATGTTTTCAGACTGCAATTATCGAAAAATGCTGAGCTTGATATGCCAACTATAGACGACTCATCGTGGAATACCACTTTCGTTTTCTTGACAAGGTGCTTAATATTGGTAAGTCTTATGACAAGTTGAAAATCGAACAATAAATTTTTTCAGCACGAAATGTTTTCTGAGTTCAACTTGCGTTGGGGTCGAAACATCGCGTATATATGTCCAGTAACGTTCAACAAGCTTTTCTATTTGCAACGCATTCTTCAAAAGTGCGTGAAAGTCAGCCGCGAATTGAGCGTTCCAACCAGCACTATGTCTCAAGTTATTCCATCGATTATGTCAATGCGGAGCTTTATTTCGGATGATCGCCCCGGGTATTCGTTCGAGAAAGATGTTCGTGACGCGTTTACAAATGCGTTCTCCAAACTCACAAATGGACCTGCCAGTCAGCGTTACGATGTCTCATCACTTCTGGATCCAAGATTTGCATATCGTGAGAATGTGTATAACTCATGCATCTGGGCTCGCCTCGAGAAAAAAGTGGTTGAGGAGTTCGCGCCATCTGAGTTCAACCGGGAAAACCACTATCTAACCGAACTTCAAATGATGACGAAAGAAGCACGAGCCGCGATGATCACTGTCGAAGTTCGAAAGTATCGTGCGGCAATCATAACCAACCGCAGCGATGATCCCATAAACCCATTCGAGTGGTGGTCATCTCGAACCGATTTGCCGCGTCTCTCACTTTTGGCACGAGAATTCCTTGGATGTCCTGCAGTCACAATTGATGCTGATGTTCATTTTGGAAATGGTGGAAAATTCCAAAATTTGTGCAACTCGTCGAGTTACGCAGTTCTCGAGAATTGCCTCACTATCGCAGGAACACACCAAAAGTTTTGCGGCAGAGGAGCTACTATTGACAGAATTTCACCACGATTGCTCGATGAGCTTTACAATCGGCGAGCGAGTCACCAACTCCGACAAAATCCGTTGGACCGGATCGATTCTATTGAGGAAATTGCGAAACTGCTCAATCATGACAATATTTCGCCCAAGCCCAAGCGCCCAAGAATCGGAGGATTAGTGCCAAAAGCTCCGACTGTTTCAATAGGAGGACCAATTCAATCAATCCCACCTGTTAAAGATGAGGCCCAAGAAGTTCCAATCAAACATCGTTCGCGTTCGAATCAAGCCTACAGTGGTATGTCTGGTACGGAGATGACTATTGGACAACATCTCAAAAAACAGCTTGAACAACAAAAGATGACCAGAAAGATGAAAGAGCAACAAGCAAAGTACCAGATAGAACCGTTGGTTGTTCCAAAAGTCGAACAAGGTCTCGAATTTGATGCCAACAAGGTTATCAAAGAGGAACCACTGACAGAGGATGCCCCTAGTCCCACCATCCTCCAGCAAAAGGATCGTCCCCCAAGTGGTTTCAGTCCAGGTCCTAGTGCTACCGCTAACATCACAACGTCATCGACCCAAGAGATCGATATCTTCAATATCAAATTTGAAACTGACGCCGAGCCAGACGACATAAATCATTTCCCAGAAGAAGAAGTGTCAACAGAATCAGGAGAGGAGGACGACGAAGACGATCAGGAAGGTTCGAACGACACTTCTTACAAACCCGTGTTTCTCGAGAAGAATCGATCTGCTCGTCAGACCAACAAGAAGCGAGAGCAGCAAACACGAACCCCGAACTATGGTGCGGTGCCGGAGAATATTGCCAAACACAACTTTGTGCAAAAGTTTGCCCAAAAACAAAACTTTGTTCAAAAGTTTAAGAAACACGATTCACCGTATTCGTCTAAAACCTACAGACAACTTGTTTCGGAGGAAGCGTCCGGACAATCATCGAGTTCATCGCAATCGACTGAAAAACCTGACAGGATGGAGAAGACGACAGGGTTTGCGGACGACTTATTTTATCCAAATCGGGAAGTCAAAACAGAACCTCTGGATTTCGATAGCGAATCAAGCGTAGTTTTGTCTCAAAACACAGAAGAGTCTGGCTCCGAACAAACTGGCACCAAAAAACATAAGAGACGCCGATGCGTTATTTGCGGGCACTTGGAGGCATGTTATATGCTGAAGAACGTTACCATTTACTCGGAAAAGCTGATCGTTGTGTTCGGAGCGTATTTGCGGAAAGAACTGATGCTTAAAAAAGCCCGGGAGTGCGTTAACAGCCTATCGAATGCATATATGTGCTTTATCCATTTTGCCGAAGCTTGTGACGAGATTTACTTTTGTCTCCATGTTAGTACTCCCGAAGACATCAACAACGCATCTCAGGATTGTGTCACGAATGCTCTCATGATTCTTTTGAGTATTCGCGGAAAACAGATGAATCCGAATGAGTTTAGACAAATGATGACGGCTTTTACCGCAAAATACCAGCAAACACCGACTGATGTGAGTTTTTTTTTTCATTAATTTGCGCATCGAAGTTTTGTATATTTTCAGAATTTGCCGGAAAAACGTCTGAAGCGTCATGAAAAAACTGTTCAGGAGGTGCTTGAAGCGTCAAATGAACAACCCATTCTTCCCAAGTCGTTCCGTCAGCCGCGAAAACAATTGCTCGAGGAAGATCAGCATGACGGGACGGTCAAAGTTATTGAGCAGGATAATTTCAAACTGCCAGCAGCCAATGCACCAGACACGAGTCAGGCGCTTGTTTGCTGCTACTGCTCGGCAACGCATAAAAGAGCCGAGATGTTGCGAGTTCCACGAACTGAGGAGCGTCTCGCCAAATGGCTCGAAAAACTTGGACCCGAGTTCCGAAATCGGTTGAAGCCGACCGGCGAAAATCTTGTTTGCCGAAGTCACTTCCCAAAAAACGCGTTCAGCAACCGGAATCGTCTTTTGAAAGGAATGATTCCGTTCGTTCCTCCGGAAAAAGTTGAAACGACCTACAAGATCGACGGCGCCAATTTTCTGAAACTTCTCGAGCAAAAATCACAAGAAGGACAAAGTTCCAGTATCAATCTGTCGGCGAAAACTGGAAGCCAGGAGGGAATGGCATGTGCATCAAGTCAAAGCCAAGATTTCCTCAGAGCCTGTGGAACTTTTGTCGAAGAGGATTGGAACGATAGTGTGAGTCGAACGAGTTTCGACGAAGACAGCTATCGAAATGAGTATATTGACGAAGGGGTCGACGAGATAATAAGCGAACCACCACCTCCCCCACCCTCTTCTTCTTCTTCTTCGATGCCTTCCACATCAAACTTACCGTCCACTTCTGAAAAAGGCGATTCGAACAAAGTGAGTGATAAGAGAAAATAGCATAACAACGCGCTTCGTCGCCAAACGAAGTTGTCTGTCATTACTTAAACATGAACTTTCTTTTAGGTCAGCAACCGTTCTGCTCAAAAGCTCATCAAACATTAATGTAGAATTGATAGTTTCATCATTTTATACTAGTTTGGTTGTACAAGAATTTTAATATTTCTCACTAGACTTATTTTTGTTTTCAAGTCATTTGGAGCCTGACCGCTGATAACTCAGACTGAAATTTATAATAAATTGAACAAATAAATACAGAGGAAAACTTATTTGTTTGTTCGTATACAGTTGGTTCATTTCTTGATCCATTCATACCTTCATTCTTGTTTATTGATTTTTATTCATGCAAATTTTTTTATATTTTGTATATTATTTTCCAGTATAATGGAAGGAAGGAAGCCGACAGCAAAAGGAACGCCTGGTCCTGCACGGAAGAAACGTTCAGTCTATAAGAACTTTGACAAAAAATGCCATATGATAGTGGTGAACCATTTGGTTTCGAACTTTTTTAAAGAAGCGGGATTACCAAGAAGTGCCCGCCAGTTTCACTCTTTTAGAGAGCTCTTGCACTATTTGAATCCGATGGTGAAGGTGTCTTCTTCGGTGAGTAATCTTTGGATTTTTTGAAGGGATAATCATGATTGCTTGCAGGAACTGAAAAGCAGGATGACTAATGAAATGCATAAAAAAATGAAAATGGAGATGAAATTGAAAATGATGACAATAAAGATGAAGGTGATGAAAAAGAAGATGATGAGAATGCAGATTGAGTACAAGAAAAAAATCGATGAACTTGAGAAAAAGGATAAAGCAGCAAATAAAAACCTCGTTATTGAAACTATCAAAGAAGACGATCCCATTCCGAGACTACCCGCCGTAGACCCGAACTGCATTCTTTGCAATGAGCCAGTTCCGACTGTTAAAGGTCGGCTGCTCAATGTAAATGAAGCAACTAAAATTCTGATGGCCGCTGTTACTTATGGGCACTTCACTATTGAAAAAGCGAAAATCGCAATATGCTATCGGCCTCTTCGTATGTGCGCCACTCACACTAACTTCGCGGTATGCGAATTGAGAAAAACGTGTTTTATCCTTCTGCATTTCAGTATGATATGATGTGCCACGCTATCGGTGCATTCACAGAAAAAGACGTCGACAGAGTTTCACCTTCAAAACTTCTCGAAAGATGCGAATTATATAAATCAATAAAGGTTCGCAGCTGAGACAGCATTTTCATCGTTATCCTTCCATTTAAGGCGGCACGAGATGAGGTGGATGGAAATACTTCAACAAATCCGAGACTTGGATCATTTAAAATGGCAATCAAAACATTTTTTCGTTACTACATTCCAAAGCATGTCATGAAGGAGCAAGAAATGCAGAAGCGTACACAGATCAATGATGTATTGCGAGAAGTGAGTTTTTTCGAATGTTTCTGTACACACTGGTGATTCGAAAAATTACAGTTTCCGCCGAGTACCAGTCTAAAAGATTTCCTCTACGAGCAAAATATTGAAATGTCGATTTCCGAGCAACTTGAACTACTGAAAGCACTGAAGCCGACTCGAGCGTCAGGATACACAGGAGAAAACCAAGATCGGTCGATTCAACTGGAGCCTGCAGACAAGCGAAGACAATCACAACCCGGAGACAATCTGAGCCAATCGGAAATCAGAGGTACCTGGACCCCACCGGATTCAGAAGACCAGACGACCGCCGATCAAAGACAACTTGAAACATTGCGTGATTTTATGCCAACTCGAAAAAATCTTGCTGAAGCTCGTCGCGAAGTTTACTCTACAGAAATGCGCGATGAAACTCGCGAACTTCTTAAGCCACACATTGAAAGATATCAACGCAACAGTGCACAAAACCGTGCTGAACTGCATCCGGACCGGCAAACAAGAGTCGAAGACGACTACGAACAAGAACAAGAGTCATGGTCAGGTCCTTCCATAACAAGCGCCAATCAATCGGTTCAAAGGTCAAACGTCTCATATGAAGGTCAAACGTCTCATATGAATGGGCAGAACCAATCTGCTCAAAGACATCATCAAGCTCAGATGGCTCAAGTGAATGGAAAGAGCCAACCTGATCAAAGAAATCGTCAAGCTCAGATGGTTCTACTGGAGGAAAGAATCAATGCACCAATGACAAAACGACGTTATGTTCAAATTATCAGAAAACGTCCGGTGGTTCCAGTACAAACATCATCCGAGCCACAGCCACACCCAAAGAGCCCGGCAGCTGCGAATGATCTTCATCACTCGATTGTGCAAGAAGAGACCGGCGTCCCGCTGCAATCCACAAATCTGAATAAACGTAAACGCGAGACTTCTACCAACTCTGTTAATTCGCAAAAAAACGAACCTGAAACAATGAGCTCGTCGATGCCAGCGCCGCAACCTGTGATCCCACCGCATTGTGTTTATGTTCCCCATCAGCTCAAGGAGCCAAAGCAGGAGCCAGTTGAAGCATCACACGTCGAATCAAAACCTGTCATGGGGCTTAAAGAGCCGAAACAAGAAATTCACTATGATGACTTTGAAGAGCCGGCACGCATCTACCCAGATCCGAGACTACTGATGGGTGGTGGAAGAATTTGAAATAAGTTCTTTTTCACAGTTTGATTTCTAGAAATCTTGTCATTCACTTCATTAAATGTGTTCTCAAAATGAAATCGTTTTCACATTTCTTCACTTTTTGTTCTGAATCATGAAAATGTTTTGTTATCTTGTTGGTAAAAAAAGAAGTGCAATAAATGTTATTTTAATATGAAAAACGCTGATTTTCAAGAGCTACTTTGATAAGATGCGGAGTATGAATAGTTCATTCTTGAAAATTTCATATCTTCTCTCTCGGTCCTGCTGGAATCGTTTCTACTTTCGACATTTCAGCCAGACGCCCGATCTCCGAGTCGGCCGTTTTGGCAATTCTTTCGCTCTCTCTATTCAACTGAATCCGACATTTCCACGTGTTTTTTCTCTTCACATAAAATTCTTTTATCATCGATCCGCCGTCTCTTGTCTTTTCGAATCACGGCCCGGCCTGTCTCTCGAAGTAACATTTCTTGTCTGGGGTATATGAATTTTTGAGATTTTCCGCCGGTGAGTAAGTCTCGACTGACCGATATGGAATTTTTGACTTCGGTTCTGCCCGTTGCGATTCTGAATAGTACTGGAGTTCAACATGTTCATTCAATTTGCAACTGCGCGCCGCACTCTTGCGAAATCGCGTGCCCGCCTTGCTATCTTGCATTTACTAGCCCCGCCCACTCCACAAACAACAGCGCGCTCTCTTTTTTTTCAAGATTTACTACCGTTTCTTTATACTTTTTCGCATATTTAAGGAAAAACCAATTCGATTGAATTTCCAATGAATTACAACGGACCTAACTGGTATTCTACAAGTAAGAACCTCGGTTTTCCTCTTCAAAAATGAACTTTAACTTTTCAGATAGTGTGCGGAAATTCCAAAACTCGAACAATTACGCTCCATACCGTCAGCCGCATATTCAGCAATTCTCAGATGAAGGACGAGTCCCCCTAGGAAGTGCCGACGATCCGGAAGCCGTTCAATTAAGAGAAAAGATTCGGGAATCGGTGAGCGAAGAAACTCGGAAACTGTGGCAGGAGTATCGAAAGCAATGGTCAGACAAGTGTCTACTGAGAAAAGTAAGCTGTTCAAAAAAACTCTTATCTGTTTCTAATGCGTTTATAGCCCCAGGTAGGATTAAACGAGGAGGTCGAAGCCAAGTATCGCAACTATCCGGAAAAAGCGACACGTGATATCCAGTCGGCACCGAATGGCGAACAGAATATGCCAAGAGAAACTCTATTTCCTCAATGGGAGGACCGAAGCAAGTATGTTCTGAATCGCAAGGTGAACCGCGCTAATCCGATTCCCTCTACTTCATCGGAACACGCTCTTTCGTCTGCTCATGAAACAGCGACCCCTTCGACTGACGATCAAGAGGATCACATTTTTATTGACGGTCAGGCTATTTTCTTGCGTCCATGTCAAAATATTTATTCAGATCGTGAGCCATCCGCAAACAGCACTATCCGTCTGATATTGTCCGGAGACGAGCAATCCGCGGAGAAGGGGGCAAGTTCATCATCGAATTTCGCACATACACGCAGAGTTACTCCTGTGGGAATCAGCAAAACCTTCATTTATTTACCTGCTTGAAATTTCAGGAGACAAAGCAGAAACCGCTCCGCAAAAACCCAAATCCTCCCGTGGTCGAGAAAACCACGAGCACGTCAGAAAAGACGCTGACTGCAACTGCGCCATCGAACGTTCCCGAATGCCGTCTTGGCAAGCACTGCCTCGATCCGTTAACTTGTCCCAAACTTCACGATGGTGTGCTCACCAAAATCCCAGGAAAGACCTTTACTCGACGCGCCTGGCCCGTGAAACTTCCCAGTGTTCCCATTTGTCCGGTATGGATTCAGTCGACAGTTTGAATAATTTTCCGTTTTTTTTCAGGGCTATGTGAACCTCACCTGCTGGAACTTTGACTGCGAACGACGACACGTGGCGTATCCGTCTGATCATCTGTGACATTAAACCAAAAATCTGAAGTTTTATAAACTCATCAAAAGTGGAACATGAAAAACAAGAAAAGTGAATTAGTCATATGGTTTTTTGTTGAAAGTGAATTGTTCCATGGAAAAAAAGCGTTCTTATTCTTCATCGTCTTCGTGTTGAATCCCTTCGAATAATTTACCATGACATGATCCCTATAAGAAATGTAAATCACAAAAGGGTTCTATTCGTTTCATTATTTTTTTACCCCACTGTTGAAATGCTTGTAACCAGTGATGGCAGCGTTGCATAAATAGCAGAAATATTTTCCGCAAATCGGACACTGCATCTTGTTGCAGCCGTCGCTTTTCTGAAAAAAAACATTATTAAAAGTATGAAATGCTCTTTTCTCTCACCTCGATATTCACATTGCAGTTTGGACAAGTCCTTGCATTTTTACTGACCCAGTTTCGATAAAGCAGTCTTTCAATCAGATCTTCAACTCTCTTTTTACCGCCGAAGCGTTCACAAATCTCTACTCTTTCCTCCTCGGTCCCTTCGCGGTACTTTTTGAGGACCTCTTCCATATCTTCTGAAAAAAAACATAAAATTTCCCAATCGCAAGGTGTTCAAATCACCTTTCTTTATTTTGCATCCAGATACACCGTGATAAGTTTGTCTGCAGAGTTTACAGAAGTTGTAACCGCAGTAAGAGCACTCGACTAAGTTTTTGCTACTGAAAAAAAAACAGGAAAACGGTATGTTATTATGTTGAAAAACTATTACAAAGAGCTATTTGAAACATAAGCGGGCATCTTGCACGACTCTCTCGCGCACTCCACCGTATTTCCTGGTTTCAAAATTGCGATTCTAACTAATTCTTCGTCGTATCTGAAAGTTTGATTACAAACACTCAATTACAAAAAAAAACTCACTTTTTGTATAGTGCTTCTCCAATCGACTCTTTTATCATGTTTTGTGGTGCCTCTGTAGTGCAGCCTACTCCGGGACAAGTGATACTGGATTGCTGAAATATATCACATGAAATGTTTTTCAGCAGTTGTAGGAACATACGAGCACGCCTGTTGCCGTATTGATGAAGTATTCGGTAACACATTGTTTGCAGAACACATGCTCACACTGTTCGAATTTGTAACAGTGAGTTCCGCGGATGAGATCGAAACAGATCTAATGAAACATAAACTTTCTCTTTTTTCTGAGATTCTTGTTTTCATACCGGGCACTCATGGTTCGACTCATTGAAAACATCTGTGTACGCTTGCTCGAGTTGTCTCAATACTTTTTGTAGCAGAAAATCAGAAACCATCTGAAAAAATACAAGAGTTGAAGGTTTCTTCCACTCGTCTACTCACCATTGACGGCTTTTCATGAATGCTGTTCAAATCGATTGTTTCGATTTTCATGTTCTCGACAGCATTAATGACAGCTTCATAGCATAGCGATAACACCATCATTCCCTGGTTTTCTTTGATAACCGTGCGCACCGCTTCGTTTACTGATTCAACTTGTGCCGGTGTCAACCAATCATGATAAATACGAAAAACTGGCGGAGAAACAGATGGATAGTCTTCCGGAAGCTGGACACGAAACTTGATTGGCGGCAAAAACTTTATAGTAGACCGGAACTCGTCGGTTGCTAAATGGCACAGTGCTTTCAGGACTATAGGCGTTTGCGATACGCTGTCCAAATCTATCTGAAAAAAAAAACTAATATGAAAATAAGAAAAAAAATGTTTGAAAACCTGAATGTATGCTTCGATTCTCGTCTTTGGATCGTTCCAGTCGCTGATCGGTGTAACTCTGTTGTCGCGAAGAGTGCTGGTGAGAGCCTCGAGCTCCAACAATTGAGATGATCGATCGTCGCTGCTCATCTCTGAGGAGAATAGAGAAACACAACAATCTAAGAGACTGCAAAAAACGAGCGTGAGAGAGTACAATAGAGCGTAGTTGCACTCTCTTTTACAATGCGCCGCTGTGTGAATATTACGAAATATTGCGCCGACATAGATGCCAAACGCACAATCTGATTTTGAAGTGTGTTGGGACCGTAAAAAAGCTTCCTCTCACGCACACAAATGTTATTTGAATTTAGCAGGCGCAAAACTGAAGCTAACAAATTATCTTTCTTGCGTCATGCCACGGCATACCGACACTGCCTGCTTGCCTGTATAAACACCTGACCCACTCTTCACGGGCTCTTATCACTCTTTCTGTTTAGTCACCCCTCTTGTAATTTATACTGAGCAATCTTATGAAAGAGTCTTGATCTCTCTTCTGAATAAGCAGATCAACGACCCTAGGTTATAAAACTTGTATACTCCTTCATTTATTTGTTAGCTCAGCAGCGCCAAAGCGAGAGTAGAGTCCTGAGACAAGTATACATTCCGGGCAGTGCCGTTAACATTTGTGAGAGCCACGAGCACCAGATTAATTGTGAAACTCATTCTTCGCTTCTCATTCTTTAGGAGAATATCCTCGTCCTTTATTCTTGAAAATAGTTTTTTTTATTAATTTCTTTATTCACCAAGAGGAAAAAGAAGAAGTATGACTGAACAGGCCTGCAAAAGCCAGTCAGAAAGAGGGAGTGATAGAACAGATCGGAATGGGAACGCGAGAAGGGAGAAGGGAGGTAGGGGACGAGTAGGGAGGCCAGAAGTACAGCTCGGGCGTAGACCAGAATTGAGACAGGAGGAGCAACGTAAAATGTTGCTACGACAACTGCTACAACGGGCGCTTGGGCTGCCGGGTGTCAGGCTGAAATCTGATAGACCCGTGAGTTCGAGGCGACCGAGTGGGGAGGGAGGGGAGTGATTCACAAAGGCGACATGGGGCAAAGAACGTGGGCAAACGTACAGAGGGGAAGAAAGAAAGAAGGGGAAACAGGAACGAGCTAAGGGACAGAGTGGGCAGGGTTGAAAGAACGGGAACGGGAACAGAAGAACTATGATTTGACGATGGCTGAGTCGAGGTGGGTAGCGAATTGTGAGGGGGAGAGGAAACAGTTCCAGATGGGGACAAAGAGAGAAAAGAAGTCGCGAAAACGCGGTTTAATAACAATGAGGGACTTGGGGCGGCGGGAAGAGAGCGAATAGCGAACATAGGAATCTGTGTTTGGGAAATAGGTGAGTCCATTGGTAATGTTGTATAGCATCATAAGCTGGGCTTTGAGGCGGCGGTGATGAACCGAAGGGAAGTTGAGGATGCACAGACGATCTGAATAAGAGTATGTTGCATGCTATCGAGATATCACATTCAAAAAAAAACAATTACGAGAATTTCGATTGATAAAAATTGTGGTAAATCGAACTTGTTCTATTTTTCCACTTTGAAGAGTTGTAACTTCAGTTAAAAAGGTCAGAAAATGATTTACTACATTTTTTTAATCGAATTTCTCGTGATTGCCTAATTTTATAGTTGCGATATCCCGATAACATGCAACATAACTGCGTGAATGACCAGGGTTGGCAATGGGGCGCCCCGCTTTGGGGGCGATGGGGCGGCCCCCGCCCCACATGCGGGGCGCCGGGGCCGCCCCCGCCCCGGCGGCCTGCAGCATTTTTCGAAAATTTGCCCAAAATAGTCCGTTCGAGCTCATTCTTGAAGCATTCTGTAGACAATTTTGTCATTCACGCAGTTATTTTGCAAGTTTTCGAGATCTCGCATTCATAAAAAAGACAATTACGACCATTTTAACAGAAGGCATGACAAAATTGTCTACAGAATGCTTTAAGAATGGGCTCAAACGGACTATTTTGGGCAAATTTTCGAAAAATGCCGCGGGCCGCCGGGGCGGGGGCCGCACCGCCGCCCCACTCATTGGGCGGGGGCGACCCCGGCGCCCCGCTTTGGGGGCGGGGGCCGCCTTATCGCCCCATTCGACTGGGCGGGGGCGCCGGGGCCGCCCCAACGCCCCTTTTGCCAATCCTAGAATAACACAATTGTCTACTGAATGCTTCAAGAATGGGCTCGAAGGGACTATTTTGGGGCAACTTTTCGAAACATGATGGGGGCAGCAGTTGCCCCGCTCATATGGCGAAAGCTGCCCCGGCGCCCCATAAACGGCCTGCCTCCTCAAAACAGGGCATCCCATTGCAAACCCTAGTCATATGTACGTCAGATGATAAACTATCTACAGCTCTGAGTTGTCACAAGAAATGGAGAAGAATTTTTGATAACTTACTGAATAAGACTGTGATCTGCGGAAGAATATTACGCGACTACACAACTACGAAGTGTGAAAGCCATTAATGAAGTTTCAAGGCATCAATTTCGTTTGTGATAACACCTCCTCAAACGCCTTTTCCCGTTCAATTCGAACAAAGATAACAATACCAGCGACGATTGCGATACTGATGATGCCCACAATTATCCAATAAATCGATCGAACCTAAACTTCTTCAATACATTGATCGTAGGAGAGCGTTTTAAACTCACACTAAACACGGGTCGAAAAATGCAGCACACGGGACGCTCGAATTCAATATTTTCCGTTTCCGTTGGGTCAGCCTTTTGCTGACTAGCGGCAATGTACCATTTGGTGTTGTTAAAAAATGCTCCGGGAACAATCTTCGCTTCAGTTCCTTCATACTTCGGCTTTTTTGGAATGACATCAGCAGGCAAAGCTCCAAAATTAGTCAGCTCGAACACGCGGTCCTCAATAACTGGTAGACCGTGAACAGGCACACCATAGATAGCTGCGTACATTCTAACAGTGGGTTCTAATATATTCGGAAGTTAGAAAGGTGTAGGGAGTTCGGTCCTGGTAGTCGAATTCGCTTGTTTTCAGAGCTTTTATGCAGCATTTCTCAACATTGGTGAGCTTTTCTTGATTAAAACGGTCACGCAATCGCATGATTCTACAAAAAAGTCTGAGCCGAAGTTCAAAAGTCGTATTGAAAAACATGGGAAATGCAGTTGGTTTGTGCAAAAAACGTATCGGCACGCGATTTCCAAGTAATCAGCTATTCAAGAAATGAATTACAAGGTTGCGTTTTGGATTCTTTTTCATTTTATATCCGTTTTCTTACTATATCTTTGTGAATTAAAAACTGGCGGAGCGGTGTCAATTATGAAAACTATCCTTATCCGAAATGTGGCTTCTGCCATAGGTCGAAAGGCTGGCAACTTGAAAACTTGCTTAGAAACCAAAAAAACTTTCTGTAAAACTGTAATGTAGCGAACATAGCGAAAATTTCCGATGTAGATACATCCTCAAAAAAAAAACTTAATGTGGGTGTATGGGACACAATTTCAAACAAAACCATACAGTTATTCTCATTTCTAGATAACCCGTCTTTGTTTCTGACGGCGGTGAAATGAAATTAGAAGAAATAGTTGAATCATCACGAGCAGAGCGAGTATGGAACCCACTATGAACACCATTCGTCGCAACGTTTGCAAACGGCGACTGATGCGACGTTCTGCAGCGTTTGACGGTCTTCGAAGCATTCTTCGATTTTAATTCAAATGAAGCTTCCTCCAAATAACAGTTCTCACAGCTATTAATGAGGAGAAAAACAATCATTATATCTCAATCCCAAAGGTATTGTTTCTAGGAATGGAAAAATAACACACTTTTTGAAGATGAAAAACAAGAAAACGTTGGCAAGAAAACTTACTTACTTACCTACTGAGTTACTTAGTGTTTATGTATTTTGTTCATGGTATGCGAGCGCGGTTAACAGCCAACCACTACTTTCGTTCTTCGGCGGTTCGAAAAACTGTGATGTGACAATCTTTTCCGATCAGTTCGACTACTTCAATTGAACAAAACTACGCAAAACGAGCGCTGCTCTCGTTTTGCTCTCAATTTGCGTCGCTGCTCTCGATTTGCGTCGCTTTTCTTGTTTTGCGTCGCTCTCTTCATGTTGTTTCACATGGCCGTGTCAGCCAACTGTACGATATGAGAATGTATTCAGCTCTCTGAAATCGTCAGTTTTGTGGAAAGCAAAGAGTAACCAGAATAAACCAGATCATGTCATAGAAGTGGGAGAGAGAGCGAGCCATCCACTTGTAGTCGTCGTCGTCGATAGTTAGTCCATACTGAAAGAATCAAGCATTTCGGAAAGGAATTTGAATTTGGTATACATACCATTGCATGATGCATTGACAACGCAATCCGTATCTTCTGATCTGAATCTAGTCGCCGTCGATAGTCTGAAAATCCCCTAAAAGCCCACACCCATTCCCGGCACCGGCCGATTACCAACAAAAAAACCGTCGAAGATCCTCGCCATCTGAATCTCTGGTTTTAGTAAAAATTCAAAGGTTACCGGGAAAAAATCCTGAGAAGAGTTGACACCACCATCCGTAGCCTTGTGATCCTTAGTCGCTGTCAAGAGTCAATCCATAGTAAAAGAATCAAACATTTTGGGAAGGGATTTGAATTAGGTATACATACCAAACCATTGATGCACGATGAATAGGGGACATTGACCGAAGTATCAGAAGAACAAGATAAGGGGCACCTTCACCTTTGGCATGTTCCCGAAGGAACTGGTGAAGGTGCCCAAGAGAGAGAAGGAGAGGCACCTCCACCTCTGGCATGTTCCCGAAGAACTGGTGAAGGTACCGAGGAGAGGGAAGGAGAGGCACCTTCACCTCTGGCATGTTCCCGAAGAACTGGTGAAGGTGTAAAGGGAGAGAAGGAGAGGCACCTTCACCTCTGGCATGTTCCCGAAGGAACTGGTGAAGGTGCCGAAGAGAGAGAAAGGAGTGGCACCTTCACCTCTGGCATGTTCCCGAAGGAACTGGTGAAGGTGCCCAAGAGAGAGAAAGGAGAGGCACCTTCACCTCTGGCATGTTCCCGAAGAACTGGTGAAGGTGTAAAGGGAGAGAAAGGAGAGGCACCTTCACCTCTGGCATGTTCCCGAAGGAACTGGTGAAAGTGCTCAAGAGAGAGAAAGGAGAGGCACCTTCACCTCTGGCATGTTCCCGAAGAACTGGTGGAGGTACCGAGGAGAGGGAAGGAGAGGCACCTTCACCTCTGGCATGTTCCCGAAGGAACTGGTGAAGGTGCCCAAGAGAGAGAAGGAGAGGCACCTCCACCTCTGGCATGTTCCCGAAGAACTGGATAAGGTACCGAGGAGAGGGAAGGAGAGGCACCTTCACCTCTGGCATGTTCCCGAAGGAACTGGTGAAGGTACCGAGGAGAGGGAAGGAGAGGCACCTTCACCTCTGGCATGTTCCCGAAGGAACTGGTGAAGGTGCCCAAGAGAGAGAAGGAGAGGCACCTCCACCTCTGGCATGTTCCCGAAGAACTGGTGAAGGTACCGAGGAGAGGGAAGGAGAGGCACCTTCACCTCTGGCATGTTCCCGAAGAACTGGTGAAGGTACCGAGGAGAGGGAAGGAGAGGCACCTTCACCTCTGGCATGTTCCCGAAGAACTGGTGAAGGTGTAAAGGGAGAGAAGGAGAGGCACCTTCACCTCTGGCATGTTCCCGAAGGAACTGGTGAAGGTGCCGAAGAGAGAGAAAGGAGTGGCACCTTCACCTCTGGCATGTTCCCGAAGAACTGGTGAAGGTACCGAGGAGAGGGAAGGAGAGGCACCATCACCTCTGGCATGTTCCCGAAGGAACTGGTGAAGGTGCCGAAGAGAGAGAAGAAGAGGCACCTTCACCTCTGGCATGTTCCCGAAGAACTGGTGAAGGTGTAAAGGGAGAGAAGGAGAGGCACCTTCACCTCTGGCATGTTCCCGAAGGAACTGGTGAAGGTGCCGAAGAGAGAGAAAGGAGTGGCACCTTCACCTCTGGCATGTTCCCGAAGGAACTGGTGAAGGTGCCCAAGAGAGAGAAAGGAGAGGCACCTTCACCTCTGGCATGTTCCCGAAGAACTGGTGAAGGTGTAAAGGGAGAGAAAGGAGAGGCACCTTCACCTCTGGCATGTTCCCGAAGGAACTGGTGAAAGTGCCCAAGAGAGAGAAAGGAGAGGCACCTTCACCTCTGGCATGTTCCCGAAGAACTGGTGGAGGTACCGAGGAGAGGGAAAGAGAGGCACCTTCACCTCTGGCATGTTCCCGAAGAACTGGTGAAGGTGTAAAGGAAGAGAAGAGAGGCACCTTCACCTCTGGCATGTTCCCGAAGGAACTGGTGAAGGTACCGAGGAGAGGGAAGGAGAGGCACCTTCACCTCTGGCATGTTCCCGAAGAACTTGTGAAGGTGTAAAGGGAGAGAAGGAGAGGCACCTTCACCTCTGGCATGTTCCCGAAGGAACTGGTGAAGGTGCCGAAGAGAGAGAAGAAGAGGCACCTCCACCTCTGGCATGTTCCCGAAGGAACTGGTGAAGGTACCGAGGAGAGGGAAGGAGAGGCACCTTCACCTCAGACATGTTCCCGAAGAACTGGTGAAGGTGTAAAGGGAGAGAAGGAGAGGCACCTTCACCTCTGGCATGTTCCCGAAGGAACTGGTGAAGGTGCCGAAGAGAGAGAAGAAGAGGCACCTCTACCTCTGGCATGTTCCCGAAGAACTGGTGAAGGTACCGAGGAGAGGGAAGGAGAGGCACCTTCACCTCAGACATGTTCCCGAAGAACTGGTGAAGGTGTAAAGGGAGAGAAGGAGAGGCACCTCTACCTCTGGCATGTTCCCGAAGAACTGGTGAAGGTGTAAAGGGAGAGAAGGAGAGGCACCTTCACCTCTGGCATGTTCCCGAAGGAACTGGTGAAGGTGCCGAAGAGAGAGAAGAAGAGGCACCTCTACCTCTGGCATGTTCCCGAAGAACTGGTGAAGGTACCGAGGAGAGGGAAGGAGAGGCACCTTCGCCTCTGGCATGTTCCCGAAGGAACTGGTGAAGGTGCCGAAGAGAGAGAAGAAGAGGCACCTCTACCTCTGGCATGTTCCCGAAGAACTGGTGAAGGTGCCGAAGAAAGAGAAGAAGAGGCACCTCCACCTCTGGCATGTTCCCGAAGGGACTGGTGAAGGTACCGAGGAGAGGGAAGGAGAGGCACCTTCACCTCAGACATGTTCCCGAAGAACTGGTGAAGGTGTAAAGGGAGAGAAGGAGAGGCACCTTCACCTCTGGCATGTTCCCGAAGGAACTGGTGAAAGTGCCGAAGAGAGAGAAGAAGAGGCACCTCTACCCCTGGCATGTTCCCGAAGAACTGGTGGAGGTACCGAGGAGAGGGAAGGAGAGGCACCTTCACCTCTGGCATGTTCCCGAAGAACTGGTGAAGGTGTGAAGGGAGAGAAGAGAGGCACCTTCACCTCTGGCATGTTCCCGAAGGAACTGGTGAAGGTACCGAGGAGAGGGAAGGAGAGGCACCTTCACCTCTGGCATGTTCCCGAAGAACTGGTGAAGGTACCGAGGAGAGGGAAGGAGAGGCACCTTCACCTCTGGCATGTTCCCGAAGAACTGGTGAAGGTGTAAAGGGAGAGAAGGAGAGGCACCTTCACCTCTGGCATGTTCCCGAAGGAACTGGTGAAGGTGCCGAAGAGAGAGAAAGGAGTGGCACCTTCACCTCTGGCATGTTCCCGAAGAACTGGTGAAGGTACCGAGGAGAGGGAAGGAGAGGCACCTTCACCTCTGGCATGTTCCCGAAGAACTGGTGAAGGTGTAAAGGGAGAGAAGGAGAGGCACCATCACCTCTGGCATGTTCCCGAAGGAACTGGTGAAGGTGCCGAAGAGAGAGAAGAAGAGGCACCTCCACCTCTGGCATGTTCCCGAAGAACTGGTGAAGGTACCGAGGAGAGGGAAGGAGAGGCACCTTCACCTCTGGCATGTTCCCGAAGAACTGGTGAAGGTACCGAGGAGAGGGAAGGAGAGGCACCATCACCTCTGGCATGTTCCCGAAGGAACTGGTGAAGGTGCCCAAGAGAGAGAAGGAGAGGCACCTCCACCTCTGGCATGTTCCCGAAGAACTGGTGAAGGTACCGAGGAGAGGGAAGGAGAGGCACCTTCACCTCTGGCATGTTCCCGAAGAACTGGTGAAGGTACCGAGGAGAGGGAAGGAGAGGCACCTTCACCTCTGGCATGTTCCCGAAGAACTGGTGAAGGTGTAAAGGGAGAGAAGGAGAAACACCTTCACCTCTGGCATGTTCCCGAAGGAACTGGTGAAGGTGCCGAAGAGAGAGAAAGGAGTGGCACCTTCACCTCTGGCATGTTCCCGAAGAACTGGTGAAGGTACCGAGGAGAGGGAAGGAGAGGCACCTTCACCTCTGGCATGTTCCCGAAGAACTGGTGAAGGTGTAAAGGGAGAGAAGGAGAGGCACCATCACCTCTGGCATGTTCCCGAAGGAACTGGTGAAGGTGCCGAAGAGAGAGAAGAAGAGGCACCTTCACCTCTGGCATGTTCCCGAAGAACTGGTGAAGGTGTAAAGGGAGAGAAGGAGAGGCACCTTCACCTCTGGCATGTTCCCGAAGGAACTGGTGAATGTGCCGAAGAGAGAGAAAGGAGTGGCACCTTCACCTCTGGCATGTTCCCGAAGGAACTGGTGAAGGTGCCCAAGAGAGAGAAAGGAGAGGCACCTTCACCTCTGGCATGTTCCCGAAGAACTGGTGAAGGTGTAAAGGGAGAGAAAGGAGAGGCACCTTCACCTCTGGCATGTTCCCGAAGGAACTGGTGAAAGTGCCCAAGAGAGAGAAAGGAGAGGCACCTTCACCTCTGGCATGTTCCCGAAGAACTGGTGGAGGTACCGAGGAGAGGGAAAGAGAGGCACCTTCACCTCTGGCATGTTCCCGAAGAACTGGTGAAGGTGTAAAGGAAGAGAAGAGAGGCACCTTCACCTCTGGCATGTTCCCGAAGGAACTGGTGAAGGTACCGAGGAGAGGGAAGGAGAGGCACCTTCACCTCTGGCATGTTCCCGAAGAACTTGTAAAGGTGTAAAGGGAGAGAAGGAGAGGCACCTTCACCTCTGGCATGTTCCCGAAGGAACTGGTGAAGGTGCCGAAGAGAGAGAAGAAGAGGCACCTCTACCTCTGGCATGTTCCCGAAGAACTGGTGAAGGTACCGAGGAGAGGGAAGGAGAGGCACCTTCACCTCAGACATGTTCCCGAAGAACTGGTGAAGGTGTAAAGGGAGAGAAGGAGAGGCACCTCTACCTCTGGCATGTTCCCGAAGAACTGGTGAAGGTGTAAAGGGAGAGAAGGAGAGGCACCTTCACCTCTGGCATGTTCCCGAAGGAACTGGTGAAGGTGCCGAAGAGAGAGAAGAAGAGGCACCTCTACCTCTGGCATGTTCCCGAAGAACTGGTGAAGGTACCAAGGAGAGGGAAGGAGAGGCACCTTCACCTCTGGCATGTTCCCGAAGGAACTGGTGAAGGTGCCGAAGAGAGAGAAGAAGAGGCACCTCTACCTCTGGCATGTTCCCGAAGAACTGGTGAAGGTGCCGAAGAAAGAGAAGAAGAGGCACCTCCACCTCTGGCATGTTCCCGAAGAGACTGGTGAAGGTACCGAGGAGAGGGAAGGAGAGGCACCTTCACCTCAGACATGTTCCCGAAGAACTGGTGAAGGTGTAAAGGGAGAGAAGGAGAGGCACCTTCACCTCTGGCATGTTCCCGAAGGAACTGGTGAAAGTGCCGAAGAGAGAGAAGAAGAGGCACCTCTACCTCTGGCATGTTCCCGAAGAACTGGTGAAGGTACCGAGGAGAGGGAAGGAGAGGCACCTTCACCTCAGACATGTTCCCGAAGAACTGGTGAAGGTGCCGAAGAGAGAGAAGAAGAGGCACCTCTACCTCTGGCATGTTCCCGAAGAACTGGTGAAGGTACCGAGGAGAGGGAAGGAGAGGCACCTTCACCTCTGGCATGTTCCCGAAGGAACTGGTGAAGGTGCCCAAGAGAGAGAAAGGAGAGGCACCTTCACCTCTGGCATGTTCCCGAAGAACTGGTGAAGGTGTAAAGGGAGAGAAAGGAGAGGCACCTTCACCTCTGGCATGTTCCCGAAGGAACTGGTGAAAGTGCCCAAGAGAGAGAAAGGAGAGGCACCTTCACCTCTGGCATGTTCCCGAAGAACTGGTGGAGGTACCGAGGAGAGGGAAAGAGAGGCACCTTCACCTCTGGCATGTTCCCGAAGAACTGGTGAAGGTGTAAAGGAAGAGAAGAGAGGCACCTTCACCTCTGGCATGTTCCCGAAGGAACTGGTGAAGGTACCGAGGAGAGGGAAGGAGAGGCACCTTCACCTCTGGCATGTTCCCGAAGAACTTGTGAAGGTGTAAAGGGAGAGAAGGAGAGGCACCTTCACCTCTGGCATGTTCCCGAAGGAACTGGTGAAGGTGCCGAAGAGAGAGAAGAAGAGGCACCTCCACCTCTGGCATGTTCCCGAAGGAACTGGTGAAGGTACTGAGGAGAGGGAACGAGAGGCACCTTCACCTCAGACATGTTCCCGAAGAACTGGTGAAGGTGTAAAGGGAGAGAAGGAGAGGCACCTTCACCTCTGGCATGTTCCCGAAGGAACTGGTGAAGGTGCCGAAGAGAGAGAAGAAGAGGCACCTCTACCTCTGGCATGTTCCCGAAGAACTGGTGAAGGTACCGAGGAGAGGGAAGGAGAGGCACCTTCACCTCAGACATGTTCCCGAAGAACTGGTGAAGGTGCCGAAGAGAGAGAAGAAGAGGCACCTCTACCTCTGGCATGTTCCCGAAGAACTGGTGAAGGTACCGAGGAGAGGGAAGGAGAGGCACCTTCACCTCTGGCATGTTCCCGAAGGAACTGGTGAAGGTGCCGAAGAGAGAGAAGAAGAGGCACCTCTACCTCTGGCATGTTCCCGAAGAACTGGTGAAGGTGCCGAAGAAAGAGAAGAAGAGGCACCTCCACCTCTGGCATGTTCCCGAAGGGACTGGTGAAGGTACCGAGGAGAGGGAAGGAGAGGCACCTTCACCTCAGACATGTTCCCGAAGAACTGGTGAAGGTGTAAAGGGAGAGAAGGAGAGGCACCTTCTCCTCTGGCATGTTCCCGAAGGAACTGGTGAAGGTGCCGAAGAGAGAGAAGAAGAGGCACCTCTACCTCTGGCATGTTCCCGAAGAACTGGTGAAGGTACCGAGGAGAGAGAAAGGAGAGGCACCTTCACCTCTGGCATGTTCCCGAAGAACTGGTGAAGGTGTAAAGGGAGAGAAAGGAGAGGCACCTTCACCTCTGGCATGTTCCCGAAGGAACTGGTGAAAGTGCCCAAGAGAGAGAAAGGAGAGGCACCTTCACCTCTGGCATGTTCCCGAAGAACTGGTGAAGGTGTAAAGGGAGAGAAAGGAGAGGCACCTTCACCTCTGGCATGTTCCCGAAGGAACTGGTGAAGGTGCCGAAGAGAGAGAAGAAGAGGCACCTTTACCTCTGGCATGTTCCCGAAGAACTGGTGAAGGTGCCGAAGAGAGAGAAGAAGAGGCACCTCTACCTCTGGCATGTTCCCGAAGGAACTGGTGAAGGTACCGAGGAGAGGGAAGGAGAGGCACCTTCACCTCAGACATGTTCCCGAAGAACTGGTGAAGGTGTAAAGGGAGAGAAGGAGAGGCACCTTCACCTCTGGCATGTACCCGAAGGAACTGGTGAAGGTGCCGAAGAGAGAGAAGAAGAGGCACCTCTACCTCTGGCATGTTCCCGAAGAACTGGTGAAGGTGCCGAAGAGAGAGAAGAAGAGGCACCTCTACCTCTGGCATGTTCCCGAAGGAACTGGTGAAGGTACCGAGGAGAGGGAAGGAGAGGCACCTTCACCTCAGACATGTTCCCGAAGAACTGGTGAAGGTGTAAAGGGAGAGAAGGAGAGGCACCTTCACCTCTGGCATGTTCCCGAAGGAACTGGTGAAGGTGCCGAAGAGAGAGAAGAAGAGGCACCTCTACCTCTGGCATGTTCCCGAAGAACTGGTGAAGGTGCCGAAGAGAGAGAAGAAGAGGCACCTCTACCTCTGGCATGTTCCCGAAGGAACTGGTGAAGGTACCGAGGAGAGGGAAGGAGAGGCACCTTCACCTCAGACATGTTCCCGAAGAACTGGTGAAGGTGCCGAAGAGAGAGAAGAAGAGGCACCTCTACCTCTGGCATGTTCCCGAAGAACTGGTGAAGGTACCGAGGAGAGGGAAGGAGAGGCACCTTCACCTCTGGCATGTTCCCGAAGGAACTGGTGAAGGTGCCGAAGAGAGAGAAGAAGAGGCACCTCTACCTCTGGCATGTTCCCGAAGAACTGGTGAAGGTGCCGAAGAAAGAGAAGAAGAGGCACCTCCACCTCTGGCATGTTCCCGAAGGGACTGGTGAAGGTACCGAGGAGAGGGAAGGAGAGGCACCTTCACCTCAGACATGTTCCCGAAGAACTGGTGAAGGTGTAAAGGGAGAGAAGGAGAGGCACCTTCACCTCTGGCATGTTCCCGAAGGAACTGGTGAAAGTGCCGAAGAGAGAGAAGAAGAGGCACCTCTACCTCTGGCATGTTCCCGAAGAACTGGTGAAGGTACCGAGGAGAGGGAAGAAGAGGCACCTTCACCTCAGACATGTTCCCGAAGAACTGGTGAAGGTGCCGAAGAGAGAGAAGAAGAGGCACCTCTACCTCTGGCATGTTCCCGAAGAACTGGTGAAGGTACCGAGGAGAGGGAAGGAGAGGCACCTTCACCTCTGGCATGTTCCCGAAGGAACTGGTGAAGGTGCCGAAGAGAGAGAAGAAGAGGCACCTCTACCTCTGGCATGTTCCCGAAGAACTGGTGAAGGTGCCGAAGAAAGAGAAGAAGAGGCACCTCCACCTCTGGCATGTTCCCGAAGGGACTGGTGAAGGTACCGAGGAGAGGGAAGGAGAGGCACCTTCACCTCAGACATGTTCCCGAAGAACTGGTGAAGGTGTAAAGGGAGAGAAGGAGAGGCACCTTCACCTCTGGCATGTTCCCGAAGGAACTGGTGAAGGTACCGAGGAGAGAGAAAGGAGAGGCACCTCCACCTCTGGCATGTTCCCGAAGAACTGGTGAAGGTGTAAAGGGAGAGAAAGGAGAGGCACCTTCACCTCTGGCATGTTCCCGAAGGAACTGGTGAAAGTGCCCAAGAGAGAGAAAGGAGAGGCACCTTCACCTCTGGCATGTTCCCGAAGAACTGGTGGAGGTACCGAGGAGAGGGAAGGAGAGGCACCTTCACCTCTGGCATGTTCCCGAAGGAACTGGTGAAGGTGCCGAAGAGAGAGAAGAAGAGGCACCTTTACCTCTGGCATGTTCCCGAAGAACTGGTGAAGGTGCCGAAGAGAGAGAAGAAGAGGCACCTCTACCTCTGGCATGTTCCCGAAGGAACTGGTGAAGGTACCGAGGAGAGGGAAGGAGAGGCACCTTCACCTCAGACATGTTCCCGAAGAACTGGTGAAGGTGTAAAGGGAGAGAAGGAGAGGCACCTTCACCTCTGGCATGTACCCGAAGGAACTGGTGAAGGTGCCGAAGAGAGAGAAGAAGAGGCACCTCTACCTCTGGCATGTTCCCGAAGAACTGGTGAAGGTGCCGAAGAGAGAGAAGAAGAGGCACCTCTACCTCTGGCATGTTCCCGAAGGAACTGGTGAAGGTACCGAGGAGAGGGAAGGAGAGGCACCTTCACCTCAGACATGTTCCCGAAGAACTGGTGAAGGTGTAAAGGGAGAGAAGGAGAGGCACCTTCACCTCTGGCATGTTCCCGAAGGAACTGGTGAAGGTGCCGAAGAGAGAGAAGAAGAGGCACCTCTACCTCTGGCATGTTCCCGAAGAACTGGTGAAGGTGCCGAAGAGAGAGAAGAAGAGGCACCTCTACCTCTGGCATGTTCCCGAAGGAACTGGTGAAGGTACCGAGGAGAGGGAAGGAGAGGCACCTTCACCTCAGACATGTTCCCGAAGAACTGGTGAAGGTGTAAAGGGAGAGAAGGAGAGGCACCTTCACCTCTGGCATGTACCCGAAGGAACTGGTGAAGGTGCCGAAGAGAGAGAAGAAGAGGCACCTCCACCTCTGGCATGTTCCCGAAGGAACTGGTGAAGGTACCGAGGAGAGGGAAGGAGAGGCACCTTCACCTCAGACATGTTCCCGAAGAACTGGTGAAGGTGTAAAGGGAGAGAAGGAGAGGCACCTTCACCTCTGGCATGTTCCCGAAGGAACTGGTGAAGGTGCCGAAGAGAGAGAAGAAGAGGCACCTCCACCTCTGGCATGTTCCCGAAGGAACTGGTGAAGGTACCGAGGAGAGGGAAGGAGAGGCACCTCTACCTCTGGCATGTTCCCGAAGGAACTGGTGAAGGTGCCGAAGAGAGAGAAGAAGAGGCACCTCTACCTCTGGCATGTTCCCGAAGAACTGGTGAAGGTGCCGAAGAAAGAGAAGAAGAGGCACCTCCACCTCTGGCATGTTCCCGAAGGAACTGGTGAAGGTACCGAGGAGAGGGAAGGAGATGCACCTTCACCTCAGACATGTTCCCGAAGAACTGGTGAAGGTGTAAAGGGAGAGAAGGAGAGGCACCTTCACCTCTGGCATGTTCCCGAAGGAACTGGTGAAGGTGCCGAAGAGAGAGAAGAAGAGGCACCTCCACCTCTGGCATGTTCCCGAAGGAACTGGTGAAGGTGTAAAGGAAGAGAAGAGAGGCACCTTCACCTCTGGCATGTTCCCGAAGGAACTGGTGAAGGTACCGAGGAGAGGGAAGGAGAGGCACCTTCACCTCTGGCATGTTCCCGAAGAACTTGTGAAGGTGTCGAAGAGAGAGAAGAAGAGGCACCTCTACCTCTGGCATGTTCCCGAAGAACTGGTGAAGGTGCCGAAGAGAGAGAAGAAGAGGCACCTCTACCTCTGGCATGTTCCCGAAGGAACTGGTGAAGGTACCGAGGAGAGGGAAGGAGAGGCACCTTCACCTCAGACATGTTCCCGAAGAACTGGTGAAGGTGTAAAGGGAGAGAAGGAGAGGCACCTTCACCTCTGGCATGTACCCGAAGGAACTGGTGAAGGTGCCGAAGAGAGAGAAGAAGAGGCACCTCCACCTCTGGCATGTTCCCGAAGGAACTGGTGAAGGTACCGAGGAGAGGGAAGGAGAGGCACCTTCACCTCAGACATGTTCCCGAAGAACTGGTGAAGGTGTAAAGGGAGAGAAGGAGAGGCACCTTCACCTCTGGCATGTTCCCGAAGGAACTGGTGAAGGTGCCGAAGAGAGAGAAGAAGAGGCACCTCCACCTCTGGCATGTTCCCGAAGGAACTGGTGAAGGTACCGAGGAGAGGGAAGGAGAGGCACCTCTACCTCTGGCATGTTCCCGAAGGAACTGGTGAAGGTGCCGAAGAGAGAGAAGAAGAGGCACCTCTACCTCTGGCATGTTCCCGAAGAACTGGTGAAGGTGCCGAAGAAAGAGAAGAAGAGGCACCTCCACCTCTGGCATGTTCCCGAAGGAACTGGTGAAGGTACCGAGGAGAGGGAAGGAGATGCACCTTCACCTCAGACATGTTCCCGAAGAACTGGTGAAGGTGTAAAGGGAGAGAAGGAGAGGCACCTTCACCTCTGGCATGTTCCCGAAGGAACTGGTGAAGGTGCCGAAGAGAGAGAAGAAGAGGCACCTCCACCTCTGGCATGTTCCCGAAGGAACTGGTGAAGGTACCGAGGAGAGGGAAGGAGAGGCACCTTCACCTCAGACATGTTCCCGAAGAACTGGTGAAGGTGTAAAGGGAGAGAAGGAGAGGCACCTTCACCTCTGGCATGTTCCCGAAGAACTGGTGAAGGTGTAAAGGGAGAGAAGAAGAGGCACCTTCACCTCTGGCATGTTCCCGAAGGAACTGGTGAAGGTGCCGAAGAGAGAGAAGAAGAGGCACCTCCACCTCTGGCATGTTCCCGAAGGAACTGGTGAAGGTACCGAGGAGAGGGAAGGAGAGGCACCTTCACCTCAGACATGTTCCCGAAGAACTGGTGAAGGTGTAAAGGGAGAGAAGGAGAGGCACCTTCACCTCTGGCATGTACCCGAAGGAACTGGTGAAGGTGCCGAAGAGAGAGAAGAAGAGGCACCTCCACCTCTGGCATGTTCCCGAAGGAACTGGTGAAGGTACCGAGGAGAGGGAAGGAGAGGCACCTTCACCTCAGACATGTTCCCGAAGAACTGGTGAAGGTGTAAAGGGAGAGAAGGAGAGGCACCTTCACCTCTGGCATGTTCCCGAAGGAACTGGTGAAGGTGCCGAAGAGAGAGAAGAAGAAGCACCTCTACCTCTGGCATGTTCCCGAAGAACTGGTGAAGGTACCGAGGAGAGGGAAGGAGAGGCACCTTCACCTCTGACATGTTCCCGAAGAACCGGTGAAGGTGTAAAGGGAGAGAAGGAGAGGCACCTCCACCTCTGGGATGTTCCCGAAGGAACTGGTGAAGGTACCGAGGAGAGGGAAGGAGAGGCACCTTCACCTCTGGCATGTTCCCGAAGAACTTGTGAAGGTGTAAAGGGAGAGAAGGAGAGGCACCTTCACCTCTGGCATGTTCCCGAAGGAACTGGTGAAGGTGCCGAAGAGAGAGAAGAAGAGGCACCTCCACCTCTGGCATGTTCCCGAAGGAACTGGTGAAGGTACCGAGGAGAGAAAAGGAGAGGCACCTTCACCTCTGGCATGTTCCCGAAGAACTGGTGAAGGTGTAAAGGGAGAGAAGGAGAGGCACCTTCACCTCTGGCATGTTCCCGAAGAACTGGTGAAGGTGTAAAGGGAGAGAAGAAGAGGCACCTCCACCTCTGGCATGTTCCCGAAGGAACTGGTGAAGGTACCGAGGAGAGGGAAGGAGAGGCACCTTCACCTCAGACATGTTCCCGAAGAACTGGTGAAGGTGTAAAGGGAGAGAAGGAGAGGCACCTTCACCTCTGGCATGTTCCCGAAGGAACTGGTGAAGGTGCCGAAGAGAGAGAAGAAGAGGCACCTCTACCTCTGGCATGTTCCCGAAGAACTGGTGAAGGTACCGAGGAGAGGGAAGGAGAGGCACCTTCACCTCAGACATGTTCCCGAAGAACTGGTGAAGGTGTAAAGGGAGAGAAGGAGAGGCACCTTCACCTCTGGCATGTTCCCGAAGGAACTGGTGAAAGTGCCGAAGAGAGAGAAGAAGAAGCACCTCTACCTCTGGCATGTTCCCGAAGAACTGGTGAAGGTACCGAGGAGAGGGAAGGAGAGGCACCTTCACCTCTGACATGTTCCCGAAGAACCGGTGAAGGTGTAAAGGGAGAGAAGGAGAGGCACCTCCACCTCTGGGATGTTCCCGAAGGAACTGGTGAAGGTACCGAGGAGAGGGAAGGAGAGGCACCTTCACCTCTGGCATGTTCCCGAAGAACTTGTGAAGGTGTAAAGGGAGAGAAGGAGAGGCACCTTCACCTCTGGCATGTTCCCGAAGGAACTGGTGAAGGTGCCGAAGAGAGAGAAGAAGAGGCACCTCCACCTCTGGCATGTTCCCGAAGGAACTGGTGAAGGTACCGAGGAGAGAAAAGGAGAGGCACCTTCACCTCTGGCATGTTCCCGAAGAACTGGTGAAGGTGTAAAGGGAGAGAAGGAGAGGCACCTTCACCTCTGGCATGTTCCCGAAGAACTGGTGAAGGTGTAAAGGGAGAGAAGAAGAGGCACCTCCACCTCTGGCATGTTCCCGAAGGAACTGGTGAAGGTACCGAGGAGAGGGAAGGAGAGGCACCTTCACCTCTGGCATGTTCCCGAAGGAACTGGTGAAGGTGCCCAAGAGAGAGAAGGAGAGGCACCTCCACCTCTGGCATGTTCCCGAAGAACTGGTGAAGGTACCGAGGAGAGGGAAGGAGAGGCACCTTCACCTCTGGCATGTTCCCGAAGAACTGGTGAAGGTGTAAAGGGAGAGAAGGAGAGGCACCTTCACCTCTGGCATGTTCCCGAAGGAACTGGTGAAGGTGCCGAAGAGAGAGAAAGGAGTGGCACCTTCACCTCTGGCATGTTCCCGAAGAACTGGTGAAGGTACCGAGGAGAGGGAAGGAGAGGCACCTTCACCTCTGGCATGTTCCCGAAGAACTGGTGAAGGTGTAAAGGGAGAGAAGGAGAGGCACCATCACCTCTGGCATGTTCCCGAAGGAACTGGTGAAGGTGCCGAAGAGAGAGAAGAAGAGGCACCTTCACCTCTGGCATGTTCCCGAAGAACTGGTGAAGGTGTAAAGGGAGAGAAGGAGAGGCACCTTCACCTCTGGCATGTTCCCGAAGAACTGGTGAAGGTGTAAAGGGAGAGAAGAAGAGGCACCTCCACCTCTGGCATGTTCCCGAAGGAACTGGTGAAGGTACCGAGGAGAGGGAAGGAGAGGCACCTTCACCTCTGGCATGTTCCCGAAGGAACTGGTGAAGGTGCCCAAGAGAGAGAAGGAGAGGCACCTTCACCTCTGGCATGTTCCCGAAGAACTGGTGAAGGTACCGAGGAGAGGGAAGGAGAGGCACCTTCACCTCTGGCATGTTCCCGAAGAACTGGTGAAGGTGTAAAGGGAGAGAAGGAGAGGCACCTTCACCTCTGGCATGTTCCCGAAGGAACTGGTGAAGGTGCCGAAGAGAGAGAAAGGAGTGGCACCTTCACCTCTGGCATGTTCCCGAAGAACTGGTGAAGGTACCGAGGAGAGGGAAGGAGAGGCACCTTCACCTCTGGCATGTTCCCGAAGAACTGGTGAAGGTGTAAAGGGAGAGAAGGAGAGGCACCATCACCTCTGGCATGTTCCCGAAGGAACTGGTGAAGGTGCCGAAGAGAGAGAAGAAGAGGCACCTTCACCTCTGGCATGTTCCCGAAGAACTGGTGAAGGTGTAAAGGGAGAGAAGGAGAGGCACCTTCACCTCTGGCATGTTCCCGAAGGAACTGGTGAAGGTGCCGAAGAGAGAGAAAGGAGTGGCACCTTCACCTCTGGCATGTTCCCGAAGGAACTGGTGAAGGTGCCCAAGAGAGAGAAAGGAGAGGCACCTTCACCTCTGGCATGTTCCCGAAGAACTGGTGAAGGTGTAAAGGGAGAGAAAGGAGAGGCACCTTCACCTCTGGCATGTTCCCGAAGGAACTGGTGAAAGTGCCCAAGAGAGAGAAAGGAGAGGCACCTTCACCTCTGGCATGTTCCCGAAGAACTGGTGGAGGTACCGAGGAGAGGGAAAGAGAGGCACCTTCACCTCTGGCATGTTCCCGAAGAACTGGTGAAGGTGTAAAGGAAGAGAAGAGAGGCACCTTCACCTCTGGCATGTTCCCGAAGGAACTGGTGAAGGTACCGAGGAGAGGGAAGGAGAGGCACCTTCACCTCTGGCATGTTCCCGAAGAACTTGTGAAGGTGTAAAGGGAGAGAAGGAGAGGCACCTTCACCTCTGGCATGTTCCCGAAGGAACTGGTGAAGGTGCCGAAGAGAGAGAAGAAGAGGCACCTCCACCTCTGGCATGTTCCCGAAGGAACTGGTGAAGGTACCGAGGAGAGGGAAGGAGAGGCACCTTCACCTCAGACATGTTCCCGAAGAACTGGTGAAGGTGTAAAGGGAGAGAAGGAGAGGCACCTTCACCTCTGGCATGTTCCCGAAGGAACTGGTGAAGGTGCCGAAGAGAGAGAAGAAGAGGCACCTCTACCTCTGGCATGTTCCCGAAGAACTGGTGAAGGTACCGAGGAGAGGGAAGGAGAGGCACCTTCACCTCAGACATGTTCCCGAAGAACTGGTGAAGGTGTAAAGGGAGAGAAGGAGAGGCACCTCTACCTCTGGCATGTTCCCGAAGAACTGGTGAAGGTGTAAAGGGAGAGAAGGAGAGGCACCTTCACCTCTGGCATGTTCCCGAAGGAACTGGTGAAGGTGCCGAAGAGAGAGAAGAAGAGGCACCTCTACCTCTGGCATGTTCCCGAAGAACTGGTGAAGGTACCGAGGAGAGGGAAGGAGAGGCACCTTCGCCTCTGGCATGTTCCCGAAGGAACTGGTGAAGGTGCCGAAGAGAGAGAAGAAGAGGCACCTCTACCTCTGGCATGTTCCCGAAGAACTGGTGAAGGTGCCGAAGAAAGAGAAGAAGAGGCACCTCCACCTCTGGCATGTTCCCGAAGGGACTGGTGAAGGTACCGAGGAGAGGGAAGGAGAGGCACCTTCACCTCAGACATGTTCCCGAAGAACTGGTGAAGGTGTAAAGGGAGAGAAGGAGAGGCACCTTCACCTCTGGCATGTTCCCGAAGGAACTGGTGAAAGTGCCGAAGAGAGAGAAGAAGAGGCACCTCTACCCCTGGCATGTTCCCGAAGAACTGGTGGAGGTACCGAGGAGAGGGAAGGAGAGGCACCTTCACCTCTGGCATGTTCCCGAAGAACTGGTGAAGGTGTGAAGGGAGAGAAGAGAGGCACCTTCACCTCTGGCATGTTCCCGAAGGAACTGGTGAAGGTACCGAGGAGAGGGAAGGAGAGGCACCTTCACCTCTGGCATGTTCCCGAAGAACTGGTGAAGGTACCGAGGAGAGGGAAGGAGAGGCACCTTCACCTCTGGCATGTTCCCGAAGAACTGGTGAAGGTGTAAAGGGAGAGAAGGAGAGGCACCTTCACCTCTGGCATGTTCCCGAAGGAACTGGTGAAGGTGCCGAAGAGAGAGAAAGGAGTGGCACCTTCACCTCTGGCATGTTCCCGAAGAACTGGTGAAGGTACCGAGGAGAGGGAAGGAGAGGCACCTTCACCTCTGGCATGTTCCCGAAGAACTGGTGAAGGTGTAAAGGGAGAGAAGGAGAGGCACCATCACCTCTGGCATGTTCCCGAAGGAACTGGTGAAGGTGCCGAAGAGAGAGAAGAAGAGGCACCTCCACCTCTGGCATGTTCCCGAAGAACTGGTGAAGGTACCGAGGAGAGGGAAGGAGAGGCACCTTCACCTCTGGCATGTTCCCGAAGAACTGGTGAAGGTACCGAGGAGAGGGAAGGAGAGGCACCATCACCTCTGGCATGTTCCCGAAGGAACTGGTGAAGGTGCCCAAGAGAGAGAAGGAGAGGCACCTCCACCTCTGGCATGTTCCCGAAGAACTGGTGAAGGTACCGAGGAGAGGGAAGGAGAGGCACCTTCACCTCTGGCATGTTCCCGAAGAACTGGTGAAGGTACCGAGGAGAGGGAAGGAGAGGCACCTTCACCTCTGGCATGTTCCCGAAGAACTGGTGAAGGTGTAAAGGGAGAGAAGGAGAAACACCTTCACCTCTGGCATGTTCCCGAAGGAACTGGTGAAGGTGCCGAAGAGAGAGAAAGGAGTGGCACCTTCACCTCTGGCATGTTCCCGAAGAACTGGTGAAGGTACCGAGGAGAGGGAAGGAGAGGCACCTTCACCTCTGGCATGTTCCCGAAGAACTGGTGAAGGTGTAAAGGGAGAGAAGGAGAGGCACCATCACCTCTGGCATGTTCCCGAAGGAACTGGTGAAGGTGCCGAAGAGAGAGAAGAAGAGGCACCTTCACCTCTGGCATGTTCCCGAAGAACTGGTGAAGGTGTAAAGGGAGAGAAGGAGAGGCACCTTCACCTCTGGCATGTTCCCGAAGGAACTGGTGAATGTGCCGAAGAGAGAGAAAGGAGTGGCACCTTCACCTCTGGCATGTTCCCGAAGGAACTGGTGAAGGTGCCCAAGAGAGAGAAAGGAGAGGCACCTTCACCTCTGGCATGTTCCCGAAGAACTGGTGAAGGTGTAAAGGGAGAGAAAGGAGAGGCACCTTCACCTCTGGCATGTTCCCGAAGGAACTGGTGAAAGTGCCCAAGAGAGAGAAAGGAGAGGCACCTTCACCTCTGGCATGTTCCCGAAGAACTGGTGGAGGTACCGAGGAGAGGGAAAGAGAGGCACCTTCACCTCTGGCATGTTCCCGAAGAACTGGTGAAGGTGTAAAGGAAGAGAAGAGAGGCACCTTCACCTCTGGCATGTTCCCGAAGGAACTGGTGAAGGTACCGAGGAGAGGGAAGGAGAGGCACCTTCACCTCTGGCATGTTCCCGAAGAACTTGTAAAGGTGTAAAGGGAGAGAAGGAGAGGCACCTTCACCTCTGGCATGTTCCCGAAGGAACTGGTGAAGGTGCCGAAGAGAGAGAAGAAGAGGCACCTCTACCTCTGGCATGTTCCCGAAGAACTGGTGAAGGTACCGAGGAGAGGGAAGGAGAGGCACCTTCACCTCAGACATGTTCCCGAAGAACTGGTGAAGGTGTAAAGGGAGAGAAGGAGAGGCACCTCTACCTCTGGCATGTTCCCGAAGAACTGGTGAAGGTGTAAAGGGAGAGAAGGAGAGGCACCTTCACCTCTGGCATGTTCCCGAAGGAACTGGTGAAGGTGCCGAAGAGAGAGAAGAAGAGGCACCTCTACCTCTGGCATGTTCCCGAAGAACTGGTGAAGGTACCAAGGAGAGGGAAGGAGAGGCACCTTCACCTCTGGCATGTTCCCGAAGGAACTGGTGAAGGTGCCGAAGAGAGAGAAGAAGAGGCACCTCTACCTCTGGCATGTTCCCGAAGAACTGGTGAAGGTGCCGAAGAAAGAGAAGAAGAGGCACATCCACCTCTGGCATGTTCCCGAAGAGACTGGTGAAGGTACCGAGGAGAGGGAAGGAGAGGCACCTTCACCTCAGACATGTTCCCGAAGAACTGGTGAAGGTGTAAAGGGAGAGAAGGAGAGGCACCTTCACCTCTGGCATGTTCCCGAAGGAACTGGTGAAAGTGCCGAAGAGAGAGAAGAAGAGGCACCTCTACCTCTGGCATGTTCCCGAAGAACTGGTGAAGGTACCGAGGAGAGGGAAGGAGAGGCACCTTCACCTCAGACATGTTCCCGAAGAACTGGTGAAGGTGCCGAAGAGAGAGAAGAAGAGGCACCTCTACCTCTGGCATGTTCCCGAAGAACTGGTGAAGGTACCGAGGAGAGGGAAGGAGAGGCACCTTCACCTCTGGCATGTTCCCGAAGGAACTGGTGAAGGTGCCCAAGAGAGAGAAAGGAGAGGCACCTTCACCTCTGGCATGTTCCCGAAGAACTGGTGAAGGTGTAAAGGGAGAGAAAGGAGAGGCACCTTCACCTCTGGCATGTTCCCGAAGGAACTGGTGAAAGTGCCCAAGAGAGAGAAAGGAGAGGCACCTTCACCTCTGGCATGTTCCCGAAGAACTGGTGGAGGTACCGAGGAGAGGGAAAGAGAGGCACCTTCACCTCTGGCATGTTCCCGAAGAACTGGTGAAGGTGTAAAGGAAGAGAAGAGAGGCACCTTCACCTCTGGCATGTTCCCGAAGGAACTGGTGAAGGTACCGAGGAGAGGGAAGGAGAGGCACCTTCACCTCTGGCATGTTCCCGAAGAACTTGTGAAGGTGTAAAGGGAGAGAAGGAGAGGCACCTTCACCTCTGGCATGTTCCCGAAGGAACTGGTGAAGGTGCCGAAGAGAGAGAAGAAGAGGCACCTCCACCTCTGGCATGTTCCCGAAGGAACTGGTGAAGGTACTGAGGAGAGGGAACGAGAGGCACCTTCACCTCAGACATGTTCCCGAAGAACTGGTGAAGGTGTAAAGGGAGAGAAGGAGAGGCACCTTCACCTCTGGCATGTTCCCGAAGGAACTGGTGAAGGTGCCGAAGAGAGAGAAGAAGAGGCACCTCTACCTCTGGCATGTTCCCGAAGAACTGGTGAAGGTACCGAGGAGAGGGAAGGAGAGGCACCTTCACCTCAGACATGTTCCCGAAGAACTGGTGAAGGTGCCGAAGAGAGAGAAGAAGAGGCACCTCTACCTCTGGCATGTTCCCGAAGAACTGGTGAAGGTACCGAGGAGAGGGAAGGAGAGGCACCTTCACCTCTGGCATGTTCCCGAAGGAACTGGTGAAGGTGCCGAAGAGAGAGAAGAAGAGGCACCTCTACCTCTGGCATGTTCCCGAAGAACTGGTGAAGGTGCCGAAGAAAGAGAAGAAGAGGCACCTCCACCTCTGGCATGTTCCCGAAGGGACTGGTGAAGGTACCGAGGAGAGGGAAGGAGAGGCACCTTCACCTCAGACATGTTCCCGAAGAACTGGTGAAGGTGTAAAGGGAGAGAAGGAGAGGCACCTTCTCCTCTGGCATGTTCCCGAAGGAACTGGTGAAGGTGCCGAAGAGAGAGAAGAAGAGGCACCTCTACCTCTGGCATGTTCCCGAAGAACTGGTGAAGGTACCGAGGAGAGAGAAAGGAGAGGCACCTTCACCTCTGGCATGTTCCCGAAGAACTGGTGAAGGTGTAAAGGGAGAGAAAGGAGAGGCACCTTCACCTCTGGCATGTTCCCGAAGGAACTGGTGAAAGTGCCCAAGAGAGAGAAAGGAGAGGCACCTTCACCTCTGGCATGTTCCCGAAGAACTGGTGGAGGTACCGAGGAGAGGGAAGGAGAGGCACCTTCACCTCTGGCATGTTCCCGAAGGAACTGGTGAAGGTGCCGAAGAGAGAGAAGAAGAGGCACCTTTACCTCTGGCATGTTCCCGAAGAACTGGTGAAGGTGCCGAAGAGAGAGAAGAAGAGGCACCTCTACCTCTGGCATGTTCCCGAAGGAACTGGTGAAGGTACCGAGGAGAGGGAAGGAGAGGCACCTTCACCTCAGACATGTTCCCGAAGAACTGGTGAAGGTGTAAAGGGAGAGAAGGAGAGGCACCTTCACCTCTGGCATGTACCCGAAGGAACTGGTGAAGGTGCCGAAGAGAGAGAAGAAGAGGCACCTCTACCTCTGGCATGTTCCCGAAGAACTGGTGAAGGTGCCGAAGAGAGAGAAGAAGAGGCACCTCTACCTCTGGCATGTTCCCGAAGGAACTGGTGAAGGTACCGAGGAGAGGGAAGGAGAGGCACCTTCACCTCAGACATGTTCCCGAAGAACTGGTGAAGGTGTAAAGGGAGAGAAGGAGAGGCACCTTCACCTCTGGCATGTTCCCGAAGGAACTGGTGAAGGTGCCGAAGAGAGAGAAGAAGAGGCACCTCTACCTCTGGCATGTTCCCGAAGAACTGGTGAAGGTGCCGAAGAGAGAGAAGAAGAGGCACCTCTACCTCTGGCATGTTCCCGAAGGAACTGGTGAAGGTACCGAGGAGAGGGAAGGAGAGGCACCTTCACCTCAGACATGTTCCCGAAGAACTGGTGAAGGTGCCGAAGAGAGAGAAGAAGAGGCACCTCTACCTCTGGCATGTTCCCGAAGAACTGGTGAAGGTACCGAGGAGAGGGAAGGAGAGGCACCTTCACCTCTGGCATGTTCCCGAAGGAACTGGTGAAGGTGCCGAAGAGAGAGAAGAAGAGGCACCTCTACCTCTGGCATGTTCCCGAAGAACTGGTGAAGGTGCCGAAGAAAGAGAAGAAGAGGCACCTCCACCTCTGGCATGTTCCCGAAGGGACTGGTGAAGGTACCGAGGAGAGGGAAGGAGAGGCACCTTCACCTCAGACATGTTCCCGAAGAACTGGTGAAGGTGTAAAGGGAGAGAAGGAGAGGCACCTTCACCTCTGGCATGTTCCCGAAGGAACTGGTGAAAGTGCCGAAGAGAGAGAAGAAGAGGCACCTCTACCTCTGGCATGTTCCCGAAGAACTGGTGAAGGTACCGAGGAGAGGGAAGGAGAGGCACCTTCACCTCAGACATGTTCCCGAAGAACTGGTGAAGGTGCCGAAGAGAGAGAAGAAGAGGCACCTCTACCTCTGGCATGTTCCCGAAGAACTGGTGAAGGTACCGAGGAGAGGGAAGGAGAGGCACCTTCACCTCTGGCATGTTCCCGAAGGAACTGGTGAAGGTGCCGAAGAGAGAGAAGAAGAGGCACCTCTACCTCTGGCATGTTCCCGAAGAACTGGTGAAGGTGCCGAAGAAAGAGAAGAAGAGGCACCTCCACCTCTGGCATGTTCCCGAAGGGACTGGTGAAGGTACCGAGGAGAGGGAAGGAGAGGCACCTTCACCTCAGACATGTTCCCGAAGAACTGGTGAAGGTGTAAAGGGAGAGAAGGAGAGGCACCTTCACCTCTGGCATGTTCCCGAAGGAACTGGTGAAGGTACCGAGGAGAGAGAAAGGAGAGGCACCTCCACCTCTGGCATGTTCCCGAAGAACTGGTGAAGGTGTAAAGGGAGAGAAAGAAGAGGCACCTTCACCTCTGGCATGTTCCCGAAGGAACTGGTGAAAGTGCCCAAGAGAGAGAAAGGAGAGGCACCTTCACCTCTGGCATGTTCCCGAAGAACTGGTGGAGGTACCGAGGAGAGGGAAGGAGAGGCACCTTCACCTCTGGCATGTTCCCGAAGGAACTGGTGAAGGTGCCGAAGAGAGAGAAGAAGAGGCACCTTTACCTCTGGCATGTTCCCGAAGAACTGGTGAAGGTGCCGAAGAGAGAGAAGAAGAGGCACCTCTACCTCTGGCATGTTCCCGAAGGAACTGGTGAAGGTACCGAGGAGAGGGAAGGAGAGGCACCTTCACCTCAGACATGTTCCCGAAGAACTGGTGAAGGTGTAAAGGGAGAGAAGGAGAGGCACCTTCACCTCTGGCATGTACCCGAAGGAACTGGTGAAGGTGCCGAAGAGAGAGAAGAAGAGGCACCTCTACCTCTGGCATGTTCCCGAAGAACTGGTGAAGGTGCCGAAGAGAGAGAAGAAGAGGCACCTCTACCTCTGGCATGTTCCCGAAGGAACTGGTGAAGGTACCGAGGAGAGGGAAGGAGAGGCACCTTCACCTCAGACATGTTCCCGAAGAACTGGTGAAGGTGTAAAGGGAGAGAAGGAGAGGCACCTTCACCTCTGGCATGTTCCCGAAGGAACTGGTGAAGGTGCCGAAGAGAGAGAAGAAGAGGCACCTCTACCTCTGGCATGTTCCCGAAGAACTGGTGAAGGTGCCGAAGAGAGAGAAGAAGAGGCACCTCTACCTCTGGCATGTTCCCGAAGGAACTGGTGAAGGTACCGAGGAGAGGGAAGGAGAGGCACCTTCACCTCAGACATGTTCCCGAAGAACTGGTGAAGGTGTAAAGGGAGAGAAGGAGAGGCACCTTCACCTCTGGCATGTACCCGAAGGAACTGGTGAAGGTGCCGAAGAGAGAGAAGAAGAGGCACCTCCACCTCTGGCATGTTCCCGAAGGAACTGGTGGAGGTACCGAGGAGAGGGAAAGAGAGGCACCTTCACCTCTGGCATGTTCCCGAAGAACTGGTGAAGGTGTAAAGGAAGAGAAGAGAGGCACCTTCACCTCTGGCATGTTCCCGAAGGAACTGGTGAAGGTACCGAGGAGAGGGAAGGAGAGGCACCTTCACCTCTGGCATGTTCCCGAAGAACTTGTGAAGGTGTAAAGGGAGAGAAGGAGAGGCACCTTCACCTCTGGCATGTTCCCGAAGGAACTGGTGAAGGTGCCGAAGAGAGAGAAGAAGAGGCACCTCCACCTCTGGCATGTTCCCGAAGGAACTGGTGAAGGTACCGAGGAGAGGGAAGGAGAGGCACCTTCACCTCAGACATGTTCCCGAAGAACTGGTGAAGGTGTAAAGGGAGAGAAGGAGAGGCACCTTCACCTCTGGCATGTTCCCGAAGGAACTGGTGAAGGTGCCGAAGAGAGAGAAGAAGAGGCACCTCTACCTCTGGCATGTTCCCGAAGAACTGGTGAAGGTACCGAGGAGAGGGAAGGAGAGGCACCTTCACCTCAGACATGTTCCCGAAGAACTGGTGAAGGTGTAAAGGGAGAGAAGGAGAGGCACCTCTACCTCTGGCATGTTCCCGAAGAACTGGTGAAGGTGTAAAGGGAGAGAAGGAGAGGCACCTTCACCTCTGGCATGTTCCCGAAGGAACTGGTGAAGGTGCCGAAGAGAGAGAAGAAGAGGCACCTCTACCTCTGGCATGTTCCCGAAGAACTGGTGAAGGTACCGAGGAGAGGGAAGGAGAGGCACCTTCGCCTCTGGCATGTTCCCGAAGGAACTGGTGAAGGTGCCGAAGAGAGAGAAGAAGAGGCACCTCTACCTCTGGCATGTTCCCGAAGAACTGGTGAAGGTGCCGAAGAAAGAGAAGAAGAGGCACCTCCACCTCTGGCATGTTCCCGAAGGGACTGGTGAAGGTACCGAGGAGAGGGAAGGAGAGGCACCTTCACCTCAGACATGTTCCCGAAGAACTGGTGAAGGTGTAAAGGGAGAGAAGGAGAGGCACCTTCACCTCTGGCATGTTCCCGAAGGAACTGGTGAAAGTGCCGAAGAGAGAGAAGAAGAGGCACCTCTACCCCTGGCATGTTCCCGAAGAACTGGTGGAGGTACCGAGGAGAGGGAAGGAGAGGCACCTTCACCTCTGGCATGTTCCCGAAGAACTGGTGAAGGTGTGAAGGGAGAGAAGAGAGGCACCTTCACCTCTGGCATGTTCCCGAAGGAACTGGTGAAGGTACCGAGGAGAGGGAAGGAGAGGCACCTTCACCTCTGGCATGTTCCCGAAGAACTGGTGAAGGTACCGAGGAGAGGGAAGGAGAGGCACCTTCACCTCTGGCATGTTCCCGAAGAACTGGTGAAGGTGTAAAGGGAGAGAAGGAGAGGCACCTTCACCTCTGGCATGTTCCCGAAGGAACTGGTGAAGGTGCCGAAGAGAGAGAAAGGAGTGGCACCTTCACCTCTGGCATGTTCCCGAAGAACTGGTGAAGGTACCGAGGAGAGGGAAGGAGAGGCACCTTCACCTCTGGCATGTTCCCGAAGAACTGGTGAAGGTGTAAAGGGAGAGAAGGAGAGGCACCATCACCTCTGGCATGTTCCCGAAGGAACTGGTGAAGGTGCCGAAGAGAGAGAAGAAGAGGCACCTCCACCTCTGGCATGTTCCCGAAGAACTGGTGAAGGTACCGAGGAGAGGGAAGGAGAGGCACCTTCACCTCTGGCATGTTCCCGAAGAACTGGTGAAGGTACCGAGGAGAGGGAAGGAGAGGCACCATCACCTCTGGCATGTTCCCGAAGGAACTGGTGAAGGTGCCCAAGAGAGAGAAGGAGAGGCACCTCCACCTCTGGCATGTTCCCGAAGAACTGGTGAAGGTACCGAGGAGAGGGAAGGAGAGGCACCTTCACCTCTGGCATGTTCCCGAAGAACTGGTGAAGGTACCGAGGAGAGGGAAGGAGAGGCACCTTCACCTCTGGCATGTTCCCGAAGAACTGGTGAAGGTGTAAAGGGAGAGAAGGAGAAACACCTTCACCTCTGGCATGTTCCCGAAGGAACTGGTGAAGGTGCCGAAGAGAGAGAAAGGAGTGGCACCTTCACCTCTGGCATGTTCCCGAAGAACTGGTGAAGGTACCGAGGAGAGGGAAGGAGAGGCACCTTCACCTCTGGCATGTTCCCGAAGAACTGGTGAAGGTGTAAAGGGAGAGAAGGAGAGGCACCATCACCTCTGGCATGTTCCCGAAGGAACTGGTGAAGGTGCCGAAGAGAGAGAAGAAGAGGCACCTTCACCTCTGGCATGTTCCCGAAGAACTGGTGAAGGTGTAAAGGGAGAGAAGGAGAGGCACCTTCACCTCTGGCATGTTCCCGAAGGAACTGGTGAATGTGCCGAAGAGAGAGAAAGGAGTGGCACCTTCACCTCTGGCATGTTCCCGAAGGAACTGGTGAAGGTGCCCAAGAGAGAGAAAGGAGAGGCACCTTCACCTCTGGCATGTTCCCGAAGAACTGGTGAAGGTGTAAAGGGAGAGAAAGGAGAGGCACCTTCACCTCTGGCATGTTCCCGAAGGAACTGGTGAAAGTGCCCAAGAGAGAGAAAGGAGAGGCACCTTCACCTCTGGCATGTTCCCGAAGAACTGGTGGAGGTACCGAGGAGAGGGAAAGAGAGGCACCTTCACCTCTGGCATGTTCCCGAAGAACTGGTGAAGGTGTAAAGGAAGAGAAGAGAGGCACCTTCACCTCTGGCATGTTCCCGAAGGAACTGGTGAAGGTACCGAGGAGAGGGAAGGAGAGGCACCTTCACCTCTGGCATGTTCCCGAAGAACTTGTAAAGGTGTAAAGGGAGAGAAGGAGAGGCACCTTCACCTCTGGCATGTTCCCGAAGGAACTGGTGAAGGTGCCGAAGAGAGAGAAGAAGAGGCACCTCTACCTCTGGCATGTTCCCGAAGAACTGGTGAAGGTACCGAGGAGAGGGAAGGAGAGGCACCTTCACCTCAGACATGTTCCCGAAGAACTGGTGAAGGTGTAAAGGGAGAGAAGGAGAGGCACCTCTACCTCTGGCATGTTCCCGAAGAACTGGTGAAGGTGTAAAGGGAGAGAAGGAGAGGCACCTTCACCTCTGGCATGTTCCCGAAGGAACTGGTGAAGGTGCCGAAGAGAGAGAAGAAGAGGCACCTCTACCTCTGGCATGTTCCCGAAGAACTGGTGAAGGTACCAAGGAGAGGGAAGGAGAGGCACCTTCACCTCTGGCATGTTCCCGAAGGAACTGGTGAAGGTGCCGAAGAGAGAGAAGAAGAGGCACCTCTACCTCTGGCATGTTCCCGAAGAACTGGTGAAGGTGCCGAAGAAAGAGAAGAAGAGGCACCTCCACCTCTGGCATGTTCCCGAAGAGACTGGTGAAGGTACCGAGGAGAGGGAAGGAGAGGCACCTTCACCTCAGACATGTTCCCGAAGAACTGGTGAAGGTGTAAAGGGAGAGAAGGAGAGGCACCTTCACCTCTGGCATGTTCCCGAAGGAACTGGTGAAAGTGCCGAAGAGAGAGAAGAAGAGGCACCTCTACCTCTGGCATGTTCCCGAAGAACTGGTGAAGGTACCGAGGAGAGGGAAGGAGAGGCACCTTCACCTCAGACATGTTCCCGAAGAACTGGTGAAGGTGCCGAAGAGAGAGAAGAAGAGGCACCTCTACCTCTGGCATGTTCCCGAAGAACTGGTGAAGGTACCGAGGAGAGGGAAGGAGAGGCACCTTCACCTCTGGCATGTTCCCGAAGGAACTGGTGAAGGTGCCCAAGAGAGAGAAAGGAGAGGCACCTTCACCTCTGGCATGTTCCCGAAGAACTGGTGAAGGTGTAAAGGGAGAGAAAGGAGAGGCACCTTCACCTCTGGCATGTTCCCGAAGGAACTGGTGAAAGTGCCCAAGAGAGAGAAAGGAGAGGCACCTTCACCTCTGGCATGTTCCCGAAGAACTGGTGGAGGTACCGAGGAGAGGGAAAGAGAGGCACCTTCACCTCTGGCATGTTCCCGAAGAACTGGTGAAGGTGTAAAGGAAGAGAAGAGAGGCACCTTCACCTCTGGCATGTTCCCGAAGGAACTGGTGAAGGTACCGAGGAGAGGGAAGGAGAGGCACCTTCACCTCTGGCATGTTCCCGAAGAACTTGTGAAGGTGTAAAGGGAGAGAAGGAGAGGCACCTTCACCTCTGGCATGTTCCCGAAGGAACTGGTGAAGGTGCCGAAGAGAGAGAAGAAGAGGCACCTCCACCTCTGGCATGTTCCCGAAGGAACTGGTGAAGGTACTGAGGAGAGGGAACGAGAGGCACCTTCACCTCAGACATGTTCCCGAAGAACTGGTGAAGGTGTAAAGGGAGAGAAGGAGAGGCACCTTCACCTCTGGCATGTTCCCGAAGGAACTGGTGAAGGTGCCGAAGAGAGAGAAGAAGAGGCACCTCTACCTCTGGCATGTTCCCGAAGAACTGGTGAAGGTACCGAGGAGAGGGAAGGAGAGGCACCTTCACCTCAGACATGTTCCCGAAGAACTGGTGAAGGTGCCGAAGAGAGAGAAGAAGAGGCACCTCTACCTCTGGCATGTTCCCGAAGAACTGGTGAAGGTACCGAGGAGAGGGAAGGAGAGGCACCTTCACCTCTGGCATGTTCCCGAAGGAACTGGTGAAGGTGCCGAAGAGAGAGAAGAAGAGGCACCTCTACCTCTGGCATGTTCCCGAAGAACTGGTGAAGGTGCCGAAGAAAGAGAAGAAGAGGCACCTCCACCTCTGGCATGTTCCCGAAGGGACTGGTGAAGGTACCGAGGAGAGGGAAGGAGAGGCACCTTCACCTCAGACATGTTCCCGAAGAACTGGTGAAGGTGTAAAGGGAGAGAAGGAGAGGCACCTTCTCCTCTGGCATGTTCCCGAAGGAACTGGTGAAGGTGCCGAAGAGAGAGAAGAAGAGGCACCTCTACCTCTGGCATGTTCCCGAAGAACTGGTGAAGGTACCGAGGAGAGAGAAAGGAGAGGCACCTTCACCTCTGGCATGTTCCCGAAGAACTGGTGAAGGTGTAAAGGGAGAGAAAGGAGAGGCACCTTCACCTCTGGCATGTTCCCGAAGGAACTGGTGAAAGTGCCCAAGAGAGAGAAAGGAGAGGCACCTTCACCTCTGGCATGTTCCCGAAGAACTGGTGGAGGTACCGAGGAGAGGGAAGGAGAGGCACCTTCACCTCTGGCATGTTCCCGAAGGAACTGGTGAAGGTGCCAAAGAGAGAGAAGAAGAGGCACCTTTACCTCTGGCATGTTCCCGAAGAACTGGTGAAGGTGCCGAAGAGAGAGAAGAAGAGGCACCTCTACCTCTGGCATGTTCCCGAAGGAACTGGTGAAGGTACCGAGGAGAGGGAAGGAGAGGCACCTTCACCTCAGACATGTTCCCGAAGAACTGGTGAAGGTGTAAAGGGAGAGAAGGAGAGGCACCTTCACCTCTGGCATGTACCCGAAGGAACTGGTGAAGGTGCCGAAGAGAGAGAAGAAGAGGCACCTCTACCTCTGGCATGTTCCCGAAGAACTGGTGAAGGTGCCGAAGAGAGAGAAGAAGAGGCACCTCTACCTCTGGCATGTTCCCGAAGGAACTGGTGAAGGTACCGAGGAGAGGGAAGGAGAGGCACCTTCACCTCAGACATGTTCCCGAAGAACTGGTGAAGGTGTAAAGGGAGAGAAGGAGAGGCACCTTCACCTCTGGCATGTTCCCGAAGGAACTGGTGAAGGTGCCGAAGAGAGAGAAGAAGAGGCACCTCTACCTCTGGCATGTTCCCGAAGAACTGGTGAAGGTGCCGAAGAGAGAGAAGAAGAGGCACCTCTACCTCTGGCATGATCCCGAAGGAACTGGTGAAGGTACCGAGGAGAGGGAAGGAGAGGCACCTTCACCTCAGACATGTTCCCGAAGAACTGGTGAAGGTGCCGAAGAGAGAGAAGAAGAGGCACCTCTACCTCTGGCATGTTCCCGAAGAACTGGTGAAGGTACCGAGGAGAGGGAAGGAGAGGCACCTTCACCTCTGGCATGTTCCCGAAGGAACTGATGAAGGTGCCGAAGAGAGAGAAGAAGAGGCACCTCTACCTCTGGCATGTTCCCGAAGAACTGGTGAAGGTGCCGAAGAAAGAGAAGAAGAGGCACCTCCACCTCTGGCATGTTCCCGAAGGGACTGGTGAAGGTACCGAGGAGAGGGAAGGAGAGGCACCTTCACCTCAGACATGTTCCCGAAGAACTGGTGAAGGTGTAAAGGGAGAGAAGGAGAGGCACCTTCACCTCTGGCATGTTCCCGAAGGAACTGGTGAAAGTGCCGAAGAGAGAGAAGAAGAGGCACCTCTACCTCTGGCATGTTCCCGAAGAACTGGTGAAGGTACCGAGGAGAGGGAAGGAGAGGCACCTTCACCTCAGACATGTTCCCGAAGAACTGGTGAAGGTGCCGAAGAGAGAGAAGAAGAGGCACCTCTACCTCTGGCATGTTCCCGAAGAACTGGTGAAGGTACCGAGGAGAGGGAAGGAGAGGCACCTTCACCTCTGGCATGTTCCCGAAGGAACTGGTGAAGGTGCCGAAGAGAGAGAAGAAGAGGCACCTCTACCTCTGGCATGTTCCCGAAGAACTGGTGAAGGTGCCGAAGAAAGAGAAGAAGAGGCACCTCCACCTCTGGCATGTTCCCGAAGGGACTGGTGAAGGTACCGAGGAGAGGGAAGGAGAGGCACCTTCACCTCAGACATGTTCCCGAAGAACTGGTGAAGGTGTAAAGGGAGAGAAGGAGAGGCACCTTCACCTCTGGCATGTTCCCGAAGGAACTGGTGAAGGTACCGAGGAGAGAGAAAGGAGAGGCACCTCCACCTCTGGCATGTTCCCGAAGAACTGGTGAAGGTGTAAAGGGAGAGAAAGGAGAGGCACCTTCACCTCTGGCATGTTCCCGAAGGAACTGGTGAAAATGCCCAAGAGAGAGAAAGGAGAGGCACCTTCACCTCTGGCATGTTCCCGAAGAACTGGTGGAGGTACCGAGGAGAGGGAAGGAGAGGCACCTTCACCTCTGGCATGTTCCCGAAGGAACTGGTGAAGGTGCCGAAGAGAGAGAAGAAGAGGCACCTTTACCTCTGGCATGTTCCCGAAGAACTGGTGAAGGTGCCGAAGAGAGAGAAGAAGAGGCACCTCTACCTCTGGCATGTTCCCGAAGGAACTGGTGAAGGTACCGAGGAGAGGGAAGGAGAGGCACCTTCACCTCAGACATGTTCCCGAAGAACTGGTGAAGGTGTAAAGGGAGAGAAGGAGAGGCACCTTCACCTCTGGCATGTACCCGAAGGAACTGGTGAAGGTGCCGAAGAGAGAGAAGAAGAGGCACCTCTACCTCTGGCATGTTCCCGAAGAACTGGTGAAGGTGCCGAAGAGAGAGAAGAAGAGGCACCTCTACCTCTGGCATGTTCCCGAAGGAACTGGTGAAGGTACCGAGGAGAGGGAAGGAGAGGCACCTTCACCTCAGACATGTTCCCGAAGAACTGGTGAAGGTGTAAAGGGAGAGAAGGAGAGGCACCTTCACCTCTGGCATGTTCCCGAAGGAACTGGTGAAGGTGCCGAAGAGAGAGAAGAAGAGGCACCTCTACCTCTGGCATGTTCCCGAAGAACTGGTGAAGGTGCCGAAGAGAGAGAAGAAGAGGCACCTCTACCTCTGGCATGTTCCCGAAGGAACTGGTGAAGGTACCGAGGAGAGGGAAGGAGAGGCACCTTCACCTCAGACATGTTCCCGAAGAACTGGTGAAGGTGTAAAGGGAGAGAAGGAGAGGCACCTTCACCTCTGGCATGTACCCGAAGGAACTGGTGAAGGTGCCGAAGAGAGAGAAGAAGAGGCACCTCCACCTCTGGCATGTTCCCGAAGGAACTGGTGAAGGTACCGAGGAGAGGGAAGGAGAGGCACCTTCACCTCAGACATGTTCCCGAAGAACTGGTGAAGGTGTAAAGGGAGAGAAGGAGAGGCACCTTCACCTCTGGCATGTTCCCGAAGGAACTGGTGAAGGTGCCGAAGAGAGAGAAGAAGAGGCACCTCCACCTGTGGCATGTTCCCGAAGGAACTGGTGAAGGTACCGAGGAGAGGGAAGGAGAGGCACCTCTACCTCTGGCATGTTCCCGAAGGAACTGGTGAAGGTGCCGAAGAGAGAGAAGAAGAGGCACCTCTACCTCTGGCATGTTCCCGAAGAACTGGTGAAGGTGCCGAAGAAAGAGAAGAAGAGGCACCTCCACCTCTGGCATGTTCCCGAAGGGACTGGTGAAGGTACCGAGGAGAGGGAAGGAGAGGCACCTTCACCTCAGACATGTTCCCGAAGAACTGGTGAAGGTGTAAAGGGAGAGAAGGAGAGGCACCTTCACCTCTGGCATGTTCCCGAAGGAACTGGTGAAGGTGCCGAAGAGAGAGAAGAAGAGGCACCTCTACCTCTGGCATGTTCCCGAAGAACTGGTGAAGGTACCGAGGAGAGAGAAAGGAGAGGCACCTTCACCTCTGGCATGTTCCCGAAGAACTGGTGAAGGTGTAAAGGGAGAGAAAGGAGAGGCACCTTCACCTCTGGCATGTTCCCGAAAGAACTGGTGAAAGTGCCCAAGAGAGAGAAAGGAGAGGCACCTTCACCTCTGGCATGTTCCCGAAGAACTGGTGGAGGTACCGAGGAGAGGGAAGGAGAGGCACCTTCACCTCAGACATGTTCCCGAAGAACTGGTGAAGGTGCCGAAGAGAGAGAAGAAGAGGCACCTCTACCTCTGGCATGTTCCCGAAGAACTGGTGAAGGTACCGAGGAGAGGGAAGGAGAGGCACCTTCACCTCTGGCATGTTCCCGAAGGAACTGGTGAAGGTGCCCAAGAGAGAGAAAGGAGAGGCACCTTCACCTCTGGCATGTTCCCGAAGAACTGGTGAAGGTGTAAAGGGAGAGAAAGGAGAGGCACCTTCACCTCTGGCATGTTCCCGAAGGAACTGGTGAAAGTGCCCAAGAGAGAGAAAGGAGAGGCACCTTCACCTCTGGCATGTTCCCGAAGAACTGGTGGAGGTACCGAGGAGAGGGAAGGAGAGGCACCTTCACCTCTGGCATGTTCCCGAAGAACTTGTGAAGGTGTCGAAGAGAGAGAAGAAGAGGCACCTCTACCTCTGGCATGTTCCCGAAGAACTGGTGAAGGTGCCGAAGAGAGAGAAGAAGAGGCACCTCTACCTCTGGCATGTTCCCGAAGGAACTGGTGAAGGTACCGAGGAGAGGGAAGGAGAGGCACCTTCACCTCAGACATGTTCCCGAAGAACTGGTGAAGGTGTAAAGGGAGAGAAGGAGAGGCACCTTCACCTCTGGCATGTACCCGAAGGAACTGGTGAAGGTGCCGAAGAGAGAGAAGAAGAGGCACCTCCACCTCTGGCATGTTCCCGAAGGAACTGGTGAAGGTACCGAGGAGAGGGAAGGAGAGGCACCTTCACCTCAGACATGTTCCCGAAGAACTGGTGAAGGTGTAAAGGGAGAGAAGGAGAGGCACCTTCACCTCTGGCATGTTCCCGAAGGAACTGGTGAAGGTGCCGAAGAGAGAGAAGAAGAGGCACCTCCACCTCTGGCATGTTCCCGAAGGAACTGGTGAAGGTACCGAGGAGAGGGAAGGAGAGGCACCTCTACCTCTGGCATGTTCCCGAAGGAACTGGTGAAGGTGCCGAAGAGAGAGAAGAAGAGGCACCTCTACCTCTGGCATGTTCCCGAAGAACTGGTGAAGGTGCCGAAGAAAGAGAAGAAGAGGCACCTCCACCTCTGGCATGTTCCCGAAGGAACTGGTGAAGGTACCGAGGAGAGGGAAGGAGATGCACCTTCACCTCAGACATGTTCCCGAAGAACTGGTGAAGGTGTAAAGGGAGAGAAGGAGAGGCACCTTCACCTCTGGCATGTTCCCGAAGGAACTGGTGAAGGTGCCGAAGAGAGAGAAGAAGAGGCACCTCCACCTCTGGCATGTTCCCGAAGGAACTGGTGAAGGTGTAAAGGAAGAGAAGAGAGGCACCTTCACCTCTGGCATGTTCCCGAAGGAACTGGTGAAGGTACCGAGGAGAGGGAAGGAGAGGCACCTTCACCTCTGGCATGTTCCCGAAGAACTTGTGAAGGTGTCGAAGAGAGAGAAGAAGAGGCACCTCTACCTCTGGCATGTTCCCGAAGAACTGGTGAAGGTGCCGAAGAGAGAGAAGAAGAGGCACCTCTACCTCTGGCATGTTCCCGAAGGAACTGGTGAAGGTACCGAGGAGAGGGAAGGAGAGGCACCTTCACCTCAGACATGTTCCCGAAGAACTGGTGAAGGTGTAAAGGGAGAGAAGGAGAGGCACCTTCACCTCTGGCATGTACCCGAAGGAACTGGTGAAGGTGCCGAAGAGAGAGAAGAAGAGGCACCTCCACCTCTGGCATGTTCCCGAAGGAACTGGTGAAGGTACCGAGGAGAGGGAAGGAGAGGCACCTTCACCTCAGACATGTTCCCGAAGAACTGGTGAAGGTGTAAAGGGAGAGAAGGAGAGGCACCTTCACCTCTGGCATGTTCCCGAAGGAACTGGTGAAGGTGCCGAAGAGAGAGAAGAAGAGGCACCTCCACCTCTGGCATGTTCCCGAAGGAACTGGTGAAGGTACCGAGGAGAGGGAAGGAGAGGCACCTCTACCTCTGGCATGTTCCCGAAGGAACTGGTGAAGGTGCCGAAGAGAGAGAAGAAGAGGCACCTCTACCTCTGGCATGTTCCCGAAGAACTGGTGAAGGTGCCGAAGAAAGAGAAGAAGAGGCACCTCCACCTCTGGCATGTTCCCGAAGGAACTGGTGAAGGTACCGAGGAGAGGGAAGGAGATGCACCTTCACCTCAGACATGTTCCCGAAGAACTGGTGAAGGTGTAAAGGGAGAGAAGGAGAGGCACCTTCACCTCTGGCATGTTCCCGAAGGAACTGGTGAAGGTGCCGAAGAGAGAGAAGAAGAGGCACCTCCACCTCTGGCATGTTCCCGAAGGAACTGGTGAAGGTACCGAGGAGAGGGAAGGAGAGGCACCTTCACCTCAGACATGTTCCCGAAGAACTGGTGAAGGTGTAAAGGGAGAGAAGGAGAGGCACCTTCACCTCTGGCATATTCCCGAAGAACTGGTGAAGGTGTAAAGGGAGAGAAGAAGAGGCACCTTCACCTCTGGCATGTTCCCGAAGGAACTGGTGAAGGTGCCGAAGAGAGAGAAGAAGAGGCACCTCCACCTCTGGCATGTTCCCGAAGGAACTGGTGAAGGTACCGAGGAGAGGGAAGGAGAGGCACCTTCACCTCAGACATGTTCCCGAAGAACTGGTGAAGGTGTAAAGGGAGAGAAGGAGAGGCACCTTCACCTCTGGCATGTACCCGAAGGAACTGGTGAAGGTGCCGAAGAGAGAGAAGAAGAGGCACCTCCACCTCTGGCATGTTCCCGAAGGAACTGGTGAAGGTACCGAGGAGAGGGAAGGAGAGGCACCTTCACCTCAGACATGTTCCCGAAGAACTGGTGAAGGTGTAAAGGGAGAGAAGGAGAGGCACCTTCACCTCTGGCATGTTCCCGAAGGAACTGGTGAAGGTGCCGAAGAGAGAGAAGAAGAAGCACCTCTACCTCTGGCATGTTCCCGAAGAACTGGTGAAGGTACCGAGGAGAGGGAAGGAGAGGCACCTTCACCTCTGACATGTTCCCGAAGAACCGGTGAAGGTGTAAAGGGAGAGAAGGAGAGGCACCTCCACCTCTGGGATGTTCCCGAAGGAACTGGTGAAGGTACCGAGGAGAGGGAAGGAGAGGCACCTTCACCTCTGGCATGTTCCCGAAGAACTTGTGAAGGTGTAAAGGGAGAGAAGGAGAGGCACCTTCACCTCTGGCATGTTCCCGAAGGAACTGGTGAAGGTGCCGAAGAGAGAGAAGAAGAGGCACCTCCACCTCTGGCATGTTCCCGAAGGAACTGGTGAAGGTACCGAGGAGAGAAAAGGAGAGGCACCTTCACCTCTGGCATGTTCCCGAAGAACTGGTGAAGGTGTAAAGGGAGAGAAGGAGAGGCACCTTCACCTCTGGCATGTTCCCGAAGAACTGGTGAAGGTGTAAAGGGAGAGAAGAAGAGGCACCTCCACCTCTGGCATGTTCCCGAAGGAACTGGTGAAGGTACCGAGGAGAGGGAAGGAGAGGCACCTTCACCTCAGACATGTTCCCGAAGAACTGGTGAAGGTGTAAAGGGAGAGAAGGAGAGGCACCTTCACCTCTGGCATGTTCCCGAAGGAACTGGTGAAGGTGCCGAAGAGAGAGAAGAAGAGGCACCTCTACCTCTGGCATGTTCCCGAAGAACTGGTGAAGGTACCGAGGAGAGGGAAGGAGAGGCACCTTCACCTCAGACATGTTCCCGAAGAACTGGTGAAGGTGTAAAGGGAGAGAAGGAGAGGCACCTTCACCTCTGGCATGTTCCCGAAGGAACTGGTGAAAGTGCCGAAGAGAGAGAAGAAGAAGCACCTCTACCTCTGGCATGTTCCCGAAGAACTGGTGAAGGTACCGAGGAGAAGGAAGGAGAGGCACCTTCACCTCTGACATGTTCCCGAAGAACCGGTGAAGGTGTAAAGGGAGAGAAGGAGAGGCACCTCCACCTCTGGGATGTTCCCGAAGGAACTGGTGAAGGTACCGAGGAGAGGGAAGGAGAGGCACCTTCACCTCTGGCATGTTCCCGAAGAACTTGTGAAGGTGTAAAGGGAGAGAAGGAGAGGCACCTTCACCTCTGGCATGTTCCCGAAGGAACTGGTGAAGGTGCCGAAGAGAGAGAAGAAGAGGCACCTCCACCTCTGGCATGTTCCCGAAGGAACTGGTGAAGGTACCGAGGAGAGAAAAGGAGAGGCACCTTCACCTCTGGCATGTTCCCGAAGAACTGGTGAAGGTGTAAAGGGAGAGAAGGAGAGGCACCTTCACCTCTGGCATGTTCCCGAAGAACTGGTGAAGGTGTAAAGGGAGAGAAGAAGAGGCACCTCCACCTCTGGCATGTTCCCGAAGGAACTGGTGAAGGTACCGAGGAGAGGGAAGGAGAGGCACCTTCACCTCAGACATGTTCCCGAAGAACTGGTGAAGGTTTAAAGGGAGAGAAGGAGAGGCACCTTCACCTCTGGCATGTTCCCGAAGGAACTGGTGAAGGTGCCGAAGAGAGAGAAGAAGAGGCACCTCTACCTCTGGCATGTTCCCGAAGAACTGGTGAAGGTACCGAGGAGAGGGAAGGAGAGGCACCTTCACCTCAGACATGTTCCCGAAGAACTGGTGAAGGTGTAAAGGGAGAGAAGGAGAGGCACCTTCACCTCTGGCATGTTCCCGAAGGAACTGGTGAAAGTGCCGAAGAGAGAGAAGAAGAAGCACCTCTACCTCTGGCATGTTCCCGAAGAACTGGTGAAGGTACCGAGGAGAGGGAAGGAGAGGCACCTTCACCTCTGACATGTTCCCGAAGAACCGGTGAAGGTGTAAAGGGAGAGAAGGAGAGGCACCTCCACCTCTGGGATGTTCCCGAAGGAACTGGTGAAGGTACCGAGGAGAGGGAAGGAGAGGCACCTTCACCTCTGGCATGTTCCCGAAGAACTTGTGAAGGTGTAAAGGGAGAGAAGGAGAGGCACCTTCACCTCTGGCATGTTCCCGAAGGAACTGGTGAAGGTGCCGAAGAGAGAGAAGAAGAGGCACCTCCACCTCTGGCATGTTCCCGAAGGAACTGGTGAAGGTACCGAGGAGAGAAAAGGAGAGGCACCTTCACCTCTGGCATGTTCCCGAAGAACTGGTGAAGGTGTAAAGGGAGAGAAGGAGAGGCACCTTCACCTCTGGCATGTTCCCGAAGAACTGGTGAAGGTGTAAAGGGAGAGAAGAAGAGGCACCTCCACCTCTGGCATGTTCCCGAAGGAACTGGTGAAGGTACCGAGGAGAGGGAAGGAGAGGCACCTTCACCTCAGACATGTTCCCGAAGAACTGGTGAAGGTGTAAAGGGAGAGAAGGAGAGGCACCTTCACCTCTGGCATGTTCCCGAAGGAACTGGTGAAGGTGCCGAAGAGAGAGAAGAAGAGGCACCTCTACCTCTGGCATGTTCCCGAAGAACTGGTGAAGGTACCGAGGAGAGGGAAGGAGAGGCACCTTCACCTCAGACATGTTCCCGAAGAACTGGTGAAGGTGTAAAGGGAGAGAAGGAGAGGCACCTTCACCTCTGGCATGTTCCCGAAGGAACTGGTGAAAGTGCCGAAGAGAGAGAAGAAGAAGCACCTCTACCTCTGGCATGTTCCCGAAGAACTGGTGAAGGTACCGAGGAGAGGGAAGGAGAGGCACCTTCACCTCTGACATGTTCCCGAAGAACCGGTGAAGGTGTAAAGGGAGAGAAGGAGAGGCACCTCCACCTCTGGGATGTTCCCGAAGGAACTGGTGAAGGTACCGAGGAGAGGGAAGGAGAGGCACCTTCACCTCTGGCATGTTCCCGAAGAACTTGTGAAGGTGTAAAGGGAGAGAAGGAGAGGCACCTTCACCTCTGGCATGTTCCCGAAGGAACTGGTGAAGGTGCCGAAGAGAGAGAAGAAGAGGCACCTCCACCTCTGGCATGTTCCCGAAGGAACTGGTGAAGGTACCGAGGAGAGAAAAGGAGAGGCACCTTCACCTCTGGCATGTTCCCGAAGAACTGGTGAAGGTGTAAAGGGAGAGAAGGAGAGGCACCTTCACCTCTGGCATGTTCCCGAAGAACTGGTGAAGGTGTAAAGGGAGAGAAGAAGAGGCACCTCCACCTCTGGCATGTTCCCGAAGGAACTGGTGAAGGTACCGAGGAGAGGGAAGGAGAGGCACCTTCACCTCAGACATGTTCCCGAAGAACTGGTGAAGGTGTAAAGGGAGAGAAGGAGAGGCACCTTCACCTCTGGCATGTTCCCGAAGGAACTGGTGAAGGTGCCGAAGAGAGAGAAGAAGAGGCACCTCTACCTCTGGCATGTTCCCGAAGAACTGGTGAAGATACCGAGGAGAGGGAAGGAGAGGCACCTTCACCTCAGACATGTTCCCGAAGAACTGGTGAAGGTGTAAAGGGAGAAAAGGAGAGGCACCTTCACCTCTGGCATGTTCCCGAAGGAACTGGTGAAAGTGCCGAAGAGAGAGAAGAAGAAGCACCTCTACCTCTGGCATGTTCCCGAAGAACTGGTGAAGGTACCGAGGAGAGGGAAGGAGAGGCACCTTCACCTCTGACATGTTCCCGAAGAACCGGTGAAGGTGTAAAGGGAGAGAAGGAGAGGCACCTCCACCTCTGGGATGTTCCCGCAGGAACTGGTGAAGGTACCGAGGAGAGGGAAGGAGAGGCACCTTCACCTCTGGCATGTTCCCGAAGAACTTGTGAAGGTGTAAAGGGAGAGAAGGAGAGGCACCTTCACCTCTGGCATGTTCCCGAAGGAACTGGTGAAGGTGCCGAAGAGAGAGAAGAAGAGGCACCTCCACCTCTGGCATGTTCCCGAAGGAACTGGTGAAGGTACCGAGGAGAGAAAAGGAGAGGCACCTTCACCTCTGGCATGTTCCCGAAGAACTGGTGAAGGTGTAAAGGGAGAGAAGGAGAGGCACCTTCACCTCTGGCATGTTCCCGAAGAACTGGTGAAGGTGTAAAGGGAGAGAAGGAGAGGCACCTCCACCTCTGGCATGTTCCCGAAGGAACTGGTGAAGGTACCGAGGAGAGGGAAGGAGAGGCACCTTCACCTCTGGCATGTTCCCGAAGAACTTGTGAAGGTGTAAAGGGAGAGAAGGAGAGGCACCTTCACCTCTGGCATGTTCCCGAAGGAACTGGTGAAGGTGCCGAAGAGAGAGAAGAAGAGGCACCTCCACCTCTGGAATGTTCCCGAAGGAACTGGTGAAGGTACCGAGGAGAGAAAAGGAGAGGCACCTTCACCTCTGGCATGTTCCCGAAGAACTGGTGAAGGTGTAAAGGGAGAGAAGGAGAGGCACCTTCACCTCTGGCATGTTCCCGAAGAACTGGTGAAGGTGTAAAGGGAGAGAAGGAGAGGCACCTATACCTCTGGCATTTTCCCGAAGGAACTGGTGAAGGTGCCGAAGAGAGAGAAGAAGAGGCACCTCTACCTCTGGCATGTTCCCGAAGAACTGGTGAAGGTACCGAGGAGAGAAAAGGAGAGGCACCTTCACCTCTGGCATGTTCCCGAAGAACTGGTGAAGGTGTAAAGGGAGAGAAGGAGAGGCACCTTCACCTCAGACATGTTCCCGAAGAACTGGTGAAGGTGTAAAGGGAGAGAAGGAGAGGCACCTTCACCTCTGGCATGTTCCCGAAGGAACTGGTGAAGGTGCCGAAGAGAGAGAAGAAGAGGCACCTCTACCTCTGGCATGTTCCCGAAGAACTGGTGAAGGTACCGAGGAGAGGGAAGGAGAGGCACCTTCACCTCAGACATGTTCCCGAAGAACTGGTGAAGGTGTAAAGGGAGAGAAGGAGAGGCACCTTCACCTCTGGCATGTTCCCGAAGGAACTGGTGAAAGTGCCGAAGAGAGAGAAGAAGAAGCACCTCTACCTCTGGCATGTTCCCGAAGAACTGGTGAAGGTACCGAGGAGAGGGAAGGAGAGGCACCTTCACCTCTGACATGTTCCCGAAGAACCGGTGAAGGTGTAAAGGGAGAGAAGGAGAGGCACCTCCACCTCTGGGATGTTCCCGAAGGAACTGGTGAAGGTACCGAGGAGAGGGAAGGAGAGGCACCTTCACCTCTGGCATGTTCCCGAAGAACTTGTGAAGGTGTAAAGGGAGAGAAGGAGAGGCACCTTCACCTCTGGCATGTTCCCGAAGGAACTGGTGAAGGTGCCGAAGAGAGAGAAGAAGAGGCACCTCCACCTCTGGCATGTTCCCGAAGGAACTGGTGAAGGTACCGAGGAGAGAAAAGGAGAGGCACCTTCACCTCTGGCATGTTCCCGAAGAACTGGTGAAGGTGTAAAGGGAGAGAAGGAGAGGCACCTTCACCTCTGGCATGTTCCCGAAGAACTGGTGAAGGTGTAAAGGGAGAGAAGAAGAGGCACCTCCACCTCTGGCATGTTCCCGAAGGAACTGGTGAAGGTACCGAGGAGAGGGAAGGAGAGGCACCTTCACCTCAGACATGTTCCCCAAGAACTGGTGAAGGTGTAAAGGGAGAGAAGGAGAGGCACCTTCACCTCTGGCATGTTCCCGAAGGAACTGGTGAAGGTGCCGAAGAGAGAGAAGAAGAGGCACCTCTACCTCTGGCATGTTCCCGAAGAACTGGTGAAGGTACCGAGGAGAGGGAAGGAGAGGCACCTTCACCTCAGACATGTTCCCGAAGAACTGGTGAAGGTGTAAAGGGAGAGAAGGAGAGGCACCTTCACCTCTGGCATGTTCCCGAAGGAACTGGTGAAAGTGCCGAAGAGAGAGAAGAAGAAGCACCTCTACCTCTGGCATGTTCCCGAAGAACTGGTGAAGGTACCGAGGAGAGGGAAGGAGAGGCACCTTCACCTCTGACATGTTTCCGAAGAACCGGTGAAGGTGTAAAGGGAGAGAAGGAGAGGCACCTCCACCTCTGGGATGTTCCCGAAGGAACTGGTGAAGGTACCGAGGAGAGGGAAGGAGAGGCACCTTCACCTCTGGCATGTTCCCGAAGAACTTGTGAAGGTGTAAAGGGAGAGAAGGAGAGGCACCTTCACCTCTGGCATGTTCCCGAAGGAACTGGTGAAGGTGCCGAAGAGAGAGAAGAAGAGGCACCTCCACCTCTGGCATGTTCCCGAAGGAACTGGTGAAGGTACCGAGGAGAGAAAAGGAGAGGCACCTTCACTTCTGGCATGTTCCCGAAGAACTGGTGAAGGTGTAAAGGGAGAGAAGGAGAGGCACCTTCACCTCTGGCATGTTCCCGAAGAACTGGTGAAGGTGTAAAGGGAGAGAAGGAGAGGCACCTCCACCTCTGGCATGTTCCCGAAGGAACTGGTGAAGGTACCGAGGAGAGGGAAGGAGAGGCACCTTCACCTCTGGCATGTTCCCGAAGAACTTGTGAAGGTGTAAAGGGAGAGAAGGAGAGGCACCTTCACCTCTGGCATGTTCCCGAAGGAACTGGTGAAGGTGCCGAAGAGAGAGAAGAAGAGGCACCTCCACCTCTGGAATGTTCCCGAAGGAACTGGTGAAGGTACCGAGGAGAGAAAAGGAGAGGCACCTTCACCTCTGGCATGTTCCCGAAGAACTGGTGAAGGTGTAAAGGGAGAGAAGGAGAGGCACCTTCACCTCTGGCATGTTCCCGAAGAACTGGTGAAGGTGTAAAGGGAGAGAAGGAGAGGCACCTATACCTCTGGCATGTTCCCGAAGAACTGGTGAAGGTACCGAGGAGAGGGAAGGAGAGGCACCTTCACCTCTGACATGTTCCCGAAGAACCGGTGAAGGTGTAAAGGGAGAGAAGGAGAGGCACCTCCACCTCTGGCATGTTCCCGAAGGAACTGGTGAAGGTACCGAGGAGAGGGAAGGAGAGGCACCTTCACCTCTGGCATGTTCCCGAAGAATTTGTGAAGGTGTAAAGGGAGAGAAGGAGAGGCACCTTCACCTCTGGCATGTTCCCGAAGGAACTGGTGAAGGTGCCGAAGAGAGAGAAGAAGAGGCACCTCCACCTCTGGCATGTTCCCGAAGGAACTGGTGAAGGTACCGAGGAGAGGGAAGGAGAGGCACCTTCACCTCTGGCATGTTCCCGAAGAACTGGTGGAGGTGTAAAGGGAGAGAAGGAGAGGCACCTCCACCTCTGGCATGTTCCCGAAGGAACTGGTGAAGGTACCGAGGAGAGGGAAGGAGAGGCACCCTCACCTCTGGCATGTTCCCGAAGGAACTGGTGAAGGTACCGAGGAGAGGGAAGGAGAGGCACCTTCACTTCTGGCATGTTCCCGAAGAACTGGTGAAGGTGTAAAGGGAGAGAAGGAGAGGCACCTCCACCTCTGGCATGTTCCCGAAGGAACTGGTGAAGGTACCGAGGAGAGGGAAGGAGAGGCACCTCCACCTCTGGCATGTTCCCGAAGGAACTGGTGAAGGTACCGAGGAGAGAGAAGAAGAGGCACCTCCACCTCTGGAATGTTCCCGAAGGAACTGGTGAAGGTACCGAGGAGAGAAAAGGAGAGGCACCTTCACCTCTGGCATGTTCCCGAAGAACTGGTGAAGGTGTAAAGGGAGAGAAGGAGAGGCACCTTCACCTCTGGCATGTTCCCGAAGAACTGGTGAAGGTGTAAAGGGAGAGAAGGAGAGGCACCTATACCTCTGGCATGTTCCCGAAGGAACTGGTGAAGGTGCCGTAGAGAGAGAAGAAGAGGCACCTATACCTCTGGCATGTTCCCGAAGAACTGGTGAAGGTACCGAGGAGAGGGAAGGAGAGGCACCTTCACCTCTGACATGTTCCCGAAGAACCGGTGAAGGTGTAAAGGGAGAGAAGGAGAGGCAGCTCCACCTCTGGCATGTTCCCGAAGGAACTGGTGAAGGTACCGAGGAGAGGGAAGGAGAGGCACCTTCACCTCTGGCATGTTCCCGAAGAATTTGTGAAGGTGTAAAGGGAGAGAAGGAGAGGCACCTTCACCTCTGGCATCTTCCCGAAGGAACTGGTGAAGGTGCCGAAGAGAGAGAAGAAGAGGCACCTCCACCTCTGGCATGTTCCCGAAGGAACTGGTGAAGGTACCGAGGAGAGGGAAGGAGAGGCACCTTCACCTCTGGCATGTTCCCGAAGAACTGGTGGAGGTGTAAAGGGAGAGAAGGAGAGGCACCTCCACCTCTGGCATGTTCCCGAAGGAACTGGTGAAGGTACCGAGGAGAGGGAAGGAGAGGCACCCTCACCTCTGGCATGTTCCCGAAGGAACTGGTGAAGGTACCGAGGAGAGGGAAGGAGAGGCACCTTCACTTCTGGCATGTTCCCGAAGAACTGGTGAAGGTGTAAAGGGAGAGAAGGAGAGGCACCTCCACCTCTGGCATGTTCCCGAAGGAACTGGTGAAGGTACCGAGGAGAGGGAAGGAGAGGCACCTTCACCTCTGGCATGTTCCCGAAGAACTGGTGAAGGTGTAAAGGGCGAGAAGGAGAGGCACCTTCACCTCTGGCATGTTCCCGAAGGAACTGGTGAAGGTGCCGAAGAGAGAGAAGGAGAGGCACCTCCACCTCTGGCATGTTCCCGAAGGAACTGGTGAAGGTACCGAGGAGAGGGAAGGAGAGGCACCTTCACCTCTGGCATGTTCCCGAAGAACTGGTGAAGGTGTAAAGGGAGAGAAGGAGAGGCACCTATACCTCTGGCATGTTCCCGAAGGAACTGGTGAAGGTGCCGTAGAGAGAGAAGAAGAGGCACCTATACCTCTGGCATGTTCCCGAAGAACTGGTGAAGGTACCGAGGAGAGGGAAGGAGAGGCACCTTCACCTCTGACATGTTCCCGAAGAACCGGTGAAGGTGTAAAGGGAGAGAAGGAGAGGCAGCTCCACCTCTGGCATGTTCCCGAAGGAACTGGTGAAGGTACCGAGGAGAGGGAAGGAGAGGCACCTTCACCTCTGGCATGTTCCCGAAGAACTGGTGGAGGTGTAAAGGGAGAGAAGGAGAGGCACCTCCACCTCTGGCATGTTCCCGAAGGAACTGGTGAAGGTACCGAGGAGAGGGAAGGAGAGGCACCCTCACCTCTGGCATGTTCCCGAAGGAACTGGTGAAGGTACCGAGGAGAGGGAAGGAGAGGCACCTTCACTTCTGGCATGTTCCCGAAGAACTGGTGAAGGTACCGAGGAGAGGGAAGGAGAGGCACCCTCACCTCTGGCATGTTCCCGAAGGAACTGGTGAAGGTACCGAGGAGAGGGAAGGAGAGGCACCTTCACCTCTGGCATGTTCCCGAAGAACTGGTGAAGGTGTAAAGGGCGAGAAGGAGAGGCACCTTCACCTCTGGCATGTTCCCGAAGGAACTGGTGAAGGTGCCGAAGAGAGAGAAGAAGAGGCACCTCCACCTCTGGCATGTTCCCGAAGGAACTGGTGAAGGTACCGAGGAGAGGGAAGGAGAGGCACCTTCACCTCAGACATGTTCCCGAAGAACTGGTGAAGGTGTAAAGGGAGAGAAGGAGAAGCACCTTCACCTCTGGCATGTTCCCGAAGGAACTGGTGAAAGTGCCGAAGAGAGAGAAGAAGAGGCACCTCTACCTCTGGCATGTTCCCGAAGAACTGGTGAAGGTACCGAGGAGAGGGAAGGAGAGGCACCTTCACCTCAGACATGTTCCCGAAGAACTGGTGAAGGTGTAAAGGGAGAGAAGGAGAGGCACCTTCACCTCTGGCATGTTCCCGAAGGAACTGGTGAAGGTGCCGAAGAGAGAGAAGAAGAGGCACCTCTACCTCTGGCATGTTCCCGAAGAACTGGTGAAGGTACCGAGGAGAGGGAAGGAGAGGCACCCTCACCTCTGGCATGTTCCCGAAGGAACTGGTGAAGGTACCGAGGAGAGGGAAGGAGAGGCACCTTCACTTCTGGCATGTTCCCGAAGAACTGGTGAAGGTGTAAAGGGAGAGAAGGAGAGGCACCTCCACCTCTGGCATGTTCCCGAAGGAACTGGTGAAGGTACCGAGGAGAGGGAAGGAGAGGCACCTCCACCTCTGGCATGTTCCCGAAGGAACTGGTGAAGGTACCGAGGAGAGAGAAGAAGAGGCACCTCCACCTCTGGAATGTTCCCGAAGGAACTGGTGAAGGTACCGAGGAGAGAAAAGGAGAGGCACCTTCACCTCTGGCATGTTCCCGAAGAACTGGTGAAGGTGTAAAGGGAGAGAAGGAGAGGCACCTTCACCTCTGGCATGTTCCCGAAGAACTGGTGAAGGTGTAAAGGGAGAGAAGGAGAGGCACCTATACCTCTGGCATGTTCCCGAAGGAACTGGTGAAGGTGCCGAAGAGAGAGAAGAAGAGGCACCTATACCTCTGGCATGTTCCCGAAGAACTGGTGAAGGTACCGAGGAGAGGGAAGGAGAGGCACCTTCACCTCTGACATGTTCCCGAAGAACCGGTGAAGGTGTAAAGGGAGAGAAGGAGAGGCAGCTCCACCTCTGGCATGTTCCCGAAGGAACTGGTGAAGGTACCGAGGAGAGGGAAGGAGAGGCACCTTCACCTCTGGCATGTTCCCGAAGAATTTGTGAAGGTGTAAAGGGAGAGAAGGAGAGGCACCTTCACCTCTGGCATCTTCCCGAAGGAACTGGTGAAGGTGCCGAAGAGAGAGAAGAAGAGGCACCTTCACCTCTGGCATGTTCCCGAAGGAACTGGTGAAGGTACCGAGGAGAGGGAAGGAGAGGCACCTTCACCTCTGGCATGTTCCCGAAGAACTGGTGGAGGTGTAAAGGGAGAGAAGGAGAGGCACCTCCACCTCTGGCATGTTCCCGAAGGAACTGGTGAAGGTACCGAGGAGAGGGAAGGAGAGGCACCCTCACCTCTGGCATGTTCCCGAAGGAACTGGTGAAGGTACCGAGGAGAGGGAAGGAGAGGCACCTTCACTTCTGGCATGTTCCCGAAGAACTGGTGAAGGTGTAAAGGGAGAGAAGGAGAGGCACCTCCACCTCTGGCATGTTCCCGAAGGAACTGGTGAAGGTACCGAGGAGAGGGAAGGAGAGGCACCTTCACCTCTGGCATGTTCCCGAAGAACTGGTGAAGGTGTAAAGGGCGAGAAGGAGAGGCACCTTCACCTCTGGCATGTTCCCGAAGGAACTGGTGAAGGTGCCGAAGAGAGAGAAGAAGAGGCACCTCCACCTCTGGCATGTTCCCGAAGGAACTGGTGAAGGTACCGAGGAGAGGGAAGGAGAGGCACCTTCACCTCAGACATGTTCCCGAAGAACTGGTGAAGGTGTAAAGGGAGAGAAGGAGAAGCACCTTCACCTCTGGCATGTTCCCGAAGGAACTGGTGAAAGTGCCGAAGAGAGAGAAGAAGAGGCACCTCTACCTCTGGCATGTTCCCGAAGAACTGGTGAAGGTACCGAGGAGAGGGAAGGAGAGGCACCTTCACCTCAGACATGTTCCCGAAGAACTGGTGAAGGTGTAAAGGGAGAGAAGGAGAGGCACCTTCACCTCTGGCATGTTCCCGAAGGAACTGGTGAAGGTGCCGAAGAGAGAGAAGAAGAGGCACCTCTACCTCTGGCATGTTCCCGAAGAACTGGTGAAGGTGCCGAAGAAAGAGAAGAAGAGGCACCTCCACCTCTGGCATGTTCCCGAAGGGACTGGTGAAGGTACCGAGGAGAGGGAAGGAGAGGCACCTTCACCTCAGACATGTTCCCGAAGGAACTGGTGAAGGTGCCGAAGAGAGAGAAGAAGAGGCACCTCTACCTCTGGCATGTTCCCGAAGAACTGGTGAAGGTACCGAGGAGAGAGAAAGGAGAGGCACCTTCACCTCTGGCATGTTCCCGAAGAACTGGTGAAGGTGTAAAGGGAGAGAAAGGAGAGGCACCTTCACCTCTGGCATGTTCCCGAAGGAACTGGTGAAAGTGCCCAAGAGAGAGAAAGGAGAGGCACCTTCACCTCTGGCATGTTCCCGAAGAACTGGTGGAGGTACCGAGGAGAGGGAAGGAGAGGCACCTTCACCTCTGGCATGTTCCCGAAGGAACTGGTGAAGGTGCCGAAGAGAGAGAAGAAGAGGCACCTCTACCTCTGGCATGTTCCCGAAGAACTGGTGAAGGTACCGAGGAGAGAGAAAGGAGAGGCACCTTCACCTCTGGCATGTTCCCGAAGAACTGGTGAAGGTGTAAAGGGAGAGAAGGAGAGGCACCTCCACCTCTGGCATGTTCCCGAAGGAACTGGTGAAGGTACCGAGGAGAGGGAAGGAGAGGCACCTTCACCTCTGGCATGTTCCCGAAGAACTTGTGAAGGTGTAAAGGGAGAGAAGGAGAGGCACCTTCACCTCTGGCATGTTCCCGAAGGAACTGGTGAAGGTGCCGAAGAGAGAGAAGAAGAGGCACCTCCACCTCTGGAATGTTCCCGAAGGAACTGGTGAAGGTACCGAGGAGAGAAAAGGAGAGGCACCTTCACCTCTGGCATGTTCCCGAAGAACTGGTGAAGGTGTAAAGGGAGAGAAGGAGAGGCACCTTCACCTCTGGCATGTTCCCGAAGAACTGGTGAAGGTGTAAAGGGAGAGAAGGAGAGGCACCTATACCTCTGGCATGTTCCCGAAGGAACTGGTGAAGGTGCCGAAGAGAGAGAAGAAGAGGCACCTATACCTCTGGCATGTTCCCGAAGAACTGGTGAAGGTACCGAGGAGAGGGAAGGAGAGGCACCTTCACCTCTGACATGTTCCCGAAGAACCGGTGAAGGTGTAAAGGGAGAGAAGGAGAGGCACCTCCACCTCTGGCATGTTCCCGAAGGAACTGGTGAAGGTACCGAGGAGAGGGAAGGAGAGGCACCTTCACCTCTGGCATGTTCCCGAAGAATTTGTGAAGGTGTAAAGGGAGAGAAGGAGAGGCACCTTCACCTCTGGCATGTTCCCGAAGGAACTGGTGAAGGTGCCGAAGAGAGAGAAGAAGAGGCACCTCCACCTCTGGCATGTTCCCGAAGGAACTGGTGAAGGTACCGAGGAGAGGGAAGGAGAGGCACCTTCACCTCTGGCATGTTCCCGAAGAACTGGTGGAGGTGTAAAGGGAGAGAAGGAGAGGCACCTCCACCTCTGGCATGTTCCCGAAGGAACTGGTGAAGGTACCGAGGAGAGGGAAGGAGAGGCACCCTCACCTCTGGCATGTTCCCGAAGGAACTGGTGAAGGTACCGAGGAGAGGGAAGGAGAGGCACCTTCACTTCTGGCATGTTCCCGAAGAACTGGTGAAGGTGTAAAGGGAGAGAAGGAGAGGCACCTCCACCTCTGGCATGTTCCCGAAGGAACTGGTGAAGGTACCGAGGAGAGGGAAGGAGAGGCACCTCCACCTCTGGCATGTTCCCGAAGGAACTGGTGAAGGTACCGAGGAGAGAGAAGAAGAGGCACCTCCACCTCTGGAATGTTCCCGAAGGAACTGGTGAAGGTACCGAGGAGAGAAAAGGAGAGGCACCTTCACCTCTGGCATGTTCCCGAAGAACTGGTGAAGGTGTAAAGGGAGAGAAGGAGAGGCACCTTCACCTCTGGCATGTTCCCGAAGAACTGGTGAAGGTGTAAAGGGAGAGAAGGAGAGGCACCTATACCTCTGGCATGTTCCCGAAGGAACTGGTGAAGGTGCCGAAGAGAGAGAAGAAGAGGCACCTATACCTCTGGCATGTTCCCGAAGAACTGGTGAAGGTACCGAGGAGAGGGAAGGAGAGGCACCTTCACCTCTGACATGTTCCCGAAGAACCGGTGAAGGTGTAAAGGGAGAGAAGGAGAGGCACCTCCACCTCTGGCATGTTCCCGAAGGAACTGGTGAAGGTACCGAGGAGAGGGAAGGAGAGGCACCTTAACCTCTGGCATGTTCCCGAAGAATTTGTGAAGGTGTAAAGGGAGAGAAGGAGAGGCACCTTCACCTCTGGCATGTTCCCGAAGGAACTGGTGAAGGTGCCGAAGAGAGAGAAGAAGAGGCACCTCCACCTCTGGCATGTTCCCGAAGGAACTGGTGAAGGTACCGAGGAGAGGGAAGGAGAGGCACCTTCACCTCTGGCATGTTCCCGAAGAACTGGTGGAGGTGTAAAGGGAGAGAAGGAGAGGCACCTCCACCTCTGGCATGTTCCCGAAGGAACTGGTGAAGGTGCCGAAGAGAGAGAAGAAGAGGCACCTCTACCTCTGGCATGTTCCCGAAGAACTGGTGAAGGTACCGAGGAGAGGGAAGGAGAGGCACCTTCACCTCAGACATGTTCCCGAAGAACTGGTGAAGGTGTAAAGGGAGAGAAGGAGAGGCACCTTCACCTCTGGCATGTTCCCGAAGGAACTGGTGAAGGTGCCGAAGAGAGAGAAGAAGAGGCACCTCTACCTCTGGCATGTTCCCGAAGAACTGGTGAAGGTGCCGAAGAAAGAGAAGAAGAGGCACCTCCACCTCTGGCATGTTCCCGAAGGGACTGGTGAAGGTACCGAGGAGAGGGAAGGAGAGGCACCTTCACCTCAGACATGTTCCCGAAGGAACTGGTGAAGGTGCCGAAGAGAGAGAAGAAGAGGCACCTCTACCTCTGGCATGTTCCCGAAGAACTGGTGAAGGTACCGAGGAGAGAGAAAGGAGAGGCACCTTCACCTCTGGCATGTTCCCGAAGAACTGGTGAAGGTGTAAAGGGAGAGAAAGGAGAGGCACCTTCACCTCTGGCATGTTCCCGAAGGAACTGGTGAAAGTGCCCAAGAGAGAGAAAGGAGAGGCACCTTCACCTCTGGCATGTTCCCGAAGAACTGGTGGAGGTACCGAGGAGAGGGAAGGAGAGGCACCTTCACCTCTGGCATGTTCCCGAAGGAACTGGTGAAGGTGCCGAAGAGAGAGAAGAAGAGGCACCTCTACCTCTGGCATGTTCCCGAAGAACTGGTGAAGGTACCGAGGAGAGAGAAAGGAGAGGCACCTTCACCTCTGGCATGTTCCCGAAGAACTGGTGAAGGTGTAAAGGGAGAGAAGGAGAGGCACCTCCACCTCTGGCATGTTCCCGAAGGAACTGGTGAAGGTACCGAGGAGAGGGAAGGAGAGGCACCTTCACCTCTGGCATGTTCCCGAAGAACTTGTGAAGGTGTAAAGGGAGAGAAGGAGAGGCACCTTCACCTCTGGCATGTTCCCGAAGGAACTGGTGAAGGTGCCGAAGAGAGAGAAGAAGAGGCACCTCCACCTCTGGAATGTTCCCGAAGGAACTGGTGAAGGTACCGAGGAGAGAAAAGGAGAGGCACCTTCACCTCTGGCATGTTCCCGAAGAACTGGTGAAGGTGTAAAGGGAGAGAAGGAGAGGCACCTTCACCTCTGGCATGTTCCCGAAGAACTGGTGAAGGTGTAAAGGGAGAGAAGGAGAGGCACCTATACCTCTGGCATGTTCCCGAAGGAACTGGTGAAGGTGCCGAAGAGAGAGAAGAAGAGGCACCTATACCTCTGGCATGTTCCCGAAGAACTGGTGAAGGTACCGAGGAGAGGGAAGGAGAGGCACCTTCACCTCTGACATGTTCCCGAAGAACCGGTGAAGGTGTAAAGGGAGAGAAGGAGAGGCACCTCCACCTCTGGCATGTTCCCGAAGGAACTGGTGAAGGTACCGAGGAGAGGGAAGGAGAGGCACCTTCACCTCTGGCATGTTCCCGAAGAATTTGTGAAGGTGTAAAGGGAGAGAAGGAGAGGCACCTTCACCTCTGGCATGTTCCCGAAGGAACTGGTGAAGGTGCCGAAGAGAGAGAAGAAGAGGCACCTCCACCTCTGGCATGTTCCCGAAGGAACTGGTGAAGGTACCGAGGAGAGGGAAGGAGAGGCACCTTCACCTCTGGCATGTTCCCGAAGAACTGGTGGAGGTGTAAAGGGAGAGAAGGAGAGGCACCTCCACCTCTGGCATGTTCCCGAAGGAACTGGTGAAGGTACCGAGGAGAGGGAAGGAGAGGCACCCTCACCTCTGGCATGTTCCCGAAGGAACTGGTGAAGGTACCGAGGAGAGGGAAGGAGAGGCACCTTCACTTCTGGCATGTTCCCGAAGAACTGGTGAAGGTGTAAAGGGAGAGAAGGAGAGGCACCTCCACCTCTGGCATGTTCCCGAAGGAACTGGTGAAGGTACCGAGGAGAGGGAAGGAGAGGCACCTCCACCTCTGGCATGTTCCCGAAGGAACTGGTGAAGGTACCGAGGAGAGAGAAGAAGAGGCACCTCCACCTCTGGAATGTTCCCGAAGGAACTGGTGAAGGTACCGAGGAGAGAAAAGGAGAGGCACCTTCACCTCTGGCATGTTCCCGAAGAACTGGTGAAGGTGTAAAGGGAGAGAAGGAGAGGCACCTTCACCTCTGGCATGTTCCCGAAGAACTGGTGAAGGTGTAAAGGGAGAGAAGGAGAGGCACCTATACCTCTGGCATGTTCCCGAAGGAACTGGTGAAGGTGCCGAAGAGAGAGAAGAAGAGGCACCTATACCTCTGGCATGTTCCCGAAGAACTGGTGAAGGTACCGAGGAGAGGGAAGGAGAGGCACCTTCACCTCTGACATGTTCCCGAAGAACCGGTGAAGGTGTAAAGGGAGAGAAGGAGAGGCACCTCCACCTCTGGCATGTTCCCGAAGGAACTGGTGAAGGTACCGAGGAGAGGGAAGGAGAGGCACCTTAACCTCTGGCATGTTCCCGAAGAATTTGTGAAGGTGTAAAGGGAGAGAAGGAGAGGCACCTTCACCTCTGGCATGTTCCCGAAGGAACTGGTGAAGGTGCCGAAGAGAGAGAAGAAGAGGCACCTCCACCTCTGGCATGTTCCCGAAGGAACTGGTGAAGGTACCGAGGAGAGGGAAGGAGAGGCACCTTCACCTCTGGCATGTTCCCGAAGAACTGGTGGAGGTGTAAAGGGAGAGAAGGAGAGGCACCTCCACCTCTGGCATGTTCCCGAAGGAACTGGTGAAGGTACCGAGGAGAGGGAAGGAGAGGCACCCTCACCTCTGGCATGTTCCCGAAGGAACTGGTGAAGGTACCGAGGAGAGGGAAGGAGAGGCACCTTCACTTCTGGCATGTTCCCGAAGAACTGGTGAAGGTGTAAAGGGAGAGAAGGAGAGGCACCTCCACCTCTGGCATGTTCCCGAAGGAACTGGTGAAGGTACCGAGGAGAGGGAAGGAGAGGCACCTTCACCTCTGGCATGTTCCCGAAGAACTGGTGAAGGTGTAAAGGGCGAGAAGGAGAGGCACCTTCACCTCTGGCATGTTCCCGAAGGAACTGGTGAAGGTGCCGAAGAGAGAGAAGAAGAGGCACCTCCACCTCTGGCATGTTCCCGAAGGAACTGGTGAAGGTACCGAGGAGAGGGAAGGAGAGGCACCTTCACCTCAGACATGTTCCCGAAGAACTGGTGAAGGTGTAAAGGGAGAGAAGGAGAGGCACCTTCACCTCTGGCATGTTCCCGAAGGAACTGGTGAAGGTGCCGAAGAGAGAGAAGAAGAGGCACCTCTACCTCTGGCATGTTCCCGAAGAACTGGTGAAGGTACCGAGGAGAGGGAAGGAGAGGCACCTTCACCTCAGACATGTTCCCGAAGAACTGGTGAAGGTGTAAAGGGAGAGAAGGAGAAGCACCTTCACCTCTGGCATGTTCCCGAAGGAACTGGTGAAAGTGCCGAAGAGAGAGAAGAAGAGGCACCTCTACCTCTGGCATGTTCCCGAAGAACTGGTGAAGGTACCGAGGAGAGGGAAGGAGAGGCACCTTCACCTCAGACATGTTCCCGAAGAACTGGTGAAGGTGTAAAGGGAGAGAAGGAGAGGCACCTTCACCTCTGGCATGTTCCCGAAGGAACTGGTGAAGGTGCCGAAGAGAGAGAAGAAGAGGCACCTCTACCTCTGGCATGTTCCCGAAGAACTGGTGAAGGTGCCGAAGAAAGAGAAGAAGAGGCACCTCCACCTCTGGCATGTTCCCGAAGGGACTGGTGAAGGTACCGAGGAGAGGGAAGGAGAGGCACCTTCACCTCAGACATGTTCCCGAAGGAACTGGTGAAGGTGCCGAAGAGAGAGAAGAAGAGGCACCTCTACCTCTGGCATGTTCCCGAAGAACTGGTGAAGGTACCGAGGAGAGAGAAAGGAGAGGCACCTTCACCTCTGGCATGTTCCCGAAGAACTGGTGAAGGTGTAAAGGGAGAGAAAGGAGAGGCACCTTCACCTCTGGCATGTTCCCGAAGGAACTGGTGAAAGTGCCCAAGAGAGAGAAAGGAGAGGCACCTTCACCTCTGGCATGTTCCCGAAGAACTGGTGGAGGTACCGAGGAGAGGGAAGGAGAGGCACCTTCACCTCTGGCATGTTCCCGAAGGAACTGGTGAAGGTGCCGAAGAGAGAGAAGAAGAGGCACCTCTACCTCTGGCATGTTCCCGAAGAACTGGTGAAGGTACCGAGGAGAGAGAAAGGAGAGGCACCTTCACCTCTGGCATGTTCCCGAAGAACTGGTGAAGGTGTAAAGGGAGAGAAAGGAGAGGCACCTTCACCTCTGGCATGTTCCCGAAGGAACTGGTGAAAGTGCCCAAGAGAGAGAAAGGAGAGGCACCTTCACCTCTGGCATGTTCCCGAAGAACTGGTGGAGGTACCGAGGAGAGGGAAGGAGAGGCACCTTCACCTCTGGCATGTTCCCGAAGGAACTGGTGAAGGTGCCGAAGAGAGAGAAGAAGAGGCACCTCTACCTCTGGCATGTTCCCGAAGAACTGGTGAAGGTGCCGAAGAAAGAGAAGAAGAGGCACCTCCACCTCTGGCATGTTCCCGAAGGAACTGGTGAAGGTACCGAGGAGAGGGAAGGAGAGGCACCTTCACCTCAGACATGTTCCCGAAGAACTGGTGAAGGTGTAAAGGAAGAGAAGGAGAGGCACCTTCACCTCTGGCATGTTCCCGAAGGAACTGGTGAAGGTGCCGAAGAGAGAGAAGAAGAGGCACCTCTACCTCTGGCATGTTCCCGAAGGAACTGGTGAAGGTACCGAGGAGAGAAAAGGAGAGGCACCTTCACCTCTGGCATGTTCCCGAAGAACTGGTGAAGGTGTAAAGGGAGAGAAGGAGAGGCACCTTCACCTCTGGCATGTTCCCGAAGAACTGGTGAAGGTGTAAAGGGAGAGAAGGAGAGGCACCTATACCTCTGGCATGTTCCCGAAGGAACTGGTGAAGGTGCCGAAGAGAGAGAAGAAGAGGCACCTATACCTCTGGCATGTTCCCGAAGAACTGGTGAAGGTACCGAGGAGAGGGAAGGAGAGGCACCTTCACCTCTGACATGTTCCCGAAGAACCGGTGAAGGTGTAAAGGGAGAGAAGGAGAGGCACCTCCACCTCTGGCATGTTCCCGAAGGAACTGGTGAAGGTACCGAGGAGAGGGAAGGAGAGGCACCTTCACCTCTGGCATGTTCCCGAAGAATTTGTGAAGGTGTAAAGGGAGAGAAGGAGAGGCACCTTCACCTCTGGCATGTTCCCGAAGGAACTGGTGAAGGTGCCGAAGAGAGAGAAGAAGAGGCACCTCCACCTCTGGCATGTTCCCGAAGGAACTGGTGAAGGTACCGAGGAGAGGGAAGGAGAGGCACCTTCACCTCTGGCATGTTCCCGAAGAACTGGTGGAGGTGTAAAGGGAGAGAAGGAGAGGCACCTCCACCTCTGGCATGTTCCCGAAGGAACTGGTGAAGGTACCGAGGAGAGGGAAGGAGAGGCACCCTCACCTCTGGCATGTTCCCGAAGGAACTGGTGAAGGTACCGAGGAGAGGGAAGGAGAGGCACCTTCACTTCTGGCATGTTCCCGAAGAACTGGTGAAGGTGTAAAGGGAGAGAAGGAGAGGCACCTCCACCTCTGGCATGTTCCCGAAGGAACTGGTGAAGGTACCGAGGAGAGGGAAGGAGAGGCACCTTCACCTCTGGCATGTTCCCGAAGAACTGGTGAAGGTGTAAAGGGCGAGAAGGAGAGGCACCTTCACCTCTGGCATGTTCCCGAAGGAACTGGTGAAGGTGCCGAAGAGAGAGAAGAAGAGGCACCTCCACCTCTGGCATGTTCCCGAAGGAACTGGTGAAGGTACCGAGGAGAGGGAAGGAGAGGCACCTTCACCTCAGACATGTTCCCGAAGAACTGGTGAAGGTGTAAAGGGAGAGAAGGAGAGGCACCTTCACCTCTGGCATGTTCCTGAAGGAACTGGTGAAGGTGCCGAAGAGAGAGAAGAAGAGGCACCTCTACCTCTGGCATGTTCCCGAAGAACTGGTGAAGGTACCGAGGAGAGGGAAGGAGAGGCACCTTCACCTCAGACATGTTCCCGAAGAACTGGTGAAGGTGTAAAGGGAGAGAAGGAGAAGCACTTTCACCTCTGGCATGTTCCCGAAGGAACTGGTGAAAGTGCCGAAGAGAGAGAAGAAGAGGCACCTCTACCTCTGGCATGTTCCCGAAGAACTGGTGAAGGTACCGAGGAGAGGGAAGGAGAGGCACCTTCACCTCAGACATGTTCCCGAAGAACTGGTGAAGGTGTAAAGGGAGAGAAGGAGAGGCACCTTCACCTCTGGCATGTTCCCGAAGGAACTGGTGAAGGTGCCGAAGAGAGAGAAGAAGAGGCACCTCTACCTCTGGCATGTTCCCGAAGAACTGGTGAAGGTGCCGAAGAAAGAGAAGAAGAGGCACCTCCACCTCTGGCATGTTCCCGAAGGGACTGGTGAAGGTACCGAGGAGAGGGAAGGAGAGGCACCTTCACCTCAGACATGTTCCCGAAGGAACTGGTGAAGGTGCCGAAGAGAGAGAAGAAGAGGCACCTCTACCTCTGGCATGTTTCCGAAGAACTGGTGAAGGTGTAAAGGGAGAGAAAGGAGAGGCACCTTCACCTCTGGCATGTTCCCGAAGGAACTAGTGAAAGTGCCCAAGAGAGAGAAAGGAGAGGCACCTTCACCTCTGGCATGTTCCCGAAGAACTGGTGGAGGTACCGAGGAGAGGGAAGGAGAGGCACCTTCACCTCTGGCATGTTCCCGAAGGAACTGGTGAAGGTGCCGAAGAGAGAGAAGAAGAGGCACCTCCACCTCTGGCATGTTCCCGAAGGAACTGGTGAAGGTGCCGAAGAGAGAGAAGAAGAGGCACCTCCACCTCTGGCATGTTCCCGAAGGAACTGGTGAAGGTACTGAGGAGAGGGAAGGAGAGGCACCTTCACCTCAGACATGTTCCCGAAGAACTGGTGGAGGTGTAAAGGGAGAGAAGGAGAGGCACCTTCACCTCTGGCATGTTCCCGAAGAACTGGTGGAGGTGTAAAAGGAGAGAAGGAGAGGCACCTCCACCTCTGGCATGTTCCCGAAGGAACTGGTGAAGGTACCGAGGAGAGGGAAGGAGAGGCACCCTCACCTCTGGCATGTTCCCGAAGGAACTGGTGAAGGTACCGAGGAGAGGGAAGGAGAGGCACCTTCACTTCTGGCATGTTCCCGAAGAACTGGTGAAGGTGTAAAGGGAGAGAAGGAGAGGCACCTCCACCTCTGGCATGTTCCCGAAGGAACTGGTGAAGGTACCGAGGAGAGGGAAGGAGAGGCACCTTCACCTCTGGCATGTTCCCGAAGAACTGGTGAAGGTGTAAAGGGCGAGAAGGAGAGGCACCTTCACCTCTGGCATGTTCCCGAAGGAACTGGTGAAGGTGCCGAAGAGAGAGAAGAAGAGGCACCTCCACCTCTGGCATGTTCCCGAAGGAACTGGTGAAGGTACCGAGGAGAGGGAAGGAGAGGCACCTTCACCTCAGACATGTTCCCGAAGAACTGGTGAAGGTGTAAAGGGAGAGAAGGAGAGGCACCTTCACCTCTGGCATGTTCCCGAAGGAACTGGTGAAGGTGCCGAAGAGAGAGAAGAAGAGGCACCTCTACCTCTGGCATGTTCCCGAAGAACTGGTGAAGGTACCGAGGAGAGGGAAGGAGAGGCACCTTCACCTCAGACATGTTCCCGAAGAACTGGTGAAGGTGTAAAGGGAGAGAAGGAGAAGCACCTTCACCTCTGGCATGTTCCCGAAGGAACTGGTGAAAGTGCCGAAGAGAGAGAAGAAGAGGCACCTCTACCTCTGGCATGTTCCCGAAGAACTGGTGAAGGTACCGAGGAGAGGGAAGAAGAGGCACCTTCACCTCAGACATGTTCCCGAAGAACTGGTGAAGGTGTAAAGGGAGAGAAGGAGAGGCACCTTCACCTCTGGCATGTTCCCGAAGGAACTGGTGAAGGTACCGAAGAGAGAGAAGAAGAGGCACCTCTACCTCTGGCATGTTCCCGAAGAACTGGTGAAGGTGCCGAAGAAAGAGAAGAAGAGGCACCTCCACCTCTGGCATGTTCCCGAAGGGACTGGTGAAGGTACCGAGGAGAGGGAAGGAGAGGCACCTTCACCTCAGACATGTTCCCGAAGGAACTGGTGAAGGTGCCGAAGAGAGAGAAGAAGAGGCACCTCTACCTCTGGCATGTTTCCGAAGAACTGGTGAAGGTACCGAGGAGAGAGAAAGGAGAGGCACCTTCACCTCTGGCATGTTCCCGAAGAACTGGTGAAGGTGTAAAGGGAGAGAAAGGAGAGGCACCTTCACCTCTGGCATGTTCCCGAAGGAACTGGTGAAAGTGCCCAAGAGAGAGAAAGGAGAGGCACCTTCACCTCTGGCATGTTCCCGAAGAACTGGTGAAGGTACCGAGGAGAGAGAAAGGAGAGGCACCTTCACCTCTGGCATGTTCCCGAAGAACTGGTGAAGGTGTAAAGGGAGAGAAAGGAGAGGCACCTTCACCTCTGGCATGTTCCCGAAGGAACTGGTGAAGGTGCCGAAGAGAGAGAAGAAGAGGCACCTCTACCTCTGGCATGTTTCCGAAGAACTGGTGAAGGTACCGAGGAGAGAGAAAGGAGAGGCACCTTCACCTCTGGCATGTTCCCGAAGAACTGGTGAAGGTGTAAAGGGAGAGAAAGGAGAGGCACCTTCACCTCTGGCATGTTCCCGAAGGAACTGGTGAAAGTGCCCAAGAGAGAGAAAGGAGAGGCACCTTCACCTCTGGCATGTTCCCGAAGAACTGGTGGAGGTACCGAGGAGAGGGAAGGAGAGGCACCTTCACCTCTGGCATGTTCCCGAAGGAACTGGTGAAGGTGCCGAAGAGAGAGAAGAAGAGGCACCTCTACCTCTGGCATGTTCCCGAAGAACTGGTGAAGGTACCGAGGAGAGAGAAAGGAGAGGCACCTTCACCTCTGGCATGTTCCCGAAGAACTGGTGAAGGTGTAAAGGGAGAGAAAGGAGAGGCACCTTCACCTCTGGCATGTTCCCGAAGGAACTGGTGAAAGTGCCCAAGAGAGAGAAAGGAGAGGCACCTTCACCTCTGGCATGTTCCCGAAGAACTGGTGGAGGTACCGAGGAGAGGGAAGGAGAGGCACCTTCACCTCTGGCATGTTCCCGAAGGAACTGGTGAAGGTGCCGAAGAGAGAGAAGAAGAGGCACCTCTACCTCTGGCATGTTCCCGAAGAACTGGTGAAGGTGCCGAAGAAAGAGAAGAAGAGGCACCTCCACCTCTGGCATGTTCCCGAAGGAACTGGTGAAGGTACCGAGGAGAGGGAAGGAGAGGCACCTTCACCTCAGACATGTTCCCGAAGAACTGGTGAAGGTGTAAAGGGAGAGAAGGAGAGGCACCTTCACCTCTGGCATGTTCCCGAAGGAACTGGTGAAGGTGCCGAAGAGAGAGAAGAAGAGGCACCTCTACCTCTGGCATGTTCCCGAAGAACTGGTGAAGGTACCGAGGAGAGAGAAAGGAGAGGCACCTTCACCTCTGGCATGTTCCCGAAGAACTGGTGAAGGTGTAAAGGGAGAGAAGGAGAGGCACCTTCACCTCTGGCATGTACCCGAAGGAACTGGTGAAGGTGCCGAAGAGAGAGAAGAAGAGGCACCTCCACCTCTGGCATGTTCCCGAAGGAACTGGTGAAGGTGCCGAAGAGAGAGAAGAAGAGGCACCTATACCTCTGGCATGTTCCCGAAGAACTGGTGAAGGTACCGAGGAGAGGGAAGGAGAGGCACCTTCACCTCTGACATGTTCCCGAAGAACCGGTGAAGGTGTAAAGGGAGAGAAGGAGAGGCACCTCCACCTCTGGCATGTTCCCGAAGGAACTGGTGAAGGTGCCGAAGAGAGAGAAGAAGAGGCACCTTCACCTCTGGCATGTTCCCGAAGGAACTGGTGAAGGTGCCGAAGAGAGAGAAGAAGAGGCACCTCTACCTCTGGCATGTTCCCGAAGAACTGGTGAAGGTACCGAGGAGAGAGAAAGGAGAGGCACCTTCACCTCTGGCATGTTCCCGAAGAACTGGTGAAGGTGTAAAGGGAGAGAAGGAGAGGCACCTTCACCTCTGGCATGTACCCGAAGGAACTGGTGAAGGTGCCGAAGAGAGAGAAGAAGAGGCACCTCCACCTCTGGCATGTTCCCGAAGGAACTGGTGAAGGTGCCGAAGAGAGAGAAGAAGAGGCACCTATACCTCTGGCATGTTCCCGAAGAACTGGTGAAGGTACCGAGGAGAGGGAAGGAGAGGCACCTTCACCTCTGACATGTTCCCGAAGAACCGGTGAAGGTGTAAAGGGAGAGAAGGAGAGGCACCTCCACCTCTGGCATGTTCCCGAAGGAACTGGTGAAGGTACCGAGGAGAGGGAAGGAGAGGCACCTTCACCTCTGGCATGTTCCCGAAGAATTTGTGAAGGTGTAAAGGGAGAGAAGGAGAGGCACCTTCACCTCTGGCATGTTCCCGAAGGAACTGGTGAAAGTGCCCAAGAGAGAGAAAGGAGAGGCACCTTCACCTCTGGCATGTTCCCGAAGAACTGGTGGAGGTACCGAGGAGAGGGAAGGAGAGGCACCTTCACCTCTGGCATGTTCCCGAAGGAACTGGTGAAGGTGCCGAAGAGAGAGAAGAAGAGGCACCTCTACCTCTGGCATGTTCCCGAAGAACTGGTGAAGGTGCCGAAGAAAGAGAAGAAGAGGCACCTCCACCTCTGGCATGTTCCCGAAGGAACTGGTGAAGGTACCGAGGAGAGGGAAGGAGAGGCACCTTCACCTCAGACATGTTCCCGAAGAACTGGTGAAGGTGTAAAGGGAGAGAAGGAGAGGCACCTTCACCTCTGGCATGTTCCCGAAGGAACTGGTGAAGGTGCCGAAGAGAGAGAAGAAGAGGCACCTCTACCTCTGGCATGTTCCCGAAGAACTGGTGAAGGTACCGAGGAGAGAGAAAGGAGAGGCACCTTCACCTCTGGCATGTTCCCGAAGAACTGGTGAAGGTGTAAAGGGAGAGAAGGAGAGGCACCTTCACCTCTGGCATGTACCCGAAGGAACTGGTGAAGGTGCCGAAGAGAGAGAAGAAGAGGCACCTCCACCTCTGGCATGTTCCCGAAGGAACTGGTGAAGGTGCCGAAGAGAGAGAAGAAGAGGCACCTATACCTCTGGCATGTTCCCGAAGAACTGGTGAAGGTACCGAGGAGAGGGAAGGAGAGGCACCTTCACCTCTGACATGTTCCCGAAGAACCAGTGAAGGTGTAAAGGGAGAGAAGGAGAGGCACCTCCACCTCTGGCATGTTCCCGAAGGAACTGGTGAAGGTACCGAGGAGAGGGAAGGAGAGGCACCTTCACCTCTGGCATGTTCCCGAAGAATTTGTGAAGGTGTAAAGGGAGAGAAGGAGAGGCACCTTCACCTCTGGCATGTTCCCGAAGGAACTGGTGAAGGTGCCGAAGAGAGAGAAGAAGAGGCACCTCCACCTCTGGCATGTTCCCGAAGGAACTGGTGAAGGTACCGAGGAGAGGGAAGGAGAGGCACCTTCACCTCAGACATGTTCCCGAAGAACTGGTGAAGGTGTAAAGGAAGAGAAGGAGAGGCACCTTCACCTCTGGCATGTTCCCGAAGGAACTGGTGAAGGTGCCGAAGAGAGAGAAGAAGAGGCACCTCTACCTCTGGCATGTTCCCGAAGGAACTGGTGAAGGTACCGAGGAGAGAAAAGGAGAGGCACCTTCACCTCTGGCATGTTCCCGAAGAACTGGTGAAGGTGTAAAGGGAGAGAAGGAGAGGCACCTTCACCTCTGGCATGTTCCCGAAGAACTGGTGAAGGTGCCGAAGAGAGAGAAGAAGAGGCACCTCCACCTCTGGCATGTTCCCGAAGGAACTGGTGAAGGTGCCGAAGAGAGAGAAGAAGAGGCACCTATACCTCTGGCATGTTCCCGAAGAACTGGTGAAGGTACCGAGGAGAGGGAAGGAGAGGCACCTTCACCTCTGACATGTTCCCGAAGAACCGGTGAAGGTGTAAAGGGAGAGAAGGAGAGGCACCTCCACCTCTGGCATGTTCCCGAAGGAACTGGTGAAGGTACCGAGGAGAGGGAAGGAGAGGCACCTTCACCTCTGGCATGTTCCCGAAGAATTTGTGAAGGTGTAAAGGGAGAGAAGGAGAGGCACCTTCACCTCTGGCATGTTCCCGAAGGAACTGGTGAAGGTGCCGAAGAGAGAGAAGAAGAGGCACCTCCACCTCTGGCATGTTCCCGAAGGAACTGGTGAAGGTACCGAGGAGAGGGAAGGAGAGGCACCTTCACCTCAGACATGTTCCCGAAGAACTGGTGAAGGTGTAAAGGAAGAGAAGGAGAGGCACCTTCACCTCTGGCATGTTCCCGAAGGAACTGGTGAAGGTGCCGAAGAGAGAGAAGAAGAGGCACCTCTACCTCTGGCATGTTCCCGAAGGAACTGGTGAAGGTACCGAGGAGAGAAAAGGAGAGGCACCTTCACCTCTGGCATGTTCCCGAAGAACTGGTGAAGGTGTAAAGGGAGAGAAGGAGAGGCACCTTCACCTCTGGCATGTTCCCGAAGAACTGGTGAAGGTGCCGAAGAGAGAGAAGAAGAGGCACCTCCACCTCTGGAATGTTCCCGAAGGAACTGGTGAAGGTGCCGAAGAGAGAGAAGAAGAGGCACCTCTACCTCTGGCATGTTTCCGAAGAACTGGTGAAGGTACCGAGGAGAGAGAAAGGAGAGGCACCTTCACCTCTGGCATGTTCCCGAAGAACTGGTGAAGGTGTAAAGGAAGAGAAGGAGAGGCACCTTCACCTCTGGCATGTTCCCGAAGGAACTGGTGAAAGTGCCCAAGAGAGAGAAAGGAGAGGCACCTTCACCTCTGGCATGTTTCCGAAGAACTGGTGAAGGTACCGAGGAGAGAGAAAGGAGAGGCACCTTCACCTCTGGCATGTTCCCGAAGAACTGGTGAAGGTGTAAAGGGAGAGAAAGGAGAGGCACCTTCACCTCTGGCATGTTCCCGAAGGAACTGGTGAAAGTGCCCAAGAGAGAGAAAGGAGAGGCACCTTCACCTCTGGCATGTTCCCGAAGAACTGGTGAAGGTACCGAGGAGAGAGAAAGGAGAGGCACCTTCACCTCTGGCATGTTCCCGAAGAACTGGTGAAGGTGTAAAGGGAGAGAAAGGAGAGGCACCTTCACCTCTGGCATGTTCCCGAAGGAACTGGTGAAGGTGCCGAAGAGAGAGAAGAAGAGGCACCTCTACCTCTGGCATGTTTCCGAAGAACTGGTGAAGGTACCGAGGAGAGAGAAAGGAGAGGCACCTTCACCTCTGGCATGTTCCCGAAGAACTGGTGAAGGTGTAAAGGGAGAGAAAGGAGAGGCACCTTCACCTCTGGCATGTTCCCGAAGGAACTGGTGAAAGTGCCCAAGAGAGAGAAAGGAGAGGCACCTTCACCTCTGGCATGTTCCCGAAGAACTGGTGGAGGTACCGAGGAGAGGGAAGGAGAGGCACCTTCACCTCTGGCATGTTCCCGAAGGAACTGGTGAAGGTGCCGAAGAGAGAGAAGAAGAGGCACCTCTACCTCTGGCATGTTCCCGAAGAACTGGTGAAGGTACCGAGGAGAGAGAAAGGAGAGGCACCTTCACCTCTGGCATGTTCCCGAAGAACTGGTGAAGGTGTAAAGGGAGAGAAAGGAGAGGCACCTTCACCTCTGGCATGTTCCCGAAGGAACTGGTGAAAGTGCCCAAGAGAGAGAAAGGAGAGGCACCTTCACCTCTGGCATGTTCCCGAAGAACTGGTGGAGGTACCGAGGAGAGGGAAGGAGAGGCACCTTCACCTCTGGCATGTTCCCGAAGGAACTGGTGAAGGTGCCGAAGAGAGAGAAGAAGAGGCACCTCTACCTCTGGCATGTTCCCGAAGAACTGGTGAAGGTGCCGAAGAAAGAGAAGAAGAGGCACCTCCACCTCTGGCATGTTCCCGAAGGAACTGGTGAAGGTACCGAGGAGAGGGAAGGAGAGGCACCTTCACCTCAGACATGTTCCCGAAGAACTGGTGAAGGTGTAAAGGGAGAGAAGGAGAGGCACCTTCACCTCTGGCATGTTCCCGAAGGAACTGGTGAAGGTGCCGAAGAGAGAGAAGAAGAGGCACCTCTACCTCTGGCATGTTCCCGAAGAACTGGTGAAGGTACCGAGGAGAGAGAAAGGAGAGGCACCTTCACCTCTGGCATGTTCCCGAAGAACTGGTGAAGGTGTAAAGGGAGAGAAGGAGAGGCACCTTCACCTCTGGCATGTACCCGAAGGAACTGGTGAAGGTGCCGAAGAGAGAGAAGAAGAGGCACCTCCACCTCTGGCATGTTCCCGAAGGAACTGGTGAAGGTGCCGAAGAGAGAGAAGAAGAGGCACCTATACCTCTGGCATGTTCCCGAAGAACTGGTGAAGGTACCGAGGAGAGGGAAGGAGAGGCACCTTCACCTCTGACATGTTCCCGAAGAACCGGTGAAGGTGTAAAGGGAGAGAAGGAGAGGCACCTCCACCTCTGGCATGTTCCCGAAGGAACTGGTGAAGGTGCCGAAGAGAGAGAAGAAGAGGCACCTTCACCTCTGGCATGTTCCCGAAGGAACTGGTGAAGGTGCCGAAGAGAGAGAAGAAGAGGCACCTCTACCTCTGGCATGTTCCCGAAGAACTGGTGAAGGTACCGAGGAGAGAGAAAGGAGAGGCACCTTCACCTCTGGCATGTTCCCGAAGAACTGGTGAAGGTGTAAAGGGAGAGAAGGAGAGGCACCTTCACCTCTGGCATGTACCCGAAGGAACTGGTGAAGGTGCCGAAGAGAGAGAAGAAGAGGCACCTCCACCTCTGGCATGTTCCCGAAGGAACTGGTGAAGGTGCCGAAGAGAGAGAAGAAGAGGCACCTATACCTCTGGCATGTTCCCGAAGAACTGGTGAAGGTACCGAGGAGAGGGAAGGAGAGGCACCTTCACCTCTGACATGTTCCCGAAGAACCGGTGAAGGTGTAAAGGGAGAGAAGGAGAGGCACCTCCACCTCTGGCATGTTCCCGAAGGAACTGGTGAAGGTACCGAGGAGAGGGAAGGAGAGGCACCTTCACCTCTGGCATGTTCCCGAAGAATTTGTGAAGGTGTAAAGGGAGAGAAGGAGAGGCACCTTCACCTCTGGCATGTTCCCGAAGGAACTGGTGAAAGTGCCCAAGAGAGAGAAAGGAGAGGCACCTTCACCTCTGGCATGTTCCCGAAGAACTGGTGGAGGTACCGAGGAGAGGGAAGGAGAGGCACCTTCACCTCTGGCATGTTCCCGAAGGAACTGGTGAAGGTGCCGAAGAGAGAGAAGAAGAGGCACCTCTACCTCTGGCATGTTCCCGAAGAACTGGTGAAGGTGCCGAAGAAAGAGAAGAAGAGGCACCTCCACCTCTGGCATGTTCCCGAAGGAACTGGTGAAGGTACCGAGGAGAGGGAAGGAGAGGCACCTTCACCTCAGACATGTTCCCGAAGAACTGGTGAAGGTGTAAAGGGAGAGAAGGAGAGGCACCTTCACCTCTGGCATGTTCCCGAAGGAACTGGTGAAGGTGCCGAAGAGAGAGAAGAAGAGGCACCTCTACCTCTGGCATGTTCCCGAAGAACTGGTGAAGGTACCGAGGAGAGAGAAAGGAGAGGCACCTTCACCTCTGGCATGTTCCCGAAGAACTGGTGAAGGTGTAAAGGGAGAGAAGGAGAGGCACCTTCACCTCTGGCATGTACCCGAAGGAACTGGTGAAGGTGCCGAAGAGAGAGAAGAAGAGGCACCTCCACCTCTGGCATGTTCCCGAAGGAACTGGTGAAGGTGCCGAAGAGAGAGAAGAAGAGGCACCTATACCTCTGGCATGTTCCCGAAGAACTGGTGAAGGTACCGAGGAGAGGGAAGGAGAGGCACCTTCACCTCTGACATGTTCCCGAAGAACCAGTGAAGGTGTAAAGGGAGAGAAGGAGAGGCACCTCCACCTCTGGCATGTTCCCGAAGGAACTGGTGAAGGTACCGAGGAGAGGGAAGGAGAGGCACCTTCACCTCTGGCATGTTCCCGAAGAATTTGTGAAGGTGTAAAGGGAGAGAAGGAGAGGCACCTTCACCTCTGGCATGTTCCCGAAGGAACTGGTGAAGGTGCCGAAGAGAGAGAAGAAGAGGCACCTCCACCTCTGGCATGTTCCCGAAGGAACTGGTGAAGGTACCGAGGAGAGGGAAGGAGAGGCACCTTCACCTCAGACATGTTCCCGAAGAACTGGTGAAGGTGTAAAGGAAGAGAAGGAGAGGCACCTTCACCTCTGGCATGTTCCCGAAGGAACTGGTGAAGGTGCCGAAGAGAGAGAAGAAGAGGCACCTCTACCTCTGGCATGTTCCCGAAGGAACTGGTGAAGGTACCGAGGAGAGAAAAGGAGAGGCACCTTCACCTCTGGCATGTTCCCGAAGAACTGGTGAAGGTGTAAAGGGAGAGAAGGAGAGGCACCTTCACCTCTGGCATGTTCCCGAAGAACTGGTGAAGGTGCCGAAGAGAGAGAAGAAGAGGCACCTCCACCTCTGGCATGTTCCCGAAGGAACTGGTGAAGGTGCCGAAGAGAGAGAAGAAGAGGCACCTATACCTCTGGCATGTTCCCGAAGAACTGGTGAAGGTACCGAGGAGAGGGAAGGAGAGGCACCTTCACCTCTGACATGTTCCCGAAGAACCGGTGAAGGTGTAAAGGGAGAGAAGGAGAGGCACCTCCACCTCTGGCATGTTCCCGAAGGAACTGGTGAAGGTACCGAGGAGAGGGAAGGAGAGGCACCTTCACCTCTGGCATGTTCCCGAAGAATTTGTGAAGGTGTAAAGGGAGAGAAGGAGAGGCACCTTCACCTCTGGCATGTTCCCGAAGGAACTGGTGAAGGTGCCGAAGAGAGAGAAGAAGAGGCACCTCCACCTCTGGCATGTTCCCGAAGGAACTGGTGAAGGTACCGAGGAGAGGGAAGGAGAGGCACCTTCACCTCAGACATGTTCCCGAAGAACTGGTGAAGGTGTAAAGGAAGAGAAGGAGAGGCACCTTCACCTCTGGCATGTTCCCGAAGGAACTGGTGAAGGTGCCGAAGAGAGAGAAGAAGAGGCACCTCTACCTCTGGCATGTTCCCGAAGGAACTGGTGAAGGTACCGAGGAGAGAAAAGGAGAGGCACCTTCACCTCTGGCATGTTCCCGAAGAACTGGTGAAGGTGTAAAGGGAGAGAAGGAGAGGCACCTTCACCTCTGGCATGTTCCCGAAGAACTGGTGAAGGTGCCGAAGAGAGAGAAGAAGAGGCACCTCCACCTCTGGAATGTTCCCGAAGGAACTGGTGAAGGTACCGAGGAGAGAAAAGGAGAGGCACCCTCACCTCTGGCATGTTCCCGAAGGAACTGGTGAAGGTACCGAGGAGAGGGAAGGAGAGGCACCTTCACTTCTGGCATGTTCCCGAAGAACTGGTGAAGGTGTAAAGGGAGAGAAGGAGAGGCACCTCCACCTCTGGCATGTTCCCGAAGAACTGGTGAAGGTACCGAGGAGAGGGAAGGAGAGGCACCTTCACCTCAGACATGTTCCCGAAGAACTGGTGAAGGTGTAAAGGGAGAGAAGGAGAAGCACCTTCACCTCTGGCATGTTCCCGAAGGAACTGGTGAAAGTGCCGAAGAGAGAGAAGAAGAGGCACCTCTACCTCTGGCATGTTCCCGAAGAACTGGTGAAGGTACCGAGGAGAGGGAAGGAGAGGCACCTCCACCTCAGACATGTTCCCGAAGAACTGGTGAAGGTGTAAAGGGAGAGAAGGAGAGGCACCTTCACCTCTGGCATGTTCCCGAAGGAACTGGTGAAGGTGCCGAAGAGAGAGAAGAAGAGGCACCTCTACCTCTGGCATGTTCCCGAAGAACTGGTGAAGGTGCCGAAGAAAGAGAAGAAGAGGCACCTCCACCTCTGGCATGTTCCCGAAGGGACTGGTGAAGGTACCGAGGAGAGGGAAGGAGAGGCACCTTCACCTCAGACATGTTCCCGAAGGAACTGGTGAAGGTGCCGAAGAGAGAGAAGAAGAGGCACCTCTACCTCTGGCATGTTTCCGAAGAACTGGTGAAGGTGTAAAGGGAGAGAAAGGAGAGGCACCTTCACCTCTGGCATGTTCCCGAAGGAACTGGTGAAAGTGCCCAAGAGAGAGAAAGGAGAGGCACCTTCACCTCTGGCATGTTCCCCAAGAACTGGTGAAGGTACCGAGGAGAGAGAAAGGAGAGGCACCTTCACCTCTGGCATGTTCCCGAAGAACTGGTGAAGGTGTAAAGGGAGAGAAAGGAGAGGCACCTTCACCTCAGACATGTTCCCGAAGAACTGGTGAAGGTGTAAAGGGAGAGAAGGAGAGGCACCTTCACCTCTGGCATGTTCCCGAAGGAACTGGTGAAGGTGCCGAAGAGAGAGAAGAAGAGGCACCTCTACCTCTGGCATGTTCCCGAAGAACTGGTGAAGGTACCGAGGAGAGAGAAAGGAGAGGCACCTTCACCTCTGGCATGTTCCCGAAGAACTGGTGAAGGTGTAAAGGGAGAGAAGGAGAGGCACCTTCACCTCTGGCATGTACCCGAAGGAACTGGTGAAGGTGCCGAAGAGAGAGAAGAAGAGGCACCTCCACCTCTGGCATGTTCCCGAAGGAACTGGTGAAGGTACCGAGGAGAGGGAAGGAGAGGCACCTTCACCTCAGACATGTTCCCGAAGAACTGGTGAAGGTGTAAAGGGAGAGAAGGAGAGGCACCTTCACCTCTGGCATGTTCCCGAAGGAACTGGTGAAGGTGCCGAAGAGAGAGAAGAAGAGGCACCTCCACCTCTGGCATGTTCCCGAAGGAACTGGTGAAGGTACCGAGGAGAGGGAAGGAGAGGCACCTTCACCTCAGACATGTTCCCGAAGAACTGGTGAAGGTGTAAAGGGAGAGAAGGAGAGGCACCTTCACCTCTGGCATGTTCCCGAAGGAACTGGTGAAGGTGCCAAAGAGAGAGAAGAAGAGGCACCTCTACCTCTGGCATGTTCCCGAAGAACTGGTGAAGGTACCGAGGAGAGGGAAGGAGAGGCACCTTCACCTCTGACATGTTCCCGAAGAACCGGTGAAGGTGTAAAGGGAGAGAAGGAGAGGCACCTCCACCTCTGGCATGTTCCCGAAGGAACTGGTGAAGGTACCGAGGAGAGGGAAGGAGAGGCACCTTCACCTCTGGCATGTTCCCGAAGAACTTGTGAAGGTGTAAAGGGAGAGAAGGAGAGGCACCTTCACCTCTGGCATGTTCCCGAAGGAACTGGTGAAGGTGCCGAAGAGAGAGAAGAAGAGGCACCTCTACCTCTGGCATGTTCCCGAAGAACTGGTGAAGGTACCGAGGAGAGGGAAGGAGAGGCACCTTCACCTCAGACATGTTCCCGAAGAACTGGTGAAGGTGTAAAGGGAGAGAAGGAGAGGCACCTTCACCTCTGGCATGTTCCCGAAGGAACTGGTGAAAGTGCCGAAGAGAGAGAAGAAGAAGCACCTCTACCTCTGGCATGTTCCCGAAGAACTGGTGAAGGTACCGAGGAGAGGGAAGGAGAGGCACCTTCACCTCTGACATGTTCCCGAAGAACCGGTGAAGGTGTAAAGGGAGAGAAGGAGAGGCACCTCCACCTCTGGGATGTTCCCGAAGGAACTGGTGAAGGTACCGAGGAGAGGGAAGGAGAAGCACCTTCACCTCTGGCATGTTCCCGAAGAACTTGTGAAGGTGTAAAGGGAGAGAAGGAGAGGCACCTTCACCTCTGGCATGTTCCCGAAGGAACTGGTGAAGGTGCCGAAGAGAGAGAAGAAGAGGCACCTCCACCTCTGGCATGTTCCCGAAGGAACTGGTGAAGGTACCGAGAAGAGAAAAGAAGAGGCACCTTCACCTCTGGCATGTTCCCGAAGAACTGGTGAAGGTGTAAAGGGAGAGAAGGAGAGGCACCTTCACCTCTGGCATGCTCCCGAAGAACTGGTGAAGGTGTAAAGGGAGAGAAGGAGAGGCACCTCCACCTCTGGCATGTTCCCGAAGGAACTGGTGAAGGTACCGAGGAGAGGGAAGGAGAGGCACCTTCACCTCTGGCATGTTCCCGAAGAACTTGTGAAGGTGTAAAGGGAGAGAAGGAGAGGCACCTTCACCTCTGGCATGTTCCCGAAGGAACTGGTGAAGGTGCCGAAGAGAGAGAAGAAGAGGCACCTCCACCTCTGGAATGTTCCCGAAGGAACTGGTGAAGGTACCGAGGAGAGAAAAGAAGAGGCACCTTCACCTCTGGCATGTTCCCGAAGAACTGGTGAAGGTGTAAAGGGAGAGAAGGAGAGGCACCTTCACCTCTGGCATGTTCCCGAAGAACTTGTGAAGGTGTAAAGGGAGAGAAGGAGAGGCACCTTCACCTCTGGCATGTTCCCGAAGGAACTGGTGAAGGTGCCGAAGAGAGAGAAGAAGAGGCACCTCCACCTCTGGCATGTTCCCGAAGGAACTGGTGAAGGTACCGAGGAGAGAAAAGAAGAGGCACCTTCACCTCTGGCATGTTCCCGAAGAACTGGTGAAGGTGTAAAGGGAGAGAAGGAGAGGCACCTTCACCTCTGGCATGTTCCCGAAGAACTGGTGAAGGTGTAAAGGGAGAGAAGGAGAGGCACCTCCACCTCTGGCATGTTCCCGAAGGAACTGGTGAAGGTACCGAGGAGAGGGAAGGAGAGGCACCTTCACCTCTGGCATGTTCCCGAAGAATTTGTGAAGGTGTAAAGGGAGAGAAGGAGAGGCACCTTCACCTCTGGCATGTTCCCGAAGGAACTGGTGAAGGTGCCGAAGAGAGAGAAGAAGAGGCACCTCCACCTCTGGCATGTTCCCGAAGGAACTGGTGAAGGTACCGAGGAGAGGGAAGGAGAGGCACCTTCACCTCTGGCATGTTCCCGAAGAACTGGTGGAGGTGTAAAGGGAGAGAAGGAGAGGCACCTCCACCTCTGGCATGTTCCCGAAGGAACTGGTGAAGGTACCGAGGAGAGGGAAGGAGAGGCACCCTCACCTCTGGCATGTTCCCGAAGGAACTGGTGAAGGTACCGAGGAGAGGGAAGGAGAGGCACCTTCACTTCTGGCATGTTCCCGAAGAACTGGTGAAGGTGTAAAGGGAGAGAAGGAGAGGCACCTCCACCTCTGGCATGTTCCCGAAGGAACTGGTGAAGGTACCGAGGAGAGGGAAGGAGAGGCACCTTCACCTCTGGCATGTTCCCGAAGAACTGGTGAAGGTGTAAAGGGAGAGAAGGAGAGGCACCTTCACCTCTGGCATGTTCCCGAAGGAACTGGTGAAGGTGCCGAAGAGAGAGAAGAAGAGGCACCTCTACCTCTGGCATGTTCCCGAAGAACTGGTGAAGGTGCCGAAGAAAGAGAAGAAGAGGCACCTCCACCTCTGGCATGTTCCCGAAGGGACTGGTGAAGGTACCGAGGAGAGGGAAGGAGAGGCACCTTCACCTCAGACATGTTCCCGAAGGAACTGGTGAAGGTGCCGAAGAGAGAGAAGAAGAGGCACCTCTACCTCTGGCATGTTTCCGAAGAACTGGTGAAGGTGTAAAGGGAGAGAAAGGAGAGGCACCTTCACCTCTGGCATGTTCCCGAAGGAACTGGTGAAAGTGCCCAAGAGAGAGAAAGGAGAGGCACCTTCACCTCTGGCATGTTCCCCAAGAACTGGTGAAGGTACCGAGGAGAGAGAAAGGAGAGGCACCTTCACCTCTGGCATGTTCCCGAAGAACTGGTGAAGGTGTAAAGGGAGAGAAAGGAGAGGCACCTTCACCTCAGACATGTTCCCGAAGAACTGGTGAAGGTGTAAAGGGAGAGAAGGAGAGGCACCTTCACCTCTGGCATGTTCCCGAAGGAACTGGTGAAGGTGCCGAAGAGAGAGAAGAAGAGGCACCTCTACCTCTGGCATGTTCCCGAAGAACTGGTGAAGGTACCGAGGAGAGAGAAAGGAGAGGCACCTTCACCTCTGGCATGTTCCCGAAGAACTGGTGAAGGTGTAAAGGGAGAGAAGGAGAGGCACCTTCACCTCTGGCATGTACCCGAAGGAACTGGTGAAGGTGCCGAAGAGAGAGAAGAAGAGGCACCTCCACCTCTGGCATGTTCCCGAAGGAACTGGTGAAGGTACCGAGGAGAGGGAAGGAGAGGCACCTTCACCTCAGACATGTTCCCGAAGAACTGGTGAAGGTGTAAAGGGAGAGAAGGAGAGGCACCTTCACCTCTGGCATGTTCCCGAAGGAACTGGTGAAGGTGCCGAAGAGAGAGAAGAAGAGGCACCTCCACCTCTGGCATGTTCCCGAAGGAACTGGTGAAGGTACCGAGGAGAGGGAAGGAGAGGCACCTTCACCTCTGGCATGTTCCCGAAGAACTTGTGAAGGTGTAAAGGGAGAGAAGGAGAGGCACCTTCACCTCTGGCATGTTCCCGAAGGAACTGGTGAAGGTGCCAAAGAGAGAGAAGAAGAGGCACCTCTACCTCTGGCATGTTCCCGAAGAACTGGTGAAGGTACCGAGGAGAGGGAAGGAGAGGCACCTTCACCTCTGACATGTTCCCGAAGAACCGGTGAAGGTGTAAAGGGAGAGAAGGAGAGGCACCTCCACCTCTGGCATGTTCCCGAAGGAACTGGTGAAGGTGCCAAAGAGAGAGAAGAAGAGGCACCTCTACCTCTGGCATGTTCCCGAAGAACTGGTGAAGGTACCGAGGAGAGGGAAGGAGAGGCACCTTCACCTCTGACATGTTCCCGAAGAACCGGTGAAGGTGTAAAGGGAGAGAAGGAGAGGCACCTCCACCTCTGGCATGTTCCCGAAGGAACTGGTGAAGGTACCGAGGAGAGGGAAGGAGAGGCACCTTCACCTCTGGCATGTTCCCGAAGAACTGGTGAAGGTGTAAAGGGAAAGAAGGAGAGGCACCTTCACCTCTGGCATGTTCCCGAAGGAACTGGTGAAGGTGCCAAAGAGAGAGAAGAAGAGGCACCTCTACCTCTGGCATGTTCCCGAAGAACTGGTGAAGGTACCGAGGAGAGGGAAGGAGAGGCACCTTCACCTCTGACATGTTCCCGAAGAACCGGTGAAGGTGTAAAGGGAGAGAAGGAGAGGCACCTCCACCTCTGGCATGTTCCCGAAGGAACTGGTGAAGGTACCGAGGAGAGGGAAGGAGAGGCACCTTCACCTCTGGCATGTTCCCGAAGAACTTGTGAAGGTGTAAAGGGAGAGAAGGAGAGGCACCTTCACCTCTGGCATGTTCCCGAAGGAACTGGTGAAGGTGCCGAAGAGAGAGAAGAAGAGGCACCTCTACCTCTGGCATGTTCCCGAAGAACTGGTGAAGGTACCGAGGAGAGGGAAGGAGAGGCACCTTCACCTCAGACATGTTCCCGAAGAACTGGTGAAGGTGTAAAGGGAGAGAAGGAGAGGCACCTTCACCTCTGGCATGTTCCCGAAGGAACTGGTGAAAGTGCCGAAGAGAGAGAAGAAGAAGCACCTCTACCTCTGGCATGTTCCCGAAGAACTGGTGAAGGTACCGAGGAGAGGGAAGGAGAGGCACCTTCACCTCTGACATGTTCCCGAAGAACCGGTGAAGGTGTAAAGGGAGAGAAGGAGAGGCACCTCCACCTCTGGGATGTTCCCGAAGGAACTGGTGAAGGTACCGAGGAGAGGGAAGGAGAAGCACCTTCACCTCTGGCATGTTCCCGAAGAACTTGTGAAGGTGTAAAGGGAGAGAAGGAGAGGCACCTTCACCTCTGGCATGTTCCCGAAGGAACTGGTGAAGGTGCCGAAGAGAGAGAAGAAGAGGCACCTCCACCTCTGGCATGTTCCCGAAGGAACTGGTGAAGGTACCGAGAAGAGAAAAGAAGAGGCACCTTCACCTCTGGCATGTTCCCGAAGAACTGGTGAAGGTGTAAAGGGAGAGAAGGAGAGGCACCTTCACCTCTGGCATGCTCCCGAAGAACTGGTGAAGGTGTAAAGGGAGAGAAGGAGAGGCACCTCCACCTCTGGCATGTTCCCGAAGGAACTGGTGAAGGTACCGAGGAGAGGGAAGGAGAGGCACCTTCACCTCTGGCATGTTCCCGAAGAACTTGTGAAGGTGTAAAGGGAGAGAAGGAGAGGCACCTTCACCTCTGGCATGTTCCCGAAGGAACTGGTGAAGGTGCCGAAGAGAGAGAAGAAGAGGCACCTCCACCTCTGGAATGTTCCCGAAGGAACTGGTGAAGGTACCGAGGAGAGAAAAGAAGAGGCACCTTCACCTCTGGCATGTTCCCGAAGAACTGGTGAAGGTGTAAAGGGAGAGAAGGAGAGGCACCTTCACCTCTGGCATGTTCCCGAAGAACTTGTGAAGGTGTAAAGGGAGAGAAGGAGAGGCACCTTCACCTCTGGCATGTTCCCGAAGGAACTGGTGAAGGTGCCGAAGAGAGAGAAGAAGAGGCACCTCCACCTCTGGCATGTTCCCGAAGGAACTGGTGAAGGTACCGAGGAGAGAAAAGAAGAGGCACCTTCACCTCTGGCATGTTCCCGAAGAACTGGTGAAGGTGTAAAGGGAGAGAAGGAGAGGCACCTTCACCTCTGGCATGTTCCCGAAGAACTGGTGAAGGTGTAAAGGGAGAGAAGGAGAGGCACCTCCACCTCTGGCATGTTCCCGAAGGAACTGGTGAAGGTACCGAGGAGAGGGAAGGAGAGGCACCTTCACCTCTGGCATGTTCCCGAAGAATTTGTGAAGGTGTAAAGGGAGAGAAGGAGAGGCACCTTCACCTCTGGCATGTTCCCGAAGGAACTGGTGAAGGTGCCGAAGAGAGAGAAGAAGAGGCACCTCCACCTCTGGCATGTTCCCGAAGGAACTGGTGAAGGTACCGAGGAGAGGGAAGGAGAGGCACCTTCACCTCTGGCATGTTCCCGAAGAACTGGTGGAGGTGTAAAGGGAGAGAAGGAGAGGCACCTCCACCTCTGGCATGTTCCCGAAGGAACTGGTGAAGGTACCGAGGAGAGGGAAGGAGAGGCACCCTCACCTCTGGCATGTTCCCGAAGGAACTGGTGAAGGTACCGAGGAGAGGGAAGGAGAGGCACCTTCACTTCTGGCATGTTCCCGAAGAACTGGTGAAGGTGTAAAGGGAGAGAAGGAGAGGCACCTCCACCTCTGGCATGTTCCCGAAGGAACTGGTGAAGGTACCGAGGAGAGGGAAGGAGAGGCACCTTCACCTCTGGCATGTTCCCGAAGAACTGGTGAAGGTGTAAAGGGCGAGAAGGAGAGGCACCTTCACCTCTGGCATGTTCCCGAAGGAACTGGTGAAGGTGCCGAAGAGAGAGAAGAAGAGGCACCTCCACCTCTGGCATGTTCCCGAAGGAACTGGTGAAGGTACCGAGGAGAGAAAAGGAGAGGCACCTTCACCTCTGGCATGTTCCCGAAGAACTGGTGAAGGTGTAAAGGGAGAGAAGGAGAGGCACCTTCACCTCTGGCATGTTCCCGAAGAACTGGTGAAGGTGTAAAGGGAGAGAAGGAGAGGCACCTATACCTCTGGCATGTTCCCGAAGGAACTGGTGAAGGTGCCGAAGAGAGAGAAGAAGAGGCACCTATACCTCTGGCATGTTCCCGAAGAACTGGTGAAGGTACCGAGGAGAGGGAAGGAGAGGCACCTTCACCTCTGACATGTTCCCGAAGAACCGGTGAAGGTGTAAAGGGAGAGAAGGAGAGGCACCTCCACCTCTGGCATGTTCCCGAAGGAACTGGTGAAGGTACCGAGGAGAGGGAAGGAGAGGCACCTTCACCTCTGGCATGTTCCCGAAGAATTTGTGAAGGTGTAAAGGGAGAGAAGGAGAGGCACCTTCACCTCTGGCATGTTCCCGAAGGAACTGGTGAAGGTGCCGAAGAGAGAGAAGAAGAGGCACCTCCACCTCTGGCATGTTCCCGAAGGAACTGGTGAAGGTACCGAGGAGAGGGAAGGAGAGGCACCTTCACCTCTGGCATGTTCCCGAAGAACTGGTGGAGGTGTAAAGGGAGAGAAGGAGAGGCACCTCCACCTCTGGCATGTTCCCGAAGGAACTGGTGAAGGTGCCGAAGAGAGAGAAGAAGAGGCACCTCCACCTCTGGAATGTTCCCGAAGGAACTGGTGAAGGTACCGAGGAGAGAAAAAAAGAGGCACCCTCACCTCTGGCATGTTCCCGAAGGAACTGGTGAAGGTACCGAGGAGAGGGAAGGAGAGGCACCTTCACTTCTGGCATGTTCCCGAAGAACTGGTGAAGGTGTAAAGGGAGAGAAGGAGAGGCACCTCCACCTCTGGCATGTTCCCGAAGAACTGGTGAAGGTACCGAGGAGAGGGAAGGAGAGGCACCTTCACCTCAGACATGTTCCCGAAGAACTGGTGAAGGTGTAAAGGGAGAGAAGGAGAAGCACCTTCACCTCTGGCATGTTCCCGAAGGAACTGGTGAAAGTGCCGAAGAGAGAGAAGAAGAGGCACCTCTACCTCTGGCATGTTCCCGAAGAACTGGTGAAGGTACCGAGGAGAGGGAAGAAGAGGCACCTTCACCTCAGACATGTTCCCGAAGAACTGGTAAAGGTGTAAAGGGAGAGAAGGAGAGGCACCTTCACCTCTGGCATGTTCCCGAAGGAACTGGTGAAGGTGCCGAAAAGAGGGAAGGAGAGGCACCCTCACCTCTGGCATGTTCCCGAAGGAACTGGTGAAGGTACCGAGGAGAGGGAAGGAGAGGCACCTTCACTTCTGGCATGTTCCCGAAGAACTGGTGAAGGTGTAAAGGGAGAGAAGGAGAGGCACCTCCACCTCTGGCATGTTCCCGAAGGAACTGGTGAAGGTACCGAGGAGAGGGAAGGAGAGGCACCTTCACCTCTGGCATGTTCCCGAAGAACTGGTGAAGGTGTAAAGGGCGAGAAGGAGAGGCACCTTCACCTCTGGCATGTTCCCGAAGGAACTGGTGAAGGTGCCGAAGAGAGAGAAGAAGAGGCACCTCCACCTCTGGCATGTTCCCGAAGGAACTGGTGAAGGTGCCGAAGAGAGAGAAGAAGAGGCACCTCTACCTCTGGCATGTTCCCGAAGGAACTGGTGAAGGTACCGAGGAGAGAAAAGGAGAGGCACCTTCACCTCTGGCATGTTCCCGAAGAACTGGTGAAGGTGTAAAGGGAGAGAAGGAGAGGCACCTTCACCTCTGGCATGTTCCCGAAGAACTGGTGAAGGTGTAAAGGGAGAGAAGGAGAGGCACCTATACCTCTGGCATGTTCCCGAAGGAACTGGTGAAGGTGCCGAAGAGAGAGAAGAAGAGGCACCTATACCTCTGGCATGTTCCCGAAGAACTGGTGAAGGTACCGAGGAGAGGGAAGGAGAGGCACCTTCACCTCTGACATGTTCCCGAAGAACCGGTGAAGGTGTAAAGGGAGAGAAGGAGAGGCACCTCCACCTCTGGCATGTTCCCGAAGGAACTGGTGAAGGTACCGAGGAGAGGGAAGGAGAGGCACCTTCACCTCTGGCATGTTCCCGAAGAATTTGTGAAGGTGTAAAGGGAGAGAAGGAGAGGCACCTTCACCTCTGGCATGTTCCCGAAGGAACTGGTGAAGGTGCCGAAGAGAGAGAAGAAGAGGCACCTCCACCTCTGGCATGTTCCCGAAGGAACTGGTGAAGGTACCGAGGAGAGGGAAGGAGAGGCACCTTCACCTCTGGCATGTTCCCGAAGAACTGGTGGAGGTGTAAAGGGAGAGAAGGAGAGGCACCTCCACCTCTGGCATGTTCCCGAAGGAACTGGTGAAGGTACCGAGGAGAGGGAAGGAGAGGCACCCTCACCTCTGGCATGTTCCCGAAGGAACTGGTGAAGGTACCGAGGAGAGGGAAGGAGAGGCACCTTCACTTCTGGCATGTTCCCGAAGAACTGGTGAAGGTGTAAAGGGAGAGAAGGAGAGGCACCTCCACCTCTGGCATGTTCCCGAAGGAACTGGTGAAGGTACCGAGGAGAGGGAAGGAGAGGCACCTTCACCTCTGGCATGTTCCCGAAGAACTGGTGGAGGTGTAAAGGGAGAGAAGGAGAGGCACCTCCACCTCTGGCATGTTCCCGAAGGAACTGGTGAAGGTGCCGAAGAGAGAGAAGAAGAGGCACCTCCACCTCTGGAATGTTCCCGAAGGAACTGGTGAAGGTACCGAGGAGAGAAAAGGAGAGGCACCCTCACCTCTGGCATGTTCCCGAAGGAACTGGTGAAGGTACCGAGGAGAGGGAAGGAGAGGCACCTTCACTTCTGGCATGTTCCCGAAGAACTGGTGAAGGTGTAAAGGGAGAGAAGGAGAGGCACCTCCACCTCTGGCATGTTCCCGAAGAACTGGTGAAGGTACCGAGGAGAGGGAAGGAGAGGCACCTTCACCTCAGACATGTTCCCGAAGAACTGGTGAAGGTGTAAAGGGAGAGAAGGAGAAGCACCTTCACCTCTGGCATGTTCCCGAAGGAACTGGTGAAAGTGCCGAAGAGAGAGAAGAAGAGGCACCTCTACCTCTGGCATGTTCCCGAAGAACTGGTGAAGGTACCGAGGAGAGGGAAGAAGAGGCACCTTCACCTCAGACATGTTCCCGAAGAACTGGTAAAGGTGTAAAGGGAGAGAAGGAGAGGCACCTTCACCTCTGGCATGTTCCCGAAGGAACTGGTGAAGGTGCCGAAAAGAGGGAAGGAGAGGCACCCTCACCTCTGGCATGTTCCCGAAGGAACTGGTGAAGGTACCGAGGAGAGGGAAGGAGAGGCACCTTCACTTCTGGCATGTTCCCGAAGAACTGGTGAAGGTGTAAAGGGAGAGAAGGAGAGGCACCTCCACCTCTGGCATGTTCCCGAAGGAACTGGTGAAGGTACCGAGGAGAGGGAAGGAGAGGCACCTTCACCTCTGGCATGTTCCCGAAGAACTGGTGAAGGTGTAAAGGGCGAGAAGGAGAGGCACCTTCACCTCTGGCATGTTCCCGAAGGAACTGGTGAAGGTGCCGAAGAGAGAGAAGAAGAGGCACCTCCACCTCTGGCATGTTCCCGAAGGAACTGGTGAAGGTGCCGAAGAGAGAGAAGAAGAGGCACCTCTACCTCTGGCATGTTCCCGAAGGAACTGGTGAAGGTACCGAGGAGAGAAAAGGAGAGGCACCTTCACCTCTGGCATGTTCCCGAAGAACTGGTGAAGGTGTAAAGGGAGAGAAGGAGAGGCACCTTCACCTCTGGCATGTTCCCGAAGAACTGGTGAAGGTGTAAAGGGAGAGAAGGAGAGGCACCTATACCTCTGGCATGTTCCCGAAGGAACTGGTGAAGGTGCCGAAGAGAGAGAAGAAGAGGCACCTATACCTCTGGAATGTTCCCGAAGAACTGGTGAAGGTACCGAGGAGAGGGAAGGAGAGGCACCTTCACCTCTGACATGTTCCCGAAGAACCGGTGAAGGTGTAAAGGGAGAGAAGGAGAGGCACCTCCACCTCTGGCATGTTCCCGAAGGAACTGGTGAAGGTACCGAGGAGAGGGAAGGAGAGGCACCTTCACCTCTGGCATGTTCCCGAAGAATTTGTGAAGGTGTAAAGGGAGAGAAGGAGAGGCACCTTCACCTCTGGCATGTTCCCGAAGGAACTGGTGAAGGTGCCGAAGAGAGAGAAGAAGAGGCACCTCCACCTCTGGCATGTTCCCGAAGGAACTGGTGAAGGTACCGAGGAGAGGGAAGGAGAGGCACCTTCACCTCTGGCATGTTCCCGAAGAACTGGTGGAGGTGTAAAGGGAGAGAAGGAGAGGCACCTCCACCTCTGGCATGTTCCCGAAGGAACTGGTGAAGGTACCGAGGAGAGGGAAGGAGAGGCACCCTCACCTCTGGCATGTTCCCGAAGGAACTGGTGAAGGTACCGAGGAGAGGGAAGGAGAGGCACCTTCACTTCTGGCATGTTCCCGAAGAACTGGTGAAGGTGTAAAGGGAGAGAAGGAGAGGCACCTCCACCTCTGGCATGTTCCCGAAGGAACTGGTGAAGGTACCGAGGAGAGGGAAGGAGAGGCACCTTCACCTCAGACATGTTCCCGAAGAACTGGTGAAGGTGTAAAGGGAGAGAAGGAGAGGCACCTTCACCTCTGGCATGTTCCCGAAGGAACTGGTGAAGGTGCCGAAGAGAGAGAAGAAGAGGCACCTCTACCTCTGGCATGTTCCCGAAGAACTGGTGAAGGTACCGAGGAGAAGGAAGGAGAGGCACCTTCACCTCAGACATGTTCCCGAAGAACTGGTGAAGGTGTAAAGGGAGAGAAGGAGAAGCACCTTCACCTCTGGCATGTTCCCGAAGGAACTGGTGAAAGTGCCGAAGAGAGAGAAGAAGAGGCACCTCTACCTCTGGCATGTTCCCGAAGAACTGGTGAAGGTACCGAGGAGAGGGAAGGAGAGGCACCTTCACCTCAGACATGTTCCCGAAGAACTGGTGAAGGTGTAAAGGGAGAGAAGGAGAGGCACCTTCACCTCTGGCATGTTCCCGAAGGAACTGGTGAAGGTGCCGAAGAGAGAGAAGAAGAGGCACCTCTACCTCTGGCATGTTCCCGAAGAACTGGTGAAGGTGCCGAAGAAAGAGAAGAAGAGGCACCTCCACCTCTGGCATGTTCCCGAAGGGACTGGTGAAGGTACCGAGGAGAGGGAAGGAGAGGCACCTTCACCTCAGACATGTTCCCGAAGGAACTGGTGAAGGTGCCGAAGAGAGAGAAGAAGAGGCACCTCTACCTCTGGCATGTTTCCGAAGAACTGGTGAAGGTACCGAGGAGAGAGAAAGGAGAGGCACCTTCACCTCTGGCATGTTCCCGAAGAACTGGTGAAGGTGTAAAGGGAGAGAAAGGAGAGGCACCTTCACCTCTGGCATGTTCCCGAAGGAACTGGTGAAAGTGCCCAAGAGAGAGAAAGGAGAGGCACCTTCACCTCTGGCATGTTCCCGAAGAACTGGTGGAGGTACCGAGGAGAGGGAAGGAGAGGCACCTTCACCTCTGGCATGTTCCCGAAGGAACTGGTGAAGGTGCCGAAGAGAGAGAAGAAGAGGCACCTCTACCTCTGGCATGTTCCCGAAGAACTGGTGAAGGTACCGAGGAGAGAGAAAGGAGAGGCACCTTCACCTCTGGCATGTTCCCGAAGAACTGGTGAAGGTGTAAAGGGAGAGAAAGGAGAGGCACCTTCACCTCTGGCATGTTCCCGAAGGAACTGGTGGAAGTGCCCAAGAGAGAGAAAGGAGAGGCACCTTCACCTCTGGCATGTTCCCGAAGAACTGGTGGAGGTACCGAGGAGAGGGAAGGAGGGGCACCTTCACCTCTGGCATGTTCCCGAAGGAACTGGTGAAGGTGCCGAAGAGAGAGAAGAAGAGGCACCTCTACCTCTGGCATGTTCCCGAAGAACTGGTGAAGGTGCCGAAGAAAGAGAAGAAGAGGCACCTCCACCTCTGGCATGTTCCCGAAGGAACTGGTGAAGGTACCGAGGAGAGGGAAGGAGAGGCACCTTCACCTCAGACATGTTCCCGAAGAACTGGTGAAGGTGTAAAGGGAGAGAAGGAGAGGCACCTTCACCTCTGGCATGTTCCCGAAGGAACTGGTGAAGGTGCCGAAGAGAGAGAAGAAGAGGCACCTCTACCTCTGGCATGTTCCCGAAGAACTGGTGAAGGTACCGAGGAGAGAGAAAGGAGAGGCACCTTCACCTCTGGCATGTTCCCGAAGAACTGGTGAAGGTGTAAAGGGAGAGAAGGAGAGGCACCTTCACCTCTGGCATGTACCCGAAGGAACTGGTGAAGGTGCCGAAGAGAGAGAAGAAGAGGCACCTCCACCTCTGGCATGTTCCCGAAGGAACTGGTGAAGGTACCGAGGAGAGGGAAGGAGAGGCACCTTCACCTCAGACATGTTCCCGAAGAACTGGTGAAGGTGTAAAGGGAGAGAAGGAGAGGCACCTTCACCTCTGGCATGTTCCCGAAGGAACTGGTGAAGGTGCCGAAGAGAGAGAAGAAGAGGCACCTCTACCTCTGGCATGTTCCCGAAGAACTGGTGAAGGTACCGAGGAGAGAGAAAGGAGAGGCACCTTCACCTCTGGCATGTTCCCGAAGAACTGGTGAAGGTGTAAAGGGAGAGAAAGGAGAGGCACCTTCACCTCTGGCATGTTCCCGAAGGAACTGGTGGAAGTGCCCAAGAGAGAGAAAGGAGAGGCACCTTCACCTCTGGCATGTTCCCGAAGAACTGGTGGAGGTACCGAGGAGAGGGAAGGAGAGGCACCTTCACCTCTGGCATGTTCCCGAAGGAACTGGTGAAGGTGCCGAAGAGAGAGAAGAAGAGGCACCTCTACCTCTGGCATGTTCCCGAAGGAACTGGTGAAGGTACCGAGGAGAGGGAAGGAGAGGCACCTTCACCTCTGGCATGTTCCCGAAGAACTGGTGAAGGTGCCGAAGAAAGAGAAGAAGAGGCACCTCCACCTCTGGCATGTTCCCGAAGGAACTGGTGAAGGTACCGAGGAGAGGGAAGGAGAGGCACCTTCACCTCAGACATGTTCCCGAAGAACTGGTGAAGGTGTAAAGGGAGAGAAGGAGAGGCACCTTCACCTCTGGCATGTTCCCGAAGGAACTGGTGAAGGTGCCGAAGAGAGAGAAGAAGAGGCACCTCTACCTCTGGCATGTTCCCGAAGAACTGGTGAAGGTACCGAGGAGAGAGAAAGGAGAGGCACCTTCACCTCTGGCATGTTCCCGAAGAACTGGTGAAGGTGTAAAGGGAGAGAAGGAGAGGCACCTTCACCTCTGGCATGTACCCGAAGGAACTGGTGAAGGTGCCGAAGAGAGAGAAGAAGAGGCACCTCCACCTCTGGCATGTTCCCGAAGGAACTGGTGAAGGTACCGAGGAGAGGGAAGGAGAGGCACCTTCACCTCAGACATGTTCCCGAAGAACTGGTGAAGGTGTAAAGGGAGAGAAGGAGAGGCACCTTCACCTCTGGCATGTTCCCGAAGGAACTGGTGAAGGTGCCGAAGAGAGAGAAGAAGAGGCACCTCCACCTCTGGCATGTTCCCGAAGGAACTGGTGAAGGTACCGAGGAGAGGGAAGGAGAGGCACCTTCACCTCAGACATGTTCCCGAAGAACTGGTGAAGGTGTAAAGGGAGAGAAGGAGAGGCACCTTCACCTCTGGCATGTTCCCGAAGGAACTGGTGAAGGTGCCAAAGAGAGAGAAGAAGAGGCACCTCTACCTCTGGCATGTTCCCGAAGAACTGGTGAAGGTACCGAGGAGAGGGAAGGAGAGGCACCTTCACCTCTGACATGTTCCCGAAGAACCGGTGAAGGTGTAAAGGGAGAGAAGGAGAGGCACCTCCACCTCTGGCATGTTCCCGAAGGAACTGGTGAAGGTACCGAGGAGAGGGAAGGAGAGGCACCTTCACCTCTGGCATGTTCCCGAAGAACTTGTGAAGGTGTAAAGGGAGAGAAGGAGAGGCACCTTCACCTCTGGCATGTTCCCGAAGGAACTGGTGAAGGTGCCGAAGAGAGAGAAGAAGAGGCACCTCTACCTCTGGCATGTTCCCGAAGAACTGGTGAAGGTACCGAGGAGAGGGAAGGAGAGGCACCTTCACCTCAGACATGTTCCCGAAGAACTGGTGAAGGTGTAAAGGGAGAGAAGGAGAGGCACCTTCACCTCTGGCATGTTCCCAAAGGAACTGGTGAAAGTGCCGAAGAGAGAGAAGAAGAAGCACCTCTACCTCTGGCATGTTCCCGAAGAACTGGTGAAGGTACCGAGGAGAGGGAAGGAGAGGCACCTTCACCTCTGACATGTTCCCGAAGAACCGGTGAAGGTGTAAAGGGAGAGAAGGAGAGGCACCTTCACCTCTGGCATGTTCCCGAAGGAACTGGTGAAGGTGCCGAAGAGAGAGAAGAAGAGGCACCTCTACCTCTGGCATGTTCCCGAAGAACTGGTGAAGGTACCGAGGAGAGAGAAAGGAGAGGCACCTTCACCTCTGGCATGTTCCCGAAGAACTGGTGAAGGTGTAAAGGGAGAGAAAGGAGAGGCACCTTCACCTCTGGCATGTTCCCGAAGGAACTGGTGGAAGTGCCCAAGAGAGAGAAAGGAGAGGCACCTTCACCTCTGGCATGTTCCCGAAGAACTGGTGGAGGTACCGAGGAGAGGGAAGGAGAGGCACCTTCACCTCTGGCATGTTCCCGAAGGAACTGGTGAAGGTGCCGAAGAGAGAGAAGAAGAGGCACCTCTACCTCTGGCATGTTCCCGAAGGAACTGGTGAAGGTACCGAGGAGAGGGAAGGAGAGGCACCTTCACCTCTGGCATGTTCCCGAAGAACTGGTGAAGGTGCCGAAGAAAGAGAAGAAGAGGCACCTCCACCTCTGGCATGTTCCCGAAGGAACTGGTGAAGGTACCGAGGAGAGGGAAGGAGAGGCACCTTCACCTCAGACATGTTCCCGAAGAACTGGTGAAGGTGTAAAGGGAGAGAAGGAGAGGCACCTTCACCTCTGGCATGTTCCCGAAGGAACTGGTGAAGGTGCCGAAGAGAGAGAAGAAGAGGCACCTCTACCTCTGGCATGTTCCCGAAGAACTGGTGAAGGTACCGAGGAGAGAGAAAGGAGAGGCACCTTCACCTCTGGCATGTTCCCGAAGAACTGGTGAAGGTGTAAAGGGAGAGAAGGAGAGGCACCTTCACCTCTGGCATGTACCCGAAGGAACTGGTGAAGGTGCCGAAGAGAGAGAAGAAGAGGCACCTCCACCTCTGGCATGTTCCCGAAGGAACTGGTGAAGGTACCGAGGAGAGGGAAGGAGAGGCACCTTCACCTCAGACATGTTCCCGAAGAACTGGTGAAGGTGTAAAGGGAGAGAAGGAGAGGCACCTTCACCTCTGGCATGTTCCCGAAGGAACTGGTGAAGGTGCCGAAGAGAGAGAAGAAGAGGCACCTCCACCTCTGGCATGTTCCCGAAGGAACTGGTGAAGGTACCGAGGAGAGGGAAGGAGAGGCACCTTCACCTCAGACATGTTCCCGAAGAACTGGTGAAGGTGTAAAGGGAGAGAAGGAGAGGCACCTTCACCTCTGGCATGTTCCCGAAGGAACTGGTGAAGGTGCCAAAGAGAGAGAAGAAGAGGCACCTCTACCTCTGGCATGTTCCCGAAGAACTGGTGAAGGTACCGAGGAGAGGGAAGGAGAGGCACCTTCACCTCTGACATGTTCCCGAAGAACCGGTGAAGGTGTAAAGGGAGAGAAGGAGAGGCACCTCCACCTCTGGCATGTTCCCGAAGGAACTGGTGAAGGTACCGAGGAGAGGGAAGGAGAGGCACCTTCACCTCTGGCATGTTCCCGAAGAACTTGTGAAGGTGTAAAGGGAGAGAAGGAGAGGCACCTTCACCTCTGGCATGTTCCCGAAGGAACTGGTGAAGGTGCCGAAGAGAGAGAAGAAGAGGCACCTCTACCTCTGGCATGTTCCCGAAGAACTGGTGAAGGTACCGAGGAGAGGGAAGGAGAGGCACCTTCACCTCAGACATGTTCCCGAAGAACTGGTGAAGGTGTAAAGGGAGAGAAGGAGAGGCACCTTCACCTCTGGCATGTTCCCAAAGGAACTGGTGAAAGTGCCGAAGAGAGAGAAGAAGAAGCACCTCTACCTCTGGCATGTTCCCGAAGAACTGGTGAAGGTACCGAGGAGAGGGAAGGAGAGGCACCTTCACCTCTGACATGTTCCCGAAGAACCGGTGAAGGTGTAAAGGGAGAGAAGGAGAGGCACCTCCACCTCTGGGATGTTCCCGAAGGAACTGGTGAAGGTACCGAGGAGAGGGAAGGAGAAGCACCTTCACCTCTGGCATGTTCCCGAAGAACTTGTGAAGGTGTAAAGGGAGAGAAGGAGAGGCACCTTCACCTCTGGCATGTTCCCGAAGGAACTGGTGAAGGTGCCGAAGAGAGAGAAGAAGAGGCACCTCCACCTCTGGCATGTTCCCGAAGGAACTGGTGAAGGTACCGAGGAGAGAAAAGGAGAGGCACCTTCACCTCTGGCATGTTCCCGAAGAACTGGTGAAGGTGTAAAGGGAGAGAAGGAGAGGCACCTTCACCTCTGGCATGCTCCCGAAGAACTGGTGAAGGTGTAAAGGGAGAGAAGGAGAGGCACCTCCACCTCTGGCATGTTCCCGAAGGAACTGGTGAAGGTACCGAGGAGAGGGAAGGAGAGGCACCTTCACCTCTGGCATGTTCCCGAAGAACTTGTGAAGGTGTAAAGGGAGAGAAGGAGAGGCACCTTCACCTCTGGCATGTTCCCGAAGGAACTGGTGAAGGTGCCGAAGAGAGAGAAGAAGAGGCACCTCCACCTCTGGAATGTTCCCGAAGGAACTGGTGAAGGTACCGAGGAGAGAAAAGGAGAGGCACCTTCACCTCTGGCATGTTCCCGAAGAACTGGTGAAGGTGTAAAGGGAGAGAAGGAGAGGCACCTTCACCTCTGGCATGTTCCCGAAGAACTGGTGAAGGTGTAAAGGGAGAGAAGGAGAGGCACCTCCACCTCTGGCATGTTCCCGAAGGAACTGGTGAAGGTACCGAGGAGAGGGAAGGAGAGGCACCTTCACCTCTGGCATGTTCCCGAAGAATTTGTGAAGGTGTAAAGGGAGAGAAGGAGAGGCACCTTCACCTCTGGCATGTTCCCGAAGGAACTGGTGAAGGTGCCGAAGAGAGAGAAGAAGAGGCACCTCCACCTCTGGCATGTTCCCAAAGGAACTGGTGAAGGTACCGAGGAGAGGGAAGGAGAGGCACCTTCACCTCTGGCATGTTCCCGAAGAACTGGTGGAGGTGTAAAGGGAGAGAAGGAGAGGCACCTCCACCTCTGGCATGTTCCCGAAGGAACTGGTGAAGGTACCGAGGAGAGGGAAGGAGAGGCACCCTCACCTCTGGCATGTTCCCGAAGGAACTGGTGAAGGTACCGAGGAGAGGGAAGGAGAGGCACCTTCACCTCTGGCATGTTCCCGAAGAACTGGTGAAGGTGTAAAGGGCGAGAAGGAGAGGCACCTTCACCTCTGGCATGTTCCCGAAGGAACTGGTGAAGGTGTAAAGGGCGAGAAGGAGAGGCACCTTCACCTCTGGCATGTTCCCGAAGGAACTGGTGAAGGTGCCGAAGAGAGAGAAGAAGAGGCACCTCCACCTCTGGCATGTTCCCGAAGGAACTGGTGAAGGTACCGAGGAGAGGGAAGGAGAGGCACCTTCACCTCTGACATGTACCCGAAGAACTGGTGAAGGTGTAAAGGGAGAGAAGGAGAGGCACCTCCACCTCTGGCATGTTCCCGAAGGAACTGGTGAAGGTACCGAGGAGAGGGAAGGAGAGGCACCTTCACCTCTGGCATGTTCCCGAAGAACTGGTGAAGGTGTAAAGGGCGAGAAGGAGAGGCACCTTCACCTCTGGCATGTTCCCGAAGGAACTGGTGAAGGTGCCGAAGAGAGAGAAGAAGAGGCACCTCCACCTCTGGCATGTTCCCGAAGGAACTGGTGAAGGTACCGAGGAGAGGGAAGGAGAGGCACCTTCACCTCTGGCATGTTCCCGAAGAACTGGTGAAGGTGTAAAGGGAGAGAAGGAGAGGCACCTTCACCTCTGGCATGTTCCCGAAGAACTGGTGAAGGTGTAAAGGGAGAGAAGGAGAGGCACCTCCACCTCTGGCATGTTCCCGAAGGAACTGGTGAAGGTACCGAGGAGAGGGAAGGAGAGGCACCTTCACCTCTGGCATGTTCCCGAAGAACTGGTGAAGGTGTAAAGGGCGAGAAGGAGAGGCACCTTCACCTCTGGCATGTTCCCGAAGGAACTGGTGAAGGTGTAAAGGGCGAGAAGGAGAGGCACCTTCACCTCTGGCATGTTCCCGAAGGAACTGGTGAAGGTGCCGAAGAGAGAGAAGAAGAGGCACCTCCACCTCTGGCATGTTCCCGAAGGAACTGGTGAAGGTACCGAGGAGAGGGAAGGAGAGGCACCTTCACCTCTGACATGTACCCGAAGAACTGGTGAAGGTGTAAAGGGAGAGAAGGAGAGGCACCTCCACCTCTGGCATGTTCCCGAAGGAACTGGTGAAGGTACCGAGGAGAGGGAAGGAGAGGCACCTTCACCTCTGGCATGTTCCCGAAGAACTGGTGAAGGTGTAAAGGGCGAGAAGGAGAGGCACCTTCACCTCTGGCATGTTCCCGAAGGAACTGGTGAAGGTGCCGAAGAGAGAGAAGAAGAGGCACCTCCACCTCTGGCATGTTCCCGAAGGAACTGGTGAAGGTACCGAGGAGAGGGAAGGAGAGGCACCTTCACCTCTGGCATGTTCCCGAAGAACTGGTGAAGGTGTAAAGGGAGAGAAGGAGAGGCACCTTCACCTCTGGCATGTTCCCGAAGAACTGGTGGAGGTGTAAAGGGAGAGAAGGAGAGGCACCTCCACCTCTGGCATGTTCCCGAAGGAACTGGTGAAGGTACCGAGGAGAGGGAAGGAGAGGCACCTTCACCTCTGGCATGTTCCCGAAGAACTGGTGAAGGTGTAAAGGGAGAGAAGGAGAGGCACCTTCACCTCTGGCATGTTCCCGAAGGAACTGGTGAAGGTGCCGAAGAGAGAGAAGAAGAGGCACCTCTACCTCTGGCATGTTCCCGAAGAACTGGTGAAGGTACCGAGGAGAAGGAAGGAGAGGCACCTTCACCTCAGACATGTTCCCGAAGAACTGGTGAAGGTGTAAAGGGAGAGAAGGAGAAGCACCTTCACCTCTGGCATGTTCCCGAAGGAACTGGTGAAAGTGCCGAAGAGAGAGAAGAAGAGGCACCTCTACCTCTGGCATGTTCCCGAAGAACTGGTGAAGGTACCGAGGAGAGGGAAGGAGAGGCACCTTCACCTCAGACATGTTCCCGAAGAACTGGTGAAGGTGTAAAGGGAGAGAAGGAGAGGCACCTTCACCTCTGGCATGTTCCCGAAGGAACTGGTGAAGGTGCCGAAGAGAGAGAAGAAGAGGCACCTCTACCTCTGGCATGTTCCCGAAGAACTGGTGAAGGTGCCGAAGAAAGAGAAGAAGAGGCACCTCCACCTCTGGCATGTTCCCGAAGGGACTGGTGAAGGTACCGAGGAGAGGGAAGGAGAGGCACCTTCACCTCAGACATGTTCCCGAAGGAACTGGTGAAGGTGCCGAAGAGAGAGAAGAAGAGGCACCTCTACCTCTGGCATGTTTCCGAAGAACTGGTGAAGGTACCGAGGAGAGAGAAAGGAGAGGCACCTTCACCTCTGGCATGTTCCCGAAGAACTGGTGAAGGTGTAAAGGGAGAGAAAGGAGAGGCACCTTCACCTCTGGCATGTTCCCGAAGGAACTGGTGAAAGTGCCCAAGAGAGAGAAAGGAGAGGCACCTTCACCTCTGGCATGTTCCCGAAGAACTGGTGGAGGTACCGAGGAGAGGGAAGGAGAGGCACCTTCACCTCTGGCATGTTCCCGAAGGAACTGGTGAAGGTGCCGAAGAGAGAGAAGAAGAGGCACCTCTACCTCTGGCATGTTCCCGAAGAACTGGTGAAGGTACCGAGGAGAGAGAAAGGAGAGGCACCTTCACCTCTGGCATGTTCCCGAAGAACTGGTGAAGGTGTAAAGGGAGAGAAAGGAGAGGCACCTTCACCTCTGGCATGTTCCCGAAGGAACTGGTGGAAGTGCCCAAGAGAGAGAAAGGAGAGGCACCTTCACCTCTGGCATGTTCCCGAAGAACTGGTGGAGGTACCGAGGAGAGGGAAGGAGAGGCACCTTCACCTCTGGCATGTTCCCGAAGGAACTGGTGAAGGTGCCGAAGAGAGAGAAGAAGAGGCACCTCTACCTCTGGCATGTTCCCGAAGAACTGGTGAAGGTGCCGAAGAAAGAGAAGAAGAGGCACCTCCACCTCTGGCATGTTCCCGAAGGAACTGGTGAAGGTACCGAGGAGAGGGAAGGAGAGGCACCTTCACCTCAGACATGTTCCCGAAGAACTGGTGAAGGTGTAAAGGGAGAGAAGGAGAGGCACCTTCACCTCTGGCATGTTCCCGAAGGAACTGGTGAAGGTGCCGAAGAGAGAGAAGAAGAGGCACCTCTACCTCTGGCATGTTCCCGAAGAACTGGTGAAGGTACCGAGGAGAGAGAAAGGAGAGGCACCTTCACCTCTGGCATGTTCCCGAAGAACTGGTGAAGGTGTAAAGGGAGAGAAGGAGAGGCACCTTCACCTCTGGCATGTACCCGAAGGAACTGGTGAAGGTGCCGAAGAGAGAGAAGAAGAGGCACCTCCACCTCTGGCATGTTCCCGAAGGAACTGGTGAAGGTACCGAGGAGAGGGAAGGAGAGGCACCTTCACCTCAGACATGTTCCCGAAGAACTGGTGAAGGTGTAAAGGGAGAGAAGGAGAGGCACCTTCACCTCTGGCATGTTCCCGAAGGAACTGGTGAAGGTGCCGAAGAGAGAGAAGAAGAGGCACCTCTACCTCTGGCATGTTCCCGAAGAACTGGTGAAGGTACCGAGGAGAGAGAAAGGAGAGGCACCTTCACCTCTGGCATGTTCCCGAAGAACTGGTGAAGGTGTAAAGGGAGAGAAAGGAGAGGCACCTTCACCTCTGGCATGTTCCCGAAGGAACTGGTGGAAGTGCCCAAGAGAGAGAAAGGAGAGGCACCTTCACCTCTGGCATGTTCCCGAAGAACTGGTGGAGGTACCGAGGAGAGGGAAGGAGAGGCACCTTCACCTCTGGCATGTTCCCGAAGGAACTGGTGAAGGTGCCGAAGAGAGAGAAGAAGAGGCACCTCTACCTCTGGCATGTTCCCGAAGGAACTGGTGAAGGTACCGAGGAGAGGGAAGGAGAGGCACCTTCACCTCTGGCATGTTCCCGAAGAACTGGTGAAGGTGCCGAAGAAAGAGAAGAAGAGGCACCTCCACCTCTGGCATGTTCCCGAAGGAACTGGTGAAGGTACCGAGGAGAGGGAAGGAGAGGCACCTTCACCTCAGACATGTTCCCGAAGAACTGGTGAAGGTGTAAAGGGAGAGAAGGAGAGGCACCTTCACCTCTGGCATGTTCCCGAAGGAACTGGTGAAGGTGCCGAAGAGAGAGAAGAAGAGGCACCTCTACCTCTGGCATGTTCCCGAAGAACTGGTGAAGGTACCGAGGAGAGAGAAAGGAGAGGCACCTTCACCTCTGGCATGTTCCCGAAGAACTGGTGAAGGTGTAAAGGGAGAGAAGGAGAGGCACCTTCACCTCTGGCATGTACCCGAAGGAACTGGTGAAGGTGCCGAAGAGAGAGAAGAAGAGGCACCTCCACCTCTGGCATGTTCCCGAAGGAACTGGTGAAGGTACCGAGGAGAGGGAAGGAGAGGCACCTTCACCTCAGACATGTTCCCGAAGAACTGGTGAAGGTGTAAAGGGAGAGAAGGAGAGGCACCTTCACCTCTGGCATGTTCCCGAAGGAACTGGTGAAGGTGCCGAAGAGAGAGAAGAAGAGGCACCTCCACCTCTGGCATGTTCCCGAAGGAACTGGTGAAGGTACCGAGGAGAGGGAAGGAGAGGCACCTTCACCTCAGACATGTTCCCGAAGAACTGGTGAAGGTGTAAAGGGAGAGAAGGAGAGGCACCTTCACCTCTGGCATGTTCCCGAAGGAACTGGTGAAGGTGCCAAAGAGAGAGAAGAAGAGGCACCTCTACCTCTGGCATGTTCCCGAAGAACTGGTGAAGGTACCGAGGAGAGGGAAGGAGAGGCACCTTCACCTCTGACATGTTCCCGAAGAACCGGTGAAGGTGTAAAGGGAGAGAAGGAGAGGCACCTCCACCTCTGGCATGTTCCCGAAGGAACTGGTGAAGGTACCGAGGAGAGGGAAGGAGAGGCACCTTCACCTCTGGCATGTTCCCGAAGAACTTGTGAAGGTGTAAAGGGAGAGAAGGAGAGGCACCTTCACCTCTGGCATGTTCCCGAAGGAACTGGTGAAGGTGCCGAAGAGAGAGAAGAAGAGGCACCTCTACCTCTGGCATGTTCCCGAAGAACTGGTGAAGGTACCGAGGAGAGGGAAGGAGAGGCACCTTCACCTCAGACATGTTCCCGAAGAACTGGTGAAGGTGTAAAGGGAGAGAAGGAGAGGCACCTTCACCTCTGGCATGTTCCCAAAGGAACTGGTGAAAGTGCCGAAGAGAGAGAAGAAGAAGCACCTCTACCTCTGGCATGTTCCCGAAGAACTGGTGAAGGTACCGAGGAGAGGGAAGGAGAGGCACCTTCACCTCTGACATGTTCCCGAAGAACCGGTGAAGGTGTAAAGGGAGAGAAGGAGAGGCACCTCCACCTCTGGGATGTTCCCGAAGGAACTGGTGAAGGTACCGAGGAGAGGGAAGGAGAAGCACCTTCACCTCTGGCATGTTCCCGAAGAACTTGTGAAGGTGTAAAGGGAGAGAAGGAGAGGCACCTTCACCTCTGGCATGTTCCCGAAGGAACTGGTGAAGGTGCCGAAGAGAGAGAAGAAGAGGCACCTCCACCTCTGGCATGTTCCCGAAGGAACTGGTGAAGGTACCGAGGAGAGAAAAGGAGAGGCACCTTCACCTCTGGCATGTTCCCGAAGAACTGGTGAAGGTGTAAAGGGAGAGAAGGAGAGGCACCTTCACCTCTGGCATGCTCCCGAAGAACTGGTGAAGGTGTAAAGGGAGAGAAGGAGAGGCACCTCCACCTCTGGCATGTTCCCGAAGGAACTGGTGAAGGTACCGAGGAGAGGGAAGGAGAGGCACCTTCACCTCTGGCATGTTCCCGAAGAACTTGTGAAGGTGTAAAGGGAGAGAAGGAGAGGCACCTTCACCTCTGGCATGTTCCCGAAGGAACTGGTGAAGGTGCCGAAGAGAGAGAAGAAGAGGCACCTCCACCTCTGGAATGTTCCCGAAGGAACTGGTGAAGGTACCGAGGAGAGAAAAGGAGAGGCACCTTCACCTCTGGCATGTTCCCGAAGAACTGGTGAAGGTGTAAAGGGAGAGAAGGAGAGGCACCTTCACCTCTGGCATGTTCCCGAAGAACTGGTGAAGGTGTAAAGGGAGAGAAGGAGAGGCACCTCCACCTCTGGCATGTTCCCGAAGGAACTGGTGAAGGTACCGAGGAGAGGGAAGGAGAGGCACCTTCACCTCTGGCATGTTCCCGAAGAATTTGTGAAGGTGTAAAGGGAGAGAAGGAGAGGCACCTTCACCTCTGGCATGTTCCCGAAGGAACTGGTGAAGGTGCCGAAGAGAGAGAAGAAGAGGCACCTCCACCTCTGGCATGTTCCCGAAGGAACTGGTGAAGGTACCGAGGAGAGGGAAGGAGAGGCACCTTCACCTCTGGCATGTTCCCGAAGAACTGGTGGAGGTGTAAAGGGAGAGAAGGAGAGGCACCTCCACCTCTGGCATGTTCCCGAAGGAACTGGTGAAGGTACCGAGGAGAGGGAAGGAGAGGCACCCTCACCTCTGGCATGTTCCCGAAGGAACTGGTGAAGGTACCGAGGAGAGGGAAGGAGAGGCACCTTCACCTCTGGCATGTTCCCGAAGGAACTGGTGAAGGTGCCGAAGAGAGAGAAGAAGAGGCACCTCCACCTCTGGAATGTTCCCGAAGGAACTGGTGAAGGTACCGAGGAGAGAAAAGGAGAGGCACCTTCACCTCTGGCATGTTCCCGAAGAACTGGTGAAGGTGTAAAGGGCGAGAAGGAGAGGCACCTTCACCTCTGGCATGTTCCCGAAGGAACTGGTGAAGGTGTAAAGGGCGAGAAGGAGAGGCACCTTCACCTCTGGCATGTTCCCGAAGGAACTGGTGAAGGTGCCGAAGAGAGAGAAGAAGAGGCACCTCCACCTCTGGCATGTTCCCGAAGGAACTGGTGAAGGTACCGAGGAGAGGGAAGGAGAGGCACCTTCACCTCTGACATGTACCCGAAGAACTGGTGAAGGTGTAAAGGGAGAGAAGGAGAGGCACCTCCACCTCTGGCATGTTCCCGAAGGAACTGGTGAAGGTACCGAGGAGAGGGAAGGAGAGGCACCTTCACCTCTGGCATGTTCCCGAAGAACTGGTGAAGGTGTAAAGGGCGAGAAGGAGAGGCACCTTCACCTCTGGCATGTTCCCGAAGGAACTGGTGAAGGTGCCGAAGAGAGAGAAGAAGAGGCACCTCCACCTCTGGCATGTTCCCGAAGGAACTGGTGAAGGTACCGAGGAGAGGGAAGGAGAGGCACCTTCACCTCTGGCATGTTCCCGAAGAACTGGTGAAGGTGTAAAGGGAGAGAAGGAGAGGCACCTTCACCTCTGGCATGTTCCCGAAGAACTGGTGAAGGTGTAAAGGGAGAGAAGGAGAGGCACCTCCACCTCTGGCATGTTCCCGAAGGAACTGGTGAAGGTACCGAGGAGAGGGAAGGAGAGGCACCTTCACCTCTGGCATGTTCCCGAAGAACTGGTGAAGGTGTAAAGGGCGAGAAGGAGAGGCACCTTCACCTCTGGCATGTTCCCGAAGGAACTGGTGAAGGTGTAAAGGGCGAGAAGGAGAGGCACCTTCACCTCTGGCATGTTCCCGAAGGAACTGGTGAAGGTGCCGAAGAGAGAGAAGAAGAGGCACCTCCACCTCTGGCATGTTCCCGAAGGAACTGGTGAAGGTACCGAGGAGAGGGAAGGAGAGGCACCTTCACCTCTGACATGTACCCGAAGAACTGGTGAAGGTGTAAAGGGAGAGAAGGAGAGGCACCTCCACCTCTGGCATGTTCCCGAAGGAACTGGTGAAGGTACCGAGGAGAGGGAAGGAGAGGCACCTTCACCTCTGGCATGTTCCCGAAGAACTGGTGAAGGTGTAAAGGGCGAGAAGGAGAGGCACCTTCACCTCTGGCATGTTCCCGAAGGAACTGGTGAAGGTGCCGAAGAGAGAGAAGAAGAGGCACCTCCACCTCTGGCATGTTCCCGAAGGAACTGGTGAAGGTACCGAGGAGAGGGAAGGAGAGGCACCTTCACCTCTGGCATGTTCCCGAAGAACTGGTGAAGGTGTAAAGGGAGAGAAGGAGAGGCACCTTCACCTCTGGCATGTTCCCGAAGAACTGGTGGAGGTGTAAAGGGAGAGAAGGAGAGGCACCTCCACCTCTGGCATGTTCCCGAAGGAACTGGTGAAGGTACCGAGGAGAGGGAAGGAGAGGCACCTTCACCTCTGGCATGTTCCCGAAGAACTGGTGAAGGTGTAAAGGGCGAGAAGGAGAGGCACCTTCACCTCTGGCATGTTCCCGAAGGAACTGGTGAAGGTGCCGAAGAGAGAGAAGAAGAGGCACCTCCACCTCTGGCATGTTCCCGAAGGAACTGGTGAAGGTACCGAGGAGAGGGAAGGAGAGGCACCTTCACCTCTGGCATGTTCCCGAAGAACTGGTGAAGGTGTAAAGGGAGAGAAGGAGAGGCACCTTCACCTCTGGCATGTTCCCGAAGGAACTGGTGAAGGTGCCCAAGAGAGAAGAGGAAGGACACCTCCACCACTGGCATGTTCCCAAAGGAACTGGTGAAGGTGCCGAAGAGAGAGAAGAAGAGGCACCTCTACCTCTGGCATGTTCCCGAAGAACTGGTGAAGGTACCGAGGAGAGGGAAGGAGAGGCACCTTCACCTCTGACATGTTCCCGAAGAACCGGTGAGGGTGTAAAGGGAGAGAAGGAGAGGCACCTCCACCTCTGGCATGTTCCCGAAGGAACTGGTGAAGGTACCGAGGAGAGGGAAGGAGAGGCACCTTCACCTCTGGCATGTTCCCGAAGAATTTGTGAAGGTGTAAAGGGAGAGAAGGAGAGGCACCTTCACCTCTGGCATGTTCCCGAAGGAACTGGTGAAGGTGCCGAAGAGAGAGAAGAAGAGGCACCTCCACCTCTGGCATGTTCCCGAAGGAACTGGTGAAGGTACCGAGGAGAGGGAAGGAGAGGCACCTTCACCTCTGGCATGTTCCCGAAGGAACTGGTGAAGGTACCGAGGAGAGGGAAGGAGAGGCACCTTCACCTCTGGCATGTTCCCGAAGAACTGGTGAAGGTGTAAAGGGCGAGAAGGAGAGGCACCTTCACCTCTGGCATGTTCCCGAAGGAACTGGTGAAGGTGTAAAGGGCGAGAAGGAGAGGCACCTTCACCTCTGGCATGTTCCCGAAGGAACTGGTGAAGGTGCCGAAGAGAGAGAAGAAGAGGCACCTCCACCTCTGGCATGTTCCCGAAGGAACTGGTGAAGGTACCGAGGAGAGGGAAGGAGAGGCACCTTCACCTCTGACATGTACCCGAAGAACTGGTGAAGGTGTAAAGGGAGAGAAGGAGAGGCACCTCCATCTCTGGCATGTTCCCGAAGGAACTGGTGAAGGTACCGAGGAGAGGGAAGGAGAGGCACCTTCACCTCTGGCATGTTCCCGAAGAACTGGTGAAGGTGTAAAGGGCGAGAAGGAGAGGCACCTTCACCTCTGGCATGTTCCCGAAGGAACTGGTGAAGGTGCCGAAGAGAGAGAAGAAGAGGCACCTCCACCTCTGGCATGTTCCCGAAGGAACTGGTGAAGGTACCGAGGAGAGGGAAGGAGAGGCACCTTCACCTCTGGCATGTTCCCGAAGAACTGGTGAAGGTGTAAAGGGAGAGAAGGAGAGGCACCTTCACCTCTGGCATGTTCCCGAAGAACTGGTGGAGGTGTAAAGGGAGAGAAGGAGAGGCACCTCCACCTCTGGCATGTTCCCGAAGGAACTGGTGAAGGTACCGAGGAGAGGGAAGGAGAGGCACCTTCACCTCTGGCATGTTCCCGAAGAACTGGTGAAGGTGTAAAGGGCGAGAAGGAGAGGCACCTTCACCTCTGGCATGTTCCCGAAGGAACTGGTGAAGGTGCCGAAGAGAGAGAAGAAGAGGCACCTCCACCTCTGGCATGTTCCCGAAGGAACTGGTGAAGGTACCGAGGAGAGGGAAGGAGAGGCACCTTCACCTCTGGCATGTTCCCGAAGAACTGGTGAAGGTGTAAAGGGAGAGAAGGAGAGGCACCTTCACCTCTGGCATGTTCCCGAAGGAACTGGTGAAGGTGCCCAAGAGAGAAGAGGAAGGACACCTCCACCACTGGCATGTTCCCAAAGGAACTGGTGAAGGTGCCGAAGAGAGAGAAGAAGAGGCACCTCTACCTCTGGCATGTTCCCGAAGAACTGGTGAAGGTACCGAGGAGAGGGAAGGAGAGGCACCTTCACCTCTGACATGTTCCCGAAGAACCGGTGAGGGTGTAAAGGGAGAGAAGGAGAGGCACCTCCACCTCTGGCATGTTCCCGAAGGAACTGGTGAAGGTACCGAGGAGAGGGAAGGAGAGGCACCTTCACCTCTGGCATGTTCCCGAAGAATTTGTGAAGGTGTAAAGGGAGAGAAGGAGAGGCACCTTCACCTCTGGCATGTTCCCGAAGGAACTGGTGAAGGTGCCGAAGAGAGAGAAGAAGAGGCACCTCCACCTCTGGCATGTTCCCGAAGGAACTGGTGAAGGTACCGAGGAGAGGGAAGGAGAGGCACCTTCACCTCTGGCATGTTCCCGAAGAACTGGTGGAGGTGTAAAGGGAGAGAAGGAGAGGCACCTCCACCTCTGGCATGTTCCCGAAGGAACTGGTGAAGGTACCGAGGAGAGGGAAGGAGAGGCACCTTCACCTCTGGCATGTTCCCGAAGAACTGGTGAAGGTGTAAAGGGCGAGAAGGAGAGGCACCTTCACCTCTGGCATGTTCCCGAAGGAACTGGTGAAGGTGCCGAAGAGAGAGAAGAAGAGGCACCTCCACCTCTGGCATGTTCCCGAAGGAACTGGTGAAGGTACCGAGGAGAGGGAAGGAGAGGCACCTTCACCTCTGGCATGTTCCCGAAGAACTGGTGAAGGTGTAAAGGGAGAGAAGGAGAGGCACCTTCACCTCTGGCATGTTCTCGAAGGAACTGGTGAAGGTGCCGAGGAGAGGGAAGGAGAGGCACCTTCACCTCTGACATGTTCCCGAAGAACCGGTGAGGGTGTAAAGGGAGAGAAGGAGAGGCACCTCCACCTCTGGCATGTTCCCGAAGGAACTGGTGAAGGTACCGAGGAGAGGGAAGGAGAGGCACCTTCACCTCTGACATGTTCCCGAAGAACCGGTGAGGGTGTAAAGGGAGAGAAGGAGAGGCACCTCCACCTCTGGCATGTTCCCGAAGGAACTGGTGAAGGTACCGAGGAGAGGGAAGGAGAGGCACCTTCACCTCTGGCATGTTCCCGAAGAACTGGTGAAGGTGTAAAGGGAGAGAAGGAGAGGCACCTTCACCTCTGGCATGTTCCCGAAGGAACTGGTGAAGGTGCCGAAGAGAGAGAAGAAGAGGCACCTCCACCTCTGGCATGTTCCCGAAGGAACTGGTGAAGGTACCGAGGAGAGGGAAGGAGAGGCACCTTCACCTCTGACATGTTCCCGAAGAACCGGTGAGGGTGTAAAGGGAGAGAAGGAGAGGCACCTCCACCTCTGGCATGTTCCCGAAGGAACTGGTGAAGGTACCGAGGAGAGGGAAGGAGAGGCACCTTCACCTCTGGCATGTTCCCGAAGAACTGGTGAAGGTGTAAAGGGAGAGAAGGAGAGGCACCTTCACCTCTGGCATGTTCTCGAAGGAACTGGTGAAGGTGCCGAAGAGAGAGAAGAAGAGGCACCTCCACCTCTGGCATGTTCCCGAAGGAACTGGTGAAGGTACCGAGGAGAGGGAAGGAGAGGCACCTTCACCTCTGGCATGTTCCCGAAGGAACTGGTGAAGGTGCCGAAGAGAGAGAAGAAGAGGCACCTCCACCTCTGGAATGTTCCCGAAGGAACTGGTGAAGGTACCGAGGAGAGAAAAGGAGAGGCACCTTCACCTCTGGCATGTTCCCGAAGAACTGGTGAAGGTGTAAAGGGAGAGAAGGAGAGGCACCTTCACCTCTGGCATGTTCCCGAAGAACTGGTGAAGGTGTAAAGGGAGAGAAGGAGAGGCACCTCCACCTCTGGCATGTTCCCGAAGGAACTGGTGAAGGTACCGAGGAGAGGGAAGGAGAGGCACCTTCACCTCTGGCATGTTCCCGAAGAATTTGTGAAGGTGTAAAGGGAGAGAAGGAGAGGCACCTTCACCTCTGGCATGTTCCCGAAGGAACTGGTGAAGGTGCCGAAGAGAGAGAAGAAGAGGCACCTCCACCTCTGGCATGTTCCCGAAGGAACTGGTGAAGGTACCGAGGAGAGGGAAGGAGAGGCACCTTCACCTCTGGCATGTTCCCGAAGAACTGGTGGAGGTGTAAAGGGAGAGAAGGAGAGGCACCTCCCCCTCTGGCATGTTCCCGAAGGAACTGGTGAAGGTACCGAGGAGAGGGAAGGAGAGGCACCCTCACCTCTGGCATGTTCCCGAAGGAACTGGTGAAGGTACCGAGGAGAGGGAAGGAGAGGCACCTTCACCTCTGGCATGTTCCCGAAGAACTGGTGAAGGTGCCGAAGAGAGAGAAGAAGAGGCACCTCTACCTCTGGCATGTTCCCGAAGGAACTGGTGAAGGTACCGAGGAGAGGGAAGGAGAGGCACCTTCACCTCAGACATGTTCCCGAAGAACTGGTGAAGGTGTAAAGGGAGAGAAGGAGAGGCACCTTCACCTCTGGCATGTTCCCGAAGGAACTGGTGAAGGTGCCGAAGAGAGAGAAGGAGAGGCACCTTCACCTCTGGCATGTTCCCGAAGGAACTGGTGAAGGTGCCGAAGAGAGAGAAGAAGAGGCACCTCTACCTCTGGCATGTTCCCGAAGGAACTGGTGAAGGTACCGAGGAGAGGGAAGGAGAGGCACCTTCACCTTAGACATGTTCCCGAAGAACTGGTGAAAGTGTAAAGGGAGAGAAGGAGAGGCACCTTCACCTCTGGCATGTACCCGAAGGAACTGGTGAAGGTGCCGAAGAGAGAGAAGAAGAGGCACCTCCACCTCTGGCATGTTCCCGAAGGAACTGGTGAAGGTACCGAGGAGAGGGAAGGAGAGGCACCTTCACCTCAGACATGTTCCCGAAGAACTGGTGAAGGTGTAAAGGGAGAGAAGGAGAGGCACCTTCACCTCTGGCATGTTCCCGAAGGAACTGGTGAAGGTGCCGAAGAGAGAGAAGAAGAGGCACCTCCACCTCTGGCATGTTCCCGAAGGAACTGGTGAAGGTACCGAGGAGAGGGAAGGAGAGGCACCTTCACCTCAGACATGTTCCCGAAGAACCGGTGAAGGTGTAAAGGGAGAGAAGGAGAGGCACCTTCACCTCTGGCATGTTCCCGAAGGAACTGGTGAAGGTGCCGAAGAGAGAGAAGAAGAGGCACCTCTACCTCTGGCATGTTCCCGAAGAACTGGTGAAGGTACCGAGGAGAGGGAAGGAGAGGCACCTTCACCTCTGACATGTTCCCGAAGAACCGGTGAAGGTGTAAAGGGAGAGAAGGAGAGGCACCTTCACCTCTGGCATGTTCCCGAAGGAACTGGTGAAGGTGTAAAGGGAGAGAAGGAGAGGCACCTTCACCTCTGGCATGTTCCCGAAGGAACTGGTGAAGGTGCCGAAGAGAGAGAAGAAGAGGCACCTCTACCTCTGGCATGTTCCCGAAGAACTGGTGAAGGTACCGAGGAGAGGGAAGGAGAGGCACCTTCACCTCTGACATGTTCCCGAAGAACTGGTGAAGGTGTAAAGGGAGAGAAGGAGAGGCACCTTCACCTCTGGCATGTTCCCGAAGGAACTGGTGAAGGTGCCGAAGAGAGAGAAGAAGAGGCACCTCTACCTCTGGCATGTTCCCGAAGAACTGGTGAAGGTACCGAGGAGAGGGAAGGAGAGGCACCTTCACCTCAGACATGTTCCCGAAGAACTGGTGAAGGTGTAAAGGGAGAGAAGGAGAGGCACCTTCACCTCTGGCATGTTCCCGAAGGAACTGGTGAAGGTGCCGAAGAGAGAGAAGAAGAGGCACCTCTACCTCTGGCATGTTCCCGAAGAACTGGTGAAGGTACCGAGGAGAGGGAAGGAGAGGCACCTTCACCTCTGACATGTTCCCGAAGAACCGGTGAAGGTGTAAAGGGAGAGAAGGAGAGGCACCTCCACCTCTGGCATGTTCCCGAAGGAACTTGTGAAGGTGTAAAGGGAGAGAAGGAGAGGCACCTTCACCTCTGGCATGTTCCCGAAGGAACTGGTGAAGGTGCCGAAGAGAGAGAAGAAGAGGCACCTCCACCTCTGGCATGTTCCCGAAGGAACTGGTGAAGGTACCGAGGAGAGGGAAGGAGAGGCACCTTCACCTCAGACATGTTCCCGAAGAACTGGTGAAGGTACCGAGGAGAGGGAAGGAGAGGCACCTTCACCTCTGACATGTTCCCGAAGAACCGGTGAAGGTGTAAAGGGAGAGAAGGAGAGGCACCTCCACCTCTGGGATGTTCCCGAAGGAACTGGTGAAGGTACCGAGGAGAGGGAAGGAGAGGCACCTTCACCTCTGGCATGTTCCCGAAGAACTTGTGAAGGTGTAAAGGGAGAGAAGGAGAGGCACCTTCACCTCTGGCATGTTCCCGAAGGAACTGGTGAAGGTGCCGAAGAGAGAGAAGAAGAGGCACCTCCACCTCTGGCATGTTCCCGAAGGAACTGGTGAAGGTACCGAGGAGAGAAAAGGAGAGGCACCTTCACCTCTGGCATGTTCCCGAAGAACTGGTGAAGGTGTAAAGGGAGAGAAGGAGAGGCACCTTCACCTCTGGCATGTTCCCGAAGAACTGGTGAAGGTGTAAAGGGAGAGAAGGAGAGGCACCTCCACCTCTGGCATGTTCCCGAAGGAACTGGTGAAGGTACCGAGGAGAGGGAAGGAGAGGCACCTTCACCTCTGGCATGTTCCCGAAGAACTGGTGAAGGTGTAAAGGGAGAGAAGGAGAGGCACCTTCACCTCTGGCATGTTCCCGAAGAACTGGTGAAGGTGTAAAGGGAGAGAAGGAGAGGCACCTCCACCTCTGGCATGTTCCCGAAGGAACTGGTGAAGGTACCGAGGAGAGGGAAGGAGAGGCACCTTCACCTCTGGCATGTTCCCGAAGAATTTGTGAAGGTGTAAAGGGAGAGAAGGAGAGGCACCTTCACCTCTGGCATGTTCCCGAAGGAACTGGTGAAGGTGCCGAAGAGAGAGAAGAAGAGGCACCTCCACCTCTGGCATGTTCCCGAAGGAACTGGTGAAGGTACCGAGGAGAGGGAAGGAGAGGCACCTTCACCTCTGGCATGTTCCCGAAGAACTGGTGGAGGTGTAAAGGGAGAGAAGGAGAGGCACCTCCCCCTCTGGCATGTTCCCGAAGGAACTGGTGAAGGTACCGAGGAGAGGGAAGGAGAGGCACCCTCACCTCTGGCATGTTCCCGAAGGAACTGGTGAAGGTACCGAGGAGAGGGAAGGAGAGGCACCTTCACCTCTGGCATGTTCCCGAAGAACTGGTGAAGGTGCCGAAGAGAGAGAAGAAGAGGCACCTCTACCTCTGGCATGTTCCCGAAGGAACTGGTGAAGGTACCGAGGAGAGGGAAGGAGAGGCACCTTCACCTCAGACATGTTCCCGAAGAACTGGTGAAGGTGTAAAGGGAGAGAAGGAGAGGCACCTTCACCTCTGGCATGTTCCCGAAGGAACTGGTGAAGGTGCCGAAGAGAGAGAAGGAGAGGCACCTTCACCTCTGGCATGTTCCCGAAGGAACTGGTGAAGGTGCCGAAGAGAGAGAAGAAGAGGCACCTCTACCTCTGGCATGTTCCCGAAGGAACTGGTGAAGGTACCGAGGAGAGGGAAGGAGAGGCACCTTCACCTTAGACATGTTCCCGAAGAACTGGTGAAAGTGTAAAGGGAGAGAAGGAGAGGCACCTTCACCTCTGGCATGTACCCGAAGGAACTGGTGAAGGTGCCGAAGAGAGAGAAGAAGAGGCACCTCCACCTCTGGCATGTTCCCGAAGGAACTGGTGAAGGTACCGAGGAGAGGGAAGGAGAGGCACCTTCACCTCAGACATGTTCCCGAAGAACTGGTGAAGGTGTAAAGGGAGAGAAGGAGAGGCACCTTCACCTCTGGCATGTTCCCGAAGGAACTGGTGAAGGTGCCGAAGAGAGAGAAGAAGAGGCACCTCCACCTCTGGCATGTTCCCGAAGGAACTGGTGAAGGTACCGAGGAGAGGGAAGGAGAGGCACCTTCACCTCAGACATGTTCCCGAAGAACCGGTGAAGGTGTAAAGGGAGAGAAGGAGAGGCACCTTCACCTCTGGCATGTTCCCGAAGGAACTGGTGAAGGTGCCGAAGAGAGAGAAGAAGAGGCACCTCTACCTCTGGCATGTTCCCGAAGAACTGGTGAAGGTACCGAGGAGAGGGAAGGAGAGGCACCTTCACCTCAGACATGTTCCCGAAGAACTGGTGAAGGTGTAAAGGGAGAGAAGGAGAGGCACCTTCACCTCTGGCATGTTCCCGAAGGAACTGGTGAAGGTGCCGAAGAGAGAGAAGAAGAGGCACCTCTACCTCTGGCATGTTCCCGAAGAACTGGTGAAGGTACCGAGGAGAGGGAAGGAGAGGCACCTTCACCTCTGACATGTTCCCGAAGAACCGGTGAAGGTGTAAAGGGAGAGAAGGAGAGGCACCTCCACCTCTGGCATGTTCCCGAAGGAACTTGTGAAGGTGTAAAGGGAGAGAAGGAGAGGCACCTTCACCTCTGGCATGTTCCCGAAGGAACTGGTGAAGGTGCCGAAGAGAGAGAAGAAGAGGCACCTCCACCTCTGGCATGTTCCCGAAGGAACTGGTGAAGGTACCGAGGAGAGGGAAGGAGAGGCACCTTCACCTCAGACATGTTCCCGAAGAACTGGTGAAGGTACCGAGGAGAGGGAAGGAGAGGCACCTTCACCTCTGACATGTTCCCGAAGAACCGGTGAAGGTGTAAAGGGAGAGAAGGAGAGGCACCTCCACCTCTGGGATGTTCCCGAAGGAACTGGTGAAGGTACCGAGGAGAGGGAAGGAGAGGCACCTTCACCTCTGGCATGTTCCCGAAGAACTTGTGAAGGTGTAAAGGGAGAGAAGGAGAGGCACCTTCACCTCTGGCATGTTCCCGAAGGAACTGGTGAAGGTGCCGAAGAGAGAGAAGAAGAGGCACCTCCACCTCTGGCATGTTCCCGAAGGAACTGGTGAAGGTACCGAGGAGAGAAAAGGAGAGGCACATTCACCTCTGGCATGTTCCCGAAGAACTGGTGAAGGTGTAAAGGGAGAGAAGGAGAGGCACCTTCACCTCTGGCATGTTCCCGAAGAACTGGTGAAGGTGTAAAGGGAGAGAAGGAGAGGCACCTCCACCTCTGGCATGTTCCCGAAGGAACTGGTGAAGGTACCGAGGAGAGGGAAGGAGAGGCACCTTCACCTCTGGCATGTTCCCGAAGAACTTGTGAAGGTGTAAAGGGAGAGAAGGAGAGGCACCTTCACCTCTGGCATGTTCCCGAAGAACTGGTGAAGGTGTAAAGGGAGAGAAGGAGAGGCACCTTCACCTCTGGCATGTTCCCGAAGGAACTGGTGAAGGTGCCGAAGAGAGAGAAGAAGAGGCACCTATACCTCTGGCATGTTCCCGAAGAACTGGTGAAGGTACCGAGGAGAGGGAAGGAGAGGCACCTTCACCTCTGACATGTTCCCGAAGAACCGGTGAAGGAGTAAAGGGAGAGAAGGAGAGGCACCTCCACCTCTGGCATGTTCCCGAAGGAACTGGTGAAGGTACCGAGGAGAGGGAAGGAGAGGCACCTTCACCTCTGGCATGTTCCCGAAGAATTTGTGAAGGTGTAAAGGGAGAGAAGGAGAGGCACCTTCACCTCTGGCATGTTCCCGAAGGAACTGGTGAAGGTGCCGAAGAGAGAGAAGGAGAGGCACCTCCACCTCTGGAATGTTCCCGAAGGAACTGGTGAAGGTACCGAGGAGAGAAAAGGAGAGGCACCTTCACCTCTGGCATGTTCCCGAAGAACTGGTGAAGGTGTAAAGGGAGAGAAGGAGAGGCACCTTCACCTCTGGCATGTTCCCGAAGAACTGGTGAAGGTGTAAAGGGAGAGAAGGAGAGGCACCTTCACCTCTGGCATGTTCCCGAAGGAACTGGTGAAGGTGCCGAAGAGAGAGAAGAAGAGGCACCTATACCTCTGGCATGTTCCCGAAGAACTGGTGAAGGTACCGAGGAGAGGGAAGGAGAGGCACCTTCACCTCTGACATGTTCCCGAAGAACCGGTGAAGGAGTAAAGGGAGAGAAGGAGAGGCACCTCCACCTCTGGCATGTTCCCGAAGGAACTGGTGAAGGTACCGAGGAGAGGGAAGGAGAGGCACCTTCACCTCTGGCATGTTCCCGAAGAATTTGTGAAGGTGTAAAGGGAGAGAAGGAGAGGCACCTTCACCTCTGGCATGTTCCCGAAGGAACTGGTGAAGGTGCCGAAGAGAGAGAAGAAGAGGCACCTTCACCTCTGGCATGTTCCCGAAGAACTGGTGGAGGTGTAAAGGGAGAGAAGGAGAGGCACCTCCACCTCTGGCATGTTCCCGAAGGAACTGGTGAAGGTACCGAGGAGAGGGAAGGAGAGGCACCCTCACCTCTGGCATGTTCCCGAAGGAACTGGTGAAGGTACCGAGGAGAGGGAAGGAGAGGCACCTTCACTTCTGGCATGTTCCCGAAGAACTGGTGAAGGTGTAAAGGGCGAGAAGGAGAGGCACCTTCACGTCTGGCATGTTCCCGAAGGAACTGGTGAAGGTGCCGAAGAGAGAGAAGAAGAGGCACCTCCACCTCTGGCATGTTCCCGAAGGAACTGGTGAAGGTACCGAGGAGAGGGAAGGAGAGGCACCTTCACCTCTGACATGTACCCGAAGAACTGGTGAAGGTGTAAAGGGAGAGAAGGAGAGGCACCTCCACCTCTGGCATGTTCCCGAAGGAACTGGTGAAGGTACCGAGGAGAGGGAAGGAGAGGCACCTTCACCTCTGGCATGTACCCGAAGAACTGGTGAAGGTGTAAAGGGCGAGAAGGAGAGGCACCTTCACCTCTGGCATGTTCCCGAAGGAACTGGTGAAGGTGCCGAAGAGAGAGAAGAAGAGGCACCTCCACCTCTGGCATGTTCCCGAAGGAACTGGTGAAGGTACCGAGGAGAGGGAAGGAGAGGCACCTTCACCTCAGACATGTTCCCGAAGAACTGGTGAAGGTGTAAAGGGAGAGAAGGAGAGGCACCTTCACCTCTGGCATGTTCCCGAAGGAACTGGTGAAGGTGCCGAAGAGAGAGAAGAAGAGGCACCTCTACCTCTGGCATGTTCCCGAAGAACTGGTGAAGGTACCGAGGAGAGGGAAGGAGAGGCACCTTCACCTCAGACATGTTCCCGAAGAACTGGTGAAGGTGTAAAGGGAGAGAAGGAGAGGCACCTTCACCTCTGGCATGTTCCCGAAGGAACTGGTGAAGGTGCCGAAGAGAGAGAAGAAGAGGCACCTCTACCTCTTGCATGTTCCCGAAGAACTGGTGAAGGTGCCGAAGAAAGAGAAGAAGAGGCACCTCCACCTCTGGCATGTTCCCGAAGGGACTGGTGAAGGTACCGAGGAGAGGGAAGGAGAGGCACCTTCACCTCTGGCATGTTCCCGAAGGAACTGGTGAAGGTGCCGAAGAGAGAGAAGAAGAGGCACCTCTACCTCTGGCATGTTCCCGAAGAACTGGTGAAGGTACCGAGGAGAGAGAAAGGAGAGGCACCTTCACCTCTGGCATGTTCCCGAAGAACTGGTGAAGGTGTAAAGGGAGAGAAAGGAGAGGCACCTTCACCTCTGGCATGTTCCCGAAGGAACTGGTGAAAGTGCCCAAGAGAGAGAAAGGAGAGGCACCTTCACCTCTGGCATGTTCCCGAAGGAACTGGTGAAAGTGCCCAAGAGAGAGAAAGGAGAGGCACCTTCACCTCTGGCATGTTCCCGAAGAACTGGTGGAGGTACCGAGGAGAGGGAAGGAGAGGCACCTTCACCTCTGGCATGTTCCCGAAGGAACTGGTGAAGGTGCCGAAGAGAGAGAAGAAGAGGCACCTCTACCTCTGGCATGTTCCCGAAGAACTGGTGAAGGTGCCGAAGAAAGAGAAGAAGAGGCACCTCCACCTCTGGCATGTTCCCGAAGGAACTGGTGAAGGTACCGAGGAGAGGGAAGGAGAGGCACCTTCACCTCAGACATGTTCCCGAAGAACTGGTGAAGGTGTAAAGGGAGAGAAGGAGAGGCACCTTCACCTCTGGCATGTACCCGAAGGAACTGGTGAAGGTGCCGAAGAGAGAGAAGAAGAGGCACCTCCACCTCTGGCATGTTCCCGAAGGAACTGGTGAAGGTACCGAGGAGAGGGAAGGAGAGGCACCTTCACCTCTGGCATGTTCCCGAAGAACTGGTGAAGGTGTAAAGGGAGAGAAGGAGAGGCACCTTCACCTCTGGCATGTTCCCGAAGGAACTGGTGAAGGTGCCCAAGAGAGAAGAGGAAGGACACCTCCACCACTGGCATGTTCCCAAAGGAACTGGTGAAGGTGCCGAAGAGAGAGAAGAAGAGGCACCTCTACCTCTGGCATGTTCCCGAAGAACTGGTGAAGGTACCGAGGAGAGGGAAGGAGAGGCACCTTCACCTCTGACATGTTCCCGAAGAACCGGTGAGGGTGTAAAGGGAGAGAAGGAGAGGCACCTCCACCTCTGGCATGTTCCCGAAGGAACTGGTGAAGGTACCGAGGAGAGGGAAGGAGAGGCACCTTCACCTCTGGCATGTTCCCGAAGAATTTGTGAAGGTGTAAAGGGAGAGAAGGAGAGGCACCTTCACCTCTGGCATGTTCCCGAAGGAACTGGTGAAGGTGCCGAAGAGAGAGAAGAAGAGGCACCTCCACCTCTGGCATGTTCCCGAAGGAACTGGTGAAGGTACCGAGGAGAGGGAAGGAGAGGCACCTTCACCTCTGGCATGTTCCCGAAGAACTGGTGGAGGTGTAAAGGGAGAGAAGGAGAGGCACCTCCACCTCTGGCATGTTCCCGAAGGAACTGGTGAAGGTACCGAGGAGAGGGAAGGAGAGGCACCTTCACCTCTGGCATGTTCCCGAAGAACTGGTGAAGGTGTAAAGGGCGAGAAGGAGAGGCACCTTCACCTCTGGCATGTTCCCGAAGGAACTGGTGAAGGTGCCGAAGAGAGAGAAGAAGAGGCACCTCCACCTCTGGCATGTTCCCGAAGGAACTGGTGAAGGTACCGAGGAGAGGGAAGGAGAGGCACCTTCACCTCTGGCATGTTCCCGAAGAACTGGTGAAGGTGTAAAGGGAGAGAAGGAGAGGCACCTTCACCTCTGGCATGTTCTCGAAGGAACTGGTGAAGGTGCCGAGGAGAGGGAAGGAGAGGCACCTTCACCTCTGACATGTTCCCGAAGAACCGGTGAGGGTGTAAAGGGAGAGAAGGAGAGGCACCTCCACCTCTGGCATGTTCCCGAAGGAACTGGTGAAGGTACCGAGGAGAGGGAAGGAGAGGCACCTTCACCTCTGACATGTTCCCGAAGAACCGGTGAGGGTGTAAAGGGAAAGAAGGAGAGGCACCTCCACCTCTGGCATGTTCCCGAAGGAACTGGTGAAGGTACCGAGGAGAGGGAAGGAGAGGCACCTTCACCTCTGGCATGTTCCCGAAGAACTGGTGAAGGTGTAAAGGGAGAGAAGGAGAGGCACCTTCACCTCTGGCATGTTCCCGAAGGAACTGGTGAAGGTGCCGAAGAGAGAGAAGAAGAGGCACCTCCACCTCTGGCATGTTCCCGAAGGAACTGGTGAAGGTACCGAGGAGAGGGAAGGAGAGGCACCTTCACCTCTGACATGTTCCCGAAGAACCGGTGAGGGTGTAAAGGGAGAGAAGGAGAGGCACCTCCACCTCTGGCATGTTCCCGAAGGAACTGGTGAAGGTACCGAGGAGAGGGAAGGAGAGGCACCTTCACCTCTGGCATGTTCCCGGAGAACTGGTGAAGGTGTGAAGGGAGAGAAGGAGAGGCACCTTCACCTCTGGCATGTTCTCGAAGGAACTGGTGAAGGTGCCGAAGAGAGAGAAGAAGAGGCACCTCCACCTCTGGCATGTTCCCGAAGGAACTGGTGAAGGTACCGAGGAGAGGGAAGGAGAGGCACCTTCACCTCTGACATGTTCCCGAAGAACCGGTGAGGGTGTAAAGGTAGAGAAGGAGAGGCGCCCTCACCTCTGGCATGTTCCCGAAGGAACTGGTGAAGGTACCGAGGAGAGGGAAGGAGAGGCACCTTCACCTCTGGCATGTTCCCGGAGAACTGGTGAAGGTGTAAAGGGAGAGAAGGAGAGGCACCTTCACCTCTGGCATGTTCTCGAAGGAACTGGTGAAGGTGCCGAAGAGAGAGAAGAAGAGGCACCTCCACCTCTGGCATGTTCCCGAAGGAACTGGTGAAGGTACCGAGGAGAGGGAAGGAGAGGCACCTTCACCTCTGACATGTTCCCGAAGAACCGGTGAGGGTGTAAAGGTAGAGAAGGAGAGGCGCCCTCACCTCTGGCATGTTCCCGAAGGAACTGGTGAAGGTACCGAGGAGAGGGAAGGAGAGGCACCTTCACCTCTGGCATGTTCCCGAAGAACTGGTGAAGGTGCCGAAGAGAGAGAAGAAGAGGCACCTCTACCTCTGGCATGTTCCCGAAGGAACTGGTGAAGGTACCGAGGAGAGGGAAGGAGAGGCACCTTCACCTCAGACATGTTCCCGAAGAACTGGTGAAGGTGTAAAGGGAGAGAAGGAGAGGCACCTTCACCTCTGGCATGTTCCCGAAGGAACTGGTGAAGGTGCCGAAGAGAGAGAAGGAGAGGCACCTTCACCTCTGGCATGTTCCCGAAGGAACTGGTGAAGGTGCCGAAGAGAGAAGAAGAGGCACCTCTACCTCTGGCATGTTCCCGAAGGAACTGGTGAAGGTACCGAGGAGAGGGAAGGAGAGGCACCTTCTCCTCAGACATGTTCCCGAAGAACTGGTGAAGGTGTAAAGGGAGAGAAGGAGAGGCACCTTCACCTCTGGCATGTACCCGAAGGAACTGGTGAAGGTGCCGAAGAGAGAGAAGAAGAGGCACCTCCACCTCTGGCATGTTCCCGAAGGAACTGGTGAAGGTACCGAGGAGAGGGAAGGAGAGGCACCTTCACCTCAGACATGTTCCCGAAGAACTGGTGAAGGTGTAAAGGGAGAGAAGGAGGGGCACCTTCACCTCTGGCATGTTCCCGAAGGAACTGGTGAAGGTGCCGAAGAGAGAGAAGAAGAGGCACCTCCACCTCTGGCATGTTCCCGAAGGAACTGGTGAAGGTACCGAGGAGAGGGAAGGAGAGGCACCTTCACCTCAGACATGTTCCCGAAGAACCGGTGAAGGTGTAAAGGGAGAGAAGGAGAGGCACCTTCACCTCTGGCATGTTCCCGAAGGAACTGGTGAAGGTGCCGAAGAGAGAGAAGAAGAGGCACCTCTACCTCTGGCATGTTCCCGAAGAACTGGTGAAGGTACCGAGGAGAGGGAAGGAGAGGCACCTTCACCTCAGACATGTTCCCGAAGAACTGGTGAAGGTGTAAAGGGAGAGAAGGAGAGGCACCTTCACCTCTGGCATGTTCCCGAAGGAACTGGTGAAGGTGCCGAAGAGAGAGAAGAAGAGGCACCTCTACCTCTGGCATGTTCCCGAAGAACTGGTGAAGGTACCGAGGAGAGGGAAGGAGAGGCACCTTCACCTCTGACATGTTCCCGAAGAACCGGTGAAGGTGTAAAGGGAGAGAAGGAGAGGCACCTCCACCTCTGGCATGTTCCCGAAGGAACTTGTGAAGGTGTAAAGGGAGAGAAGGAGAGGCACCTTCACCTCTGGCATGTTCCCGAAGGAACTGGTGAAGGTGCCGAAGAGAGAGAAGAAGAGGCACCTCCACCTCTGGCATGTTCCCGAAGGAACTGGTGAAGGTACCGAGGAGAGGGAAGGAGAGGCACCTTCACCTCAGACATGTTCCCGAAGAACTGGTGAAGGTACCGAGGAGAGGGAAGGAGAGGCACCTTCACCTCTGACATGTTCCCGAAGAACCGGTGAAGGTGTAAAGGGAGAGAAGGAGAGGCACCTCCACCTCTGGGATGTTCCCGAAGGAACTGGTGAAGGTACCGAGGAGAGGGAAGGAGAGGCACCTTCACCTCTGACATGTTCCCGAAGAACCGGTGAAGGTGTAAAGGGAGAGAAGGAGAGGCACCTCCACCTCTGGGATGTTCCCGAAGGAACTGGTGAAGGTACCGAGGAGAGGGAAGGAGAGGCACCTTCACCTCTGGCATGTTCCCGAAGAACTTGTGAAGGTGTAAAGGGAGAGAAGGAGAGGCACCTTCACCTCTGGCATGTTCCCGAAGGAACTGGTGAAGGTGCCGAAGAGAGAGAAGAAGAGGCACCTCCACCTCTGGCATGTTCCCGAAGGAACTGGTGAAGGTACCGAGGAGAGAAAAGGAGAGGCACCTTCACCTCTGGCATGTTCCCGAAGAACTGGTGAAGGTGTAAAGGGAGAGAAGGAGAGGCACCTTCACCTCTGGCATGTTCCCGAAGAACTGGTGAAGGTGTAAAGGGAGAGAAGGAGAGGCACCTCCACCTCTGGCATGTTCCCGAAGGAACTGGTGAAGGTACCGAGGAGAGGGAAGGAGAGGCACCTTCACCTCTGGCATGTTCCCGAAGAACTTGTGAAGGTGTAAAGGGAGAGAAGGAGAGGCACCTTCACCTCTGGCATGTTCCCGAAGGAACTGGTGAAGGTACCGAGGAGAGGGAAGGAGAGGCACCTTCACCTCTGGCATGTTCCCGAAGAACTTGTGAAGGTGTAAAGGGAGAGAAGGAGAGGCACCTTCACCTCTGGCATGTTCCCGAAGAACTGGTGAAGGTGTAAAGGGAGAGAAGGAGAGGCACCTTCACCTCTGGCATGTTCCCGAAGGAACTGGTGAAGGTGCCGAAGAGAGAGAAGAAGAGGCACCTATACCTCTGGCATGTTCCCGAAGAACTGGTGAAGGTACCGAGGAGAGGGAAGGAGAGGCACCTTCACCTCTGACATGTTCCCGAAGAACCGGTGAAGGTGTAAAGGGAGAGAAGGAGAGGCACCTCCACCTCTGGCATGTTCCCGAAGGAACTGGTGAAGGTACCGAGGAGAGGGAAGGAGAGGCACCTTCACCTCTGGCATGTTCCCGAAGAATTTGTGAAGGTGTAAAGGGAGAGAAGGAGAGGCACCTTCACCTCTGGCATGTTCCCGAAGGAACTGGTGAAGGTGCCGAAGAGAGAGAAGAAGAGGCACCTTCACCTCTGGCATGTTCCCGAAGAACTGGTGGAGGTGTAAAGGGAGAGAAGGAGAGGCACCTCCACCTCTGGCATGTTCCCGAAGGAACTGGTGAAGGTACCGAGGAGAGGGAAGGAGAGGCACCCTCACCTCTGGCATGTTCCCGAAGGAACTGGTGAAGGTACCGAGGAGAGGGAAGGAGAGGCACCTTCACTTCTGGCATGTTCCCGAAGAACTGGTGAAGGTGTAAAGGGCGAGAAGGAGAGGCACCTTCACCTCTGGCATGTTCCCGAAGGAACTGGTGAAGGTGCCGAAGAGAGAGAAGAAGAGGCACCTCCACCTCTGGCATGTTCCCGAAGGAACTGGTGAAGGTACCGAGGAGAGGGAAGGAGAGGCACCTTCACCTCTGACATGTACCCGAAGAACTGGTGAAGGTGTAAAGGGAGAGAAGGAGAGGCACCTCCACCTCTGGCATGTTCCCGAAGGAACTGGTGAAGGTACCGAGGAGAGGGAAGGAGAGGCACCTTCACCTCTGGCATGTACCCGAAGAACTGGTGAAGGTGTAAAGGGCGAGAAGGAGAGGCACCTTCACCTCTGGCATGTTCCCGAAGGAACTGGTGAAGGTGCCGAAGAGAGAGAAGAAGAGGCACCTCCACCTCTGGCATGTTCCCGAAGGAACTGGTGAAGGTACCGAGGAGAGGGAAGGAGAGGCACCTTCACCTCAGACATGTTCCCGAAGAACTGGTGAAGGTGTAAAGGGAGAGAAGGAGAGGCACCTTCACCTCTGGCATGTTCCCGAAGGAACTGGTGAAGGTGCCGAAGAGAGAGAAGAAGAGGCACCTCTACCTCTGGCATGTTCCCGAAGAACTGGTGAAGGTACCGAGGAGAGGGAAGGAGAGGCACCTTCACCTCAGACATGTTCCCGAAGAACTGGTGAAGGTGTAAAGGGAGAGAAGGAGAGGCACCTTCACCTCTGGCATGTTCCCGAAGGAACTGGTGAAAGTGCCGAAGAGAGAGAAGAAGAGGCACCTCTACCTCTGGCATGTTCCCGAAGAACTGGTGAAGGTACCGAGGAGAGGGAAGGAGAGGCACCTTCACCTCAGACATGTTCCCGAAGAACTGGTGAAGGTGTAAAGGGAGAGAAGGAGAGGCACCTTCACCTCTGGCATGTTCCCGAAGGAACTGGTGAAGGTGCCGAAGAGAGAGAAGAAGAGGCACCTCTACCTCTGGCATGTTCCCGAAGAACTGGTGAAGGTGCCGAAGAAAGAGAAGAAGAGGCACCTCCACCTCTGGCATGTTCCCGAAGGGACTGGTGAAGGTACCGAGGAAAGGGAAGGAGAGGCACCTTCACCTCAGACATGTTCCCGAAGAACTGGTGAAGGTGTAAAGGGAGAGAAGGAGAGGCACCTTCACCTCTGGCATGTTCCCGAAGGAACTGGTGAAGGTGCCGAAGAGAGAGAAGAAGAGGCACCTCTACCTCTGGCATGTTCCCGAAGAACTGGTGAAGGTACCGAGGAGAGAGAAAGGAGAGGCACCTTCACCTCTGGCATGTTCCCGAAGAACTGGTGAAGGTGTAAAGGGAGAGAAAGGAGAGGCACCTTCACCTCTGGCATGTTCCCGAAGGAACTGGTGAAAGTGCCCAAGAGAGAGAAAGGAGAGGCACCTTCACCTCTGGCATGTTCCCGAAGAACTGGTGGAGGTACCGAGGAGAGGGAAGGAGAGGCACCTTCACCTCTGGCATGTTCCCGAAGGAACTGGTGAAGGTGCCGAAGAGAGAGAAGAAGAGGCACCTCTACCTCTGGCATGTTCCCGAAGAACTGGTGAAGGTGCCGAAGAAAGAGAAGAAGAGGCACCTCCACCTCTGGCATGTTCCCGAAGGAACTGGTGAAGGTACCGAGGAGAGGGAAGGAGAGGCACCTTCACCTCAGACATGTTCCCGAAGAACTGGTGAAGGTGTAAAGGGAGAGAAGGAGAGGCACCTTCACCTCTGGCATGTTCCCGAAGGAACTGGTGAAGGTGCCGAAGAGAGAGAAGAAGAGGCACCTCTACCTCTGGCATGTTCCCGAAGAACTGGTGAAGGTACCGAGGAGAGAGAAAGGAGAGGCACCTTCACCTCTGGCATGTTCCCGAAGAACTGGTGAAGGTGTAAAGGGAGAGAAGGAGAGGCACCTTCACCTCTGGCATGTACCCGAAGGAACTGGTGAAGGTGCCGAAGAGAGAGAAGAAGAGGCACCTCCACCTCTGGCATGTTCCCGAAGGAACTGGTGAAGGTACCGAGGAGAGGGAAGGAGAGGCACCTTCACCTCTGGCATGTTCCCGAAGAACTTGTGAAGGTGTAAAGGGAGAGAAGGAGAGGCACCTTCACCTCTGGCATGTTCCCGAAGGAACTGGTGAAGGTGCCGAAGAGAGAGAAGAAGAGGCACCTCCACCTCTGGCATGTTCCCGAAGGAACTGGTGAAGGTACCGAGGAGAGGGAAGGAGAGGCACCTTCACCTCAGACATGTTCCCGAAGAACTGGTGAATTGTGTAAAGGGAGAGAAGGAGAGGCACCTTCACCTCTGGCATGTTCCCGAAGGAACTGGTGAAGGTGCCGAAGAGAGAGAAGAAGAGGCACCTCTACCTCTGGCATGTTCCCGAAGAACTGGTGAAGGTACCGAGGAGAGGGAAGGAGAGGCACCTTCACCTCAGACATGTTCCCGAAGAACTGATGAAGGTGTAAAGGGAGAGAAGGAGAGGCACCTTCACCTCTGGCATGTTCCCGAAGGAACTGGTGAAAGTGCCGAAGAGAGAGAAGAAGAAGCACCTCTACCTCTGGCATGTTCCCGAAGAACTGGTGAAGGTACCGAGGAGAGGGAAGGAGAGGCACCTTCACCTCTGACATGTTCCCGAAGAACCGGTGAAGGTGTAAAGGGAGAGAAGGAGAGGCACCTCCACCTCTGGGATGTTCCCGAAGGAACTGGTGAAAGTGCCGAAGAGAGAGAAGAAGAAGCACCTCTACCTCTGGCATGTTCCCGAAGAACTGGTGAAGGTACCGAGGAGAGGGAAGGAGAGGCACCTTCACCTCTGGCATGTTCCCGAAGAACTTGTGAAGGTGTAAAGGGAGAGAAGGAGAGGCACCTTCACCTCTGGCATGTTCCCGAAGGAACTGGTGAAGGTGCCGAAGAGAGAGGAAGAGGCACCTCCACCTCTGGCATGTTCCCGAAGGAACTGGTGAAGGTACCGAGGAGAGGGAAGGAGAGGCACCTTCACCTCTGGCATGTTCCCGAAGAACTGGTGAAAGTGCCGAAGAGAGAGAAGAAGAAGCGCCTCTACCTCTGGCATGTTCCCGAAGAACTGGTGAAGGTACCGAGGAGAGGGAAGGAGAGGCACCTTCACCTCTGGCATGTTCCCGAAGAACTTGTGAAGGTGTAAAGGGAGAGAAGGAGAGGCACCTTCACCTCTGGCATGTTCCCGAAGGAACTGGTGAAGGTGCCGAAGAGAGAGAAGAAGAGGCACCTCCACCTCTGGCATGTTCCCGAAGGAACTGGTGAAGGTACCGAGGAGAGGGAAGGAGAGGCACCTCCACCTCTGGCATGTTCCCGAAGGAACTGGTGAAAGTGCCGAAGAGAGAGAAGAAGAAGCACCTCTACCTCTGGCATGTTCCCGAAGAACTGGTGAAGGTACCGAGGAGAGGGAAGGAGAGGCACCTTCACCTCTGGCATGTTCCCGAAGAACTTGTGAAGGTGTAAAGGGAGAGAAGGAGAGGCACCTTCACCTCTGGCATGTTCCCGAAGGAACTGGTGAAGGTGCCGAAGAGAGAGAAGAAGAGGCACCTCCACCTCTGGCATGTTCCCGAAGGAACTGGTGAAGGTACCGAGGAGAGGGAAGGAGAGGCACCTTCACCTCTGGCATGTTCCCGAAGAACTGGTGAAGGTGTAAAGGGAGAGAAGGAGAGGCACCTTCACCTCTGGCATGTTCCCGAAGAACTGGTGAAGGTGTAAAGGGAGAGAAGGAGAGGCACCTCCACCTCTGGCATGTTCCCGAAGGAACTGGTGAAGGTACCGAGGAGAGGGAAGGAGAGGCACCTTCACCTCTGGCATGTTCCCGAAGAACTTGTGAAGGTGTTAAGGGAGAGAAGGAGAGGCACCTTCACCTCTGGCATGTTCCCGAAGGAACTGGTGAAAGTGCCGAAGAGAGAGAAGAAGAAGCACCTCTACCTCTGGCATGTTCCCGAAGAACTGGTGAAGGTACCGAGGAGAGGGAAGGAGAGGCACCTTCACCTCTGACATGTTCCCGAAGAACCGGTGAAGGTGTAAAGGGAGAGAAGGAGAGGCACCTCCACCTCTGGGATGTTCCCGAAGGAACTGGTGAAAGTGCCGAAGAGAGAGAAGAAGAAGCACCTCTACCTCTGGCATGTTCCCGAAGAACTGGTGAAGGTACCGAGGAGAGGGAAGGAGAGGCACCTTCACCTCTGGCATGTTCCCGAAGAACTTGTGAAGGTGTAAAGGGAGAGAAGGAGAGGCACCTTCACCTCTGGCATGTTCCCGAAGGAACTGGTGAAGGTGCCGAAGAGAGAGGAAGAGGCACCTCCACCTCTGGCATGTTCCCGAAGGAACTGGTGAAGGTACCGAGGAGAGGGAAGGAGAGGCACCTTCACCTCTGGCATGTTCCCGAAGAACTGGTGAAAGTGCCGAAGAGAGAGAAGAAGAAGCACCTCTACCTCTGGCATGTTCCCGAAGAACTGGTGAAGGTACCGAGGAGAGGGAAGGAGAGGCACCTTCACCTCTGGCATGTTCCCGAAGAACTTGTGAAGGTGTAAAGGGAGAGAAGGAGAGGCACCTTCACCTCTGGCATGTTCCCGAAGGAACTGGTGAAGGTGCCGAAGAGAGAGAAGAAGAGGCACCTCCACCTCTGGCATGTTCCCGAAGGAACTGGTGAAGGTACCGAGGAGAGGGAAGGAGAGGCACCTCCACCTCTGGCATGTTCCCGAAGGAACTGGTGAAAGTGCCGAAGAGAGAGAAGAAGAAGCACCTCTACCTCTGGCATGTTCCCGAAGAACTGGTGAAGGTACCGAGGAGAGGGAAGGAGAGGCACCTTCACCTCTGGCATGTTCCCGAAGAACTTGTGAAGGTGTAAAGGGAGAGAAGGAGAGGCACCTTCACCTCTGGCATGTTCCCGAAGGAACTGGTGAAGGTGCCGAAGAGAGAGAAGAAGAGGCACCTCCACCTCTGGCATGTTCCCGAAGGAACTGGTGAAGGTACCGAGGAGAGGGAAGGAGAGGCACCTTCACCTCTGGCATGTTCCCGAAGAACTGGTGAAGGTGTAAAGGGAGAGAAGGAGAGGCACCTTCACCTCTGGCATGTTCCCGAAGAACTGGTGAAGGTGTAAAGGGAGAGAAGGAGAGGCACCTCCACCTCTGGCATGTTCCCGAAGGAACTGGTGAAGGTACCGAGGAGAGGGAAGGAGAGGCACCTTCACCTCTGGCATGTTCCCGAAGAACTTGTGAAGGTGTTAAGGGAGAGAAGGAGAGGCACCTTCACCTCTGGCATGTTCCCGAAGGAACTGGTGAAGGTGCCGAAGAGAGAGAAGAAGAGGCACCTCCACCTCTGGAATGTTCCCGAAGGAACTGGTGAAGGTACCGAGGAGAGAAAAGGAGAGGCACCTTCACCTCTGGCATGTTCCCGAAGAACTGGTGAAGGTGTAAAGGGAGAGAAGGAGAGGCACCTTCACCTCTGGCATGTTCCCGAAGAACTGGTGAAGGTGTAAAGGGAGAGAAGGAGAGGCACCTTCACCTCTGGCATGTTCCCGAAGGAACTGGTGAAGGTGCCGAAGAGAGAGAAGAAGAGGCACCTCTACCTCTGGCATGTTCCCGAAGAACTGGTGAAGGTACCGAGGAGAGGGAAGGAGAGGCACCTTCACCTCTGGCATGTTCCCGAAGAACTTGTGAAGGTGTAAAGGGAGAGAAGGAGAGGCACCTTCACCTCTGGCATGTTCCCGAAGGAACTGGTGAAGGTGCCGAAGAGAGAGAAGAAGAGGCACCTCCACCTCTGGCATGTTCCCGAAGGAACTGGTGAAGGTACCGAGGAGAGGGAAGGAGAGGCACCTTCACCTCTGGCATGTTCCCGAAGAACTGGTGAAGGTGTAAAGGGAGAGAAGGAGAGGCACCTTCACCTCTGGCATGTTCCCGAAGAACTGGTGAAGGTGTAAAGGGAGAGAAGGAGAGGCACCTCCACCTCTGGCATGTTCCCGAAGGAACTGGTGAAGGTACCGAGGAGAGGGAAGGAGAGGCACCTTCACCTCTGGCATGTTCCCGAAGAACTTGTGAAGGTGTTAAGGGAGAGAAGGAGAGGCACCTTCACCTCTGGCATGTTCCCGAAGGAACTGGTGAAGGTGCCGAAGAGAGAGAAGAAGAGGCACCTCCACCTCTGGAATGTTCCCGAAGGAACTGGTGAAGGTACCGAGGAGAGAAAAGGAGAGGCACCTTCACCTCTGGCATGTTCCCGAAGAACTGGTGAAGGTGTAAAGGGAGAGAAGGAGAGGCACCTTCACCTCTGGCATGTTCCCGAAGAACTGGTGAAGGTGTAAAGGGAGAGAAGGAGAGGCACCTCCACCTCTGGCATGTTCCCGAAGGAACTGGTGAAGGTACCGAGGAGAGGGAAGGAGAGGCACCTTCACCTCTGGCATGTTCCCGAAGAACTGGTGAAGGTGTAAAGGGAGAGAAGGAGAGGCACCTTCACCTCTGGCATGTTCCCGAAGAACTGGTGAAGGTGTAAAGGGAGAGAAGGAGAGGCACCTCCACCTCTGGCATGTTCCCGAAGAACTGGTGAAGGTACCGAGGAGAGGGAAGGAGAGGCACCTTCACCTCTGGCATGTTCCCGAAGAACTTGTGAAGGTGTAAAGGGAGAGAAGGAGAGGCACCTTCACCTCTGGCATGTTCCCGAAGGAACTGGTGAAGGTGCCGAAGAGAGAGAAGAAGAGGCACCTCCACCTCTGGCATGTTCCCGAAGGAACTGGTGAAGGTACCGAGGAGAGGGAAGGAGAGGCACCTTCACCTCTGGCATGTTCCCGAAGAACTGGTGAAGGTGTAAAGGGAGAGAAGGAGAGGCACCTTCACCTCTGGCATGTTCCCGAAGAACTGGTGAAGGTGTAAAGGGAGAGAAGGAGAGGCACCTCCACCTCTGGCATGTTCCCGAAGGAACTGGTGAAGGTACCGAGGAGAGGGAAGGAGAGGCACCTTCACCTCTGGCATGTTCCCGAAGAACTTGTGAAGGTGTTAAGGGAGAGAAGGAGAGGCACCTTCACCTCTGGCATGTTCCCGAAGGAACTGGTGAAGGTGCCGAAGAGAGAGAAGAAGAGGCACCTCCACCTCTGGAATGTTCCCGAAGGAACTGGTGAAGGTACCGAGGAGAGAAAAGGAGAGGCACCTTCACCTCTGGCATGTTCCCGAAGAACTGGTGAAGGTGTAAAGGGAGAGAAGGAGAGGCACCTTCACCTCTGGCATGTTCCCGAAGAACTGGTGAAGGTGTAAAGGGAGAGAAGGAGAGGCACCTTCACCTCTGGCATGTTCCCGAAGGAACTGGTGAAGGTGCCGAAGAGAGAGAAGAAGAGGCACCTCTACCTCTGGCATGTTCCCGAAGAACTGGTGAAGGTACCGAGGAGAGGGAAGGAGAGGCACCTTCACCTCTGACATGTTCCCGAAGAACCGGTGAAGGTGTAAAGGGAGAGAAGGAGAGGCACCTCCACCTCTGGCATGTTCCCGAAGGAACTGGTGAAGGTACTGAGGAGAGGGAAGGAGAGGCACCTTCACCTCTGGCATGTTCCCGAAGAATTTGTGAAGGTGTAAAGGGAGAGAAGGAGAGGCACCTTCACCTCTGGCATGTTCCCGAAGGAACTGGTGAAGGTGCCGAAGAGAGAGAAGAAGAGGCACCTCCACCTCTGGCATGTTCCCGAAGGAACTGGTGAAGGTACCGAGGAGAGGGAAGGAGAGGCACCTTCACCTCAGACATGTTCCCGAAGAACTGGTGAAGGTGTAAAGGGAGAGAAGGAGAGGCACCTTCACCTCTGGCATGTTCCCGAAGGAACTGGTGAAGGTGCCGAAGAGAGAGAAGAAGAGGCACCTCTACCTCTGGCATGTTCCCGAAGAACTGGTGAAGGTACCGAGGAGAGGGAAGGAGAGGCACCTTCACCTCTGACATGTTCCCGAAGAACCGGTGAAGGTGTAAAGGGAGAGAAGGAGAGGCACCTCCACCTCTGGCATGTTCCCGAAGGAACTGGTGAAGGTACCGAGGAGAGGGAAGGAGAGGCACCTTCACCTCTGGCATGTTCCCGAAGAACTTGTGAAGGTGTAAAGGGAGAGAAGGAGAGGCACCTTCACCTCTGGCATGTTCCCGAAGGAACTGGTGAAGGTGCCGAAGAGAGAGAAGAAGAGGCACCTCCACCTCTGGCATGTTCCCGAAGGAACTGGTGAAGGTACCGAGGAGAGGGAAGGAGAGGCACCTTCACCTCAGACATGTTCCCGAAGAACTGGTGAAGGTGTAAAGGGAGAGAAGGAGAGGCACCTTCACCTCTGGCATGTTCCCGAAGGAACTGGTGAAGGTGCCGAAGAGAGAGAAGAAGAGGCACCTCTACCTCTGGCATGTTCCCGAAGAACTGGTGAAGGTACCGAGGAGAGGGAAGGAGAGGCACCTTCACCTCAGACATGTTCCCGAAGAACTGATGAAGGTGTAAAGGGAGAGAAGGAGAGGCACCTTCACCTCTGGCATGTTCCCGAAGGAACTGGTGAAAGTGCCGAAGAGAGAGAAGAAGAAGCACCTCTACCTCTGGCATGTTCCCGAAGAACTGGTGAAGGTACCGAGGAGAGGGAAGGAGAGGCACCTTCACCTCTGACATGTTCCCGAAGAACCGGTGAAGGTGTAAAGGGAGAGAAGGAGAGGCACCTCCACCTCTGGGATGTTCCCGAAGGAACTGGTGAAAGTGCCGAAGAGAGAGAAGAAGAAGCACCTCTACCTCTGGCATGTTCCCGAAGAACTGGTGAAGGTACCGAGGAGAGGGAAGGAGAGGCACCTTCACCTCTGGCATGTTCCCGAAGGAACTGGTGAAGGTACCGAGGAGAGGGAAGGAGAGGCACCTTCACCTCTGGCATGTTCCCGAAGAACTGGTGGAGGTGTAAAGGGAGAGAAGGAGAGGCACCTCCACCTCTGGCATGTTCCCGAAGGAACTGGTGAAGGTACCGAGGAGAGGGAAGGAGAGGCACCCTCACCTCTGGCATGTTCCCGAAGGAACTGGTGAAGGTACCGAGGAGAGGGAAGGAGAGGCACCTTCACTTCTGGCATGTTCCCGAAGAACTGGTGAAGGTGTAAAGGGAGAGAAGGAGAGGCACCTTCACCTCTGGCATGTTCCCGAAGGAACTGGTGAAGGTGCCGAAGAGAGAGAAGAAGAGGCACCTCCACCTCTGGAATGTTCCCGAAGGAACTGGTGAAGGTACCGAGGAGAGAAAAGGAGAGGCACCTTCACCTCTGGCATGTTCCCGAAGAACTGGTGAAGGTGTAAAGGGAGAGAAGGAGAGGCACCTTCACCTCTGGCATGTTCCCGAAGAACTGGTGAAGGTGTAAAGGGAGAGAAGGAGAGGCACCTTCACCTCTGGCATGTTCCCGAAGGAACTGGTGAAGGTGCCGAAGAGAGAGAAGAAGAGGCACCTCTACCTCTGGCATGTTCCCGAAGAACTGGTGAAGGTACCGAGGAGAGGGAAGGAGAGGCACCTTCACCTCTGACATGTTCCCGAAGAACCGGTGAAGGTGTAAAGGGAGAGAAGGAGAGGCACCTCCACCTCTGGCATGTTCCCGAAGGAACTGGTGAAGGTACTGAGGAGAGGGAAGGAGAGGCACCTTCACCTCTGGCATGTTCCCGAAGAATTTGTGAAGGTGTAAAGGGAGAGAAGGAGAGGCACCTTCACCTCTGGCATGTTCCCGAAGGAACTGGTGAAGGTGCCGAAGAGAGAGAAGAAGAGGCACCTCCACCTCTGGCATGTTCCCGAAGGAACTGGTGAAGGTACCGAGGAGAGGGAAGGAGAGGCACCTTCACCTCTGACATGTTCCCGAAGAACTGGTGAAGGTGTAAAGGGAGAGAAGGAGAGGCACCTCCACCTCTGGCATGTTCCCGAAGGAACTGGTGAAGGTACCGAGGAGAGGGAAGGAGAGGCACCCTCACCTCTGGCATGTTCCCGAAGGAACTGGTGAAGGTACCGAGGAGAGGGAAGGAGAGGCACCTTCACTTCTGGCATGTTCCCGAAGAACTGGTGAAGGTGTAAAGGGAGAGAAGGAGAGGCACCTTCACCTCTGGCATGTTCCCGAAGGAACTGGTGAAGGTGCCGAAGAGAGAGAAGAAGAGGCACCTCCACCTCTGGCATGTTCCCGAAGGAACTGGTGAAGGTACCGAGGAGAGGGAAGGAGAGGCACCTTCACCTCTGGCATGTTCCCGAAGAACTTGTGAAGGTGTAAAGGGAGAGAAGGAGAGGCACCTTCACCTCTGGCATGTTCCCGAAGGAACTGGTGAAGGTGCCGAAGAGAGAGAAGAAGAGGCACCTCCACCTCTGGCATGTTCCCGAAGGAACTGGTGAAGGTACCGAGGAGAGGGAAGGAGAGGCACCTTCACCTCAGACATGTTCCCGAAGAACTGGTGAAGGTGTAAAGGGAGAGAAGGAGAGGCACCTTCACCTCTGGCATGTTCCCGAAGGAACTGGTGAAGGTGCCGAAGAGAGAGAAGAAGAGGCACCTCTACCTCTGGCATGTTCCCGAAGAACTGGTGAAGGTACCGAGGAGAGGGAAGGAGAGGCACCTTCACCTCAGACATGTTCCCGAAGAACTGATGAAGGTGTAAAGGGAGAGAAGGAGAGGCACCTTCACCTCTGGCATGTTCCCGAAGGAACTGGTGAAAGTGCCGAAGAGAGAGAAGAAGAAGCACCTCTACCTCTGGCATGTTCCCGAAGAACTGGTGAAGGTACCGAGGAGAGGGAAGGAGAGGCACCTTCACCTCTGACATGTTCCCGAAGAACCGGTGAAGGTGTAAAGGGAGAGAAGGAGAGGCACCTCCACCTCTGGGATGTTCCCGAAGGAACTGGTGAAAGTGCCGAAGAGAGAGAAGAAGAAGCACCTCTACCTCTGGCATGTTCCCGAAGAACTGGTGAAGGTACCGAGGAGAGGGAAGGAGAGGCACCTTCACCTCTGGCATGTTCCCGAAGAACTTGTGAAGGTGTAAAGGGAGAGAAGGAGAGGCACCTTCACCTCTGGCATGTTCCCGAAGGAACTGGTGAAGGTGCCGAAGAGAGAGAAGAAGAGGCACCTCCACCTCTGGCATGTTCCCGAAGGAACTGGTGAAGGTACCGAGGAGAGGGAAGGAGAGGCCCCTTCACCTCTGGCATGTTCCCGAAGAACTGGTGAAAGTGCCGAAGAGAGAGAAGAAGAAGCACCTCTACCTCTGGCATGTTCCCGAAGAACTGGTGAAGGTACCGAGGAGAGGGAAGGAGAGGCACCTTCACCTCTGGCATGTTCCCGAAGAACTTGTGAAGGTGTAAAGGGAGAGAAGGAGAGGCACCTTCACCTCTGGCATGTTCCCGAAGGAACTGGTGAAGGTGCCGAAGAGAGAGAAGAAGAGGCACCTCCACCTCTGGCATGTTCCCGAAGGAACTGGTGAAGGTACCGAGGAGAGGGAAGGAGAGGCACCTCCACCTCTGGCATGTTCCCGAAGGAACTGGTGAAAGTGCCGAAGAGAGAGAAGAAGAAGCACCTCTACCTCTGGCATGTTCCCGAAGAACTGGTGAAGGTACCGAGGAGAGGGAAGGAGAGGCACCTTCACCTCTGGCATGTTCCCGAAGAACTTGTGAAGGTGTAAAGGGAGAGAAGGAGAGGCACCTTCACCTCTGGCATGTTCCCGAAGGAACTGGTGAAGGTGCCGAAGAGAGAGAAGAAGAGGCACCTCCACCTCTGGCATGTTCCCGAAGGAACTGGTGAAGGTACCGAGGAGAGGGAAGGAGAGGCACCTTCACCTCTGGCATGTTCCCGAAGAACTGGTGAAGGTGTAAAGGGAGAGAAGGAGAGGCACCTCCACCTCTGGGATGTTCCCGAAGGAACTGGTGAAAGTGCCGAAGAGAGAGAAGAAGAAGCACCTCTACCTCTGGCATGTTCCCGAAGAACTGGTGAAGGTACCGAGGAGAGGGAAGGAGAGGCACCTTCACCTCTGGCATGTTCCCGAAGAACTTGTGAAGGTGTAAAGGGAGAGAAGGAGAGGCACCTTCACCTCTGGCATGTTCCCGAAGGAACTGGTGAAGGTGCCGAAGAGAGAGAAGAAGAGGCACCTCCACCTCTGGCATGTTCCCGAAGGAACTGGTGAAGGTACCGAGGAGAGGGAAGGAGAGGCACCTTCACCTCTGGCATGTTCCCGAAGAACTGGTGAAAGTGCCGAAGAGAGAGAAGAAGAAGCACCTCTACCTCTGGCATGTTCCCGAAGAACTGGTGAAGGTACCGAGGAGAGGGAAGGAGAGGCACCTTCACCTCTGGCATGTTCCCGAAGAACTTGTGAAGGTGTAAAGGGAGAGAAGGAGAGGCACCTTCACCTCTGGCATGTTCCCGAAGGAACTGGTGAAGGTGCCGAAGAGAGAGAAGAAGAGGCACCTCCACCTCTGGCATGTTCCCGAAGGAACTGGTGAAGGTACCGAGGAGAGGGAAGGAGAGGCACCTCCACCTCTGGCATGTTCCCGAAGGAACTGGTGAAAGTGCCGAAGAGAGAGAAGAAGAAGCACCTCTACCTCTGGCATGTTCCCGAAGAACTGGTGAAGGTACCGAGGAGAGGGAAGGAGAGGCACCTTCACCTCTGGCATGTTCCCGAAGAACTTGTGAAGGTGTAAAGGGAGAGAAGGAGAGGCACCTTCACCTCTGGCATGTTCCCGAAGGAACTGGTGAAGGTGCCGAAGAGAGAGAAGAAGAGGCACCTCCACCTCTGGCATGTTCCCGAAGGAACTGGTGAAGGTACCGAGGAGAGGGAAGGAGAGGCACCTTCACCTCTGGCATGTTCCCGAAGAACTGGTGAAGGTGTAAAGGGAGAGAAGGAGAGGCACCTTCACCTCTGGCATGTTCCCGAAGAACTGGTGAAGGTGTAAAGGGAGAGAAGAAGAGGCACCTCCACCTCTGGCATGTTCCCGAAGGAACTGGTGAAGGTACCGAGGAGAGGAAAGGAGAGGCACCTTCACCTCTGGCATGTTCCCGAAGAACTTGTGAAGGTGTAAAGGGAGAGAAGGAGAGGCACCTACACCTCTGGCATGTTCCCGAAGGAACTGGTGAAGGTGCCGAAGAGAGAGAAGAAGAGGCACCTCCACCTCTGGAATGTTCCCGAAGGAACTGGTGAAGGTACCGAGGAGAGGGAAGGAGAGGCACCTTCACTTCTGGCATGTTCCCGAAGAACTGGTGAAGGTGTAAAGGGAGAGAAGGAGAGGCACCTTCACCTCTGGCATGTTCCCGAAGGAACTGGTGAAGGTGCCGAAGAGAGAGAAGAAGAGGCACCTCCACCTCTGGCATGTTCCCGAAGGAACTGGTGAAGGTACCGAGGAGAGGGAAGGAGAGGCACCTTCACCTCAGACATGTTCCCGAAGAACCGGTGAAGGTGTAAAGGGAGAGAAGGAGAGGCACCTCCACCTCTGGGATGTTCCCGAAGGAACTGGTGAAAGTGCCGAAGAGAGAGAAGAAGAAGCACCTCTACCTCTGGCATGTTCCCGAAGAACTGGTGAAGGTACCGAGGAGAGGGAAGGAGAGGCACCTTCACCTCTGGCATGTTCCCGAAGGAACTGGTGAAGGTGTAAAGGGAGAGAAGGAGAGGCACCTTCACCTCTGGCATGTTCCCGAAGGAACTGGTGAAGGTGCCGAAGAGAGAGAAGAAGAGGCACCTCCACCTCTGGCATGTTCCCGAAGGAACTGGTGAAGGTACCGAGGAGAGGGAAGGAGAGGCACCTTCACCTCAGACATGTTCCCGAAGAACTGGTGAAGGTGTAAAGGGAGAGAAGGAGAGGCACCTTCACCTCTGGCATGTTCCCGAAGGAACTGGTGAAGGTGCCGAAGAGAGAGAAGAAGAGGCACCTCCACCTCTGGCATGTTCCCGAAGGAACTGGTGAAGGTACCGAGGAGAGGGAAGGAGAGGCACCTTCACCTCAGACATGTTCCCGAAGAACTGGTGAAGGTGTAAAGGGAGAGAAGGAGAGGCACCTTCACCTCTGGCATGTTCCCGAAGGAACTGGTGAAGGTGCCGAAGAGAGAGAAGAAGAGGCACCTCTACCTCTGGCATGTTCCCGAAGAACTGGTGAAGGTACCGAGGAGAGGGAAGGAGAGGCACCTTCACCTCTGACATGTTCCCGAAGAACCGGTGAAGGTGTAAAGGGAGAGAAGGAGAGGCACCTCCACCTCTGGCATGTTCCCGAAGGAACTGGTGAAGGTACCGAGGAGAGGGAAGGAGAGGCACCTTCACCTCTGGCATGTTCCCGAAGAACTTGTGAAGGTGTAAAGGGAGAGAAGGAGAGGCACCTTCACCTCTGGCATGTTCCCGAAGGAACTGGTGAAGGTGCCGAAGAGAGAGAAGAAGAGGCACCTCCACCTCTGGCATGTTCCCGAAGGAACTGGTGAAGGTACCGAGGAGAGGGAAGGAGAGGCACCTTCACCTCAGACATGTTCCCGAAGAACTGATGAAGGTGTAAAGGGAGAGAAGGAGAGGCACCTTCACCTCTGGCATGTTCCCGAAGGAACTGGTGAAGGTGCCGAAGAGAGAGAAGAAGAGGCACCTCCACCTCTGGCATGTTCCCGAAGGAACTGGTGAAGGTACCGAGGAGAGGGAAGGAGAGGCACCTTCACCTCAGACATGTTCCCGAAGAACTGGTGAAGGTGTAAAGGGAGAGAAGGAGAGGCACCTTCACCTCTGGCATGTTCCCGAAGGAACTGGTGAAGGTGCCGAAGAGAGAGAAGAAGAGGCACCTCTACCTCTGGCATGTTCCCGAAGAACTGGTGAAGGTACCGAGGAGAGGGAAGGAGAGGCACCTTCAACTCTGACATGTTCCCGAAGAACCGGTGAAGGTGTAAAGGGAGAGAAGGAGAGGCACCTCCACCTCTGGCATGTTCCCGAAGGAACTGGTGAAGGTACCGAGGAGAGGGAAGGAGAGGCACCTTCACCTCTGGCATGTTCCCGAAGAACTTGTGAAGGTGTAAAGGGAGAGAAGGAGAGGCACCTTCACCTCTGGCATGTTCCCGAAGGAACTGGTGAAGGTGCCGAAGAGAGAGAAGAAGAGGCACCTCCACCTCTGGAATGTTCCCGAAGGAACTGGTGAAGGTACCGAGGAGAGGGAAGGAGAGGCACCTTCACTTCTGGCATGTTCCCGAAGAACTGGTGAAGGTGTAAAGGGAGAGAAGGAGAGGCACCTTCACCTCTGGCATGTTCCCGAAGGAACTGGTGAAGGTGCCGAAGAGAGAGAAGAAGAGGCACCTCCACCTCTGGCATGTTCCCGAAGGAACTGGTGAAGGTACCGAGGAGAGGGAAGGAGAGGCACCTTCACCTCAGACATGTTCCCGAAGAACTGGTGAAGGTGTAAAGGGAGAGAAGGAGAGGCACCTTCACCTCTGGCATGTTCCCGAAGGAACTGGTGAGGTGCCGAAGAGAGAGAAGAAGAGGCACCTCCACCTCTGGCATGTTCCCGAAGGAACTGGTGAAGGTACCGAGGAGAGGGAAGGAGAGGCACCTTCACCTCAGACATGTTCCCGAAGAACTGGTGAAGGTGTAAAGGGAGAGAAGGAGAGGCACCTTCACCTCTGGCATGTTCCCGAAGGAACTGGTGAAGGTGCCGAAGAGAGAGAAGAAGAGGCACCTCTACCTCTGGCATGTTCCCGAAGAACTGGTGAAGGTACCGAGGAGAGGGAAGGAGAGGCACCTTCACCTCTGACATGTTCCCGAAGAACCGGTGAAGGTGTAAAGGGAGAGAAGGAGAGGCACCTCCACCTCTGGCATGTTCCCGAAGGAACTGGTGAAGGTACCGAGGAGAGGGAAGGAGAGGCACCTTCACCTCTGGCATGTTCCCGAAGAACTTGTGAAGGTGTAAAGGGAGAGAAGGAGAGGCACCTTCACCTCTGGCATGTTCCCGAAGGAACTGGTGAAGGTGCCGAAGAGAGAGAAGAAGAGGCACCTCCACCTCTGGCATGTTCCCGAAGGAACTGGTGAAGGTACCGAGGAGAGGGAAGGAGAGGCACCTTCACCTCAGACATGTTCCCGAAGAACTGGTGAAGGTGTAAAGGGAGAGAAGGAGAGGCACCTTCACCTCTGGCATGTTCCCGAAGGAACTGGTGAAGGTGCCGAAGAGAGAGAAGAAGAGGCACCTCTACCTCTGGCATGTTCCCGAAGAACTGGTGAAGGTACCGAGGAGAGGGAAGGAGAGGCACCTTCACCTCAGACATGTTCCCGAAGAACTGATGAAGGTGTAAAGGGAGAGAAGGAGAGGCACCTTCACCTCTGACATGTTCCCGAAGAACCGGTGAAGGTGTAAAGGGAGAGAAGGAGAGGCACCTCCACCTCTGGCATGTTCCCGAAGGAACTGGTGAAGGTACCGAGGAGAGGGAAGGAGAGGCACCTTCACCTCTGACATGTTCCCGAAGAACTTGTGAAGGTGTAAAGGGAGAGAAGGAGAGGCACCTTCACCTCTGGCATGTTCCCGAAGGAACTGGTGAAGGTGCCGAAGAGAGAGAAGAAGAGGCACCTCCACCTCTGGAATGTTCCCGAAGGAACTGGTGAAGGTACCGAGGAGAGGGAAGGAGAGGCACCTTCACTTCTGGCATGTTCCCGAAGAACTGGTGAAGGTGTAAAGGGAGAGAAGGAGAGGCACCTTCACCTCTGGCATGTTCCCGAAGGAACTGGTGAAGGTGCCGAAGAGAGAGAAGAAGAGGCACCTCCAGCTCTGGCATGTTCCCGAAGGAACTGGTGAAGGTACCGAGGAGAGGGAAGGAGAGGCACCTTCACCTCAGACATGTTCCCGAAGAACTGGTGAAGGTGTAAAGGGAGAGAAGGAGAGGCACCTTCACCTCTGGCATGTTCCCGAAGGAACTGGTGAAGGTGCCGAAGAGAGAGAAGAAGAGGCACCTCCACCTCTGGCATGTTCCCGAAGGAACTGGTGAAGGTACCGAGGAGAGGGAAGGAGAGGCACCTTCACCTCAGACATGTTCCCGAAGAACTGGTGAAGGTGTAAAGGGAGAGAAGGAGAGGCACCTTCACCTCTGGCATGTTCCCGAAGGAACTGGTGAAGGTGCCGAAGAGAGAGAAGAAGAGGCACCTCTACCTCTGGCATGTTCCCGAAGAACTGGTGAAGGTACCGAGGAGAGGGAAGGAGAGGCACCTTCACCTCTGACATGTTCCCGAAGAACCGGTGAAGGTGTAAAGGGAGAGAAGGAGAGGCACCTCCACCTCTGGCATGTTCCCGAAGGAACTGGTGAAGGTACCGAGGAGAGGGAAGGAGAGGCACCTTCACCTCTGGCATGTTCCCGAAGAACTTGTGAAGGTGTAAAGGGAGAGAAGGAGAGGCACCTTCACCTCTGGCATGTTCCCGGAGGAACTGGTGAAGGTGCCGAAGAGAGAGAAGAAGAGGCACCTCCACCTCTGGCATGTTCCCGAAGGAACTGGTGAAGGTACCGAGGAGAGGGAAGGAGAGGCACCTTCACCTCAGACATGTTCCCGAAGAACTGGTGAAGGTGTAAAGGGAGAGAAGGAGAGGCACCTTCACCTCTGGCATGTTCCCGAAGGAACTGGTGAAGGTGCCGAAGAGAGAGAAGAAGAGGCACCTCTACCTCTGGCATGTTCCCGAAGAACTGGTGAAGGTACCGAGGAGAGGGAAGGAGAGGCACCTTCACCTCAGACATGTTCCCGAAGAACTGATGAAGGTGTAAAGGGAGAGAAGGAGAGGCACCTTCACCTCTGGCATGTTCCCGAAGGAACTGGTGAAAGTGCCGAAGAGAGAGAAGAAGAAGCACCTCTACCTCTGGCATGTTCCCGAAGAACTGGTGAAGGTACCGAGGAGAGGGAAGGAGAGGCACCTTCACCTCTGACATGTTCCCGAAGAACCGGTGAAGGTGTAAAGGGAGAGAAGGAGAGGCACCTCCACCTCTGGGATGTTCCCGAAGGAACTGGTGAAAGTGCCGAAGAGAGAGAAGAAGAAGCACCTCTACCTCTGGCATGTTCCCGAAGAACTGGTGAAGGTACCGAGGAGAGGGAAGGAGAGGCACCTTCACCTCTGGCATGTTCCCGAAGGAACTGGTGAAGGTGCCGAAGAGAGAGAAGAAGAGGCACCTCCACCTCTGGCATGTTCCCGAAGGAACTGGTGAAGGTACCGAGGAGAGGGAAGGAGAGGCACCTTCACCTCTGGCATGTTCCCGAAGAACTGGTGAAAGTGCCGAAGAGAGAGAAGAAGAAGCACCTCTACCTCTGGCATGTTCCCGAAGAACTGGTGAAGGTACCGAGGAGAGGGAAGGAGAGGCACCTTCACCTCTGGCATGTTCCCGAAGAACTTGTGAAGGTGTAAAGGGAGAGAAGGAGAGGCACCTTCACCTCTGGCATGTTCCCGAAGGAACTGGTGAAGGTGCCGAAGAGAGAGAAGAAGAGGCACCTCCACCTCTGGCATGTTCCCGAAGGAACTGGTGAAGGTACCGAGGAGAGGGAAGGAGAGGCACCTTCACCTCTGGCATGTTCCCGAAGAACTGGTGAAGGTGTAAAGGGAGAGAAGGAGAGGCACCTTCACCTCTGGCATGTTCCCGAAGAACTGGTGAAGGTGTAAAAGGAGAGAAGGAGAGGCACCTCCACCTCTGGCATGTTCCCGAAGGAACTGGTGAAGGTACCGAGGAGAGGGAAGGAGAGGCACCTTCACCTCTGGCATGTTCCCGAAGAACTTGTGAAGGTGTTAAGGGAGAGAAGGAGAGGCACCTTCACCTCTGGCATGTTCCCGAAGGAACTGGTGAAGGTGCCGAAGAGAGAGAAGAAGAGGCACCTCCACCTCTGGAATGTTCCCGAAGGAACTGGTGAAGGTACCGAGGAGAGAAAAGGAGAGGCACCTTCACCTCTGGCATGTTCCCGAAGAACTGGTGAAGGTGTAAAGGGAGAGAAGGAGAGGCACCTTCACCTCTGGCATGTTCCCGAAGAACTGGTGAAGGTGTAAAGGGAGAGAAGGAGAGGCACCTTCACCTCTGGCATGTTCCCGAAGGAACTGGTGAAGGTGCCGAAGAGAGAGAAGAAGAGGCACCTCTACCTCTGGCATGTTCCCGAAGAACTGGTGAAGGTACCGAGGAGAGGGAAGGAGAGGCACCTTCACCTCTGACATGTTCCCGAAGAACCGGTGAAGGTGTAAAGGGAGAGAAGGAGAGGCACCTCCACCTCTGGCATGTTCCCGAAGGAACTGGTGAAGGTACCGAGGAGAGGGAAGGAGAGGCACCTTCACCTCTGGCATGTTCCCGAAGAATTTGTGAAGGTGTAAAGGGAGAGAAGGAGAGGCACCTTCACCTCTGGCATGTTCCCGAAGGAACTGGTGAAGGTGCCGAAGAGAGAGAAGAAGAGGCACCTCCACCTCTGGCATGTTCCCGAAGGAACTGGTGAAGGTACCGAGGAGAGGGAAGGAGAGGCACCTTCACCTCTGGCATGTTCCCGAAGAACTGGTGGAGGTGTAAAGGGAGAGAAGGAGAGGCACCTCCACCTCTGGCATGTTCCCGAAGGAACTGGTGAAGGTACCGAGGAGAGGGAAGGAGAGGCACCCTCACCTCTGGCATGTTCCCGAAGGAACTGGTGAAGGTACCGAGGAGAGGGAAGGAGAGGCACCTTCACTTCTGGCATGTTCCCGAAGAACTGGTGAAGGTGTAAAGGGAGAGAAGGAGAGGCACCTTCACCTCTGGCATGTTCCCGAAGGAACTGGTGAAGGTGCCGAAGAGAGAGAAGAAGAGGCACCTCTACCTCTGGCATGTTCCCGAAGAACTGGTGAAGGTACCGAGGAGAGGGAAGGAGAGGCACCTTCACCTCAGACATGTTCCCGAAGAACTGATGAAGGTGTAAAGGGAGAGAAGGAGAGGCACCTCCACCTCTGGAATGTTCCCGAAGGAACTGGTGAAGGTACCGAGGAGAGAAAAGGAGAGGCACCTTCACCTCTGGCATGTTCCCGAAGAACTGGTGAAGGTGTAAAGGGAGAGAAGGAGAGGCACCTTCACCTCTGGCATGTTCCCGAAGAACTGGTGAAGGTGTAAAGGGAGAGAAGGAGAGGCACCTTCACCTCTGGCATGTTCCCGAAGGAACTGGTGAAGGTGCCGAAGAGAGAGAAGAAGAGGCACCTCTACCTCTGGCATGTTCCCGAAGAACTGGTGAAGGTACCGAGGAGAGGGAAGGAGAGGCACCTTCACCTCTGACATGTTCCCGAAGAACCGGTGAAGGTGTAAAGGGAGAGAAGGAGAGGCACCTCCACCTCTGGCATGTTCCCGAAGGAACTGGTGAAGGTACCGAGGAGAGGGAAGGAGAGGCACCTTCACCTCTGGCATGTTCCCGAAGAATTTGTGAAGGTGTAAAGGGAGAGAAGGAGAGGCACCTTCACCTCTGGCATGTTCCCGAAGGAACTGGTGAAGGTGCCGAAGAGAGAGAAGAAGAGGCACCTCCACCTCTGGCATGTTCCCGAAGGAACTGGTGAAGGTACCGAGGAGAGGGAAGGAGAGGCACCTTCACCTCTGGCATGTTCCCGAAGAACTGGTGGAGGTGTAAAGGGAGAGAAGGAGAGGCACCTCCACCTCTGGCATGTTCCCGAAGGAACTGGTGAAGGTACCGAGGAGAGAGAAGGAGAGGCACCCTCACCTCTGGCATGTTCCCGAAGGAACTGGTGAAGGTACCGAGGAGAGGGAAGGAGAGGCACCTTCACTTCTGGCATGTTCCCGAAGAACTGGTGAAGGTGTAAAGGGAGAGAAGGAGAGGCACCTTCACCTCTGGCATGTTCCCGAAGGAACTGGTGAAGGTGCCGAAGAGAGAGAAGAAGAGGCACCTCTACCTCTGGCATGTTCCCGAAGAACTGGTGAAGGTACCGAGGAGAGGGAAGGAGAGGCACCTTCACCTCAGACATGTTCCCGAAGAACTGATGAAGGTGTAAAGGGAGAGAAGGAGAGGCACCTGCACCTCTGGCATGTTCCCGAAGGAACTGGTGAAAGTGCCGAAGAGAGAGAAGAAGAAGCACCTCTACCTCTGGCATGTTCCCGAAGAACTGGTGAAGGTACCGAGGAGAGGGAAAGGAGAGGCACCTTCACCTCTGGCATGTTCCCGAAGAACTTGTGAAGGTGTAAAGGGAGAGAAGGAGAGGCACCTTCACCTCTGGCATGTTCCCGAAGGAACTGGTGAAGATGCCGAAGAGAGAGAAGAAGAGGCACCTCTACCTCTGGCATGTTCCCGAAGAACTGGTGAAGGTGCCGAAGAGAGAGAAGAAGAGGCACCTTCACCTCTGGCATGTTCCCGAAGAACTGGTGAAAGTGCCGAAGAGAGAGAAGAAGAGGCACCTCTACCTCTGGCATGTTCCCGAAGAACTGGTGAAGGTACCGAGGAGAGGGAAGGAGAGGCACCTTCACCTCTGACATGTTCCCGAAGAACCGGTGAAGGTGTAAAGGGAGAGAAGGAGAGGCACCTCCACCTCTGGCATGTTCCCGAAGGAACTGGTGAAGGTACCGAGGAGAGGGAAGGAGAGGCACCTTCACCTCTGGCATGTTCCCGAAGAATTTGTGAAGGTGTAAAGGGAGAGAAGGAGAGGCACCTTCACCTCTGGCATGTTCCCGAAGGAACTGGTGAAGGTGCCGAAGAGAGAGAAGAAGAGGCACCTCCACCTCTGGCATGTTCCCGAAGGAACTGGTGAAGGTACCGAGGAGAGGGAAGGAGAGGCACCTTCACCTCTGGCATGTTCCCGAAGAACTGGTGGAGGTGTGAAGGGAGAGAAGGAGAGGCACCTCCACCTCTGGCATGTTCCCGAAGGAACTGGTGAAGGTACCGAGGAGAGGGAAGGAGAGGCACCCTCACCTCTGGCATGTTCCCGAAGGAACTGGTGAAGGTACCGAGGAGAGGGAAGGAGAGGCACCTTCACTTCTGGCATGTTCCCGAAGAACTGGTGAAGGTGTAAAGGGAGAGAAGGAGAGGCACCTTCACCTCTGGCATGTTCCCAAAGGAACTGGTGAAGGTGCCGAAGAGAGAGAAGAAGAGGCACCTCTACCTCTGGCATGTTCCCGAAGAACTGGTGAAGGTACCGAGGAGAGGGAAGGAGAGGCACCTTCACCTCAGACATGTTCCCGAAGAACTGATGAAGGTGTAAAGGGAGAGAAGGAGAGGCACCTTCACCTCTGGCATGTTCCCGAAGGAACTGGTGAAAGTGCCGAAGAGAGAGAAGAAGAAGCACCTCTACCTCTGGCATGTTCCCGAAGAACTGGTGAAGGTACCGAGGAGAGGGAAAGGAGAGGCACCTTCACCTCTGGCATGTTCATGAAGAACTTGTGAAGGTGTAAAGGGAGAGAAGGAGAGGCACCTTCACCTCTGGCATGTTCCCGAAGGAACTGGTGAAGGTGCCGAGGAGAGAGAAGAAGAGGCACCTCTACCTCTGGCATGTTCCCGAAGAACTGGTGAAGGTACCGAGGAGAGGGAAGGAGAGGCACCTTCACCTCTGGCATGTTCCCGAAGAACTTGTGAAGGTGTAAAGGGAGAGAAGGAGAGGCACCTTCACCTCTGGCATGTTCCCGAAGGAACTGGTGAAGGTGCCGAAGAGAGAGAAGAAGAGGCACCTCCACCTCTGGCATGTTCCCGAAGGAACTGGTGAAGGTACCGAGGAGAGGGAAGGAGAGGCACCTTCACCTCTGGCATGTTCCCGAAGAACTGGTGAAAGTGCCGAAGAGAGAGAAGAAGAGGCACCTCCACCTCTGGAATGTTCCCGAAGGAACTGGTGAAGGTACCGAGGAGAGAAAAGGAGAGGCACCTTCACCTCTGGCATGTTCCCGAAGAACTGGTGAAGGTGTAAAGGGAGAGAAGGAGAGGCACCTTCACCTCTGGCATGTTCCCGAAGAACTGGTGAAGGTGTAAAGGGAGAGAAGGAGAGGCACCTTCACCTCTGGCATGTTCCCGAAGGAACTGGTGAAGGTGCCGAAGAGAGAGAAGAAGAGGCACCTCTACCTCTGGCATGTTCCCGAAGAACTGGTGAAGGTACCGAGGAGAGGGAAGGAGAGGCACCTTCACCTCTGACATGTTCCCGAAGAACCGGTGAAGGTGTAAAGGGAGAGAAGGAGAGGCACCTCCACCTCTGGCATGTTCCCGAAGGAACTGGTGAAGGTACCGAGGAGAGGGAAGGAGAGGCACCTTCACCTCTGGCATGTTCCCGAAGAATTTGTGAAGGTGTAAAGGGAGAGAAGGAGAGGCACCTTCACCTCTGGCATGTTCCCGAAGGAACTGGTGAAGGTGCCGAAGAGAGAGAAGAAGAGGCACCTCCACCTCTGGCATGTTCCCGAAGGAACTGGTGAAGGTACCGAGGAGAGGGAAGGAGAGGCACCTTCACCTCTGGCATGTTCCCGAAGAACTGGTGAAGGTGTAAAGGGAGAGAAGGAGAGGCACCTTCACCTCTGGCATGTTCCCGAAGAACTGGTGGAGGTGTAAAGGGAGAGAAGGAGAGGCACCTCCACCTCTGGCATGTTCCCGAAGGAACTGGTGAAGGTACCGAGGAGAGGGAAGGAGAGGCACCTTCACTTCTGGCATGTTCCCGAAGAACTGGTGAAGGTGTAAAGGGAGAGAAGGAGAGGCACCTCCACCTCTGGCATGTTCCCGAAGGAACTGGTGAAGGTACCGAGGAGAGGGAAGGAGAGGCACCTTCACCTCTGGCATGTTCCCGAAGAACTGGTGAAGGTGTAAAGGGCGAGAAGGAGAGGCACCTTCACCTCTGGCATGTTCCCGAAGGAACTGGTGAAGGTGCCGAAGAGAGAGAAGAAGAGGCACCTCCACCTCTGGCATGTTCCCGAAGGAACTGGTGAAGGTACCGAGGAGAGGGAAGGAGAGGCACCTTCACCTCTGACATGTACCCGAAGAACTGGTGAAGGTGTAAAGGGAGAGAAGGAGAGGCACCTCCACCTCTGGCATGTTCCCGAAGGAACTGGTGAAGGTACCGAGGAGAGGGAAGGAGAGGCACCTTCACCTCTGGCATGTTCCCGAAGAACTGGTGAAGGTGTAAAGGGCGAGAAGGAGAGGCACCTTCACCTCTGGCATGTTCCCGAAGGAACTGGTGAAGGTGCCGAAGAGAGAGAAGAAGAGGCACCTCCACCTCTGGCATGTTCCCGAAGGAACTGGTGAAGGTACCGAGGAGAGGGAAGGAGAGGCACCTTCACCTCTGGCATGTTCCCGAAGAACTGGTGAAGGTGTAAAGGGAGAGAAGGAGAGGCACCTTCACCTCTGGCATGTTCCCGAAGGAACTGGTGAAGGTGCCCAAGAGAGAAGAGGAAGGACACCTCCACCACTGGCATGTTCCCAAAGGAACTGGTGAAGGTGCCGAAGAGAGAGAAGAAGAGGCACCTCTACCTCTGGCATGTTCCCGAAGAACTGGTGAAGGTACCGAGGAGAGGGAAGGAGAGGCACCTTCACCTCTGACATGTTCCCGAAGAACCGGTGAGGGTGTAAAGGGAGAGAAGGAGAGGCACCTCCACCTCTGGCATGTTCCCGAAGGAACTGGTGAAGGTACCGAGGAGAGGGAAGGAGAGGCACCTTCACCTCTGGCATGTTCCCGAAGAATTTGTGAAGGTGTAAAGGGAGAGAAGGAGAGGCACCTTCACCTCTGGCATGTTCCCGAAGGAACTGGTGAAGGTGCCGAAGAGAGAGAAGAAGAGGCACCTCCACCTCTGGCATGTTCCCGAAGGAACTGGTGAAGGTACCGAAGAGAGGGAAGGAGAGGCACCTTCACCTCTGGCATGTTCCCGAAGAACTGGTGGAGGTGTAAAGGGAGAGAAGGAGAGGCACCTCCACCTCTGGCATGTTCCCGAAGGAACTGGTGAAGGTACCGAGGAGAGGGAAGGAGAGGCACCTTCACCTCTGGCATGTTCCCGAAGAACTGGTGAAGGTGTAAAGGGCGAGAAGGAGAGGCACCTTCACCTCTGGCATGTTCCCGAAGGAACTGGTGAAGGTGCCGAAGAGAGAGAAGAAGAGGCACCTCCACCTCTGGCATGTTCCCGAAGGAACTGGTGAAGGTACCGAGGAGAGGGAAGGAGAGGCACCTTCACCTCTGGCATGTTCCCGAAGAACTGGTGAAGGTGTAAAGGGAGAGAAGGAGAGGCACCTTCACCTCTGGCATGTTCTCGAAGGAACTGGTGAAGGTGCCGAAGAGAGAGAAGAAGAGGCACCTCCACCTCTGGCATGTTCCCGAAGGAACTGGTGAAGGTACCGAGGAGAGGGAAGGAGAGGCACCTTCACCTCTGACATGTTCCCGAAGAACCGGTGAGGGTGTAAAGGGAGAGAAGGAGAGGCACCTCCACCTCTGGCATGTTCCCGAAGGAACTGGTGAAGGTACCGAGGAGAGGGAAGGAGAGGCACCTTCACCTCTGGCATGTTCCCGAAGAACTGGTGAAGGTGTAAAGGGAGAGAAGGAGAGGCACCTTCACCTCTGGCATGTTCCCGAAGGAACTGGTGAAGGTGCCGAAGAGAGAGAAGAAGAGGCACCTCCACCTCTGGCATGTTCCCGAAGGAACTGGTGAAGGTACCGAGGAGAGGGAAGGAGAGGCACCTTCACCTCTGACATGTTCCCGAAGAACTGGTGAGGGTGTAAAGGGAGAGAAGGAGAGGCACCTCCACCTCTGGCATGTTCCCGAAGGAACTGGTGAAGGTACCGAGGAGAGGGAAGGAGAGGCACCTTCACCTCTGGCATGTTCCCGAAGAACTGGTGAAGGTGTAAAGGGAGAGAAGGAGAGGCACCTTCACCTCTGGCATGTTCTCGAAGGAACTGGTGAAGGTGCCGAAGAGAGAGAAGAAGAGGCACCTCCACCTCTGGCATGTTCCCGAAGGAACTGGTGAAGGTACCGAGGAGAGGGAAGGAGAGGCACCTTCACCTCTGACATGTTCCCGAAGAACCGGTGAGGGTGTAAAGGGAGAGAAGGAGAGGCACCCTCACCTCTGGCATGTTCCCGAAGGAACTGGTGAAGGTACCGAGGAGAGGGAAGGAGAGGCACCTTCACCTCTGGCATGTTCCCGAAGAACTGGTGAAGGTGTAAAGGGCGAGAAGGAGAGGCACCTTCACCTCTGGCATGTTCCCGAAGGAACTGGTGAAGGTGCCGAAGAGAGAGAAGAAGAGGCACCTCCACCTCTGGCATGTTCCCGAAGGAACTGGTGAAGGTACCGAGGAGAGGGAAGGAGAGGCACCTTCACCTCTGGCATGTTCCCGAAGAACTGGTGAAGGTGTAAAGGGAGAGAAGGAGAGGCACCTCCACCTCTGGCATGTTCCCGAAGGAACTGGTGAAGGTACCGAGGAGAGGGAAGGAGAGGCACCTTCACCTCTGGCATGTTCCCGAAGAACTGGTGAAGGTGTAAAGGGAGAGAAGGAGAGGCACCTCCACCTCTGGCATGTTCCCGAAGGAACTGGTGAAGGTGCCGAAGAGAGAGAAGAAGAGGCACCTCCACCTCTGGCATGTTCCCGAAGGAACTGGTGAAGGTACCGAGGAGAGGGAAGGAGAGGCACCTTCACCTCTGGCATGTTCCCGAAGAACTGGTGAAGGTGTAAAAGGAGAGAAGGAGAGGCACCTCCACCTCTGGCATGTTCCCGAAGGAACTGGTGAAGGTACCGAGGAGAGGGAAGGAGAGGCACCTTCACCTCTGGCATGTTCCCGAAGAACTGGTGAAGGTGTAAAGGGCGAGAAGGAGAGGCACCTTCACCTCTGGCATGTTCCCGAAGAACTGGTGAAGGTGTAAAGGGAGAGAAGGAGAGGCACCTCCACCTCTGGCATGTTCCCGAAGGAACTGGTGAAGGTACCGAGGAGAGGGAAGGAGAGGCACCTTCACCTCTGGCATGTTCCCGAAGAATTTGTGAAGGTGTAAAGGGAGAGAAGGAGAGGCACCTTCACCTCTGGCATGTTCCCGAAGGAACTGGTGAAGGTGCCGAAGAGAGAGAAGAAGAGGCACCTCCACCTCTGGCATGTTCCCGAAGGAACTGGTGAAGGTACCGAGGAGAGGGAAGGAGAGGCACCTTCACCTCTGGCATGTTCCCGAAGGAACAGGTGAAGGTGCCCAAGAGAGAAGAGGAAGGACACCTCCACCACTGGCATGTTCCCAAAGGAACTGGTGAAGGTGTCAAGGGAGGAAAAAAAAAGAAATATGAATTAATGAATGAGCGAGGGTATTGTTTATATACTGGGGCAGAAATGGAGATGAAGAAAGGTCAACATGCCCAGCCCCTCTCTGCGCGCGCGCAACAGAGATCAACAAGTGGTTTGCGGTGGAGCGCAGTTGCATTCATTTCTTCTGCGTCCGTCAATTAAATTTTTTATTTGAATGCGGTTAATCGTGCACTGTTTGTACACCGTGACGCAAAACTGCAGACTTTTAAACACAATTTCAAGAAAAACACCCACTACGGTCCCTAGCCTTGTGATCCAATAGTAGTCGCTGTCAATAGGAAGTCCATACTGAAAGAATCAAACTTTTTCAGAAGGAATTTCGATTTGGTATCAAAGTTCGAAAACCCCAGCGGTTGATCAAAGTTCGAAAATCTTAGTTTTCCCTTTGCCTCAGCTCTCTGAAACCGTCAGTACTCACCCGCAGATATACATACAGTCGAGAGAAAGGGAGATACCTGAGCCTAGAAAACCCCGATGCTTGACCGCTGAATGTAGGAACGAAAAGTTGAAACTTGCCTCCCTATAAAACAGAAGAACCATCATAGAACACGAAACAGCGCCCACCGTTCTAAACAGGTTGGCCAGGACCGAACGCCCAAACTAACCCCCCCTCCCCCCAACGGCCCTTCAATCCCTTTTTCATGCTCGCTGTCATGCCCCACCTTGCATATGCGTACCTATAAGTTACGCGCGACGAAACAAGAGTAACTTGAAATTTACGAAAAACATTCCGTGATACGATGAAAACTCCGGTCCCGTCGACATGCGTGAGCTGTTTTGAGCTTTATTTTGCTCCAAAACAAGTTTGTCTCGATAAACTCGACCTGCTGTTCGGCGACCTGACCTACGAGCTTGGAGGATTATATTTCTCATTTGCTCATTCCATTTTTTGCTCATGCCGTTCCTTAATAAGACTCGAATGTGTTAAAAGTTCGTATTTCAATTGCTAATACATAGACTATAGTGCCCAAATAGTACAAACTTGGTAATAATTGTCATCTTGTAAAACTTTATGAAAAAAAACGAAATTGAAAACGCGAATTTCAATTACTGAGAAAGTAGAGCAGACAGATGATACCGAGAACGAAAAGAAGAAGAGCAACGACGACGCCCACGGTGGCCCATCCCTTAAACAAATCATTGCGAGCTTTTAGCAAAAAAGCAGCTACTCACGCTGCGTTTATCGCAGCACTTGGTGAGCTTCAATCGACTTGAAAAATTCGTGACGATCAAGTACGATGAATGGTGTTGATGGGCTCTTGTAGTAAACAAGCGGTTGTTTCCGTCACTGTTCGGCGGGGCATTAGTCGGATTCACGAACTCGACAGGAGCGATGCTAATCATTTCTGAAATTACTGCAAATCATGCGAGAAGAAGAAAGAAGAGGACGAATGAGTGAGGTACACTGAGTGAGTGAAGGCCGCGAGAATTCGCATTGTGTTGGTAAAAGCAATCAAGATTCCCAGGAGACTACTGTGGCCTCTGTTATCATCACGACTACGAGGACACTCCAAATACGTTATATATTTGGATTCTGAGCCGAGGTAATCCGTTATGACTCTTTCATGGGCAGAAGACAGAAACACTTTTGGTCTTCACAAGGTTTATTGAACGAATGAGATCAGATCAAACTGTGGAGGGCGAGCGGAAGGAAAAATACGACGAGTAGAAGAACCATTACAAGAACAACCACCGCAAAGCGCCACAAGCATCCGTCATCGTGCTGAATTCAGATCGATTAGGAGTAGTTTTCGGTTTTCGACTTACCAATTGGACCGCCCAGAGTTTGAAGGTGTCCCATTTGGTGCGTTGACGATAGACGTTGGTTTGGTTACGGTCAACAACGACGCGGAAGTTCATTGAGATGTTATTCGGATCCAAGATTTAGAAAAGGATATGAGTATAAACTGGAATTGGTCAGAATGCTCAACTATTTGCGAGAAATGTAATTTTTAATTAGCGCGCGGTCTTGTGATCTAATTAAAATTAATTTGTTTTAGGTTTTCGGACTCAAAATAAACTATGACGCAAGGGAAATGAATCGTCGGCGCATGATGAGCATAATTGAAGAGACCCATTCAGAATGCGAGAAGTTGTTTGCAAGATCGCAGACACTCCGATTGATTATGAGTAATTTGAAACTGTAAACAGCTGTCTACCGCCAGGCAGTGCAAACAAGCTTACTTGACGGAGAGAAATGGAAAATCATTTGTCGTTCACTGCTAGTTCAAAAACAGTTGCCAGTGCGGCTTCCGATGTGCAGTCATGTCCGAGTGGTTAAGGAGATTGACTAGAAATCAATTGGGCTCTGCCCGCGTAGGTTCGAATCCTGCTGACTGCGTACCATTTTTCACTTCCTGAAGCCCGAAAGGGTTTGTTTAACCTCTTTTTTTTAACAAAATTAGTAAAAATCTCTCAATTTTTGATCGATCCTTTTTTTTTTTAACTTGCATGTTCTCAAGTTTTCTGTAATACTTCCTTTCAGTGTTTTTTATCTCAGTTCTTTGCTATCATGAAATGAGCAGTGAAATTCTGGCTGACTCTGTTCCGGCTGGTTCTTGCTTGCCTATCTGGACGTATTAACTGTTGTTCAATTAATAAAGGAATGAATCTGAAGAAAATGAACCAAAAGCCGATTAGGAGTTTCCCTAGTTAGATATCCTTTCGAAGAGTGTAGTTTGTATGCTGAATATCAACTATATTTAATATACTACGCATATTTGTCCCAATCTCCTCCGCATTGCAACACACTCAATCTATACATATACTCTCTCATTTTCTGCCAGTCTCTCCACATTACATTTCTACTCATCGGGCGGCGGCCGCGATAGCACAAAAAGTGTGTCTCTCGACATCTGATTCTTGCGAAAAACAATAATCTCTCATCGATTTTCCGATTCTTTCAATTAGTTTCTCGAAATAATGGCGTTCGGAGTGTTTTTCTGATTGTTTTACGCTCACTCAAAATCCTCGAATATTGTTCATTTTTTTAGGTGAACTTAATGAATTCAAAAGGAAACGATACAACGAGGAGGCGATACGGTATTACGCATACGTCGAGGTTTTTCACACCAGAAGATGCGACTAATTGGGCAATCATCTTGAGAGCACGTTACTGGGTATGTGCATTGAATGACTACTTCGAATACCATCAATATACAGAATGATGTGATGCAAAACATGATAGACTCGGACAAACCTCTGCCAGAAGTGAAAAATGAGCCACAGATCGGAAAAGAGTGTATTGGTGGAAACTCGGAAGCAACAGTTCCAAAAAAACCTTCTGCATCTTGCGAAAAAACCAAACATCGTTTGAAAGTGAGTAACAGTTCACCCAATCGATTTTCCCATGACAAAACTATCTGTTTTGTACTGTTGATAGAAAAACACGAACTTTTTCGAGTATCTGTGTCAAAAAATCTCATTGAAAGTGGCAAATCTTCAGGAAAAATATAAGGCTGTCCCATTTTCGGAAATTCTTCGCAAGCGCCAAAAGCCTAATTTATTTGGCAATACAATTGTTGACTTTGGCATACAGACACCATTGTTTTCAAGTGAGTGGGCTCAACCCTTCCTTATAATTTGATATAAAAATTTATTTAGCAGTACTACAACGACCAAAAGAAGCGGAAGCGAGCAGTTCTGTTCATCTCGAAAAATGAGATTTCATCATTGATTCAAATTGTTGAATAGTTTTCGCTCGGTAGTTTCTCGTTGTATGTAGTGTTTTCAAAACCATACAACTTTCAAAAAATTTGAACTATTGCCATCTGTGTGAACTTTGTGATCAGAACTGAATGCTATTCGTTCAAATGTTCGTAGTATGAAGTAGATTCTTTGCAAATGTATGTTAGTAATAAATGGATTGATTGTACGAAAGTTTCGCAATATTTGTTCTGCAAAATGCTCGCCCGATGAGTTGGACATTGTTCCCGTATGCTCCCGTATCAGTAAAAGTAATGCAAGATCTCGCCATTTTCCCGACCGTGGTTTGTACACTCACGACGTCAAGCGCCGGTATTTCTTATCAGTACCCACATCTCTTCTTTCTTTTCTGCGTCTCCTTCTCTTTTCCCCAAAACTGCTTATTTATTATCAGTTCATTCGTGTTTCCAGAGCGGGTCGCGGATGCTACCCTCTCTCTTAATAACTGCTTCATTTTCTTTCAGAAATGGTTCTCGAACAGGTGAAGGCCAGAGCCATCCGTTGGCTGGAGGATAACCGTGGATTGGTCATCGTCGCCTTCTGTCTGCCCGCCAGTTTCGTTAGTTCTCAGGTCAACCTTGTTTTTCACTCAGTTTCATTGCAGCTTTTCGATTTGTTCATCCAACTTCGCATTTGGCTGGATCGCGCGTTCTCTGTAGAAACGGACCATGAACAAAGAGTGCAGAAAATCCAAGATAGAGTCGCCACATGGAGCAAGCTTCCGAAAGCGGAGAAAAAACTTCTTTGTACTGCTCGTCCCAATTGGCTAAGTTTGTCCACCACGTTTTTCGACAAGGTTAGATTGAAATCATGGAGGTTTCGAGACGTTGTAAATAACTTTTTTTCAGAAAAAATGTCATCAAGTCCCCATTGATCTACACAACGTTCTATCTCTTGATGAGGAGAACCTAACCGTGACCGTGGAGCCAAATGTGACTGTCCGAGAAATTTGCAAGTATCTGATCTCAAAGTGAGTGTATGATCGAAGTAATTTTTTGACTTCTGCTCGCAACGTATGATGTTTGTAGTTCGAAAAAAAAACTGAAATGTTTAAGTAGTTTGTGACTAACTACTGATAACAATTCTTGTCAGCCTGTTACTCAAGAATGCATCATAATTGATAAAGTCTAAATGTTCAAAGAAACGAAAGAGCAAAGTCAATTTACAGAGGATACACTCTCGCAGTGACTCTGGAGATTGGAGATGCAACGCTCGGAGGACTGGCGTTTGGTGTTGGAATGACGACATACTCGCACAAAGTCGGGCTTTACCAAGAAGCTATTTTGGAGTACGAAGTCGTGACAGCTGATGGAAAACGTATCAAAGTCACTGACTCCAATGAACATTCGGATTTATTCTACTGTCTTCCATGGTCTCACGGAACGCTCGGATTTTTGGTTGGGCTGACTCTAAAGATTGTTAAGGTCAAACCGTACGTGCATATACAATACATTCCGGTTAGTGAGAGTGTTATGTTATCTCTGAATATCAGGCTTCCAGTGTCATAGCCAAGAAGAGTACTGTGCCAAAATTATGGAGCTGTCTGGAGCCAAGAACAAGGACGCCAAAGTCGCGGATTACTTGGAAGTGACTATTTATGACAAAGAAAAAGCTGTTATCATGGTTGGAAACTTTGCTGACCTGGATGAAAGCACCAATGCCAAAGTCAACGATGTGTGCTGGTTCTATAAACCATGGTTCTATAAGCACGTCGAGACATTCCTCGAGAATGGAGGCGAAGAGTATATTCCCCTCGAGTCCTACCTTCTTCGTCACAACCGCGCAATCTTTTGGGTTCTGGAAAGCATGATTCCGTTCGGAAACCATCCCGTCTTTCGTGCACTCCTCGGCTGGCTTTGCCCACCAAAACCAGCGTTCCTGAAGTTCACTACCACCCAAGCTGTGAGAGAAATGACGTTCGCCAAACAAGTTTTCCAAGATATTGTTATGCCACTGGACACGCTCAAAGACCAAGTGAACACTGCTATCAAACTCTTTGACACCTTCCCGCTTCTCGTTTATCCGTGTCGTATCTATGATCACAAAGGAGGCGCACCACAAGGACAACTCAGAGCCCCGCCAAGCGAACGCTTGGTTCCTGGCACGAACTACTCGATGTTCAACGATCTCGGTGTCTATGGAACTCCTGGACCAGTCGAGCGTCGAGAGGAGTACAATCCCACTTATGCTATGCGCGCAATGGAAAAGTGAAGAAACCGTTTTATTGTTCAGCTCAAAACTCTTCTTTTTTTTCAGGTTCACCCGTGATGTTGGAGGTTATTCTTTCCTCTACGCTGATATTTTCATGACCGAGGAAGAATTCAACGAGATGTTTGACATGACACTCTACAATCAAGTGCGCACCAAGTACCACTGCGATGGAGCCTTCCCGAGACTTTACGACAAAGTCAAGCCGGAAATCGATGTCATCGCGATCGGAGAGTCGTACGCCGTGAAAAAATCTGAGTAACCTTCTCCACTCGTGTCAATAAACTGAAGCATTCAAAGTTTCTCCTATTAATTTGAAGTGTTGGATCCAACACACACACCCAAGTAATTTTCTCCGAGAATCGCGCTAATCTCCGCTTCGGATCGTTCTAAGAGTTCATAGGCAATAGAAAGAATGTGAGGAGACATGAAGGGCTACCCATTGACGTACCTGAATGAAAGGAGCGAGGAGGCTAGCGGTGTTGAGAGATGCGGCGCGAGAAGACGAAGGACGTCCGTTGTCGGAGGCGAATACGGAATGAAGAAGATCTGACATCCGAAAATAAGATTGTATCTGCAAAAGACATCATTGGGTTGGCGGGAAGACATGCGGCCGCTTCGAGTCGTCCTCAGGTATTGTGTGCAGTTACTACTGCACAAAGACGTTTTCCTGATTTCACCGATCAGGCTCTTTATTCTATTATTCTCATGGGTCATACCATATCTGATTGTGAGTTTTCTCAAAATCATTTTTTATATCATTCGAAATTAAATTCTTTGAATCGCAATTTTTTGCAGTTTGCCAATTATCTTGAGTCATGCCTTTTGCCTCTCCGAATTCTTTGCTACACTCAAAGTGATCTCCTTTCCACTAAACCTCGTGCTCCGGATTTTCAGACATGTAGGATTCAAATATCGAAAAAAAAACAAATGATTACGACAAAATTACAGGCGTAGACAAATTTTTCCCGAATCGAAAAGCTGATCCAGAAAACTGCAAACTTGATAAAATTCCTGACGTTTTGATAAGGCCGGAGCTTCCCGAGAATCCCAAACGGATACTGGTCATCCGATCCGGTCCAGGTTCTATCAATTATAGAAACTTCATTAGACGAACATGGAAAGAACAGGTGAGCGCTGAAAACTGTAATACTGATCGGTATTTATTGATTAGGTTGGCAAACTTGTTCCGGTTGTTTTTGTGTGCGCCACCTCAAAGAACGATACGCTTTCAATCGAAGCGAATCAGTACAGAGGTACGAATATTTTCAAAAAAACAAAAAAACTCATAAGATACATTTTTTCAGACATTCTCCAGTTCGATTTCGAAGACTCTTATCACAATCTATCATGGAAAATGATGTCCATTTACGGATTTGTCATCGATCAACTTCCATCGGTGGACCAAATCGTTGTCACAAACGACGACACGATAGTGAATGCCACGGCATTGGAACAGGTTAGAATCATGAAAACACTGGAACATAAATTAGAAAAAAAAAGTTAACAACCGCGACATAATAAATTTCGACGCTTCTTCCAGGTTTTACACATGCGACAAGGACCGTACATGTTGGGGAAAGTGTCGCGCGGGTACCCTCGGATATTTTTGCCATGGCTCACCTGGCATGTCTCTTCGGAAATGTATCCGAACTTGTGCTATCCGCTCTTTGTTCAGGTTGAGTCGGACCAAAGAAGTGCAGCGATTCCACAAAACATCATTTAGGGTTCATCGTTTGTGTTGTCTAAAGAAGGAGCAAAACTTCTATTTGACAACGTTTGCAAGGTACCAATGGTTCACTTAGATGACGTTTTTATGGGTTAGTATCATGTATCTAACCAATAGTTTTAATATTTTTCTTGTCTAGGTGTTCTCTCGAACTGTATCGGTTTCCCGCTCATTCACAACGAAGGGTTCGACAAACACATTTTTGACGATTTCGTTGTTTATCACTATCAATACTCTCGGCATTCGGCTGAATATTTGGAATCTCTATGGGAATCTTCAGAATTAAAAGAACTCTACTAAAAACCCCTCGCGTACATTTTTCGAAACGTTTTTTTGACTTCTTCTCTCGGAATTTTATATTTTTCAAGAGAACTTTGTGTCATTATCCCGTAATCACACTTTCTCGCATGAACTCACTTCTCAACTAGGATTGCAAATTGAAAGCAAAAAGTTGATTGCCGCCAACGAATAAATAATAAAAACCTTCGTGCGGCAGCATATGTTTCGTTTTTGTGTCACACATCAGGTTATTTATGGGTGGCGCATCTAGGTGGCCCACTCACTTTTTTTCAGAATAATGCCGTTTTGAAGAGCGTAGCTAATGGATGCGCATAAATCGGTGATGGGAGAAAAAAAAAGTGGAGGCGCCATGATATACCCGATTTTTAGGAAAAGACTTGCATTCGGATTGCGTGATCAGGATATGTGTGACTGTATTCCTTGTATCGGAAAAAAAAAGTTTTTACGGCAGCAAGGTAGATGCTAGGATGATCCGAGAAGTTTCCGCAGAAATAGCGCTGGCGGTCAGAATGGCCCCGCCCACAGATAAGCTTCTGGAGGAATATTTAAGGTGACTAGATTCCAGGGGCACGATCATAACTACGCTCGTTTCTCCACTCCGTTTATCTTTTTGATCTTCAGATCTTCTCATATTTTAGGCATAATGCGGTTCCAGTATAGTATACTGTTGTTAACGTTTTCATGCATTTGTCAAACGGTATACAGTTCTGAGTGTGGTGAATCTACGATTCCATATAGTTTGGAAGTAAGACAGATAATTTCTCAAAAAGGAACTGATTTTATTTTCTCAGGTACTGTCCAACGGTCAACCTATACTGGGTTGTGCAAGACCTACTTGCTTCGGATGGCAGCCAAACGGTCGTCAACTTCTGACCACAGCCAAATTTTTCCGCATCGACCAACAATCTGACGGATTCCTTCGCGATGACCCATTAGCTATTCAGACCTTTGACGCCACTGATCCCAGAGTCTATTCGCAGCAGAGCGCGGTAAGTATTAGAGTGAAAGCGGAGAGAAAGTTGATAAGGGGGGAATGAAACATCGAATAAAACCGGTTCCGGATGACCTATAATTCACGAGAAGAAGCGCGAAAAAACGGGAATCTCGTCTAAGGACAATAGGAAGCTAATGGGGGGAGGGGGGGGATTAGGTGAAAGTGACTCGGAAAACGATTTTGTTTATACTTCAGACTTGCGAGCCTGAATATCAATCGCTGTCATGCGACCAGGAAGACCAGTGGGTTGGAGGAATCGCGCCAGTGCTGGATGCCAAAGCAAACAACATGTAATTCCAAAAAAACTGACATTACTCACCTGAACATGACTATTTCAGTGTTGCCTACAAGTGCTGTTCATATTCACCACTTCGTGCATCAACTGACCGTGGAATCGCTACTGTTGCTCATGGACAAATTGTAATTGGAGGAGAAGTGAAGGAAAGCGGCAAGCAGTACGCTTTCGATTACATCAGCAACATTGAAAAGAAGTACGACGAAGAAGGAGATGTGTTTTATGAAGTAAACATCCGACGCTTTTCCTGCTTGGATTTGCAGAATGTTGATCGTTCTGTCGGTAATACTTTGACGAAGCAAAATATTTATAAAAAGTGTGATTTTGCAGCGGAAGTTTTGAACGCCGAGAACATCATTCGACACGTGAATGGACAAAAACCCGTCGCGTTCCAAGCTCCGAACGTCGAAGTGGCCGCTCCCATTGAAACTGGAGAGCTCGTCGTTCCACAAGGCGTTGTTGACGGGCAAGAAGTTGTCATTGAGGAGATCGTCGCACAATCCGGATTCATTCAACCCGAGACAACCATTGTGCCACCAACTGACTTACAGCCAGTTCAACCGCAGGGACTTCAACAAGGATTCCAGCCGCAACCACAAGGATTCCAGCCGCAACCACAAGGATTCCAGCCTCAACCTCAAGGATTCCAGCCGCAACCTCAAGGATTCCAGCCACAACCTCAAGGATTCCCACAATCAGCGTTCCAACAACCAGTGGTAGGCTGTGATACCGCATTTATTTTTTGATTTTCTGTTCTCATAAGTTAATGAGGTAATAAGTTAATAAGTTAATAATTTAATAAGGTCCAAATAATTTGAGCGTTGATATTCTCAGTTGTACACCGAAAAGTTTTTATTTTACAAATAAACCTTTCTAAATAGTGAAATGTTCAGTTTCGAATAAGTTTTTGGCAACAAAACTGAACTATTGACATGTCGATTCTTGTTTCATTTCAGCAGATCCCTGTCGATGGAGCGGCTAACTATGGGTATATGCCAATGGGATTCGCTTCACCGACAACTTTGCGTGAGTTCTCACATACTCATATTCTCATCTCACAACCAATTCAGAAATGTACTACTGTTTCCCCGGAGACGCACTGGTTAACACGAAGAATGGTGGTCAGAAAAGAATGGACGAGCTAGACGAAGGGGATTGGGTGGTCGCACTCGAAAATAACGGGAATGAAACAATATTAACCCCTGTCCTCTATTGGTTGCACCGCGATCCCAATCAAGAGGCGACATTCATCGAGTGAGTCTTTTTTCAAGAAATTTGAAATAGTAAACACATATTCCCCATACAGATTCGAAGTCGACAGTGGTGATCGGTTTGCACTCACCGAAAAGCATTTGGTTTACATTTCCACGCATGCATCACAGAATAAAGTGGAAGACATCAACGCCCACCCAATTCCGGCAGAGAAAGTGGAAATCGGCGACTATTTCTTCTTCGCTACTACATATGTAAAAACTGATAAGCTTTTCATTCCAGTTTTTCATTTCTTTCAGAAATCGAAATCGTACTACAAAGTGAAGGTTGTGAATATTCGCTCGGTGGTTAAAAGAGGAATTTACGCTCCTATGACCAGCACCGGTCATTTGCTTGTTAACAAGATTCACACATCGTGCCACTCCGAAAACGATATTTATTCTCTTCAAAGCTCATTTTTCAAGGTGAACAGTTTTTCTCTCGTTTCAAAACAACTCATACGTTCATTTTCAGCCTGTTCTCAGCTTCAAAAAGAAACTGATGAGCTATTTCCAAGATATCTTGCCGAATGAAGAGAGCGGCTTGGGCATTGGTGCAAATGCGCTGCTTGATGTACTTGACTTGGTTCTCCCAGCAAAGTTGATTGTTTGATTGGCTAGTCAACAGTACATAATTTTGTAAAAAAGTCCTTCGGATAGCTAGTCAGTGTCATATTTATTCAACGTCCCAAGCCAGAATCTTGTCATGATTGTTCTCAATTACATTTTTTTTCGAAATAAACGACTCGAAATTAACACAATGACACAATGAACATTGGTAGTCAAGAACAATGTCTGAATGAATGGGTATATATTGCCTTTGGGTGTCGAAAATGTGAATACGTCTCTAGAAGTCAATGAAAATGAAAATAAACTGTGATGAGTTCGAGGAAACAGCTGGATTTTTCGTTTCACGCAACCGGTGCGTGAGCGGTCGCAGTGGCCACTCGATTTCCTCTCGCGCCAGCTCTCGGAGCAGCCGCAGCCACAGTGACAACGGTCGCGTTAGGAGCAGAGTTGACCGAGTTCTCGTTGAGTTTCCAGAAACGGCGCAGCATTCGGCGCGTGCTTCCCGTCTCCACGTAGTAAATGAACCAGTTCATCATCGGAATCGACGCCAAACGAACGTAGAAGTAGCCGTCGCGGACCACTTCTGGCAGGCCGGCATACTGGTCCTGCAATAGTTTTTTCTTCAGTCTAGGTTCAAGCGGCTCGATATTACAGGGAAAACTTTCATGAGCAAAGCTCCCAGCTCGTAAATCGAAAGATAAATGGCAACCGAAACCGTTTGACGCATCATAATGAACTCCCGACGAGTTTGAATTTTGGACAAATTGGACTGGTTGTTATTGTTGGCGTGGTTGACAATGATAACATTATCTAAACGTCATAATTTTCCCTCGACAACACATTTTTCAACAAACTTCCAGTCACTTTGTTCTTCATCCACTGGTATGTCCCGTTGCGACGGAAGCGGAGGTGCAAAATGATGCCCAAGTTGACGAGCATGCAGAGAAATGGGACGACGACAGCATATGTGTTTTGAAACGTGGTTATCTGTATGGTAGAGTAGTTTTTCTATTCGTTTGCTCTAAGTACGTAATAAAGTGTTGCACCACTACTTTCAATTATTTTTTGGAAGTTTAGCGGAATGGTATGATTGCGTGCTCATGACTTAAAAATGAGCCGTTTTCGTGATATGGTGCAGTGTTCTAATTATACTTTTTTCATTTTTCTATTCACTTTTCATTGAGCTAATTCAGAAGAATTTCCGAGAGTTTTCGATTAGTGGAAAGCTCTTTCCTCGGAAAACCCACACGCAAGGGTGCCCAAAAAGAGCCAAAAGATCAAGTGAAACCGCTCGCGTGACCCACAAACGGTTCCTGGAAAACTCTCGAACATACCGGATGCCTATTCGGAGCACAACCCGAGACAAACGTCATCTGAGCCGGCTTGAACACAACGTAGCATTCGCTGCTGTAGGGGATGAAGAGCGAAATGAAGAGGAGCACTGAGACGATGGCGCAGTAGAGAAAGATTCGGCGAGCCGAGAACCAGGTGGAGAACGGTTTTGCGACAATAACGACACGATTCACGGTCATAATCACGGTGACATAGAGAGCGGTTAGGTAGGAGAAAGTGCCGATGAATGTCGCTTCTCGTCCCAAAGCGGTCAAATATTCTAAAGTTTCATGAGCCAGTCAAATCGAAAAACGATTTCCAGACTCACTTTCGTACGTGTCCCTCTCCAGAAAGTTATACACACCGTAGTGGAAGCAGAGAGCCAAAGTTGTGAAAAGTCCGCTCATGCACATCATTGCGATGTACGCTAGCGGAAGTGTGGCTTTAATGAACACTGATTGAGATTGTTTTTTCAGAAAACAGAGTGGCTTACTATCATTTCGGTTTGAGATGGTGGCGGCGAGAAGTGACGAATCGAACGTGAAAAACGCGAGGCAGAAGCCGATGATCAGAAGGTTGATGTAAAACTGTCCCATGCCGACGGGCGGGTCGGGATTGGGGCTCGGAGATGGATCAGCGGAATCCATAGCTCGCAAAAACTGGCGAAAGTGACTGGCACGCTCAGCTTAAATACGCGGCACGAACCTGCGCATAATGGCTTTTGTGTTTTTAGAAAAAAGGCGGGAATCATGCTGAAAATTTAAGAGCGCACGCGATCACTGAGAATTCCGAGCAAGTTTTCCAACAATTTCTCATTATACCGCGTTCTCCGTACTGCGATGAATTTCGGATAAAATTGGAAAGCAGTTAATCATGAAAAACGAGTGGATACCGAAATAATTGCTCATTTGGCCTATCAAAAGATCAGGGCCTTGTGAAGAAATAAGACTTTTTGAAAAAAATTTTTTTTCGATACATGACTGACCATTAAAAAATCTTTTTATGGAGAACCTTTTGAATCATCTCTGTTGATCTCCTATAAATTTCTGGAAAGTCAACGGGAAGACGTATCGGTGCTCGTTTCTCATATCATATCTGGTCTACATCCTGAATAAAAATGGTTAAGAAACATATTATTTATTGGATGCAGTCAAATTTTCGGCGAAACAAAATCAATTGAAAAAAAATTGTTAAAGTGCGTGCGTTGTGTCATCTTCATTTGTTGTGACCTCCATTGTAATACGTATTGTTGGCAATTTGATTGACCGCGGTGCGAATTGCGGAAATATCGCTGTTTCTCGAATGTTGTTCTTTATCGGAATCCATGAGAGTTTCTTGGATCAGGTATTTCAGTGCTTCCATTCCGAAGAAGTCCGCTTCACGCTGAAAACGCGTTTTGATATTGCTTCTCCAATTGAATTCTTCCGTTTTTTATCATCTTTTTCATTATTGTGTAAAAGCACAAAATGCACAATGCAGAATAATGAAAAAGAGCAAACATGCCTAGTCATCGCTTATCACCGAATTTTCGCATAGTTAATATTTGTGAAATTTCAAATTTTCTCGATGATAAAAACTCACTCTAAGCTGGGCCAACACGTTCTCATCTTTGGGCAGCACTGTGTTTTTTCCGTCCCGGAGGAATTGAAGAACATAGGCAAACAGACGCCCATCACGGTTCACAAAAATGGCGCCTGACTCATCACGCTGAAACTTCCAGTTGGAAATCTTGAAACCCATGTTTTTACTGATGACTCACAATAGTCCTCTGTTGAAGGAGAATGATTTTCCCAGTGTTTCTATCGACTCGGATAAAATTCGAGAAATATGAGGACTTGGATTGAGCAAGGGTGTCATAAATAGTGGTGAATCTGAAACGGGGGCTTCAGAGGTTTCAGATTTCTTGTTTTAATTCTGACCTTGTACCTCCCGCATTAATGTGGACCAAGTCTCGAGCATGATGCGCACTTATTTCTTCCTGGAAAACTTTCCGATTCTATCTTTACAATGCTGAAGTCTGGAACTCACTTTTCTAAAGTCGGAATACTCCATTGGGTGCAAATCGAGCCCATTGGCGTTGACAAGCGACGCTCTTCCAATCATTTTCAGCTGTACTGCTCACAAAAAATCAGAATAGCTGGTGGAAGGAGGAAAAGAAGTAATAAAAAGCCAACGGCGATTGTTATCAGTGACGTTGCCATTTCGAGTTGTCCTTGTGTCAATATCTAGAGACTTTTCGCATATTTTGAGTGAGAAACACATGGCGAATCATACTACGTTGTCAGTACAACTGAAATAAAGGAGGAATTCGTGAACTGAACTGTCAAGATTTGCCCTCCAAAAAAACAGGATTCTACTCTGCAAACTCCATTCTGGTTTCGCAGTTCTTCACAAGGAAAAACAGCTGACGTCACCAATGAGTGACATTACACATGCACGCGGACGATTCGATGTCAATTAAACGTAAATTATAAATAATTGGATGATTCTGTGGTTGGTGCTGGTTTTGTTGTTGTTGTTTCTGTTTCTGTTTTTTTTTCTTCCGTATAAGATGGGTCAAGAATATCATTTGTGCGTGTCGCTTTCGTTTTTCGTACTCGTTTTCAATCTGAGATTCATGCTTTACATATGTCAATTACTCCAATGACTTTCGGAAATTCAATCTAATCCTGACATTTTCCGAATTGTAGTTAGTGTTATTCATTCTCTGTGTCTTCTGAAGCCGTCACATCATCCGAATATGCATTATTCGGACGTGTGTTTAATGAGATTTCTTTTGTCTTCTACTTCTCTCCTTCGAAGCTGTGGTGAGGCAAACTGTAATTAGCCGTTAACACATATCGAGAAGTTAATATCAATCCACCAGGTATTAGTTTTGGAAAAAGAAGATTACATGAATCTCTATTACCCCCCTCTATCACGATGGAGTACTACCGAACCATTATGCATTACGTTGCGCTATCAAGAACCTTGAACGAAAGTTAATCAAAAACGAGTTTTTTTTCCGAAATTTATTCACTTAAATGGTAAGAACAACAACAATTTCGATGAGATAAACTACTGAAAATACGATTGTCGAAATGAAACAGTCAACGGCCAGTACACTTGAAAGGGTACACACAACACTTTTGTTCGTCATTTTTGTGTCAAATATTTTCATTCACGGCTGTTTTAGCTGTCAAACGGTTTGAATCGAGTGAAAAGATATTTTATTTATTTGTTGGAACCGATTCCATTCTCTTAAGCTGTGGTTTTGCTTCTTTCCTTGCTTGGGCAAAAAACGTTTTTCGATTACAATATTTTTCGGTACGCGCACCGAGTAAGAATCAAGCATAGTGCTGCCTTTTTTTATTATACAGCCTGGTTACTCATAGATCACGAGGGAAGTGTCATTTGTAACATCACTGGATTTCATTGATTTGAAGATCAGGCATATAAAGTCTATTTTAGTCATTAATCCATTTTCGCTCTTTCTCTTTTTCGAATTTCTTCTCTGAATATATTCTGAAACATTGATTGGTGCTTTCAAATTCATGAGATTCAATGTTTCCGCCTTCACAACCCTTCGAGCGTCGTAGAGCAAACCACACTTCTATTCTGCCCTCAGTTTTGAAAATCCTGGAGTAAAGGTTTTCATCGAAAGTGTAGTACACCGATAACGAATGTGGCAAACGTATAACTAACTGACGGAGAAAATTTGAATGTAATTCTGCGCTGCGCGCGACTTGTCCAATTCAGATTCTCGGCAGAGATATGGCACGGAGGGGGGTGAGAAACGTATCACGCTTTCTCCAACGTTTACCTTGAGGCACTGCACGTAGAAATACGTAGTTTTCAAGTTTCATTGTCTTTTTTCCATTTGTTTTTGTTGCTCGCACCGATTGTTGATTGTTGCCACACTCTAGTTTAACAGGAGTCACAAGCGATCGCCGCTTGTCCCCCGCATGATATCTGTCGCACATGTTTTCACTATGGGCGAGAGCTCATTTACCGCAGCTGCCGCTATCAGATGACCTTTTGCAAATCACCGCCCGGCTCCGGTGTAACAACATTGTGTGTACGTCTGAGAGCTAATCATTGAGTTACAGTGTTGGGAAAGGCCAGATTGCGGAAAGCCGGCATGTTGTAACCAGCGAGAAGCGCCAGAGTGCGGCCAAAGTTTACGTTTCAAACTCATGTGCAATGACGATGCTCCGCTCAGTTGCCATCAATCTCCGAACTCACTTTTTGATCGACGGCGGGTGTTTCCCAATTGTAATTATCTAGATGGCAACACCAAAGAAGCGCGCGCAATTTTCATTATTCGCCGAGCCGCAATTTCTTGCGCATTTTCATCAAAAGTCAGTAAGAGCTATCGTCGGTTATTAAATACTTCCGAAATGACACCTTACTCCCATAACTTTCGGAATTCTCGTTTGAAAGTGAGCGTGATCTTCAATGTTTTAATTTTTTATCAGAATTAATATTCGATTAAACTGTTCTTCATCAGTGCCGCCAAGAAACAAGTTGGAGCCGTTAGAATTTCGCGATAAGAATCGTTCGATATTTTTTCAGAGCATGCTCTGAAAAAAGTTTTGCTCTCGTGGTGTTTGCTCATTCGATTCTCATTGTTTTCCCCGATGAAGTACTTGTGTAAAAAAATCAGGGCAACATCGTTTCGCTGAAAATCCAAGACTTTCTGAGTCCAATACCGACAAAATGTTTCTCTATTCCATTCTCAACCGGAAGAAGATTTTTGATTTGAAGATGTGTCACAACGACAGTGTTTTTTTTTTCCAATAACATCCTTTCGTTATTCTTTTTGCAAACAGAAAAAGCGTAGTGGCCACCAGCAGGAAGAGGGGGCAAAAACTGAATTCGTTAACGAGAGAAAGAAGACCGTTCTTTTTTTCTCTCCCTTTTCCAACAACCTCACTTTATGTCTATTTCTTTTTTTTCACGTAACACACTGTCATGTACACACTGTCGGGCGGGCTACGCTTTGTTTCATTCGGTTCTTCATTTTTCTTTCCCCCCCCCCCCCTCTCTCATTTTCTCTGTTTTCTCTCGTTTACGTGTTTCACCTCGATTGATATATGTTTATGTGTGGAATGATAGAAAAGAGAAGATAAAAACACCACCTCTCGGTGCGATGCCACTCGCGTTTCTTCCAATCGAACAAGAGGGCCTGACGGTCGGCGGATTGCACTGAAAGTTTGTGTTGTGCTCCATTCCGTTTCGTTGCTCGCTCACACAGAGATCGACACGTAGGAATTGAAGATAAATGAGAGATTGGGATAGAGTTCGATGGATCAAGATTGTTTCTTCTCATCTCTCTCTATCATTTCAACTGCAATCAGTTTCTTTTTGGTCATCTGAAACAGAGATTGCAAACATCACCGCATCGGGCATCTTTTTTTTCCATGTCGACAGTTTTTGAGCTTTAGACGAGACGAGACCCACCTCCGCATAGACATTTTTCTGATAAAGAAAAGGCGTTTTGAATAAGAATGGCGACCAAACACTCATGTTGCTGCACCATTTCAATACCGCGCTCGCCGATGTCTATTCAGTTTTTCTTTTCCAGATTGACAGCAAACAGCGTTCTAGCAAAACGAGCATATTTTGTTTCTTTTTTTTTCGATGATCCTCTTATATCAACAACAAAAAAGCGTGAAGTTTAAATATAGTTTGGATGAAAAGTGGGGGGGGGGGGGGATTATCTCAATAGAGCAGAGGTCAGAAGACTCGAAATTCGATCCGAACGTCATCTCACGTCACTCATCTCAATGTTTCTGCCTTCTGTACGCTATCATGTACTTTTATCCCGTTCGACCGCACTCGTGCGGATTGCCCGCCTCTTTTTCTCTGTCATAATCTGTTTCGCATTTTCGTTTTATTTCAGTTCAAACTGCAACACTGCCGACTTTCAAAACAATTTGGGAAAAGACAAAAAACGACGAAAGAGAGGTTTCTGCCGTGTGACCCTCCTCCTCGCCTTCATCATCTTCTTCACTTCTCGCGTCGCCTTCACTTTTTACTACATGCCTAACCAGAAGAGAGGGCGGCGTCAAAAATTTTAACGGAAGCTGGCATACAACGGCGAAACGTACTGTCGTCATGTGCTCCACAAGGTGGACTGCTCGAATTACTATTTTCGGCGCTATTATTTGTCTCTTCAATATCCCAACGTCTGAAGGAAACGATTTCTGCATGTTCAATAGGAATAGGACGTGCTCGCTGACCACGGGCTCTGATACGAATTTGGATCAGCTCACCACAACTAATTACTCGGACAACTGGAAGTTCGACTTTGACAAAATCGAGTTCATGTATTCTCTCCGCGTGAGTTCACAAGTTTCCCCTTCCGCTAATGCTATTTCCAGTAGGGAGAGTGCTTCTGCCCTGCACTCTTCTATACTTTTCCTATATAGAAACTTGGTTGGTACAAAGTGTCACGGCGATCGTGTTGTTTCCACCCAGCATGATGAGTTTTCGCCCAACGCTCTAGACAAAGCCAACTAATTTCCGAGTTTTGCTCTTGGTTCTTGCTCTCATTTTAATGAGCCCCCCTCTAAAAGTTTTTCTGCAACAAAAATAATGGAGTTTTCCCAAAACCGCCTGCTTCATTTTTGATCTGTTATTTGGCCGCCACACGTAGACGGCGCATTTGTCTCTTCTCCTCCCACTCATTAAAAAGCTCATAAAATCTGCGACGAAACATTTCTCTCTCTCTCAGACACCGGACGACAGCAATGATCTGAGTGTGCGAGGGATTGTAAAGTGGAGGGTTCATCTCAGGAACTGGACACTGAATGATACGGTTCTCGAAGGATTTCTGGTGACCATTATGGAGAACGATACAAATGAGACTGTCGCAAGTTACGAGTTGACGATGGTTGAACCATTTGAAAAGTTTGCCGAACAGTACGATTTTCTTGACGTGCGTTTGGAGATGTACAACAAACTTGGTTTTGACAAAAGCTATGGAGTCGAGGTTTGGATTGAGGTTTTTCGCCTGAAACTCATCGATTTGTAGATAAATGTTCTTCCTCTTGGAACACAAGCCCCGGCCAGGTCATCTCTGTCCATCATGAAGAAAGCTGCGGAAGAGAAGTGCTCGACAGTGAAAAGTGAGACTGTTTATCATTTATGCAGATAGAAGAGTAAACTGACATTCCATTCCCATAGGAATCCGGCGTAAATTTACGACCTCGCCCACCCACTTATTTCAAAGGGTTTCAAACGCCGGCCGAACCATAAAAATTGTTTATCAGAAGAGTCTCCATGCTTGCATCAGAAAACACAAAGATCATCAAATTCATTCATGTTACAGGCTTGGTGATGAGATGGGCACCTAGTGTCACGGTGGAGGTTTTTGAGACCACTTCAGAGATTGGGGTACTTTGATGAATCTGAAGAGTGTCGCAATGACATCACTAGTTTCAGTTGACATGGAAACTGGCCCCTTCGTCGTTCTGCATCAAGACATACGAAGTCACGCTTGAAACGCTCGGCTATTTGGTTCTCAACACAACAGAAATCGAGGTGAGTGCGTTATCATGTGATGGTCTTTGAAAAAGAAGATCGGTAACGTCGTGATCCTTCTCTGCATCGCTGATACATCACCATCAAAGTGACAGGAAAGAAAAACGCACTCTGATACCGTAGGCTACGATCGAACAACGAATCACGAACAATAAATCACTTTTGCAAAAATCGAAAAAAGAAAGAAGACGTTTTGATCTTCACAGCAGCAATAAATTTCTTGGTTTCGCGACAAATCGCGAATGCGAAAACCGGAAATCTCAAATGATAAGTTTTTAGGTCACACCAGGACAATCGCTGGGGAACGCGTCATTTAAGATCGCAAAGGATCAAAAGGTTCGAGTCAAGGTTGTTGTCCAGACGAAAAATTCGAAAATAAGTTCAGTTTCTTTGCAGCTCCGTGGCAAAGAGTCTTCTGATGGAAGTTGTGCGTGTGTCGGCTGCCATTGCATTTCTGATGTATCCGAGTTTGTTGAGATTGAAAGTATGAAGAATCGGGTACGGAGAAAACATCAAAAACCTGAAAGGGATTGAGAAAGTTTGCAGAATGAAATTGATCCATCAACAAAGACTCTGATCCATAATGACAACAACAGTTATTCTCCGTTTCAAATTTTCGCTATTCTTTTCGGAGTCAGCTTCTTAATTGTCATACTAGTCCTGGGGTCTTTGTGCTGTCAAAAGGCGATCAAGAAAGTCTGGAAGCAACAAATCGCGTTGAACTCAATCAAAACACCTCAGCTCTCAAATCGAAGGAATAGGGCGAAGAGTAGTTTCCCATGCACGTAATAATCAAAAGCAATGTGAAATTTCAGAAATTTTGAGAGTGCTCCTAGTGTGCCCGGAAATAGAAGGAAAAGAGAATGATCTGATGATGCGCATTGCGGATGCTTTGAGAAAATCCAAGAACACTGTGATTTGCGACAGATGGAAAGATCAATTGGCAGAAGTGGAGGAGAATCTGCTCCATTGGGTTTATAAGCAAACTCAGATTGCTGACAAAGTGAGGAAAAAGTCAAAGTGATACTTTTCCACCCGCGAAATTTTCAGATTGTGATCTTCCACTCATCCACTTATCACGTTCGCAACTGCGGCACGTATGACATGATCAACAATTACCTACCCTCCACTGACTCACGGTTTCAACACATTGCTCTTAGTGCAGAAGCGCGAACAGACGGCGTGCTGCGCGAAGTGGAATACGTGATGCCTCGCGATTTGAAGTTGTTGGAAGAAGCCTATGACATACGCATCGTCGACCCACTGTCGATCAATATCCCGGCCGACGCGCAGGACGGAGCAGCGTCAAATGTGGCGGTCAACTCGCCGAACTCTAGCAAAGCGCATAGTACGGATTCGGGTGTCTCATCACTTTCCTGCAACAGTTCGAACCTACAAGAGGGTGTACCTGAGGTGAACAACGATTTTGAAGCTTGAAACAAGATTTTCCTCAATTTCAGCCCGACAACAGTGCAGTGGAGCTCTCGTTGGAACAGATCACAATTGAGAAACATCCGTTGCTGTGTCAACAGATTCCAGTGTAAATCAACGACGGATTTCACTCTTTTTTTGTACAGTTTTTGAAGTTTCTTGTAGTCACTGATCTCACTTGGGAAAACCGCATTTTGATTCAAATGTTTTAAACAAGTTAATCTGTACATTCTTGACGTTCCATCTTCCTCTCTACCTCATTTGATCTCTGTGTTGTATTTTTCGTTTTCAACTTCTTTAACGTTCGTATTTTCGATCTGAGTATTTCGATGCTTGCGAGGTTGTGTACAAGAATGTCATTAATTTCCATTGGGTTCCAACGGGTCATGACGGAATTGTTGAACTTTATCAAAAAACTGTGAAGTCAAAAATATGTTTTAATTCAATGAATACATCAGATTTTTTGTGCTTAGAATGTATGTAGATGAAAAAACGTTGCACTCTCGAGAAAAAAAATCAATTTCACAGAAAAAGTGGTGCCACTTTTCGCTATTCCTCTATCATTGTTTTCTGATAAGGTCGATAAGGGTTTTTCGCGAAAAGTCAGCAGACCGCATTCTTATCTCGTCTTTTTTTTCTGCCTTGCCTTGCAAATTAACGTCGTCACGAGTTGTGACCCAACTGAAACGAAAATTCATCAACTGGCTGCCAAAACTCTGTAAATGACGGCTTTCGGTGAGTGGGAGAAAGAAGTGCCGCAGTGTAGCCTACGCCGCGAACCCCCGGAAACATTTGTTGCTGTGTCTGGCACCCTCCAATCTTTACCACGTACAAATAGAGCGCACTTGCCGCCGTGTGTCCCACTTAATCTTCACTGGTCACCTTTTCACTGCACTCGCTTTACGCTTTAGTTCGGTTGTCTGTTCATTGATCACTTCTGCTTTCCTGTGACCTGTTTTACCCAAGAAAATCTGTTTTTCACAAGTTTCCCCGACTTTTTCAACTGTAATTTCATAACTTTTCACAATTTGAAGGTATGAGTAGCAAATATGTCCCTCAAGCGAGGGACATTTGCGAGAAGACACTGAAAAGCTTTATCTCACAAGTCGGGTCGGTTGAGAAGCTGTTGGTGATTAGCGGAGCTGGAATTTCGACAGAATCCGGTAATCTTCGATAGTTCCGATACTCATTTGCCTAGTTTTACAGTTCCAGGTATCCCTGATTATCGATCGAAAGATGTCGGGTTATATGCGAGAATTGCGCACAAACCAATTTATCATCAGGACTATATGCGATCCAATCGTTGTAGGCAAAGGTAAAAACATCGTTTCAAAGGAAATTTCAACAGTATTTCTTTTTAGATACTGGACACGAAACTATCTGGCGTGGCCACGGTTCGGACAAGCGGCACCCAACATCAATCACTACGCGCTGGCGAAATGGGAAGCTTCCGAGCAGTTCGGTTGGCTGATCACGCAGAACGTTGATGGTCTTCACTTGAAGTAACAGCTGAATGTAGACATATTGACCAAAAGTATCAATTTTTCAGAGCCGGATCCAAAATGGTCACAGAACTCCACGGAAACGCGCTGAACGTCAAATGCACTAATTGTGCGTACACCGAGCATAGGTTAGTTACGGATGGCCACCATGTTCGACTGATTGAAGTATTTTTGATTCAATGGAGAAGCAATACTCTAAGTCACCGCGCTAAATGCTAATCGCTCGGAACTCGAATGTGTTCTCTTATTTCAGACAGACCTACCAGGAACGACTGGACAAAGCTAACCCGGGTTTCAAAGAAGAGCATGTGGCACCGGGAGAAATAGCGCCGGACGGCGACATTATTCTGCCGCTGGGAACCGAAAAAGTGAGGAGAAATGGTTGAACTCCGGAAAATCGAGTGTTCTAGGGGTTCAAAATTCCGGAGTGTCCCAGTTGCGGTGGACTCATGAAGACCGACGTCACATTTTTCGGGGATAACGTTCCGATGGACAAAGTGACATTCTGCTACGAAAAGGTCGACGAATGCGACGGAATTCTCTCACTCGGAACATCACTGGCCGTTCTTTCGGGATTCCGTTTCGTTCACCATGTAAGGAATTCGAGTCTTCATTTTCAGATGTCCACGTGTGTTTTCAGGCTAACATGCACAACAAGCCAATTTTCATCGTAAACATCGGACCAACTCGAGCTGATCACATGGCAACCATGAAAGTCGACTACAAAATTTCTGATGTCTTAAGCCAGATGTGAACCTTAGCAACTATTTTAGTATTAATTTTTGCGTGTTTCAATTTTTTTGCTAGAACTCATGGAATTTTCGTGTTTTCCTTGATTCTTTCTCGTGTTTTGTGCTGAAATAAATATACTCAAACAAGAAAAAGCACTGTTAAACTCAAAAAAATGTGTTCAAGTCATAACTCAAAATCATAAAAACGGATGTGACGTTCTCTAGGGCACAACTATCATTTTTCAACGTTTTGTCGCTTCACTAGTGTGGAAAGTCCAGTCAGAGAAAGAAAAAAGTGATAAGCGATGATACCAGATGAAAATCAAACACACACCACGGCCATTGCGGTTATCATTTTTGCACATGGAGCTCGATGCCAAAAGTGTAGCCATCAGACCACTTATTTTATTGGTACGTTTTTTTTTGAATCCGGAATGGTACGAACTATACAATTTTCTAGTTACTCTTGTTTTCCTGCCCTTCAACTTCCGGATATGCGTTCTACAGTGAGGTTGAAGCCGAACGATTCCTGAATATCGCTGCAGCCGCGTACGCAGACTCAAGTCCTTTTGAAGTTCGAAGAATGGTTTGGAAAAAACATTCACTTTCAGGCAATATAACCGCTCGACAGTCTTGTCTGGACATCTCCTATCCGACCGAAGAATTCCACGTCTCGATGGTCATGTCGACGCCGTGTGATAAGGTGAGTCACATTCGTCGTCATCAGTTTTAGCTCGTTTTTAACGATTGTCTCGTCTTCTGCGAACAATATCACCATCAAACAATAAGTTTGCCTGCTTATTAATTTTGTAGCGCGGGAATCAATGCCAAGCTTTTGTTGCAATATCAGATCTCACGAATCAAGTGATAATCTCATTTCGAGGAACGAACAGCGGAGGACAGCTACTGTCGGAGTTTGGCGACGGATTGGAAGACTATATCTCCTATACGGAAAATGGTGGGATTCCAGTGACGTGTACTCACCTAACAGTCCGTTTTCATTTTAGACGTGTCTGGAAACACAGTTCAAGTCGGGCATGTCAATGTTTATTTTTTGAATGCGATGAATCAAATGTGGATCGATATGGTGGAGCCGAGTGTGACGAAGTGAGCAAGTGACCAAATTCGTGGAATGATCCTGTTTCAGCCGCCGAAATTACACATACCTCATCACCGGGCATTCACTTGGCGGTGCAATGGCTACATTGACCGCGTTCCGCATATCAATTCGTGGTGTGTCACACAAGGTTTGTTGGTTTTGGAAAACGTTCAGCAAAGTCAACATTTTCAGATCAAAGTACATACGTTCGGCGAGCCCAGAGTTGGAGACATTGTTTTTGCTGGATTTTTTACGGTTTATTGGCTCAGAACCTTCGCGAAGATTATTTGTTTTTGTTTTCCAGGATCTAGTCCCGTATTCTTTTCGCGTCGTTCACAACACTGACCCCATACCGCATCTTCCTCCATTGAATGTGGACCATGAGACTGCTCCGGGTAATCCATACCATCACCCGAGAGAGATTTGGTGAGCCTGATTCTCCTGAACCTCAAAACCATTTCTGTTCAGGTATAACGACGATTTTTCGAGTTACGTGATGTGTAGTGACGTGGTTGGGGAAGACTGGGGATGTAGTGACAAGAAGAAGTTCTGGAATTATGGGAGCAAGGTAAATTGTGCTTTTTCATGCTTCTTCTGAAAATCTGTGTTTTCAGGGTGCCTACCGACATACCCATTATTTCAATCACTTTGTTTCTGAATACGGCTCGCTTGGGTGTAAAACGACGTCACGAATAGGACGCACTTTTCCGGTTCTATTCATTTCTCTGACGCTTTTCTTCAACTTCATATTTTAAGAAGAAAAAAACCTTTCGATTTTACGTTAGGAAAGCTTCGTTCGCAGAACCAACATGTCTAGAACACAAGAAACAACAACAACAACAACAACAAAAGCTATAGAAAAAACCCGCGAGAAAAAAGAGAAGACAAGACTCGATTAGTCATGTCGAAAGAGATAGGGACCAATGCACGTGCGTGGGCCCCAGTCGCGAGTTTGTCGCGTGAAAATGAAAAATAGCGCGAAAGTGCGAAACAAAGCGAGAACAAATGACCAGCTGGAGAGAAAGAAACAATTGAATGATAGCCCCGAGCCGGAGTCCACCAAATGTAATTTTTTGGGGTTTCGCTGCATGCCATGTGATCCATCAATCGACCTCTAACACTTTTACTCGGCTGCTCCTCCGATTAAACAGTTTAACAGCGCGAAAGTCTGAGGTTTCAAAAGCGTTTTTATTTGTTTTCCAGATTAGCCTGGACGTTTGAATTGGATGAAGAGAATCAAAAAGTAAATTAGTTGAAGAGAGCGGCCAAACTGTTTGGCAAGTTATATTTTCTTTGTGAACCACGTGACGAACTTTTCAATTTTCAGTTTTCCCTTTTTCTAAGACATCATCATCTCACACAAAATCCCAACCCATCTAAGACTGTGGTTACCGTCTCAACACAATAGTTTTCGGGACCTAGAGAGTAATCGCCCAATTTTTTTGTCTCTCGTCAGAAAAAAAAACCAACGGGAATGGTACCATAAATCGCTGAGAATCAGCAAGTGGTCAGACAAAGCTCTTCGTACTCCAAAACTTGGTGAATCCGGATTTGACCATTTTGGTACCAGTTTAGCAGTACAGTTCAAGTTTTTTTTGCCTCTCATTCCAAGACTACACCTAACATCTATTCCTCTCCGAATTTCCTAACGTTAGCTTCTTATCTACTCCCAGAGGTTGTCTGCGATAACATTGACGGTTTTTCGTCGCAGTTTCCGTTTCTACTCAACAATTCCGTGATGAAAACCGCTTGAAAGACCGTTTCATCATGGGTAACCATAAAATTGGTCAGTATTCTATCGATGAATTCCTAATAATCTACAGGTTTCTATGTTACGTTTAGCAACTTCTCATAGCACCAGAAACCGCAAGCCGGCCATTTTCTAGTCCAATGTTCACTTAGCCGCTACGTTTTTGTCTTAAACAGTTCTTTGTGACGGATTAGACACTACTAAATGCTCAAACACACTTATCATGATAAGATAGTGAAAAAAGAGTGCGGTGAGGAGTAGTCGAACTTTTTTCCGGCATAGTTCTTGTTAACCTGCAAACTCGATAGCTTTTTCAAGTCTGCGGTCAAATATTGGGAGCAGGGGTGTATGTTGAAAGAAGACCTGGTTGGTTGGCTCGTTATCGCAATATTATTACCATTCCTAGTGTCTAACTCTCTATTCCATCCTTTCTCATTCCGTTTTATGTTACATACAGTCTCTGTACAGTTGATCAACCTGACTAACCAACCCGTTCATTTGATAACAGCCACTATTCTGTCGCCCCTCATCATTCACACCACTAGTGAGCCCACCATCAACCGCACTCGTTTCATTATCAATTTTCTTCGACGATCACTGTAAGTTTCGAAGGTTTTTGAGCATCTCTCATGTGCGGCAGTCAGAAGTTCTTAGCCGAAGGCTCAAGAGTGGTCTGACTCTGACTCACCGAGCTTTACGTTCGGAACAAAACTCGAGAGAGAAAAACAGGTAGATCATATGTTCCGTCACATTCTCAGTCCGTCAGCTGTTAGGTCCCGGGCACTCTACGTCTCTTTTTTTTCCATCATAGCTTCTTTTTCGCTTGTTTCCACTTGATCTTGTGGGTCCTCGGGACCCGCTTCCCCCTCCTCTTTCTAAACAGCTGGAGTGAGAAAAAGTGAGGAAATGAAGAACAAGAAGATATTTTGTTTTTTTTTTGCTTCTGGGCGACCAATAATCTGATTCTTTACAATTTTTGGTATTACGTGTTTCCATAGCTTTTTACCATCCCGTTCCCGTCCCCCTCTCCCCCCGGCGAGGAGGTTTCAATGGCGGTCATCAAAAGTTTTTGCGCGTCGTTTCTTCGTTCTATTATTTCGCTCCAAGACAGTCCAAAACGCGCCATGCACAACGATCGTCGACTGCAAGTTCGGTACGCACGAGGTCATTTGCACAGAAATCAGTCAAGTTTTGCTCCAACTCAGAGCTCAGGAACACCTTTTCTCTTCTTTTCTTTTATTTTTCTTACTGACAAGAAGATAGGCGAAAAGCAGAAAACACCTAATAAACAAAACAAAAGTGAAAAAGAAACGGCCAACAAATCGCACAATGATAGCTAGTACGTTTCTTTTTCGTCGTTTTTATTCCTTCCTTTTATTCTTCGTCTCTTCCACCTCGTCACGTTGTTATTCCGGAGTTCTACAGTGTAGTTTTCGACTTTGCTCTTTGACGAGAGAAACTCGATGAGATAGATAACCTATCAATTTTGTTTGAAGAATTGAAATTTGACACTTTGCTAGTTGATATTTCATTTTCTCGAACAAAAAGATCGGAGGTCGATTATTTTGTGAGTTTCAGATGATATTGGGCCCGTCATTAGGACATCTCGGAAGTATGGTGGGGAGCCATCCACGGATCTGGATAGCGGTTTCCTTGCTCATCGGAATTTCGTCATTTATGGGCATTTTCCTGAATCCGCCGAGAATTGAGCTCGGTTTCGAAACGGGGTACACCAGTTTCGATGCTCCATCGATCGCCGAGATAAGAGCCCAGCGGGATTTCTTCACGGACGGAAAAGAGGTACAGAAAACGTCGAGAGTTCGAGAAGAAATGAGAATTCTCAGGGTAACCCATGGTATCAAGCTCTGTTCGCCGAGCCACGGAACAAATCGCAAACAATGCACGAAGGGAGAGAATTCAAGGAAATGAAGCGATTTTACAGAGTGAGATCATATGAATTCACATGAAGGGTGTATTTTTCTGTCATTGCGGTTTTCAGAAAATCAAAAACATGACAATTCGATACGACGAAAGCCAGGAAAGAGATATTACTTACTATGATTTGTGTGGATCAACGTGTGATTTGAACGAGCTTCTGTTCACGACCGAGGTGAGAAACTGCAATGCAAAGCACTGTAGAGAAGAAAACTTATTTCCAGTCTATGTCATTTTTCGGGTTGTCCTACCCAATTACCACATTATTTGTTTACCAATCGAACATTGGCAAGCATTTTTACAAAGTCGAAACCGAGAAAGGCGGAAGTCTGAAAAGTGCGAAAGTTGCGATGCTGGTCTACATGGCCTTCTATCAAACGAAAGAAGTGAAAGCTGACTTGTCATTGTATGAGGAAGTTGTGCAAAGAGCAGTTGATGAGCACAATGCGCAAGAGAACAATACTGTGATTTTCACTCTGCATGGTGAAAAAGGAATGAGTGTATGTCAGAACATCATAGTGCTGTGAGGGAAAACCATTTCTAATCTTTTTAGGGCGCAGTTGAACTTGGTGTAAAGCAGGCTTTCAAGTACCTCGGACTCGGAGTTCTCCTCTCTGTCGCTGTCCTTCTTGCAGTTCTCTTTTTTTTCAGCACATTTTTCAGTCAGTTCACATTCTTCAGGTTCGTAATTCAAAACTATTCGATGAAAACATACTTCTTTTTTTTCAGAATTCTCGTCCTCTGGTCTGTTGCCATATTTGTTCCGATTCTGTCTTTCGTCACCGCTCTTGCCCTCTACAATTCATTCGACTTTTCCATCACTCCACTCACTTGCTTCGCCCCATTCCTCGCTTTCATTCATGGTGAGAGTCTCAGAAATGCATTCGCATGTCATTTATCACTTTCCAGGATATTACACTGTCATTATGCTCACGCACACCTGGCTCAGCGATTCGGAGCTCAGAAGGGACTCACCGGATGAGCATCTTTTGGAGGTAAGGGGAAGTGAAACAAAAGCAGGGTAACTTCGGCCGTTTCAGGTGTTCGCGACCTGCATGCCGGCACTTCTCGTGTCCTCGAGTCCGGCAGTTGCATTTGTCCTGATGATCTTCTTCCCAGTCCCCAATTATGCGGCTGTTTCATTCCTAATCGGCCTCATTCTGATTTTCAACATTGCTTTCTCGGTAGTCAAATGTTAATTCATCACAACACTCAATTCACTGCTCATTTCAGGTGTTCTTCTTCTCTCCGGCCATGCTGATCATCTGCCCGGCTCGAGTGTTCTCCCCGATTCCGACCACTTCGACAGTGTACACCAATTCGTCCTCGAAAATCATTGAAAACGCTCGCGGTGAGTATCTCACACATAACACGCTATTGTGAAATTTAGAGTCGTTCGCAGAATCGTATTGTCATTTCATTGACAACTCGAACGTCATAAAAGTTCTCGCGATAGTTGGAGTTCTGTCTCTACTGATCGGACCAGGATACTTTGGTTGCAGAGGGGTGAGAAAAATGATTGATTTGCCACCTTTCATCACAAACTTCCGTGATTCAGGTTGAAGGTAATCTTGACTACCGACAACTTTTGAAACACGACTCACCAAGAAGCTACGGTGTCCATCTCATGAGTGATATCGTCTGGCCGACATGGTTCTCGATTATGTTCTTTGTCAACCAACCGCCGACGTTCTCCAATTCGTCAGAGTACGGACGATTCAAGAGCATGTTGGGAGAAATCGAATCGATCGATCATAAACTGCCGATTGAGACTGATATGGTGTGGATCAACGATTTCTGCAGACACACCAGCACAAAGCCTACGGATGACGGTAAAACTTGGTACTCAACTTTTTGGTGTTATAAGAGCTGATTCAGCATTGAACATGACACTATTCAAAGGGTTCATCGAGGATGGCATTTACAAATCTTGGAAAGATGGAGTGAAATTCCAGTTTGTTAACGAGTATGCGTTCTGAGAAACTAGCGGCATTTCAAAAGTTCAATTTTCAGAACCGAACCTGTGATTACCAGCATGCTTCACATCGTCTCATTCGAAGGCACAAAATCGCTGGCTGACAAGGCCAGACTTTTCGAGAAGTGTCGTGCGATCACGAAAAAATACCCAGAGTTCAAAACGACTCCATTTGACACAGAGATCGGATTTGCCGACATCATTCTTCAAGTACCGCCAGCGATTGGACTGTGAGTTGAATATTTATCTGATCGGAGTTGAAAGAAACAGTTTACAGAATTCCACTTGGAGCTGCGGGTATGCTCCTTCTTGCTAGTTCAATCATTATCGGGAACATGACAGTGGCGATTCTCAATTCATTCATGGCGTGCCTTCTGTACTCATGTACTAGCCTCTGAAAGTCAAGTTGCACGAACTCTTTTCTCTTTCAGCTACACTCGGACTCGTTTCGATTCTCGGTCTAGCCGTCAACCCATTCAACGCAGCTTTCTTCCTGATCCTTGCTGCTCTATCGCCAAGCTACACAACACACTTCTGCTATTATTACCAACAGGTGCAACTAACCCCTTCGACACACAGACCAACTAAACATTCAATTCAGGCTATGCGCAATTCCAACTCGGAAGCTCAAAAAATCAACCGATTGAACGAAATGCTGCGCAAATGTTTTTTCCCATGCGTCTCGGTAGGAGTTAATCCAATTGATCCCATTTGTCTACTTCCTTCTTCGCGCTAGCAGAAATCTGAAAGAAAAAGCAAAAGTTTTTGTGTCACACCAAAAAATACTTTTTGGGAAGTGTTTGAAAACGTATCGCGGAAGTGAATCAACCTAGAATGCAGACTAATAAAACTGAAGATTAAAACAGAAGCGGTGAATGAAATTTACAGAGTTTGGTGTGCTCAATGGTCGTTTTCCTGCCGGCGCTCATCTGCAAAGTGGACATCTTCCAATCTGTCGCGATGACCCATCTCGTCTTCTGTGGTTTTGGAGTTTCTCTCGCATTCTTCCTCCAAATCATCCTCAATATGCTTCCCGATGTCATCACGGGTACTCACTGGTTGTGCTCCCGTCGGAATTGAAGTCCTAATTTGAACGGCGTTTTTTTTTTTTGAATTTCGGAAATTTCACTTGTCTGCTTTTGTTTGTACCAATTCCCCACAGAATCCCATTTAGTTTCCTATGTGAGCTAGCACTTTCTAGACACCTCTCCTTGAATCATTCCCATTCATTTCTCATCATGTCACACACATCCATCTTTGTCCTTACGGTTTTTAGACCCAATTTGTGACGTTTCCAATGGATATTTTCTTCCTACGCCCCAGTCTTTGTAACTCGAGAAGAAGAAAAAAAAAACGGAAAAAATCGTTGTGCCTTCTATTCAGCGTGTTCAGTTTTCAATTTAATTTCAATCAAGGAGAAATAAACATGACATGTCGAAAAAAAAACACATGTGTATTCTTTCGAGAATACAATACACGTTATTTCATCACAAAACTGAATCATCTCGAGGCGACAGTAAGGAAAACTAGAACACTTTTTGTGAACTTTACAGAATCGAAGGTGTTTTGCCCTGTCGCCTTATAAATGTATTCTTGTTTGGCGCTCATGCGAAGAATGAGTGTAGCTATCGTGGCGTGGGTACTGTAATTTGTTTTCAAACTTTCTTGTCATGGAATTCATCGGTTTGAATCGGTTTTTTGTCATTTCACTAGCTAATGTCTTTGACAAACGCGCGAAGATCTCCGATTCTTCTTCAGAATCATTTGCGTTAGCAGGTCGTTTATTATCCGACTGATAAGTGATCTTTTCGTACCGCTCCAGTGCATGACACTAATTCTATTCTCTTCTTTCTTTGAACTACAGAATGCCACAACGTTTTCATCTCCACCTTGATCAATTCAAGAGCGAAATCTGAAAGAAAAAGGAAAAATGCAATAAAACAGACAGATAACAGTACGTACCTTTTCTGATATTTTGAACCATCATATGAAGTCACTTGATGACACGTGCTTTCCGATGTCTCACATATCGTCGCATACGATGACCACAAAGAACGAACAAAGGTTTAGAAGATAGAAAAGCCCGGGTTAACTGATTCTCTATCTGATTTATTTGCAGCTGTTCGGATTATGGGGGCCTATTTCCGGATGATTCGTCACTAAGTGCCCACTGAAACATTAGCCGGATAGATTGGAAATTATGCGTATTTTGTGGTGCTCCGTATTTTTCTGAACTAGACAAGAATGTAGTTTGGGAATGCGACGCTACTCACTGGAAACAGCTGAATACTTCGGGATGTGTCATGGATTGACGGATCGACGAAACTTGGAATCTGAACTGTAATCACCTAGGCATGAAAGGATCAGGAAAAAATGAGAATTACTTTAATGCTACAATCGATCTTGATCTGTGCGGCCGATTCCTAGAAAAATTAGAGTTGTTCTCGGTTAATTGGTAAGTGGGGGTTCAAAGAAAAAATGTGGAATTGAAGCACTTTGCCATGAATTTTCAATCCATCACTAACTTTTCTTGATTTTGCTAAAACCGCTCGAATACAACTTATTATCTGATTTATTATATTGTGCAAATTTTCACAGTAAGTCCGAATATAATGAGAAAATTGGACAAGGAAAAGATCAAATTGGCGATTTTTGTTAAAGTACACGTGAAACCCATGTTGTTCGGAATTCCGAAAAGACAATGAGAAGGTGGATGGGAGTTAGGAATGACCGAATGAGAAATGGGTTCAGGAAGAACGGTTGGAGAGATCATGACCGAAAAATTATAACAGTTGTCGATGGTGGGGTCCATTTCAGAATTGGACTGCCAGTTGATCGTGAGGTGGGAATGTTGTCGGATAGAGACCGGCTGGTGGTGAAACTGAGCTGGCGACGGATTCCGGCAAACTCGGCGGCGACGACGATGTGGGTTTTCCAAACAGTGACTGGGTCAGAGCAATGATGGCGTCTTGCGAGGAGACGATGAGGTTGTTCAGCTGAACAGGGTCCATGGTTGACAACACGATCGGGCTGAAAATAGGAGAGTGAGAAGTTTTGTCTAGAGTGTTATGGATTGCTCACTTGGCGTTTTGTGGGATTTGGGGAATCGGTGTGAACTGTGGGACAGCCACTGGCATCGTGATTTGAGCCATTGGGACTGGAGCAGCCGCGAGGGATGGGAGTTTGGATGGCGGGGACACACTGGGCTCCCGTTCCAATACTGAAAAATGAATGTTGAGAGTTGGTTCTCATACTGTTAGAACCCTACATCTCTCTTCAAGAAGCTCGTTCCGGCGGCGAAGCTCTTCCATGATTCTTTGAGTCTCAGCAAGACGAGATTGCATCACTGCGATGTACTCGACGGCTCGCTTCAAGATGAGTGCACGGGACGATTTCTCTCCTTCGAGAAGAGGAATCGAGTCTTTCAGGATTCCGAAGTGATCTTTGATATGATCCCGTCTCTTCCTTTCAAGCTCATTGTGATGGGCCCTACGATCGTCGTCGATAGGAGATGCGGACTTGGGGCTCGAAGCGTCGTCCTTTAAAATTTAGTTACATGACTGTCATTGTCACTGTACAACTTACATCAGAAGACACTGATGCATGGCGTTTTCGGCTTCCTTGCGACTTGATGTGGTCGAATTTCGTGTAGAGGTACATATCCTCAATAGCAGCGGACATGATGATTGAGAGTGTGTAAGCTGTAATAGATACAAATAAATTAAGTGAATGACAGTTCAACAGATAAAAAATATGGTAATTGAAATTGAAAACAAATAGTAGAATATGTCAAGACATTCAGAGCCAACCGGCTTGCCAGGGCCGCGTCTGAAGATGTGGTCTGCAAGAGAGAACAGACCTTGCGGAAAAGGGGGCGGTCTATGTGGGTGGGAGGAGTCAGGGGCGACCGCCCCTCTCCACGCGGTTAGCGTGTGTTCTCTGCACTCGCGCCGCGTTAGTGGCGCTCTTTGATATGTAATACTAAGCTCCGCCCATCTACTGGCTGTCGGTACACGGAGCCTGGAGAGTTGTAGCCTTTCCCTCGGCCGTCTTTCGCGATCATGTATCATGCGAATCATGTGAATTCGATTGTGGACCTGAAGGTGACCGAGCAATGTTGTTATTGCATCAGACATGTGGACGGAAGAGCGGGGGAGAAATGAAGGTACAAGGAACAAAACACTATTTCAGGGCTAAATCCTATCTTATGAGCAAACAATGGCTGGTCCGATGGTGGCGGTGGCGGGTCCCGCGGATAAAGTGCAAACGCAAAGAAGCTGCGATGAGCACCAAATGACACCAAGAGTCACGTCTCGTCATTATTTTTGGGTGCAACCTCTTCTTCTCCAGCACTGGATTTTCTTTCCGGTTCACATGATTCTTTGTGCGTCTTCACGTGGAAATCTTCTTCATTCCCTCTGTGGCGGTCAATTTCTTCACCCTTCTAATAAATAAACTTTGTTTCCCTGGCCCGTGTGCACACGTTAATATCATGTGGTGCAAGGCGTAGACTTCCTGATAAGAGAGAAGTTGCGATGTGAGAGCTCAGAATGTGAGTGAAGATCGGTTTCGATGCGATGTCTGGTGTGGCGGAAGTGGCGTGCGTGTTGATCCTTGTACCTGATGTAAATAGACTTTACCGTAGACGATACACATGGGCACTGAAAAACAAACATTCCTGTACTATGACCCCCTTTCTCAACAGCATGCTTAGTCTCGTTAGTTGTTCATTATCATGTTTGTTTTCAATCATTCAGCCAGTCTGGATGATAACAGTCCAACAGAACGAGTTTCAATTCGCAAACACACGTGCGTTCTCTTGCAAAGAGTCGAGCATTTCGTCGTGGTGCAGCAAAAAATGAGACAAACTATAGAATTGTTTGATTTGGCCATTCAAAGCTTCGCCGTCGTCCTCATTTTCGCATCTCCCTCCCGGATGACCTTCTATTTACCCTTGTGCAGCATTTTTACACGCTTGCCTCACATGCGCACTTTGAACCCAATGGTTTCCATTTCGAATTTCGATTGAGTAAGTGCTCAAGTCTTCTTGAACCCCCGCGAGCGATTCACAGACGGAGAACAACTGATCGTGCTTTGTGCGGACGTGGTGATTTGACTCCAGAGAACGACCAGATTTCAATGATGTGAGAGGGCAGATCACAACCTCTTCCGAATGAAAACCGGGAAAAATGCGGAGCACTGTAACGGAATAGACTACATCAGCGTTCCTGATTCAACAGTATCTTCAAACCGGCAAAATTTTGAGGCTAGAAGAGTGCAGATAACAGAGCAATCACACTATACTCAACAACCTACTCCACGTTGTAGTGATCATTAATTTTGCCAACTACAAATTCTTACGGGATTAGGAAGTGAGGGTGGCTGCAAGTCGGAACAAAACAAACCAACGATAAGCTTCAAATCCTCTGATAATCTTTGGAAAATAACTATTATATTGCAGAGCCACGCGTTAAACAATCTTGCTTTTTGTTCGATCTCACGTGATTTCTTCTGTGGAAGAAATTAATCCGCGATTAGGATTAGTTCTACGATTTCAGCGAGGGTGGATACAATCATGAAATAATCCGGCTTGGACCACCAGCAAAAAAAGTTGTCTTTTGTAGTATTTCAATTTGCGTTCATTTGTCATCTCGCAGATTTGAACTACTCATGTTTTTCCCACATTTTCAGATTTCAGTTTGAGGGTTTGGACAAGTGTTACACCTCAAACCGAGAGAGGAATCTGAATATCTGAATATAAGTGTACATTCCCGGATCAAGCAAATAGACTCTTCTGCTTTCTGATGTGTAACAATATCAAGAGGTTGTGTTTCAGTGATCTCTCCGTATTTCTTCGGAAAAACACGTTACAACCTCACCTCTTTCCCCCGCTAGCGTTCTTTGTCCGACATACCAACTGTCGCTTTTTTTTCCGGAGCCGCACCCCACCAACGCGTCGCACCCGCAAAGAGTAGAGTATCTTTGAAAAGTGCCCTCGTTTCGGTGGCAATCAGTGATTCACGTGCGAGACCCGTGTGCGTCAGAAAACACTCAGCAGTGAACCCCACCAGTCAATGGAAGAGGAAGAGGTTGGAGAGATAAAATTGCGTTTGAAGGGGGGCATGGTGAACAGAGAACATTTCGCGATTGGTCGCCTCTTTTCCCTCCTTTCTATTGAGGTGAGTGTGACTACAATGTGTACTGACTTGAGTGCGGGAATGAGAGTAACAGGACACACATGTTCTGCCTATAGTGTAGTCTGCAGACAGAAGGGACCGAGAAGCTTTCAGACATGATCCACATCATATATGAGCACACACCGTTTAATATTGGGTATGTTCTGTCGATTTTTCTGAGAAGAATTCCACGCGCTGACTCGCAACTTCCGCGTTTGGAAAGCAGAAGAAAAAAAAAACGCAAGATTTCGTCATCTCCTGCCACGTGAGACTACGATAGAGCGGAATTTCTAGCTAGCATCTTTCATCTTGAAATTTTAGCCAATCACCTTTCGGCCAATCACTCGAGACACCAATATAGCAAAGAACTTTGTCACATGGCTCGAAATGAACTCTGCTTTTTTAATATTACAGACTGATTCAGTTACATCGGTCGAGTGGTCTCGGGGACTGAATTAGATTCTCCGCCACTTCTTTCTGGCGTTTCGGACTGAGTAGCTAACAATTCTCAGAAAATAGAGTGGTTTGTATCACTTTTGAGCTCACCGAGCCCCATTTCTGATCACTGAGACCACTCAACCGATTGATGAACAAAAACGTGTTGTCGGCATGACTCGTCGGGTGCGTCTCACCATCGCACAGATCATTTGTTGATACGGACACGTTGCATCAGCCATTGGAGTGTCTGACACACTTGCAGTATCTGACGAAATCAGCCGCAAATCATGATGAGAATTGCCGGGAGACGTGATCAATGAAGTTTACAACACCGAGAAGCAGCACCAGGGGCCTAGGTACAGAGGACAAGGAACAAAACAGATTTCGGGATCTCGGAAAATATTTTCCTGAAGAACACTTGGAAAAGTTCAATGCTGATTGGCAATGAGATGGAAAAACAAGAATTTCAGACTGACCTTCAACCTTCCAATTTAGAAAAAAAAACACATTACCTTGTTTTTATCAGGTTCGCTTTCATTTTATTCATGGTTACTGTCTTTCCCAAGCTTTCCAAAGAAATATCCTACTTTTCTTCTCATTCTTGAAGAAATCAAGGGTAAAGTCCAAAGTACTGCACACACCCAGAGAAAAATCGCCGGGTACGTTTTGGGGGAATACCCCTTATCTCTCGGTGTACATGCAATGTCGCCGAAAGTTGACGTCAAAGTACCCGAGCGGCACAGGAACGAAAAATGAGAGGAAACCCCCCGCCTGACTGACGCAATATCACGAAAAGAGTCAACGATAGTGTGCCCTTTTTTGTGCACATGCAAAATGCCTGAATTTCTGTGTTGCTGTTTCAAACCATATAGGTCACACATCGCAACACCTTTTCCTCGCATCACAAGTGCTATCCTTCCATTCTTTCCACAACAAGCCGCTTAGCACACCCAGTTTACATATTCAAAGAACGTGCAAACTTGGAAACACAATGTACTGTTTCGTTTCAGGAATGATATCACAAAAGTGACAACGATTTGTGTAGTTTTTCGGTGCAAAGATCTGAGTGTGATGCGGCCAATGAGCGAACATTGTGGCATTATTTGAGTACTGTAGACAAATTACCTAGCTGATTCTTGGGAGGTCTTCAGATCACACATCAAATGATGATGTTCTGACGCTTTCAACTTGAAATGGAAATTTATGTAATCCGGACCTGCACAATACAACTTTGTGACGGGGCACTGAGTCAGAGTTGCATCATTCGGAAATACGCGCAATTTAGTTGAAAAAAGTTGGCGACGGCGACTTTACGATTTCAGTCTCGGCGAAGTGGAGGAGACACGCGGTTGGAAGGGGGGTCTTCCTTTGTTGGCGGAATTCGTACTATGATTCCTCGCAGTCATTCAATTCGTTAGAATCAAACGTGAAGAAGTGCGAGGGGTGGAATCGAAGCACGCTTCATCGTCACCCGATTCAGACCGTCGGATCATTTCGAAACGATCGCAATGATCTCTTGACCAGTCAAAACAATCTCAGATAGTTCTGAGACGTCATCCGAACTGTTTTCCGTGTGTGGGCAATGACAGTGTTCTCGTTTTCCAATAAAGCACTTGGTGATTGAACTGATCTCCAGATGGTCTTTTCTAGTAAGCCTCAAGGTTTATCTCATTCGATCTCTGTGACGTAGTTCGAAACTAGTCCGAATTCTAAAAAAAGCCTCTCCTCGATCCAACGAGTATTTGTACAATCGCATTTGTTCTGGGTGAACTCACGCTGTCAACACGTTGCGTACGACCGCCGGTTCAAACTGTTCAATGATACGCTACACCCGCCGCCGCCGCCGCTGCCGCTGATCGCTCCCACTCACTTCTTCCTCTTTTCTCTTTTCGCTCCCGGGACAGAGAGGGAGAGAGGGCGGCAATACACATACATACACCGGCGGGGCGAGGGTTGGGTGCACATCGATCGACACGTGACGAAAACCGATTGTGATGCGATTCACGTGAAAACGTTTCGCCGCGTTTGCACTTTGGAAATAAACTTTTTCGTGAAAAAGGAAGAGGGGTTTGCAATGAGATGGAGAGCCTTGTGTGCTTTGTTTCGTGCAGGAAGGAAGAAGCGAGCGTTTCAAAATCGCTGATGCAATTCTGATGGGGAATTCCTTCAACGTTGTTTTGAAATAGAAAAAGAGAGGGGGGGGGGTCAAGGTACACATCCACTCCTACAATGAAGCCTACGTTAATGTAGTCCAGGAAGCGGTCGGAGCCTCGGCAAAACGATGAAAATACAATTCACTTATTATTTCCAGCCTGCTCGCTTCTTGCTGATTTCTATTTTTAGACCGCACACTCACGTGGTGTGTCATCATAAAGTTTTCGAAACAAATTCCCAAGTTTTGGTTAGTAACACCATAAGTATTACTCAGCAGGAACTGTTAGCTGTGCGTCTAATTCGATGTAGGACGTTCCTCGCAAAGAGAGGGAGGAATGTTCTAGAATGCACTGTTCCGATGAATTGGCACGTAGAGAAGCCTCTCCGATTCACGTGCTACCGTAGTTCCCAGCTGATCGTTCTTTGTGGTAAACACGTCAATGATGACCGAGAGGCGCGTACTCACCCTCCAAAAACCCTCACGGCGTGTAAGAAACGCGTTAGCTTGCATCATCCTCGCTCATCTTTCCGAGAATTCCACAGATCTTCGAAATCAACGGGGCTCGTCAGGTATCGGTGCGAAACTTGTGAAAACGGCATCGTCTGAGAAATTCGATGGTTTCAATGTTGACAATCATCGCATGAACTGAAATTACTGGCGTTCTCGCATTCTCTTTCATTGCAAAAGACAGAATGAGAAGAAAACAAACCTCTTCTTCAGCCAAAACCAGAAAGACGTCAATAATTAGCAGCGTTTTGGCAGAACAAAACTATCATCGGTCTTAAATTGGTGTCATCGCGCGATACTTGGTTTTGAGATGGAACAAAAAGAAATAAGTACAAAAAATAATATTTGACCAAAAAGTGATAAATCAACTGGCAAAAAAGGAAACGCTGAACGGATTCAAGAGCAATTAAGCATAATCCACTTAAGCTCGTTCACAGTAGCTTTAGAAAAGTCAATGTTTCCGATAAAACGAACACGGTCATTTAACAATACGTTTATTTTTGTAAATCTTCCAGTGACGTTGAAGACGACAATCAGTTCAATAACTGATTTATGTAATCTCTGCAAAACTCTCTGATCTTTGAATCGTAATAATCGCATTTGTGAAATAAGTGATTCATCCGATGAACGAGGAGAGATTCAGGCATAGGTTGAGAAATCGGGGGGAAAAACAAATTCTTGAAATCTGAGCGTTTCATTAGCATTTTCCTTCAAAGTCAATCATTCAAATGTGTTCACATGCTTTTCACGATCTTCGTGTACTCTGCACCGCATTCCGACGAGCCAAGTCTACTCGCATGAACTTTCTACTCCCAGAAATTGATGGACAAAGTCTATTTGACAATTGCATACGGAAGTTTCAGGTTTTGCTCTCTATCAAAGAATTCTGCACATTTTTCAGTACACTGTTATCAGCAAACCAACCCAGTATGCCCTCCCGATGAGCGGAAACCACAAAACAGTTTTTGGGCAACAAACAACTTCAATTATTTATAATATTGCAAAAAAAAGGAATCCTTTTCGTAAACAAATAATAATTTAAGAATGGCAATAAATAAGAACGAATTGATGACGGCTAATTCTAAAGCCCAATTGATCTGGCAGCATACTGATGGGTTGGATGCATTTGTGTGTCCAAAGCGGTTTTCATGTCAGCAAGCCGCAGCTTCTTCCAATCCGGATTTGTTCCGAAGGCCTGCGCGAGGCGAGCAATCTGGACAAGTGATTCGGGCGAAATGCGAAGATGATCGATGGTGACCGATCGGCCGTCGGAGGAGCACGGCGGCAGCTCGCGCGGAGTAAGTTGCTGAAAAGAAAAGAATGAAGAGTCATACAACCGTGGTTTGTGCGATCTCTTCGTCAAAGTCTCTCCAGACGCTAAAACGGTTTGAGTCAGCGATGATCCGGTTTCACGGTGTCAATTCGCAGTCACTTTAAGAAATGAGTAGTCCGAAATATTGGATTTTGCCTTAATACGACTAATCTTCACAAACCGCCCTACCGGCTTCCCAAATCCGATGCTTCCTGTGCCTGTATGAAGACTTCTAGCCAACATTTGAAAATCGGGGTCGTTGAGAAGGACTTGTGCTGATTTTTGAACATCTAATGGGGTTTGAGCGACTGGAACCGGAAGAGGGGTTGGCTGAGTGGTTGGATATTGTGAAAGTTGGGGTGCCTGAAGATTATCACTAACGTTCTAAAAACTCGGAGAGAAGAAGTGTGTTACTTGTTGTTGTTGCGGTTGTTGTGGTGCGTACATGTACCCATGATGTGCAGAGTACTGTTGTTGGGCGGCAGCTTGTGCGTTGACCTCCTGTGGAGCAGGATATTGTTGAGCGGTCTGAAAAGCAGCCGCTTCTGAATACCAAATGAATTCGGATACCTGCTGCTGTTGAGTAGCTGGATATGCATTGAGGGAAACAAGAAGTGAGGCAGCCAAAATTCCGAGTTTAAGCATTTTTAATCTGCAACGAGTGAGAATTTCAGAGAGGCTCAGCTGTTCAGTACCTCTTGAAGAAGTGTCAGACAGTGTGGTTCAAGTGTTCGTTTCAAGGAGAGAAGGTGTAGGCCAGCCATTTTTCCGTCGGCTTTTATATGACTGTGCACCTCATTGTTGACTTCCTGTTAGGGAGGGGAGGTACGCCGCAGGTGATGATTGTTGTTCTGGCTGGGGGGAAAAGCAATGGTCAGAAGCCTAAGTCTAAGTAGATTAGCGGAAAACAGACGCACAGTGGCATTCTCCTCTGTTAACACTGTGCCGTAGTCTTGTGTTGCTGTTTAGCCGGAAAAGAGAAGAAAAACAATTGAAGGGAGAAACGGTCTTTTGAGCATAGCATCAATTTTTTATTGTTCAAGTCTCAGACGAGACTAAATTGAACGGAGAAAAAGTGGAAGGAGAAAAGAAAAAACAAACAACTGGACATTGGTTGACACCAGTACACAGGGAATCAAGAAGAGGGAATTCGGATGAAAAAGGTAGAGAAAAACACGTGAGATTGGATTTTTCGGAGAGAAAATCTAGCATTTCTAGAGAATTTCGAAAAGGGGAAGAAAATGGAAAGGGGACGAATTATTTTAGGAAAAAAAAACAAGGATGAAGAGAGCAATCCGAGAAAAATCTACCAGAGAATGTCAACGAGAAACGAGACGCGATAAATAAAATTAGTAAAAAAAAAAGATGACGTCACGAGATCGGAGTCACATAACTTAGAGTTTTGTACATTTTTTTTTTGCTTCAGCCAATCTAGCACTTCTTTTTAGCGGCTGGTTCCTCGACCTCACTGGCATCGCTGAAAATCAACAGTTTCTGAAATGGCCCATCAAACCTTAGGCTAACTCACTTTTCCTTCTTTTCTTCGTCTTGACGGGCTTTCTTTCCGATGGTTTTCTTGTTTTTTGGGGTCGGCGACACGTTCCGTGAAGCGGGTCTTCAAAGTGACACATTGGAGTTTTGTGGGGAGGAGGATCATTCAAAAAAAAAAAACATACTTTGGAATGTTGTACGTCGGCGGCACTTTGAGATCTCCCGGAGTGTCGAGGTTCGAGACGAACGGATCGATATCCATCTCGATGACTGCTTTCTCGCCGAACATCACCATACGACGCTGTGAGCTGTTCATTGCGAACAACCTTAAAACCGAGAGGAAAATGTGATGGAAAACGTTTTTTTTTTCATGGTGAAGATGAATGCGAGCTCAGCGGAGAAAAAGTGGGAAGGAGTGAGAAGAAAATGAGAAGAAAAAGGAAGGGGCTGGGAAGCGAAACGATGAAATATTCATGGATTTTGAAAACAAAACGAACACAAGATATGATTACATGGACTTGCAGCGCTGAATTGAGGGGATTTGTTTCTTTTTTTTTCGTTCAGTGGCTCGAGTTTTTTTTCAAGTGAATCTTGCCACCACTGCTCAATACGGATAACAACTCGTAGGAGGGGGGAAAAAACGCGGGGTGCACCATCAAGTGGAGTCCCCCCCTCACCAAAACACATTTTAGTGTATGAGTCAAAAACAGCAGTTACCAGTGAGCTGTTTCCGTAGCAGGAGAAAAAAGAAAAAGAAGAAGAAGAAGAAAAACTCAAAAGACATCGTGAGTGTTCCGCGTATGTGAGAACTAGGCGAAACCGATCATAGCGCCCCACACACACACACACACACACACACACACTCGCATTCACAATACCTCGTAATAAAGGATGTCAGATAGAGGGAAGAAAAGAAAAAAAACGCTTTCTCGAGAAGATGTTTGATTCTGTCAACCAAAAAAAAAAGGAGCTTACTCTTCCTTTCGAGACTAATCAAAGAAGTGAGGGATTGCGACGAAGCGGGACAATTTTTATGGGGTTTCTTCCCCCCTTTTTTTTTTCTCTCGCAGTTTTAATTTGATTAGATAGTATTACTCAGTAGTCCAGCCCTGGTGAGCTGGTAAGGGAGCGGAAAGTCGAGGGGAAATAAGAAACAAGGAATGAGAATTTGTATGTATGACTACAGTTTGAAGTGCGCCGAGTTTCCACAATTGGAGGAAGCGAAAACGCTCGCGTATGGATTGCACATAAAACAAAAAGAGCAATATTGGAGTGGTTCGCCTATTTCGACGACGACGACGACGACAACGATGATGACGGGAGAAACGGGGTGGTGAACGACAAATAATGGAAGAGGGTGAAGGCAAAAGAGGGGAAGAGAAGAGGAAAAATTGGTTGGAGCGGGAACAAACTGCAGTTGCGGGCTGGATATTTTGATTCATTGTTGTTGTCTTTTGCGATGAGAAATTTTACGTTTTCAAGAGGAGAGGAGGAAATGGGATACAAGGTCTTTTGGCCGCACTTCCCGACCTATATTATCAAAGTGTAACAGGATATCTCGTAGAAATAGGCCACATGTCAACAATTTTTTTGAATTGAAGAAGACTCCGAAAAAAAGAAAGAAGCGAAGACTGTTTCGGTGCGTTGTCGTTGCTAATGCTCGTGAGAAGAAGAAGAGGAATTGCGCAAAAAATTGGGAGTAGAAGAATGGAGAAGAAGAAAAAAAACCGAAAGCAAAATGAGAGTTGAAAGGAGTGGTGGCGGGACATGTGGTTGTATTTGTATTCTAATCGAAATGCTTGCTGATTTTTGATCGAAAGTTGAGGCGACAAACCCGAAAACCGCTCCGCAATGTGTGTGTGTGTGTGTGTGAGTGTGTATCAGTATCAATTAACTACAAACACATCGCTGCTGGAGATAACAGCAGTTACTGTTCGTTATAACTCGCAGAACGTGACGCAGAGAGATGAAGAGACGTCGTATGAGACCAGCACGACGAATGACTTGCGAAATAAAAAGATATTCGCGTTTTTTTTTTTGTTGACTGACCTTGCCCCCCTCACCTTTTCACCGCCATTCACATTGCGCTTTTCCGCGCCTTCATGTGTTGGTGTCGATTCTCTCTAGTACGCTCGCAATTCGCAATGCTATTTGCACACAAAATTGAGTTTTGAGAGGGGATGGGAGGATGAGAAAAAGACATGGTTTGGACTGGTGGGAAGAGGGGGGGGGGCAAGATGAGTGGTCGGACGACACCGAAAAGATTCGAAAGTGATGTGATGAATGACTGGAGGGCGGCGACAGAATGGCAGCTATTAGAGAAAGAGGGAGAAAAAAAAGAGGCGGCCGTTATTCACATTGTCGCTCTGCTCCATATAACAATCGGGAAGAATAAGGCGACTCCACGGCCGTATTGAAATAAGAAGTGACCCAGCTGCTCCGAGAAACGTTATGTTTTTATTCGCCCAGTGCTTTGAGTCAACACAACGGATTGTTCGCGTACTCCAACCGTTTCAAATTCGAAAACTGATTGCGAAATATGACCCGAATCGGGACGGATGGACCGTGTGACAGGCAAACTGCCGACTCGTGGTTCTTCCATTCTGCGTGTATCCTCTCTCGGGAAGACTGAGTCGGCACTTTAATAACAGAAGAGTTAGCGGTGTGGGCGAGGGGGGGTAAAAAAAATGCCAGACGGTAAACATGGGTAATTCCTACGATCGAAAACACCCTGTGGACGTATTTTGACAAATTTCCCCCCGCCTCCTCCCACCTGGGCCATGTTGAGCTGTTCGTCGTTTATTATTGAAAATGACCACATTGAAATTATGAAAAAAACACCACATAGGAAAAGGAGAATCCGGGAGAGAAGGGAAAATGTCTAGACACAATTAAACAAAAGAAAGTACTGTCGATGTGGGGGGGGGGGGATGGTGAGTTGTAAAAATTGTATAGGAATGTTTCTTAGCGGAGTTCACAGAGTCTGCTCTCACCAATACCGGTTGTAGTGTGTTACAGGTAAGGCTTTTCAGGTGTGTACAACGGTATGAGTCTACCAATGAACATTTTGAAATACAATTCAGAAAGTGAATAAGTCGGGAGGAGGGAGGGAAGCGAGTTAGAATTGCTAGTTGTGAAAGAAGCAGCTGCAAATATCGAAGAAATGCGTTTGGAAGGAAAGCTAGAGGGAGCAATTGAAATTCAAAGTTTTGAATTGCTCAACCTCACACGGCTGCTGCAAGTTCTCTAATTAGCGTTTCAATAAGCGGGTGGGGGGGGGGGGGGTGGGGTTGAAATTGCTCACAGCAAAAATGATAATTGAATTAGAAAAGAAAAGAAATAAGGAAAAAAAAATATAAAAAATCGGTAAGGCTACATGAATTGATTAGACAAGCAACAGTCGGTTCTCAGCGGTGTTTCCGTTTCCGTGACCGTTCTGGAGGTATCTGTCGTTGATGCTATAATAATTTCAGCGTTAGGATTTTCTAGTGAATTCAAATTTACCCGAACTCATATTCCTCTTCCGATTCTTTGTCTTTTTCCGCGTTTTGCTTGGCGAGCTCAACGGAAAACTTGTAGGCGAAGAACGCCGAGAACGTCGCCGCGATGAACGCGGTGACGAAGACTGGCGTGTAACTTCCGCTGTATTCACGCATTTTCGCTGGAAAAATATGCGTTTTTTTGAAAACATTTAATATGCATTTTTTTCTTGCTCGCTTACCGAAAACGCACGGGCCAATGAGGGAAGCGAAGCCTTCAACCATTCCGACCAACGAGTAGGCGCCTTGGAACATGTTCATATCGTCGAAACAGATCGTGATCAGAATCGATTGGAGGACATAGTTGGCAGTGACGAAGAGTCCGAAGAAGACACCGCAGAGGGCGAGATGTATTCCCTTTGTGACAAAAACCGCGGACAGAAGAACGGACGCTACTCCAACCATCGAAATGAAATAGATTGTTGTGATATGATGACGCAACGGTTCGTAATCAGCGATTTTGCCATAAATGATGGTGGACACAAGGTTAGCCAGGCCGATGACGGAATAGATCGCTTTGGCGAGGGTCACCGCAATTCCAAGCTCGAGGGCGTAGTCGAAAAAAACGACATATGGAACATCGAGCATCAAGTAAAGACACTTCACCGAAGCGAGAAGCCTGAAAGAATCGGTTGAGTGCACAAAATAAGCTGGAATGAAACTCACCATCTGTACGGGACGCACTTCAGCACAGTACGATACATTGGGATTTCGTTCTCAGTCATTCGCTTCAGAATAGCCAGGTTCATTTTCAGAAAGATGTTCCTTCTCTTCTGGCGAGCCACCAGCATCGGCGCCGACGGCACCTTTCCCATTGTCAACAAGTTGGTAGCGTAGCGGGTATTGGGCATGGCGTTACTGGCAATGACTCTGCACCCGGAAATGTTCGAACCTCCGGGAGCCAGCGAGTTGCGAATGGGGCGAGCGGATGTTGGGGCCGACGAGGCGGCGCGGATCGTGGCAACAGTCAGATTTTTGTTGAGCAGCTTGGCCGTCGGCTCATCGTGCTTCTCAGTGAGCTCCGAACTCGACGAATCACCGTCGTTGCTCATCTCCGAGTCGTCGGAGCTCGACTCGTCATCAGTTTCGTCGGAAGACTCTGTCGAGGTCAGCACCAAGTTCGCCTTGAAATCCTCGTCGTCGAGCTCGTTGATCTGGTCAACACTCATCGACACTTTGCTGATGACACGACGTCGGGTAGCTTTCACGGTGGTGCATGGAGAGTTTGCAAGCTGTAAATAGTAACATGTTCCAGGTAATTCCATACAAACGGAATCGTATCTTACTTCAAGGTCGAGATGTTCCAGATTGGCAAGACGTGTGTTCAGCATACTGTATTCCGGGATAGACGGCATCGTTTGACCCTGATTTTCGAAAAGAGCCACAGACTTTGATCTCGCAGGCATGTCGTTCTTCTTATCGTTCGTAATGTCGCAGACCGATTGAATACTACCAGCTTCGGCTCTCGGAAGGTTCAAGTTCGGGAGAGAGATAGCATGTCGAAGTGGCACATTCTTGTTGCCAGTGTTATTTTCCTGAGCCTCCTTCAAAGCTTTCGAGCTCTTCTCGAACTTTCTCATCTTGAACGCCGTAGTGTCACTCTCCCACTCCACATCTTTGATAAGAAAACCCATGATAGCGATGAGACCGTAGCCAGCCGCGTAAGCGATGAGAACACTTTGCAAATCGTTGAAAACGCTGCCGAAAACGCGAGTAGACTGCAAAAATAGGCCTCATGGCGTCATAGCCGAGTGAAAAAAAAACTCACTCCTGAAATGTAAATCGGAAAACCAAATGTACCGCAACCCGTTCCCGCGACAGCAAGCGACGTGGCAATTCCACGCTTCTTGTTGAAATAGTACGTCACGATGACGATCGCAGCATTATAGATGAAACTCATTCCTGAAATCGAAACCGAATGTTCAGAACCGAACAAAGACTCTTGAACATACCGACGCCACACCCGAATCCGAAGAAAAGGTTGAAATAACCAATACCATTACAGAAGACCGCGAGTGAGCATGAGATGGCACAAATGAGTCCTCCCAACATGATAGTTTTTCTGTAAACGTGTTGTGAATCTTATTTCATTCTCAAATTGAGCTAGTTACCTGCAACCCGCAAGATCGCACACGATACCAGCAATCGGAGAGAGGCACAGGGGAAGCGACAGAAACAGCGACGCAGCGACACTCGATTTGACTCTGTCGGCTTTGAAGCGATTTTGAATCATGACATAGAGAATTCCGAAACAAAACGAAGTTCCGTCGCAGATCGCGTGCATCAGAAAGCTGCAAACGACGACGAACCACCCGTATCCTCCATCCTTGTACACTGGCTTCTCAGTGAGCGACTCCACGGACTCGGTGTCCGAACCGTCATCGACCACAGCTGGCGGAGCGTCGAAGCGCACGTGGTGTTGCTCATTTTGCAGCGAGAATGTGGGCTGTAAAAGATTATAGCAATTCGAATAGTTCCGCGTATCAGAATTTGAAAAAAAAAAGACTTTCGTGCTCACCTGATTTTGCTGGACCCACGAGGACACGTCTTCGGCCTTCATTCTGGTGCGGACACTTGGCCTGCGCTTCAAAGCCATGTTCACGAATCCTAGCTGTCCGGGGCGCTGAAAACTCCGATCTCATGTTTTGAAACCATTCCATCTTAGTCCCCCCCCCCCCCCCCCCTATGGTTTCTTAGTAATCCCATAATTCCGCGCACTTAACACTGCTACCCCAAGGCTGAACTTAAAAAGATAATGGTTTTATTTTTCGTACTCGATAGTTGACAATTGAGTATTGCCATCCAGTATGGATCAACCATATGAACGGAAGATAGCGATTCGTGTAGAAAACTGTTACACGGCTCTGAAATTGGTCCGATTTGGAAGAGCGCTCAATCATAATTTGAACGATAGAGGTGGAGTCAGGCTCGAGAATGCAACGATATTTGGTGGTGATAATCGGATGGAGAACAGAGTTCAGATAAATAGCCCGATGATGGTTAAAGGGTCACTCGACAACAACATCAAATGAGACCTCCCTCTAGGGGTGGTTTCTCAAATGTTCTAGCAGCATGAATTCATGATTAGGTCTCTCTACCTGTGATTTTTGCCATCGCATTTCCGTTTAGCAAGTTTACATGAGTAAAGTGTCGTGAGTGAATTTTTCAAAAGTCACGGAAAACAACAAGTTTGGCACCCACTCTCGCAATCGAGAGGCTCACATGTGTCTTCTTCTCCTTCCTTTCTTCATTTTTTTTGCTTCTCTTTGGGTTTTGTTCCTCATCTCGCTTTCTCTAATTCTCTGCACACCTCGGAAAACCACGTCACAGGTGAAAGAAGAAGAAGAAGAGAGGAGCCAAGGCGTACGTAAGTTCAACCCCTTTAGTAAACACGGTCTCAAACAGAAAACGATCTTGAAAAGCCGAGTGAACGACAAGTTTACTTTATTTTTTGAAAAAAAAGAAAGAAAAGAAAACCAATGTAAGTTGCTCGGTGTGCTCCAAAAAGCTCAAGTGAGCCGTAACCTGGCAGTTTACTCGACGAAATGGGAAACGGGAGGTGCACAACTATTGAGTAGGGGAGGGGAGGAAAAGAACATGAAAAGGGAGGGGGTGCAAATGGGAAACGAGAGAAGAAACCGGAAGGAAACGGAAAAATAATGTGCAGGCGCGCCCACACGCGCACACCTCAAAACGACAGATTTGAGACATATAAATACGAATTTTCTTGTTTTTATTCGTATATCAAAAAAAAAAGAAAAAGAGAAGCCTTTTTTGTGCCACTCAACTTTTGAAAAGGATTAGCATCAGCTGTGTATTGTCTGTCTAGCAGAGGAAAGAAGAATAAAAAAGTGATAGGGCTCTTTCAAAGATTTTCAGAGAGAAAAAGAAATCCCTCTCTTCGTTTGGTTCTTCTCTTTTTGCTTCAAGCCGACAGACAAAAAGCTGAATACACTCGTTGGATGAGAGAACACCACATCAACAAGTTCTGTATTTCTACTCCCTTCCCCCCCCCCCCCCCCCCCCCCACTTCCAAAATGTCAAGGGATCGAAAAAGAGCAAGTTGTTGCTGCAACATGTAACAACAACACTCTTCTTTTTTCTGAAAGCTGATACCTTTCTCATGACCCGGGGGGAAGGAAATGACGTGACAGAAGAAAGCGAAGAAAAAACTTTTTGAGACTCCAGTCACCCGTAGTCAGATATAGTTGAGAGGAAGTGGGGGGAAAATACGTCTGTGACGTCTTCATAAAGCAAAGTAGAACTTTTGAAGGAAGAACTTCATCCGTTATTCCAAAATGAGGGGCAAAATCTGTCCGTATTCGAGACTGACGGTCATCTGAGCAAAACATGGTGAACTCATGAATTTGCTCATAAGAGCAATAACAGCTCGCCAATAGAGATGAAAATTTGTTTTCCAAAACTTGATTTCGAAATGAGTCTCTCTCTCTGTCTATACGAAAAGTTTCGAAAAACACCTTGCAGCGATTTCAATGAAATACATGAGTAGCGACAATGATGAGGTGCCTCATTAGAATACTTTCAATTTAGCCACTAGCATCTATTTTTAGTAGTTTTGCGGGAAAGGAAAAATGATGAAGCAAGTGGAAATGACACAGGAAACGGAATAAAGTCAGATTACGTGTGCGTGTGTGGAGCGAGCCCAGAAAACATCCTGATGTCGGAAAACGGATTTTGTCACGGAAAATGAAGAGCGAGAAATTCCGTGGGAAGACGGGAAAGATCAGCGAGAGAGGGGGAAAAGAGCGCGAGACGCAGAGAGTGAGGAGGAATAATGCAATATTGCCTTCTGAACTCTGTGTACTTGCTTTCTCCCCCCCCCCCCCATCCTTTCTTCTCCACCTTTCCGCGCACACATGTGTCACGAAATAAAAAAAAGTGCAATCAAATGTGAGAGAACTACAAAGAAGACGATTTTCAAAGAAAACCTGCGACGGAACGGTGTGCGAAACCAGAACTAAGCAAACCAATTCGAAAGGGGACAGATCAAGGAAAAAAAAGAGTTGAATTGAATGTCATCCGGAAACTCGAAGGCGAGACGCGTTGCAGACCAATAAAATTGTCTTTGAAATTGGTGGAATTGGAAATTCAGTTTCAAAAAGAAAAAGAAAGGAGGAAAGAAAGAAAAGCAATTCCACTTCTTCTCCCTTTCTTCTTGTTTCTTCCCTTCTTTTACAGCTTCCTCAACAAGAAAAACGAGAGATGGCAAGTGCAGAACAACATATACGAAAAAAAAAAAGGGAGCTCACTGGAAAGCCGCGAAAACTCCTATGATGATGACTCTTTGACGGTCTGCGTCTACACGGAAAGATACTCTCTTTCGCATAAGCTCGAGTGCAAATATGAGCCAGAGAAACGGGAGGAGGAATATTGGCTCGGATAGAGGCGGGCGGGCTATACAAGAGCTCTGTTGGCTTGTGCCGAACGCCGAACTCGTCCAGCAGCTATTCGAAAATTCATATATCCCCCCCCCCCCTCTCATTTCTCCTTTTCTTTTTTCCAGCTGCCCAGTGGCGCGGCGGTTTTTTTCGGGCGACCGAGGAGAAATCGGGAGAATGTGCGGGAAAGAAAACGCGGGAGAGTCGGAAAATGAGTTAAAGATCACAATCCGCGTGAGCATTTGCATATGTCATTTGGCCACTGGACGGAAGGGGGGGGGGGGGGGGGGGGGACCAGCGGGGAAGGACCTTCGCGTGTGTGTGTGTGTGTGCTGTTTCGTATATCAATGAGTGACAACGGGAACTGAAGAGACGCAGAAAAATGATGACTCTCGGAATGTGTTGCGCGTTCCAACGTTCCGAGCGGAGCAGAAGGCGATTGATTTATAAAAGACGGCCCTCTCTTTTTCTTTTTCTCTCTTTCACTCTTTTCTGTTTTTTTTTTCTAGATAACACATCTCCAAACTTGCGCGTTCATCACGAGACTACACAGAAATGGCTGTAACAGAATAGGTGATCGCAGCAACTTTTCTGTTCACATCGAACATTCACACTCGTCATCAGGTCATGTGATTATTGTTGTGTTTTCCAATGACAACTGACAACTGCTCGGAGAGAGCCGGCAACAAGAGCCAGAAGTCGGCCGTTGCCGAGAAGAACATATGCTGACAGCGCAAAAACAAACGGCAATTGGGGGCGTCGCTGGGTCGAACCCGAAGTTGGGAACAACAATGCATTGGGAAACTAAAAAAGGAAAGAACGACGAAACTAAGAAAAGAGGGCGCGAAGGAGACATGGAAAAAGAGAAAGGTCATGAAAAGAAGTTTCTTCGCCATAGTCAAAATGCGGCGAACGTTTTTTTTTTCGTCTTCTTCTTTTTCGCGCTTCGTCTTCTTTTTTCTCTGTCCCAACGACCTCGAAAATGCAGAGACGAGCGTAGTTTACATCTCTATCCTTGCAAGGTTTTTGCAGTGTACATAAGGACGATAACTTTTTCACCACCTAGTACTCACATGGAAATAGATATTGATCCATCGCTGAAAGTCAAATAGTACCATAGATTTTGAGGGGAAACGAAGAAGACGAGGCTCTAGTGGAAATGCCAGTGAAACGTGGCACTCATCTACTGTAGTGGCAGCGTTGAACTTTTGCAGCGGAATGAGGGGATATTAGCGGGAAAGAACTCAGAAAAAAAGATTAGGACACCCATAATGACGTGGTTTTCACGATTTGAAGTGTGGCTACACTATGTGTTTGACTTCAATTTTTGGAAAAAACAAAGTGATTCCCTTGTATCGCAGCTCTATGACATCCGAGTATTCGAATGAAATGCCAGAAATTTGCTCAGCGTTTTTTGAATTTTTTACTGTTTTTCATCACTTACAGGTAGTAAGAACATCGTATCGGGTTCACCAGGCTATGAAACGGTTCAGAACGTTTCCAGCAGATCGGTTGCTGAGGGAAGGACACATATTTTTTATTGCGCTTTTAACGGTTCGAATACGCAAAATGATATCTTCGGAAATATATTGCCGATCACCTTTACCTTTGATCGATGGATGATGTCTTTTTTGAAACCGTTTGATTGTTCGCGTTCGGAGAAAGATAAAAATGGAACAGGCGAAACAATTCGCCCGGCCCGGCATCGAAAATTTACGTTTTTTCAAAAATTAATTTTCAAGAGTTCATACTTTTTCGGTTTTTCCTACCCATTTTCAAAAAAGAAATATAAGAAAAATTGAAATTTCGATATCTAGAAGTCGGCCCCGCCCTTAACAACTCTGAGAAAAAGATTCGCGTCGAGATAGAAAAAAGTACTGTTTTTTTTCACTCTGCCACGTTAAAAACATGGTGTCTCAAAAGTTAACTCTTTTAACTCTTTGAGGACCTTGAAATTTGCTGATGGGAATTTTATTTCTTACCTCCAGAAGTCGTCTCAGCATACTAGAGAAGTAATATGCTGTAAAAAGAGATTGAAATATTCGAATATCTGCGCGGAAAGGAGTAAATTGGAGTTGGATGAGTGTTCGAAATGAAAGTGGAGGTTGACGAATGTTTCAAATACAATGAGAGGACGTAATGGGGGAATGGGTGCTCGCACTGTTCTGCCAACACAGATGTTCACTGCCCGCTATGGGATTTTTTCGATATGATGCCGCATTTGCATAGAATGAGACATGAAAGCAAAAAGACTTTCAGAGAAATGTTAAGTCGAACAATACAGTCTGAGAAAAACATGAAGACCGCTCAGAGACTGAAACATGAGAATGACGATGCGAAACGGCGAAAATCTTTTTGATGACGTGGCATTCAGCTTTCAAAACTCTGTATTTTTATCAGTTTGGCGGCACATTATGACTCACCTAGCGGACTAGATCTTTCTGAAGTTTGACAGAAAATGTTTAGAATTTGTTTAAAAACTGAAAAAAAAACTCAGACAACAGAGTACAAGCTTTGACTACACTATTGGGTTTTGAATCAATGACAGACACTTCTCTCCGACGATAAAAATGTTTGAAATTGTATAAGAATATCTGGGTAGAGGGGATATGATGAAAGTTGAGTATTCGGAAAAGAGTGTAGGTTGTCAAAACATTCAAATACGAAATGAGGACATGAAAAGAAAAAGAGTGCTCGCATCTTTATGCCGACAAAGATGTGAAATGTCTGTTGTGGCAGGTAACGGTATCGTTTTGCTTTCGCATAGAATAAAACATGAGAACGAGAAGACATGGAAAGAGGTGCTAAGTCGAGCAATACAGCCTGAGAAAAATATGCACCGTTCACAGACTGAAACATGAGATATGAATGACAATGCGAAACGGCGGAAATCTTTTTGATGACGTGTCATTCAGATTTTAAAACTCTGTATTTCGATCAGTTTGGCGGCACATTATGACTCACCTAGCGGACTAGATCTTTCTGAAGTTTACCAGAAAATGTATAGAATTCGTTTAAAAACTGAAAAAGAAACTCAGACAGAAGAGTACAAGCGACTTCAAGTAGAAAGTGAGCCAAATTTGATCGCTCGCCAAAAACGGCGAGCTAAATTCTCCCGCTCAACTGTCTGAGATACATGGGCATTTTCTAGAATTCTAAAGAATCTGCGCATAAAAAAGCACACCGCGTTTGATCGTCACTTTATCGGACCTTCGTAGATTCACAGAGATATCAGTGCCCGCGGCGAGAAGAAATACTCTCACTGCATTTTAATTGTGTTCATTGAACACATCAGCTAATGACTGTATTTATTCTTCATACTAAATTTTGCAAATCAGTAGTCGACACCATGATATCTGGCCGTCAATGCTTTTCAGGTTTGATGAACGCTAGGTTGTGTAAAGTCAAGATTCCCACCTGTCACAACCTTCTCAGCATACTTAAGAAGAAATATACTTTAAAAAGAGTTCGAAACATAAGAAGAACTGGGTGGAGAGGTAATGATGAAAGTTGAATGAGTATTCGTAAAAGAGTGGAGGTTGTCGACCATTCAAATACAAAATGTGGACATTAAAAGAAAAAGAGTGCTCGCATCTTTATGCCGACAACGATGTGAAATGTCTGTAGTGGCAAGTAACGGTATCGTTTTGCTTTTGCATGGAATAAAACATGAGAACGAAAAGACATTGCAAGAGATGTCAAGCCGAACGAGCCAGCGTGGGAAAGTTATGAAGAAAGGCCACAGACTGAAACTGCGAAATAGTGAAAACAGTTTTGATGACGTGTCACTCAGATTTCGATTTTCTGTATTTTGATCAGCTTGTTCAAACAGCATGACTCACTTAACGGACCACATACTTATTCCAATGAGTTTCACTGAGATTTCTTCATGGCATTGAGGTCATTCCGAAGGACGGCCCCACGTCGGAATTTCTCAGTAAATTAGACCTTCTCCAATCATCAGTCATTTCAGAAAGATACTTTCGAAAGCTCTTGTGCAGACACTTTAAGGATACAAGCGACAAGTGGTAGGATCACACACCAGGGGTACGGACTAACGGATACGGTTTGCACTTGTATGGAGTACATGACCGCGATCAGCTACCCACGCAGGAAAAAAATACCTATGCGAGTAATCAGTAATATTTCCTTAAAAGGACGAATGTAATTCGCCAGACGCTTTTCCTAACTTTAGCACCCGTCTTTTGGGCGGCGAAGGTGAGGCGGCGAAGCTGTGTATCAACTTTCTTCTCTGTGAAATTAAATGTTAACGCTTTGCATTTTCCGACGCTCAAACTCAATTTTAGCTTAGAAACCAGCTGAGTTCATGGTATTTCAAACGTTGCGAGAAAAAGTTGTGCGAAAGCCAATTTCTTACCTTCAGAAGACGTCTCAGCATACTTAAAAAGTGAAAAGCTGAAAAAGAATCGAAAGATTCGAATATCTGCGCGGAAGGGAGTGAATTGGAGTTGGATGAGAGTTCGAAATGAAAGTGGAGGTTGACGAATGATTTAAATACAATGAGAGGGCGTAATGGGGAAATCGGTGCTCGCTTTGTTCTGCCAACACAGATGTTCACTGCCCGCTATGGGATTTTTTCGATATGATGCCGCATTTGCATAGAATGAGACATGAAAGCAAAAAGACTTCAAGAGAAATGTTAAGTCGAGCAATACAGCTTGATAAAAATATAGAGACCGTTCACAGACTAAAACATGAGATATGAATGACGATGCGAAATGGCGGAAATCTTTTTGATGACGTGTCAATCAGATTTCAAAACTCTGTATTTCAATCAGTTTGGCGGCAGATTATGACTCACCCAGCGGACTAGATCTTTCTGAAATTTATCAGAAAATGTATAGAATTCGTTTAAAAACTGAAAAAGAAACTCAGACAGAAGAGTACAAGCGACTTCACTCATCAGTGTGATACTCCTGAGGCCAAATACAGCAAATATCGTAGGCGGGTTCAAGTAGAAAGTAAGCCAGATTTGATCACTCGCCCAAAACGACGAGATGAATTCTCCCGTTCAACTGTCTAAGATACGTGGGCATTTCCTAGAATTCTCTCGAATCGGCGCATAAAAAAGCACACCGCGTTTGATCGTCACTTTATCGGACCTTCGTAGATTCACAGAGAAATCAGTGCACGCAGCGAAAAGAAATACTCTCACTGCATTTTGATTATGTTCATTGAACACATCAGCTAATGACTGTATTTATTCTTCATACTAAATTTTGCAAATCAGTAGTCGACACCATGATATCTGGCCGTCAATGCTTTTCAGGTTTGATGAACGCTAGGTTGAAGTAAGTTAAGATTCTTCCCTGTAACAACCTTAGAATGCTCAAGAAGAAATGTACTGTTAAAAAAGTTTGAAATTGTATAAGAATATCTGGGTAGAGAGGAAATGATGAAAGTTGAATGAGTATTCGAAAAAGAGTGGAGGTTGTCAAAACATTCAAACACGAAATGAGGAAAAGAAAAAGAGTGCTCGCCGACAACGAGGTGAAATGTCTGTTGTGGCAAGTAACGGTATCGTTTTGCTTTTGCATGGAATAAAACATGAAAACGAGAAGACATAGGAAGAGATGTCAAGCCGAACGAGACAGCGTGGGAAAGTTTTGAAGAAAGATCACAGACTGAAACTGCGAAATAGTGAAAACAGTTTCGATGACGTGTCATTCAGATTTCAAATTTTGTATTTTGATCAGCTTGTTCGAACAGCATGATTCACTTAACGGACCACATACTTATTCCAATGAGTTTCACTGAGATTTCTTGATGTCATTGAGGTCATTCCAAAGGACGGCCCCACGTCGGAATTTCCCAGTAAATCAAACCTTCTCCAATCATCAGTCATTCTAGAAATCTACTTTCAAAAGCTCTTGTGAAGAAACTTTAAGGATACAAGCGACAAGTGGTGGGTTCGGGCTAACGGATACGGGTTGCACTTGTATGGAGAACATGATCAGCTACCCACGCAGGAAAAAAAAAACCTATGCCGGTAATCAGTGATACTTCCTTGAAGTGACGGATGTAATTCTCCAGACGCTTTTCCTAACTTTAACACCCGTTTTTCCGGCGGCAAAGGTGAGGTGGAAAAAAAGCTGTGTATCAACTTTTTTAATCGTGAAATTAAATGTTAACGCTTTGCATTTCCCGACGCTCAAACTTAATTTTTGTTTGAAAACCAGCTGAATCCAAGATATTTCAAGCGTTGCAAGAAAAAGTTGTGCGAAAGCCTTTCTTACCTCCAGAAAACGTCTAAGAATACTTAAAAAGTAAAAAGCTGAAAAAAAGATCGAAATAATCGAATATCTGCGCGGAAGGGAGTGAATGAGAGTTGGATGAGTGTTCGAAATGAAAGTGGAGGTTGACGAACGTTTCAAATACAATGAGAGGACGTAATGGGGAAATCGGTGCTCGCACTGTTCTGCCAACACAGATGTTCACTGCCCGCTATGGGATTTTTTCGATATGATGCCGCATTTGCATAGAATGAGACATGAAAGCAAAAAGACTTTAAGAGAAATGTTAAGTCGAACAATACAGCTTGATAAATATATAGAGACCGTTCACAGACTGAAACATGAGATATGAATGACAATGCGAAATGGCGAAAATCTTTTTGATGACGTATCATTCAGATTTCAAAACTCTGTATTTCGATCAGTTTGGCGGCACACTATGACTCACCCAGCGGACTAGATCTTTCTGAAGTTTAACAGAAAATGTTCAGAATTTGTTTAAAAACTGAACAAAAAAACTCAGACAGAAAAGTGAAAGTTTTGACTACACTTTTAGGGAACGAATTAACGACAGACACTTCTCTCCGACGGCGATATTGTTTCGCAGCTAACAAAAAAAAATCAAAAAAATTCAGAGCTCTGTCTACATGACAAACTCATCAGTGTGACACTCCTGAGCCCAAATACATATCGTAGGCGACTTCAAGTAGAAAGTAAGCCAGATTTGATCGCTTGCCGAAAACGGCGTGGTGAATTCTCCCGTTCAACTGTCTAAGATACATGGGCATTTCCTAGGATTCTCTCGAATCGGCGCAAAAAAAAAAGGACACCGCGTTTGACCGTCATCTGATCGGACCTTTGTAGATTCACAGAGAAATCAGTGCACGCAGCGAAAAGAAATACTCTCACTGCATTTTAATTGTGTTCATTGAACACATCAGCTAATGACACCATGATATCTGGCCGTCAATGCTTTTCAGGTTTGATGAACGCTAGGTTGAAGTAAGTTAAGATTCTCCCCTGTAACAACCTTAGAATGCTCAAGAAGAAATGTACTGTTAAAAAAGTTTGAAATTGTATAAGAATATCTGGGTAGAGAGGAAATGATGAAAGTTGAATGAGTATTCGAAAAAGAGTGGAGGTTGTCAAAACATTCAAATACGAAATGAGGACATGAAAAGAAAAAGAGTGCTCGCATCTTTATGCCGACAACGAGGTGAAATGTCTGTTGTGGCAGGTAACGGTATCGTTTTGCTTTTGCATGGAATAAAACATGAAAACGGAAAGACATTGCAAGAGATGTCAAGCCGAACGAGACAGCGTGGGAAATTTTCGAAAAAAGATCACAGACTGAAACTGCGAAATAGTGAAAACAGTTTTGATGACGTGTCATTCAGATTTCAATTTTCTGTATTTTGATCAGCTTGTTCAAACAGCATGACTCACTTTACGGTCCACAGACTTATTTCAATGAATTTCACTGAGATTTCTTGATGTCATGTAGGTCATTCCGAAGGACGGCCCCACTTCGGAATTTCCCAGTAAATCAGACTTTCTCCAAACATCAGTCCTTTCAAAATTCTACTTTCGAAACTCTTGTGAAGACACTTTAAGGATACACACGACAAGTGGTGGGTTCGGGCTAACGGATACGGGTTGCACTTGTATGGAGAACATGACCGCGATCAGCTACCCACGCGGAAAAAAAAACCTATGCGAGTAATCAGTGATACTTCCTTGAAGTGACGGATGTAATTCTCCAGACGCTTTTCCTAACTTTAACACCCGTTTTTTCGGCGGCAAAGGTGAGGTGGAAAAAAAGCTGTGTATCAACTTTTTTAATCGTGAAATTAAATGTTAACGCTTTGCATTTCCCGACGCTCAAACTTAATTTTTGTTTGAAAACCAGCTGAATCCAAGATATTCCAAGCGTTGCAAGAAAAAGTTGTGCGAAAGCCTTTCTTACCTCCAGAAAACGTCTCAGCATACTTAAAAAGTAAAAAGCTGAAAAAAGGATCGATTTAATCGAATATCTGCGTGGAAAAGAGTGAATTGGAGTTAGATGAGTGTTCGAAATAAAATTGGAGGTTCACGAATGTTTCAAATACAATGAGAGGACGTAATGGGGAAATCGGTGCTCGCATTGTTCTGCCAACACAGATGTTCACTGCCCGCGATGGGATTTTTTCGATATGATGCCGCATTTGCATAGAACAAAATATGGAAGCAAAAAGACTTTCAGATAAATGTTAAGGCAAACAATACAGCCTGAGAAAAATATGAAGACCGTTCACAGACTGAAACATGAGATATGAATGACGATACGAAATGGCGGAAATCTTTTTGATGACGTGTCATTCAGATTTCAAAACTCTGTATATCGATCAGTTTGGCGGCACATTATGACTCAGTTTGAGGACCACATATTAAAAAACTTCACGTTCAGCAGATTTCACCCGAATCGTTTTGGCAAACTCACAGTTCGAAGAGCGTTGTCCAGACAAGTCGATATTAGAATGACAGCAAAAAAAAGAAAATATGAATATTACTTGCAAGTTTTATTCCCAGAGCTGAGCGTCAATTAGCGGTCAGAATCTCGTGTTGTAAAAAATAAAATTTTTTTCTAAGTCGTATTTTCGACAAAAAAACCTTTATATCACAAATCTACCTATTCGAATTGCGTTTAACATTCATTTATTATTTTTAAATTTGAAAACTCACCTTTTGGATTTTTTATGTACACGAAAAGCGAATCAGTGAGATCACATGTGTTGAGCCAATTGAAAATCTGGAATCTTGTCAAAATTTTGCGAGGAAAAAACTACGTATGCTCGCAAAAATTAACAAAAACAGATCCAACAAAACAACAAGTTGTTAGCCCCTCTTTCTCTCTCTCTCCATCGCTATATTGGTTTCTTTTCCATGTTTTTCACGACAAATTCAATTTTTCTCTTGGCAGACCTGAATCGGTATGTCAGAATAGAAAAGAAAATAGTTTATGATATGATCAATCAAGAAAATGAGCATTTTAAAGGGTATGGGACGTTTCTACGGTATAACGAAGAAATTAAGGAGGAATTGGGCAAATAACGAGGGTCGAAATGATTAAAGACGTGATAATCGTTGTGAGATTGTGTTTTTTGTTTTGCTCTGTTCAAGCAGTGACACGTGGAACCTTTCGGGCTCGAAGTCCCGACTGATGGCACTGCATGATTTGGTCCCAACGGGCAAGGCAGATGACCATATCCTTGCGAAGCGATTTCACTCCCCAGAATCGTCGCGGATTGCTCTTAAAGCTCAGAGATTAACATTTTCTGCGAGTTTAGCGATTGCCCACCTGTGGCTGGCACATTTGGACGCATTGCTCTCCGAGCTCGGCAACTCCGTTGGCTCTGCAGCACTCGCTGTTGTCGTGAGTTTGAGCGGCACAGTGAACGATGGCCGGAAGGTATTTGTAAAGGCGGCATCGAGATGGCTGGATAGTGTGCATCAACTGGAAAATCTCACTCCAGCGACAAGTTTTCCTGGGCTGTCATACCACAACTCTCGCTTCAATGGCGTTGGTCTCATAGATGCAAAGTCCACGGCACTCTGGCGGCACAAATCTCGAGCAGCAACTTCCGAACACCTGATCCGCGACTTTTCGCTCAATGCATGGCTTCCAGTTAGAGGCTTCCGTTCCGCAGTTCTGGAAAAAACATCTCCTGAATTGATGAACGTTTCCTGAAATTCGCTCACTCCCGGATTGTCGAAATCGATGCCATTCTCCTGCGCGAATCCGTAGTTGACAAGTAGCAAAACGAAAGCCAGCCTCAGCATGTTTATGATGTGTTTGTGTGCGTCTCTGTGATGGAAAAAGAGAATCGGAATTTGTTAGGAGAGAAGAGAAAGCGAAGAGTAATCGACAGTTTACAAGTGGCGAACTGCAAAAGGCGAGAGTGTGATGTGAAGTGAGAACGAAGAAAGGATTGAAAACTGGTATCAAATGTAGTGAGATGATGAGTGAAAGTTGAATGACAAAAGCAGAAAGGATGATGGGCGGTGAAAGAACATAAGACCGATGACACCTTGGAACCTTTTCATTAGTATATCCGACGCAAAGTATTCAAGAAATCTATACGAAGAACAAGTCGTTGGATAACCAGATGACTGTCATTCTGTTGATGCGACGATGGCCACGTAAAATGAAACAATTAGCAGTGTGAAGACTGATGGTTGATGTTTTAGAGGTAGCGGTAATCGTTCCCTCCGACTCCTCCCTTCGAAAAAGTGGCGCAACATGCCCAGGGAGGGCGCCCGCAAAAAAGTGATAAGAATCACTTCCAAAAATGAACCGGCAGCGGGAGGGTGGGCGCTTTGCCCCTCTCCACCGAGGGTGTCCTTGATAGGATGGTCGACGTGAAATATATCCGGTAATTGGCGCGCTTGTCTTTTCTTGCAGCCTTTCGAAACGAAACTTGGCAAAGGACAAGTTTTGGCGGTCGAAACACGATAAGATGGAGTGGAAATGTGACGGAAAAAAATTTTTTCGCAACGAAGGAGGAAGAGAAAAGGCAGCGGACCGTGTTGCGTTTCTCAATGGCAGAGATTATATATCTCCTCTGGTGTTCGACGCGCAATTTTTTTTTAGGTACCCGCCGCGCGTAGACGTCGTCCGCTGCGAAGGCTAGTCTATTACAGAACACTTTGCTTAGGCATAAGTGGTACCTGAGAGAAAGAAAGGGAGAAAGGGAGATAGAGAGAGAGAGAGTGAGGAAGAGAGGAAAATGGAGAATTGTTATTGTCTTTAGTCACACTACAGTTGAAGCTACTGCCGAAAAAATGAACAGAGAAACCTGTATTCATTTTAAAAATGAATGAAAAAACGCATTTCCCGTCTCTCGAAAGTTTTCGTTTTCGCTCATCAACATCTGGCCAACATGTAACAGTCCCGAGAGGAAGTCACCTTCATTGAGTGTGTTCTCGTTTAGTTCTCCGAAACAATTAAAACAGTACTAATCACTGATTTCCTCTTCATCCCTTTATTCGTTTCAGCCGAAAAATTGGGGCAAAAATAGGTCAATTAGAATGATACCCATACACACTGAAACGGAATAGTGCAACAAATCTGGTGGGGGAGGGATTTCAAACGGAATTGTGTCGAATATCGTCGGAAAGACGCGATACAGGAGGAAGAGGACGTAAAAACAACAAAATGGAAGATAAAAATTTACGCGGGGAGTGGAAAAGCGAAGCAGGATTTCGAATTGACTTGAGAGAGAGAGTAAGGGAGGGGGGAAGGGAAGATTTGAAATGAAACGAAGAAGGAAGATGTAGATCAGTGAACCGGTCCATTTCTATTATCCTCAAAACCGAAATCGTATATGTTTAATGAGATGCGTCTGCTGATTTTTTCATTCATCCCATTTTTTTTCCGGGCGAACAACTGTACAAGATGCTTTCTGATTATCAGTTTATTATTATCACAGATTTCTCTCAACGACACATGTTGCGTCAAATATCATCTGTCTTCTTAACATCGTCATTGAATCATGACGGTGTGGAAGGCTGCAAGCGATGTTGCCACTGCCAACCACATTCTCCAGCCGGGAGTCGCCTTCGGCACTGAAAAAAGTGACCCCGTTTAAGAAGATTTTGATGATAGATAGGTTTTGGCATTTGACCTACCACACACTGTCCCGTTCGACATCACGCTTCCGTACGGCGACAGCCGATTACAAAGATCCTGATCCAAGACGTACGACGCGTCGGAAGTCATGAAGGAGTAGTCGTTTCTCGCCATAAAATTGATCTTTGGCACATCCAACTTGGTGAAGTTATCGTTGCTTGCGACTAGGATGCTTGGGTCGAGGGCTTCAAAATAACAAAAGGTGAATATGATTTCAGGTGTGGTTTGGGAAAAGTGTAATATTTGCGATAGCATATTATGGAACTCACTTGAGGAAGTGGATGGTTCCGAGGCGTAGACCTTTTCCAGAAGAGGGATGGTCAAGTTACTCAGACTGGTGGATCGAATGTAGATTCTCCCGTACACCTCCTTCACGTACTGCAGCTTGTCGGTGATGTTTTGGTTGTTTTGTCCCTCAATGTAAAGATTGCCAACAATCAGTTCGCATCCATCCGACAATCCTCCATTAGCTCCGTTCTGGGTCGAATTGCATTCCTTGAGTGCACCTTAACAAACGAGTTCGCCGCGCACTCTTCAATTACTGCACTGCACCTGCGCGACCCTGGCATATGGTGAAATTATCAGCGGCACCACGCTGAACATTCTGGTATCTGGCCGCCTCTTCGGATGTGATGCATAACTTGGGATTGAATGTGAGTCCAAGGCGGTTCACTCTAAAAATGTCATGAGAAAGTGACGTGGGTGTACTGGAAGTGATGCATACTTGAGGTACGGCATTCCAAGTCTTTCCAGAGCTGAGTTATTAGCAACCATAAAGTCAACTGGGTAACCTGAAAAAACAAACGAGCTGACGTCACAGATTCTCAGAATCCAACTTGTGTTGCTGCATGTCACGGAGCGGAGACGAGCAAAGAAGTCGAGGCGAACATAGGACGTCCCAGAGACCTGAATGCATCCGTTCACCTCTTCGACGAATGCAAGTTTCGAGTTTAGAGTTTTGATATCATCGGAGCCGGTGAAAGTCAGGGCGCCAGTGATTCGAGTGCAGTTGTCCTCCATGGAAGACAGTGTCCCATTGAACACGCAGTCTTTCGCTGTTTTTCCAGCTGAAAAACGCTCCCGAACTTTGTTTTCTATGCATGACAATCGAGAAAAATCTTGATGAATAACAACCGAGGTGACACATACCAAGTTTTGGCTACCTAATTACCAACCACGCTTGAGTACGCGTCGAGTACGCGCAGCACCAGAAACCTTTTTTTGCTCTCTGCATAATATGCGGGTGTGAGAGAAAAACTTGATATCTTTTTTTTGGATAACAAATCACGTGAAACATGAATCAGAAAACTAGACCATAATGCACATGCGCATCACGTTTCTGTGAATAAGATCACTAAATATGGAGAAGTTTTCGTTTCAAGTTATTCGTTTGGTTCTAAATGAAAATGATCAAACAACTCAGGTGAGACGAAAACATCAAAAAACAGTGAATGACATCATGAATACTCAAAATAAGAACTGGAATAAGTTTGAGAGGAATCGAAACATGTTAAATGAAACGTACCGTAGGCGGATTCACATAGTGCAGCTATCAGTATGAGCAACGGCTTGGGCGCCATCCCGAGTTGTGCCTCACCACGGCGTCGGACAGAGCCTCACACAGACGGCTGGACGTGTGCGAGGAGGCGGGGCGGTATCTCAGGCAACCCTCACAAGACAACAACGCACACACGCGAGCCTCTAACTCACGCTTTTCTTTCAGTCGCTCAACGTGATCAATGAGCTGGTTAACATAAACCTCTGGGAGTTACTTGGATCAGACTAAAAAGAGAAAAGGTAGCCGGGTCCCGTCGAGAGAGTCGAGTCGCGGAAATCCAACGAATGAAACCGGAAGTAGGTGTGAAGGGTCTACCAAGTTGGAGGGGAAATGAGTTTGTGGAAAATGGCCGACAGCACAAAAATTTGTGGAGAGTGACCTCTGTGATGTTGGAATTAAGCAACAACTGGAAAATTTAAAATTATAATAACTGTCATTTCGCCGACTCATCAAGGAAACTGGAAAACTAAGTTTGCAGGAGCAAACCTGAAACAAGTTACGACTGTCTTGAGAATACATTTTCTTCTCTTGGAACATTTGAATGCAATTGAATGTTCCTTCGTAATTCTTCCTGGTAATCGTTGCTCAGATATCCTCTGAACTCTCGGAGCATGAAATTTACGAACGTAAACAACTCGGCCACACGGGCTGCGAAGTTTTTTTTTTTTTTTTGGTTTTTTTCCCCTATTTTCCCTGTTTTGTTCATAGAAGCGGAATTCTATGTTTCTGTAGAGAACTTTCATTTTAATGTATTTTTTTTGTTCAGGATCCCTTTTTGACTGTAGAAGTTCCAGTCCAGTTCTTTCGTAATCGGTTTTTCTTCTTCTTTTTTTCCTGGTTCGATTTCGCATGAGTCATAGGTATTTTCCATAAAAGAAATCATCGCGGGACAGAGAGACAGAGAGATAAATGACGGGAAAGTTGTGAAATCACACTCTCTCGTTTTCAACTTTTCTCATTTTTTTTCTCTCTCTCTTTTTCTCCCAACTACTCCCGCACAAGATGATAGGTCACGCGAAGAAGAGAAATGCAGAGAAGCAAAGAGTGTTATCGGGTGGGAGATGCAACGGGAAGAGAATAGAAGAGGGGAACAAACAGCGCAGCACACAACAAAAGTCAGAGGAGACACTGTTTTCGTTTCCACTTTTCGCACCAACCCTCCCGGTGTCCTTTGCCTCTTTTTGAAATTCGGTGATTCAGTGTGTCACAAGTTTTCACTTTCTCATATTGTCTGGTGAACTTTCCAGATGGAATGACACTGCGTTTTCTCTCACACCTGTTATTATCCCAACGGTTTCCCATGAACCTCGTCCATTTCCTCTTCCGATCGCATTCCGCATTTCCTCCAGTTTTCCACTCCGCATCTATACTTTCTCCCGGTTTCAGTGCAAGGAATGGAGCCAAAACTCGAAGGAACGAATCCCATCCGATGGCCAGAGTATTCAGACTGTCAGTTTGAAGACTGTGCTGACTGCGGACTTGTCATACTAGGTAACTGAATTTCAAGTTCTCAGGAAATCTTCAAATTTTTCAGGATCAATGTTCACATGTAACCTCTGTGATAACCATCATATCTGTGCCACCTGCTACAATGAAACAATTGTGGAAGAATCGATTCACTCAAAGAGATCCCAAAATTATCCATCGGAACACCCTCATATGCACCATTCCTATCGTTTGGATATGTCACCGTTTGGAAAACGTGAGTTTCGATTACTTTTCACTTTCCAAACAAAAAAAACCACACTCTTTTGTTCAGTGGCATTTCCGGTGCATGACAATCCATGTGCAAGTTGTGGCTCGAAAGTTTTTCCGGGACTCCGCTATGTGTGGGTTTTTGACGAAGATTTTTGGTCGTGAGAAACAACACTTTTTCTTGCAGTTGTCCAGAGATCTGCCCGGATTACGGTATCTGTGCGACGTGCTTCATCAAAAAGAAGGGTACTGAAGAAATTGAGCTGTTCGAAGCAGTGCAAGCGAATCCCAAATTAGAGCGCAAGCATCAAATTGGCGCAGCCATTGTCACACAGAAATACTACGGAGTAGGACTGGCCCGGTTGGATTGGTTTCAAATCGATAGAAATGACGAGGTTCGCACCGTAATCCCGTGCTAATTCCAGGGGTTATGTGTTCCAGGAACAAATGAAAAACCTCGGACGTAAAATTGGTTTCGCCGTGTACCAATACCCCACTAATCTTCCACAAGAAGAGCGTAACAGCCTGAACCCCGACCAGTTGGAAGAATTGATAAAAAACATCGAGCTGGAAGCTTCGAAAGAGGCAAGCAACAGTTCGAAGACCAAAAAGAAAGTCGACGTGAAGTTTGTTCCGGAGTTTGGCTATACTAAGGAGGTACGAGTTTTTGCTGTTTCCGATTCACGGAAAAAACCGGTTGCTTAATAACACGAACACTGTTTCGAAACATCAAACACCATTGATATTCAGCAAGAAGAACACATTAAAAAACTTCGCGAGGAATTATTCGATATCAACAGAAGACAGAAGAAATTGAAGGAAGGAGAATCAAATATCGTGGAGACCAAATTCGTCTTCGTTTCCTTTTTTGCGGATGGAGCACATTCGAACATTGTGAGAACAAACGTGTTCAGTATGAAGTTACAGTAATCCTTGCTTCAGCTCCCTCTCATCTGCCTCCGTATCAGTGATGCTCGAATTATGTACGTGGAGTCAACCGGTCGCGCATACGATGATTGGGATGACTTCTTGAGCAAGAATAAGCTACCCGAGTGTAACATTCTTTATCCGGATGGAGGTCTCTATGAGGTGACCAGAGATTGTTATTTTCAAAAAAAATTAGTGGTTTTAGTTGGAGCCGGGAGCGATTCTCAATTTGCGATACGACATTTCTAGACGGAGCAAACTTCCGAGTAAAATTGCCAAAGTAATAATTTGTTGTCTAGACAAAAATAATCGTGAGAACTTTGATAGATCAGTGACCGAAGTGCGATGGGAATCGGAATCGCGGCTACCATCGGTTCAGTGATCGGACTGTTCACACCATTAGCTCCAGTGGCTGCCACAACTCTTCTTTACACGGCAATCGGAACCGGGGTGTATACAATGGCAAGATCAGGGTATCACATAGTTGATAGAGCCACTCACAATGAAAACGTGAACCCACTGAGAAGTCGGGAGAACTTTGTCGACTGGCTCGCTGTCGCCGCTTCATTAGCTTCTTTTGGAGCTATCGGTGGTTCTGCGGTACATTCCAAACACTTTGAAATAATTGAGAAACAATGTTCATTTAAGTATCTCACCGTGATGGCAACACAAGGAATTGAAGTGAGCCAAGCTATTGAATACACTGTGAATGCTGCGATTTTTGCCAATTTCGCTGTGTCAGGGATTGCTCTGACTGCTTCTGGATACAATATTTTTGAAAAGGTGACACATTGAAAAAGTTGTGATATTCAGTTGACAAGTATTTAAGGTAGCCAACGGAGAACGGCCGACGCCGCTGGAGCTGTTCCAGTTCTCCACCAGTTTGCTTTTCTTCACCAATGCAGCTGTCAATCTTCAAACCGCTGAGAGACTCATTCAACAAGTAAATTTGTCGAAAAGTGAACACTGCTCTAACAAATTCTTCAGACAACGCAAGAAAAAATCAATGAGTACCGAGATGGTCTGAAGACAACTGAAGATAAGCAACAATTCGATCAAACAATTAATGAAAATATGAAAAAAGCTGAGGGACAGCCAGGAAGTGAGATTTACTTCTGAAATGTCGCTATTACTAGCAGTTTTTATATTTTTTAGACTCCAAACTAAAAGCAAACTTGGAAACTATCAAGGAAATGCATAAGGCGATGCTTGCTGATAAACATGTGGAAGCACACATTCGTGAGTGTTTTTTGGAAATTTCAAACAATTTTTTGTTATTACCAAGTTTCAGACGACACCGACATGCCGAAGAAATCGAAACCAATGCCATCTTCAAGTGTTCCCAAAATGCAAGCCAAACAACTCTCCGTCTCAGACAAGAAAATTGTCGAAGAGCATCTGAGAGCTCTAGATGCTAGAGGGCAGTCTAAACTTCCGGCGACTAAGCAGAAAATCACAACCTATCTAAATGTCGGATGGGATGATATTGCAGCAAAAGTCAAAGCGATTCTCTCTGGCGGTGCCGGTGGTGCTATGTAAGTCTAATGGAAACATTGAAAATATAAAAGTTTTCCTCAGAACTGAAAAGCTAATCGATGGAAAAACAAAACGTGTGGTCACTCTTTCGAACGGTGACGATGGTTTTGTGGGAGCGAAAATCGAGTCGGTTCCAAACGGAGTTGCGATTCGTAAAGGAATCATTGATCACATCGAGATCATTTTGAATGATGCTGGAGAGCCGATACCTCACTTTGTGGAAGGAACGATTCGGACTGGAACAGAACAAAACGTGATGAGGAGCTGTTGTTACCGAAAATCATGTTCGGTTTGCAGGTTGTGAAAGTTCGCCTCGAAAACCGCGGCGTTCTTGGGAATATTCGCGCGAAACCAAAAGTTCGCATGTACAAAGACACGTCATCAAAAGGAGTTCAAGTTGACGATCAGGAACTATCGGAAAACTACTTTATGTATTACGATTGGTCATAATTCATCTTCCATTTTGTGATTTCTTGTCTGAATAGCGTGTAGGGATTGTCTACAATGTAGGCAGCTGTGTCACACGAGTTGTTTATTTTCTCGATGCAAAAATAAAAGGTCGCAAATCCAAAATAAATCAGACGTTTTGTACAGGTAAATAAGAGTATCAAAAAGATTAAAAATCACAACTTTAATATCTAGTCTCCAGGTAGACCGTGACTTTTTCTGGAGATGTGGTAGTGCATCCCTGATAGTTCAGCTCTTCCTCAGTTTCCGGTCCAGCCACAATATGATATTTACGGAGCACGTGAGCGAGAGCAGTTTTCGCTTCTGACATGCCGAGACGCATGCCAACGCATTGGCGGGGACCCGCACCAAACGGAATCCAGGACATTGTGTGACGGCCAGCGGAATCGAGCCATCTGAGAAAGAAATCACGTTTCTAACAAGATTCGATTCGAAAATACCTTTCAGGAACAAAGTCTTCCGCATTTTCTCCCCAAATCTCTTTGCTCCGATGAAGAGAAGTAACATCCGCCTCAATTTTCACTCCTTTGTCAATATGAATATCTCCAAGAGTGGTGGGCTTCACACATTCTCTCGAGCATGCACTGGAATGAAAACAATTCATAAAACTCCCGAAGATTCGTAAAATTGACTTACAACCAGGCAACCGGACAAAGGCGCAATGCCTCTCTCACAACCGCATCCAAATACTTGAGCTTGGCCATTTCATCATAGGAAATGTTGTCAGAAGTGCAGACACTGTCGATTTCCTCTTGGGCTAGACGCATTTTCTCCGGATTTTTCGCGAGAAGATATGACGAGTAGGCCAGCGTGTTTGCAGTTGTGTCGAATCCAGCGAGAAGGAAGACGTAGCAAGACCCGATGACGTCTTCGGAAGTCACTTTTTTCTCGATCTGACTGCCGAACTCATCATCCACAACACTTTCTGCGTAGTAATCGAGGAACATGTCGATGAAGTCGTTGTGAGAGTTTTCGATGCCCAGCTCAGCGTTTTCAGCCCTCTCGCGGATTCGGCTGTGCACAGCTTCCTCGCAATACTTGTGCAGTTTTCCAACATCTCCGCCACGTACATTCTCGTGCTTGAAGAACATGTTTTTGATGAAATTCTCAAAGTTCGGGAACAAAACAGCCAGGTACCACGGCAAAACTCTATTTGAGCGGAGGAAAATCTAAAAGTCACAGTGTTCTTTGAACTTTGAATGTTATAGCTATCTCACTTTCTTGAGGAGCTCAATGCGATCATTATTCCACTGTTCGGAAAAAGATTGTCCCATTGCAAGTCTTGAAATGACGTCATATGTGAATTCCTGATAATACCTGAAAGCGAAGAGTTTTGTTCGGGAAACATGTGAATTGCATACTCATGAATATTAAAGGCTCCACTATCTGCGTGTTTCGACATGTGGTCGACCATATTCAACACACTGTCCTCCATTGTTTCGTGAATCTGAATCGTATATCCATCAACCATCGAGTAAAGGTAATGGAAAAATGAAAAAGCTACCTGCTTCAAAGCCTTCACCGAAAACGCCGGCGAGGCGAGAGATCTCAATCTCTTCCATCTAGAACCTCTCGACGAGAACAGATTGATTCGTGGCTCTTCCACGGGACTTTCGAGGTTTCCGTGAATCAGGTTGGTCATTTTTCGCGCATAAAAACAGTCGAACTTCTTGATGAACATCTCTTGCAGCATGTCAAGATCACTGACGACCAGCACCGGAACAGCTCCCTCGTAGTAACCGAACACTTTTCCAAACTTTTTGGTCCACTCATGAATCAGAAATCCGCGCGGGTTCGCGCAATCCGCAAGATCATAATAACTTCCGATGAATGGTAGGCCAACGGGTCCGTTGATTCCTCTTCTCTTCCAATACGTGTGAATCCACTTGAAGTATCTGAAAACGATAATTTGAATCTGTTACTAATGTTTTGACTCACCCAGCGAGAACGGCAAAAACTGCCACAAGGCAGACCAGAAGACCCATTGTTCTGGTAAATGCGAAATTAGTTTTTTATCTCAAAATGAGGCTGTGTGGTCTAGTTTCGGCCGCTGTTTTATATCATGCCACCTATCTTATCGCCCAGTTTTATCTCGCTATCCCCCCTATCTCTCATCCCGCCCACTATTCTTCTACTTTGATCATCTTGTATCGAGGCGCTACACCCAAAATGATCAGCGCAAGATCTATTATTGGGGGAGGAGTCGGGTAGTTTGTAGCTCTAGTAAGAATCTGGTCTTCTAGTTGATATCAATCGCAGAAAATGAATAATAACTACGTAGATCTTTGAAATGAAACGCTACGCGTGTAGCGACAGAAATTACTTCCAAATAAAACATGGTGGTCAAAGTTGATGTTAATATGAAAAACATGAAGTTTTGCCCTCAAAAAGGAATTCTACGAATTTAGAGTTCACGAAAGGTTCAATCAGATAGTTGCATCAATGTTTGCAAACGAACACTTAGCGGCATTACTTTGAAGATAGTGAGAGGTTTCGCACTTTTTCAAAAGTTTGAAGTGCAACCCTATTTGATGGAAACTAGAAACAAGTGCAAGTACTTTTGCAAAAATTCACAGGTATGCAGAGATCAAATTCCAATGCTCGAATATCAGTTTCACACCTTCGGATTAATCCCTTTTTTATATTATTTTGAAAGTCCAATTTTGGAAGCCATACTTTGTTCCGCGTGAACATGATAGCTTTTCTCTGAACTGCGATAGTTCCCAAAGACTAGAATTGTGATGTTTTACACAAGAACTGATCTTTTCCTCCAATACGCATTCCAGAAAAAAAAAACAACGGTATGGTTCATTGGTTCAAGTGATCTCTGATGTTAATTACATAATGTTTGCGGTCACATCATCTTGTAAAGGGAGAACCGATCCGATTCAGCAAGGTGTGCAGTATTTCTAAGAGCTTGTTCATTTTCATGCTGACTACCCACTACTGTCGCGGCGAAGGACCGCGAAAGAGAGGTGCGCGGAAAAAGAGAGGCATAGAAGGCCAGAGAAGAGAGGCATTGAGAAAGGCAGGCTGAAAAGAGGGCTCCAGGACGAGAGGGCATTGCACAAATCAGTCTTGCAGAGATCAAAAAACGCGATCGAGAAAGGCGCAAGCACCTTGCTGACGCGTTCAAGGAGTCAAAAGGCGCGAAGAAGAGGATCGAGGGCGCGAGTGGGAGTTTTTGAACGTTTTCTGGAGCGGTTTTTTGATGTGTGCGGGAGAAATGTTTTTCTAACGAGTTGGCTTCACGTTTTTTTCTTATCCTGTTTGTTTTTGTTGAGTTTTACTAATGTTTTTGTTCCAACTAGGCTCTCTTCGATATCTTTTTGGTGCGTTGATTTTGTAGGATGTCTTTCTCCCTTGTAATTTAACTTGTCTTGTAGTATCAGTAGAATAAAAGCACCTCAATCTCGTAAAAGTTATATTTCTTAGCGCACTCCGGCTAAAAGGAGGGGTTTGGCCGGCGCTTCTGCAAGGAAGTGCTGGGACAACTACGGAATACTGCGGACTTTCTATGTATATCTTGATAACTTGTTGACCAATTATTTATCAGAAAAAAATCCAAGATAAAATGGATCATTCTACAGAGTATTGAAATTAGAGAAAAAAGGAAAAGAAACGTGATGCAGTAAATTTTCATTCAGCTTAAATACTCAATGTACAAGAAAAAAAGAAAATATGTATTTAGTTTTAACAGGATGATCAAAAGCTACGACTTCAAGTAGAACGAGTTTTGATCAAAGTTGTAGCAGCTAGATCAGGAAACATTCTTGAATCCTCAATGTTATAGACGGATTTTAGGCTAGTAAAAAATAATGACAATCTTCTTTTGCTCCCCAAGCTGGCACGGCTAAAATCGTGACTTCAGATACAAGGTGACAGTTTCCGGGGAGGTGGTGGTGCATCCAAGTGTGCGCAGTTCTTTCTAGAAAAATTTCCGATTGTTTTTCGCGTTTTTTTTCCCTGGAAGAAGTCAAACCTCTGTGGCAGCTCCAGAGAGCAAGTCGTAACGTCGCAAAACATGAGCCAGCGCAGTTTTCGCCTCCAACAAACCGAGGCGCATACCTACACACTGACGAGGGCCAGCTCCGAACGGAATCCAAGACATAGTGTGGCGAGCAGTTGAATCGAGCCATCTGGAACTTATTGGCTTTCAGGTGGTGGTACAAAAGGGCTCTAAACCTCTCTGGAACAAACTCATCGGCGTTGTCACCCCAAATCTCCTTGCTTCTTTGGATCGCCATCACATCTGCTTCAATTTTCACGCCTTTCTCAATGTAAACGTCTCCAAGAGTTGTCGGCTTCACGCATTCTCTCGAGCAAGCGCTGCAATCAATATTTGTATTTATGTTTTTAGCATAATTAAGCAATGAACTCACAACCAGGCGACTGGATACAATCTGAGCGCTTCTTTGACCACTGCATCCAGATACTTCAGTTTTCCGACGTCGTCGTAGGAAACATTTTCAGATGTTAACACACTATCCAGTTCCTCTTGTACAATTCGCATTTCCTCTGGATGTTTCGCCAGTAAAAACGAAGCGTACGCCAAACTGTTCGCTGTTGTGTCGAATCCAGCGAGCAAAAACACGAAACAAGAGCTGATCACATCGTCAGCGGTGACTTTTTTCTCCACGGTGCTTCCAAACTCGATATCAGCCACCTCATCAGAGTAGTGGTTCAGGAACATGTCGATGAAGTCGTTTTCAGCGTTTTCCACTCCGAGACGCGCGTTTTCCTCCTCAAATCAAAACTCGTAAGCACCTTTTCATGTTTTTCCAGTGTTCTTACTCTCTCCTTGATCCTGCTCTTCACCGCATTCTCACAAAACATATACAACTTCCCGACATCCCCACCGCGAACGTTTTCGTGATTGAAAAAGATTCGTTTCACAGTGTACTCGAAACTTGGGAAAAGAACGGTCAGGTACCAGGGGAGAGCTCGATGCGTTCGCATGAATATCTGAATTCGAAGGTTACGCATGTAACTAAAAAATTAAAACTTACTGCTTTAGTAATCTCAACGCCATCATTGTTGAACAACTCGGAGTTCGGCTGGCCCATAGCAAGACGAGAAATGACATCATAAGTAAACTCTTGATAATACCTTGAAAAGGATTGTAAATTGAAGTAACCTGAAAAAACCCACTCGTGGATGTTGAAAGGTTTGCCATCCTCATGCTTCGCCATCATATTGACCATGTTTATAACGCTGTCCTCCATCATATTGTGCACTTTTTTCAGCGATTTCACCGAGAATCCGGGTGAAGCCAGCGCTCTCAACCGCTTCCATCTGGCTCCTCTCGACGTGAACAGGTTGACTCTCGGCTCTTCTGTCGAGCTTTCCAGATTTCCATGAATCAAATTGGTTGACTTTCTGGCGTAGAAATGGTCGAACTTTTTGATGAACATCTCTTGAAGCATGTCAAGATCACTGACAACCAACACCGGAACAGCTCCTTCGTAGTAGCCAAAGATTTTTCCGAATTGCTGAAAAAAAAGGGTTTCTAGGGCGATTGTACGAAATTCTTTACCTTGGTCCATTTGTGGAGCACGTACCCTCTCGGTTTGTTGACATCGGAAACATCATAAAAGCTACCAATAAATGGTAATCCGGATGGTCCATCGATTCCACGTCTTTTCCAATAGGTATGAATCCACTTGAAGTAGCTAATACCAAATTTTTTAAAAAGAATATGGTTTTTCCGACTTACCCCGCTATAGTAGCAAAAAGAACGAAAACTGCAATGAAAGCTCCCATCACAAGAGTTTATCTTGTCACAATGGTGAGAACACATTGTGGCTTTATATAGATTCTCGGCAGATAGAGGTCAACACCGCCCCGACTGATCAATTGGCCACCTAATTGGACAGGCTACGCGTAAGAAGTCACACAACGTCTACTCTGCAATTGGAAACGTTATACTTAGCAGTCGCGCGGCGATTAGTTGTAGCCTATGATACCGATTAACAAAAAAACGATGTTCTTCCGAGCGAACCTGTTGGTTTTCGCGCATTTCGAAAGTTCTGTGGGATCTTTCCTAGTGTGTAGCCTACTAAACGACTATAGGTGAGGTTTATTGACCGCGGCCCGCATCAGTCACTCGCTGTTTTTTTTTGTACTTGTACAGCAACCGTGTCTGGACGACTAATTGAGAAGGAAAATTGTAATGATCAAAACAAAACATGTGTTACTCAAACATACATATGTGTAGGAAAACATTTGCAAAAAGATGATTACTTTTGCCTAATTCAAATTCTTTTCTTATAAGATCGAAAATGAAAATTTCACTCAAATTAGAGCGCAAAAATATAGCTCACTTTTTCAAATCTAGCTAGACAACCGGCTTATGGAGATTAACCTATTCAAATGACGTAATCTTCAAAAATCAATTTTTCAACGAATAAGAGTTGCTCGTGATACCAGCTCAAGTTGTATTTATGTATTTTAGTCTGAAAAGCTGAAATGAAGAAAAAACTCGAAGAGAACCCAACCATGTAAAAAAACAAAATGATCAAAACATGAAAACATGTAAACATCATGGTACTTTTACTATTTGTGGCATCATTTCAGTATCTGTTCCTGAAATTGCTGACGCATTTTTTCTTCAAGATAATTTTCATTTCTTCACCTTGCCATATCGTCTTATGATCCCGATACGCATTAAGATTTTAAGATTTACATATCATTTTCAAAAGCAATCATTTTACCCGTGCCACAAATCATAAAGAGTATGCTCCTGTCACTTTGACTACACATTTCTCCGAGACAAGTTCAATGAAGAAAAATGGTACAAGTCACAATAAGATAAGCTGAGTATGCAGCAAAAAAAAACTGGAATTAAAAAATGTGGTCTGTTTCAGAAACTTTCAGGAATGATCTTGATCTTCACACAAAAACTTTTCACACAAATTTTATTGATCTACGGAATAGGAAACAAGGATCTTCCATCAATTTGAAGACGAAAAACAAAACATCAGTAAACTTTGGAACACAACGTTGATTTTCAGGTTTCACCATACAAACTGAAGACGATTATCAAATGAATCACTTCTATTGTTCATTTTTTTTATTATGGAAATAAAGTTTACATATGTGCTTTTATACCAAACTGGTGATGTGTCATTTCGACCCTGGAATTCAATTAGCATATTGAGAGTTGTATTCATACGCGAACAGTGAATCATTCAAAAGTTGTATGATATATCTGATTGGTATCAGCCCGACCACAAACTATGAAGTCCTTTTGGTCACGCGAGCACACTCCGGCTCGTCGTATCTTATCAGCTACAACGCGTAATCAGTCAGTCCAAGCGCTCTTGTTCTGTATAAAACGACCGATCAGTTGTGCTGAATGTAGTTCCGGCTCAATCGAGCCGAATATACTCTCCGTCACCTCTCTCATTTCATTTTCAGTTATTCTTGTTTCAGAATGAGCGATTTGATAATCGAAAACGTGCCACTCACCAAGGACTGGCTGGCCGACCTTGTCGAGAGGAAAATCGGTGTGAAACCCAAAGTTGGAACTGTAAGTTCGTGTCAGACTTGTTGAAAAGCAACAACTGTGTGATTTTGGCAGAGTGGAATACTGGACAACTCGGATTTAGGCTACATGTCGATGATCCGTAAAGTCGAGCTGCATTTCGACGATGAGCAGGAAGAGAAGCATCCGAATCTTCCAAAGCACGTGGTTCTAAAGGTATGAACAATAGATTTGGCTCGTCATGACGTTGAAGATTCAACTGACTACTTGATAACAACCTTCACAACGTCATAACTGACAGGTGTAGGAAACACAAAATAGTATTTTTTACTTTGACCCCAGTTCATGTTTTGTTCGTACCACTATCACAATACAACTGCTTGACACTGTTTACCAATGTCAGCCAGTTTGATCAGCTCCCTTATCATATATTTTCAGATCGCCTGCAGCTCGAAAGGTTCCGATGTGCTCGAAAATGCCGGTGGTGAGATGACGGATGATCGCGGGGCAGCCGCCGTCGAGCAGTTCATGCACAACACCGAATGTGACTATTACACTGTCTTCTCCAATTGTAGGAATTTTCGAAGGGTAACAATTGAGAAACGTGATTGTTTAGGCCAACAAAAACCATTGAAAGTGCCGGTCATCTATGCGGCCGCCAAGGCTCAAGATAAGACAGCCGCGATTCCGGTGATTGTGATGGAGATGTTCGAGAATTGCAAGGTTTACGATCTGATTGAAGGGTTCGACAAAGTTCATGTGAGATACAATATTGGTTCGGTTGCATCATCTTATCTTATCATTCATTCTACAGCTCTTCAAAATTGTTGACGAGATTGTCAAACTGCACGTCTTCTCGCTGACAACAGAGGAATGGAAGACTGTGAACCCTGATCCAGCGGTATAGAAGCACAAGGCCATTAGACAAAAACCAACAATCAACATTTCAGTTTCTTGCAATGACCGAAATGTTCCACGGAATGGTGAAGAGCATCGCCGACAATCTTGCCAAAGCGCCAGGTTTGGAGATAATTTCGACCTACATCAGAAATACATTCGAAAAGGATATGAAATTCCTGGAGAAATTTGCGGATGATTATCTGAATGAAAGTACGTGGGAAGGCGGGTGCAATCTTCTTCAAAAAATTCATTTCAGCACGCACGTCGGTGCTGGTGCACGGAGACCTCTGGGCTCCCCAAATTCTGTGGGACAAGGAAGACAACATTGCGGGTATTATTGACTGGCAAATTTCGCATCGTGGAGGACCAGTTAGTAACAAATTTTGAAACGTTTAATATGACCATTATTTGTAGATGGAAGACATTCATCATGTGCTCTCCACTTGCACTTCTGTCGAAAACCGTAAAACATTGACGAAACCACTTTTGGATTACTACTTCGATCAACTCACCACCGGGTTGGAGGCCAAGGGAGTCAAGGTTCCATGGACCAGAGAAGAGATTGATGTGCGTTTCAGCAATGCTCGGTTTTTCCTAAACTTGTTTTTGCTTCAGGAAGAATACAAGCACACTCTTATCCAAGGAGCTGCCCTCACCATCTTTGCCAACGGCTTTTGGTCCAACTCGCCGGTTCTTCAAACCGATGGTCAACCGGATCCAGCCAGAATCGCCGAATCGTTCGCTCGATGCAAGTCGTATATCGAGGAAACCGTACAAGAGCACAACATGTCTTAACTTTATTCGTCTTGACAAATTGGAATCAAAATTGGAATCAAAATTGTTAAAAAATGAAGAACTTCACAATTCGTTGGAAATACAAGAGACGAAAAAAGTATAGGACTTCGATGAAGTGAACAGGTCGAAAAAGTGATTAGTTGTAGTCCAACAGTCGGAAGAGCGCGTCGTCGACCATGAAGTAGCGGTAGATTGGATCCTTGGAGTGGAAGTTGAGAAGATAGCTCTTGCAGTGTCCTAGGATCTCTCCGAAGATCGCATCCGCATGGGTAGCGGCCATTTTCGGGCACACTTCGAACGAGATTGCATTCCCTTTGACTTCCACATCCACCTTTCCTCTTCCACACACCTCGTTGATGGTATCATAATCGCGGTACTCTCGATTATGCTCCAATTTTGACAGCTCAACGCATTCATCCATGAACTCCTTGCCAGTGCAGCCGAGAGTGGTGTTGAAGGCTCTGAGCAGACGGAATGGTTTCTGGGCTCCAGTTCGCTTCTCTTGCTCCACGATGAACTTCAACGCCGCTTTATCGAGAATGTATCCGGAGCCGGTTCGATCGGGGCAGTTCAGCTCAAGCTCCTCGAGAACTCCCATGTTCTTGATGAAACTCGAAACAGTGATCACTTCGCCCGAGTTGTGGCTCACACGCAAACGACTCACTCCGCGAGACTTCTTGACAAGAGTGGTGAACGCTTCCATAAACAATTTTCCATGAAAGACCACATTCAGCGTCTTCAGCTCCCTGCACCAAACACCTGGCAGCGTGAACGCGATGAACTCAAAAAGGTTTTGCGCATCCGGCTCCACTTGAATATCCATGGCATGGATTTTTGCGTCACGAATGACGTCATAGAAATCCTCCTGCTTCACAGTGAAGATATGATGACAGGGGCAGTCGGCGGCGACGAGCTCGACGCGAATGATATCTTTCTGGACGTAGAGAGTCAATGGAGCAAAGACGATCGGACTGAAAGAGTGCTCAATGTTCTTCTATTCAAAATTGCATTCAAACTCACATGTCAGCAAGTTCGCGTCTAAACTGCGAAATAACGCGGAAAAAAGGATACGATCGATCAGACACTCCTTGAACAAGCTCCTCCGCACAATAGTTACCAATCTCCGTTTGCAGCAGTTGGTTCGGAGGCATAGTGAGAACACCTGAAGTAGTAAATTATTGACTTTTCTGTGAGAACAGTGAGAATTCGAATAACTCACACTTTCTATCCGGGTGAAAGACGCATCCTTCAAAAGTGTACGAAAAACGCGCGAATTTATCAGCGTCAGACATCGAAGAGATTGGAGTTGGGTCTAAAGCCATTGTTCTCGTATCACGCGCTCTTCAGTCAGAAGAGTGGCCAAAAGTCGGTGGGGGGGGGGGGGGGGGAATATGCGACGTGCCGGCGGCGGCAACAGAGACGGAGATGGAGAATGGAATGAGCACTACTGCCCCCCACGGCCAACCTTGTTGAGCGACTGAGAGACGGCGGAGGAACGCGTCGCGTATCTCCTTATGGTTGTGTGGCCTTCTGTTTGGGCAGGTCCGGCGCGCGTCGGGTCGGGGTCACAGCTGCTCAACTGTCTCTGTCTCTGTCAAACGTATTTGATGGTAGCGGGGTGGTCGTCGACACAATAGAAATAGATCGATTAATGGGTGCGATGCGAAAGAGAGGAAGAGAGGCGAAGGTGAATAAGGAGAGTCTCTCTTCCTTCCTCTGACGTGTTAATTGTTGAAAAGATGGATGAGAACAGGTAGGATATAAGGGGCGAATCTACAAACCTGAGAATTAGATTCGGTATCAAATTGTACATTGTACGAAAACACCCAAAAAGAGTCTGATATAGCCGACGCAAGTCAACAAACACTATAGCAGTAAATATTTTCTTCACAGTTATAGAAAATGGGGAACGGGAGAGAGAAAGACAAAATTCAGAGGCTGCGTTTTTTTTGTTTACATCAATGTCCATTACCACATTGCTCTGACTGACTACTACCCGAAAACAATTATTGTTCAATTACGTAAATTGTGAGTGCTCCGCAAAACACGGAATTCGAATAACAGAATATACGGAATAAAATTGGTGGGGAAAGTGAATTGCGAGAAAATGCGACGAGGCCGGCTAATTTTTTGAAAGTCATAGCAATCGATTCTATTCGATTAAGCAAAAGGTGACGCATTCTTCGATGTCAAGACAGCTAAGCGTTCTGTTCGAAATCGATTTCTTGTAGTAATGCGTCATTGACAATAAGCGTTCAAGAATAAACACGAAAAGCACACTATTTGACAGATTTTCAAGGTGATTCATCACAAGGTCAACGCTTCAGATGAAGACATTCGTCTTTACGGAATCGATTTTGACATACATCCAACAACATATTCTAAATCCGACAGATATGAACAGAATAAAAATGTTTTCAGCAGTGAATGGTCTGGGAAAACCGAATGCGCAATCCAAAATCTCACCTGTCTTCTCGTTTGTATCTGATCTCAAAGATAATTAATTTTCTATCCGTCCGAGGTTTTATGTCCTCCCGTCAAGAACACTTCATTGCGCCCTTAGTAGGTCGTATCCGTTCAAACGACGGTGAGAAAATTCCGACCCTTTTCAAAGCCGACATCGCCCCCCTCCCCCCATTTCTGTCTTATAACACTAAAAGAACAGTCAATCACGTTTACCCACCCGATCTGATAATGGCCCTTTTTCGTCGCCCCCAATTTCTTCTCCAACCTGATGACATCTCATCTCCGATGGCATGTTTGAAAATCGGACGATCTGAATGGTCGGAAATTTGAACAGGAACAATCGGACGATGTTGATTATCAAGATGACGACGTGTTTGTCACTGTATGGTGTAGTCTGTAGTATGTGACATGTAGAGTACATTTCTTCACGTGAATGGTGTCTTTATCAAAAAGCTAATCGGTTAAAAGAAAGGAAAGTTAAACATGATCACGTTATATGGAAAAAGAAGAAGTTAGGTTACAAAATGTGAATTCCCCCCTACAAAATGAGTATTTACTGCTGTTGTTGTTGCGTGGCAGCCTCGAACACCTTGACAACATCCTCGTACACTTGCTCAACCGGACGCTCGCTGTTCACTTTGCGAACCATTCCAGCGTCCTCGAACAAGTTGATGATTGGGAATGTCTGATGATTGTACGTCTCGACGCGCTTCTTCAGAGACGCCTCATTGTCATCGGTTCTTCCTTGTCCGCGGCGAAGGCAGCGGTCGATGCAGACGGTCACCGAGCACGTGAGAAAGAGCACGAATTGCTCGTTCACTTTCGCGCCCATTTGCTTCTTCCAACCGGACAGGTTGTCCTCGTTACGCGGGAAGCCGTCGATCAGAAATCCGCTGGCGCCTTTGCAGGCTGTCATTGCCTATAAGCCAATTATTCCGTTTCTGCTATTGGTTTCAGTTGAGCGACCGCTTACATTCTCCAACAAAGAGCAAGTGATCTCGACCGGAACGATCGAGCCATTCTTGATGTGATCTTCGATCAGCGCTCCGAACTGACTTCCCTCTCTCTCACGCTCAGCGCGAAGCAGGTCCCCAGCAGAAAGATGCACGTATCCGAGATTCTGAAAAAAGGAAACCATCTCAAAATGTTCACGATCAAGCGAACCTCTTGGATCTTCGCACAGATGGTTCCTTTGCCGGATCCGGGTGGGCCGAGAACAAAGACGACGTTGTACATGTCTGCAAGCTGGTCGAGAATAAGGGATGGATTTTGTCTTGTTGCAACAAGAGGAGAGAGGGAGGAAGGGACTAGACAAGTGTTAGAGAAACGTGGCTGAAGAGTTGCAGAGTGAAAGGCGGAATCGAAAATAGAGGAAGGGAGGCGCGATGCGCAGAGAAATTCGAATGTGTGACGAGAGGCAATAACGGGGCGACGGGTTGCCAACGTTGCAAGCCGGTCATTTCGTCACCTAATCGGATTTTTTTTTCTTCTGATAGTGTAAAGCCAAGAATTACAAGGTATTAAAAGGACATTCGATTAACTCAATAAATTGAAGTGGCGAAGAAGGCGATTCTCCAGAAATGAAACGAGTGAGTATGAAAAATGCCAACCCACTTTCGCATATTAAGACAATGGAATAGCGAACTTGTGACTTCAACGCCCACAAAAAGTGGAATCTGATAACGTCAGAAACCCATTTTCATCTCTTTTGTGCGGTACGTCGGCTGAACAATGATAAGCGTCGGTTCAAAACGTGGCGCGCACAATGATGCAATGGTTTGATGAATTGAAGTTTTCTGATCGATTTTCAATGGCTGAGAGCTCACAGAAACGTTTACAGAAGAATGGGAACAACCTATTCAAAATGAATTTAGGATCTTAGACTGATTCGCCAACAACAGGGGTACTGAAACCGACCACACGATAGGGCTTACACGGAGACTACAAAGCTGAGAGGACTCAACGTTTTGGCTTGCAGTTCTAAGTTCCGCCGATGAATCCGAGCATGCCGCAGCTTCGAAAAAAATATAAAACACCTAAAACCTCGACCAAGCCGGCTGCAAAACTTGTAAATGATATGAAATATTCAACCGACAGCTGGAAAAGAGCTTCTCGGAAATCGGAATTTTTTGTTAGGATTACGAGAAAAAACAGAAACTAGATTTGCTATTGCAGTAAATCGTTGTACGAGTTCACTTCTCGATTACAGAGATCGTAGGCTACACTTCACCTCAGCTATTTCCTGGAGAAATTCAAATCTGCGGGGACTCGCTCAAGCTCCACATAATCCAGGTCAAATCAGAGTGAATAATGGAAACAAAGGTTACTACGGCTTGAAAAACTCGTAGCACCTATAAAAACGATTTCCACGGAAAGTATACACTTTTCCCCGCACATCCATTCCTTTTGTATTGAGCTGATTTGCATATTCCACGTTGGTCGGGTCTCGCACGGAAAAGCCGTTGCAGTTTTTCATTGCACACATCAGCGCTCGTAAATCGACACTAAACCGTCGTGTGGCAGTGCCGACGGTTCTCATAAAACAGAAAACGGGGAGTATGAGCTAAAGATTATTATCTAGGAAACACCCAAGATGAACCTGTATGAATGCCAACTTTCAGACTTTCAGGGACAATACTCAGAATGGTAAACTCTTTTCATCTCTTTGCTGTGCGAGTTTTTGAACTTGCTCCGATTACAGTTAATGTACAAAACATGAACTTTGTGGATTCAATCAGAGACAACGACATTGGAATGGAAAAGGAATTCACAGTCGTTTCTGTGCGTAAAATGGCGCAATGACAGTCATTGATCTTCTCCACCAATGTCACAATACGATTCCTAGTTCTTGTTTCTTTTCGATAACAACAGACAAGACCTGTGCTTGGAGAACAAATTAAAACTTCTCCCAGACATTCCTTGTGATCTTTCGGTATTCCTTTACCAGGAAAACAAAGGTACAGCCTTCAAATCCGAATTGGTGCGGTACATGTTTATCAAAAAGGAGGTAAAATGTTCAAGACAAGATAGAGAAAGCTACCAAGTTTCAGTATATAGTACAACAGAAGGAGATCTCGCTAAGTCCCCCAGCGCTAGCATACTTGCCATTTGGTAATGTCGGAAAGAAAGCATCGATGTTATGTGGAACGTGGATAGATTTGTTAGATGGGGTGGGGTCCAGAAGCAGCAGCGCCGGCTCCCTTCTTTCTTCTGCAGAACTTGCGGTGGCTTTGCCAGTGGCCCTGTTGGCACTCAACGCTGCAATAGGCGGTGTTCCAGCAGCAGTGGTAGATAGCCTGGAACCGAAATCATGTTTGGGACATCTTCCCAGGTCCCTCACCTCATTGCTGCATTGCCAACACCACTGCTTCTTTCTCGACGAGGCCAATTCTTTGCGATGCTTCGCCACCAGCTTGTCCTGCTCGATTTTCAGGTTCTCGGCATGCTTTTGTTGCAGCTCCTCTCTGGTCTGCTCAAGTTCTTCTTTAAATTGCTCCATGAGCTCCGTACGCATCTTCTCCTGGTCGATCAGGAACTCCTGATGAAGCTTTTCGGTGAGCTCGACGAGAGCTTTTTCCCGCGACGCATGATAGTCGCTGAGCCAGTGGCGTTGAAGATCGATAATCATACGACGCATGCGATCGTCGACAACAATACTGTTCACCTGAAATATGGAAGGTTGCCTTGCTTTTCGATAGTTTTTTTTCAAAAACTAACCACACTTTCGACATTCGAATCCTCAACTTCTTCTTTTGGTTGTCCAAGGTTTGTTCCGTTCGACATTTTTCGGTCCAAAGCCTGAAAACAGAAGATGATTAACACGAGCAGAGAACAAAAACAAAGATTTCACAAAGTAACGATCGGACTGGCGCAAAATGCATCAGTAAAACGAAAAACTACTTTGGTAATGTGGTGGAAGAGAAAAATAACAACAAAAGGTTTGAAGAAACAACAAGTGGCGAGCGAGCGACACTCCACCGAAACGCAGCGCGCTATTTAGTGTTTGGGTCTCACAACGATAGACCCACCACCCCACGTCCCCCTATCTCACATGACTCTATCGATCGTCGATTAACGTCAAGGCCGGCCGTTGTGCGGCATTGCCAGCACAGCAAAAGACGAGAGAGAAGAGACAGAGAGGGCGTTAGAGAAAAAGGGACACACATCGTGACGTGCCATCGTTTCCTTGACATCTAATGAGGCCATTATTCAAAGGAAATTGTGAGATGTCCTGTCACATCTACTACTCGACGTTATGGCATTGAAGAGAGGAACATCATATCTACATGAAACGATTTCGAATCTCGAACAAAAGTGTAGAAATAATACCAACGAGCAGTTTTGTGACTCGGTCCTTACGGTCGTTACCGAGAGCGTACAATTATATTCGCAATGAGAACGTCATGTCGCAGTAAAACCCATTTTCATTCTAAGAGTCGTGGGAAGAAATTCGGTAAACAAAGACGAATAACCAACCCGCAAGGAGATTTTATATAACAATGATGATTCCAACAAACAATCGAATATCTGACTTACAAGATTGATGACCCGTAGATACTACGACTTTTTGATAAGATTGTAATTTTTGAACACGGGCTAGGATGATAATACCAAATTCGTCCAACAATAGATAATAACCAGTACTTGAGTTTCTTGACGCACCTTCTAATCTGAAACCACTGACGCGAAATCAGGCCTTTTGCACATTGATACAAAATTCAAGCTGCAATGCACGGACCTTTTAACAATTGAGCGATGAAAAAACATGTCGAATAGCTCTATCAGACGCTTGCATCTAGTCCAGATTTTCAACAACTTTACGAAATGATTTCTTGGCACTGTGCCAACTGGAAATGAAAGACGCCCACATTTCACCTAATTGCACCTCATCTTTCCTCAAACAAAGAGGCGGGCTGCTTCAATTAAATAGGTTTTGCGCAGATGCTACTCTTCCGGAGAAATTCTCCAAAATTGAATCTATCTCTGAACCTCTTCGTTGAATGAAAGTTTCCAGCATCGCAGAAAGGGACCCTTGCAAAGTCTGTTTTTCATTGAAAATTGTTCCAGTTTCAGTTTGAAAAACGCGCAGAGAACGCTAATCGGATGTATTTTCGTTCATTTTCCCATACAACAACTTTCTTTCAGTTTTCAAATAAGATGATCCAGATTCCTTACGACGTACAGGCTCGATGATGTTTGCCTCATGCATACATCTTCGATCGTGTAGGCCGGAAGGTGATTTCTGATCATCAGTAATAGACGTTCAGTAGGTGATAGTAATAGGAAGGCGAATAACAACAGGCAGTCCGAAGAAATGAGAGGGAATGACGTTCATGAAGGGAAGCATATTGGAAGCTGCACGCATCGCTTTTATACCAAAACAGCACCGTCATTCCAACCGGAGAAATAGTGCACATAAAAATATAGAGGCCGGAACAATAAAATATTGCCGGGCTATTCGTCACTCTATTCGTCATAAGGAATGCGGATACATTCAATGAGAAACGGGGACCGAGTGACCAAAATAAACGGGTTTCTGACTAAAACCGAATTTATGTGTGGTTTTCAGAACTGGAACAAGCAAAAAAACTTGATTAACAACAGAGTTTGCGTTTTCTGTTTTGTGGGGTCTCGATTTTCTAGTTCAGACTAGCGAAAAACCTGAAAAAATATGATTAGAGGAAAATCAGAAGTAGGAACAAATGTGATTCCAAAAAATACATTATTTTTATTTTCCGGATACTTTCCGCACAGCACTCAAAAAATTGGGTATGTTAGTTTCAACTTGACCCATTAGCTTTTATGAAAATTATGTGGTATAGTTGTCGGAAATGTGTTCCCTTCAAAAAAAAAACATGTTTTTAAGTTTATAAATTTGTCAAAAAATCGTGGAGTATTATGTTGATGCCAAAAGACACGTTTTAATCAGTCTGTTCATGAGCATAATCCTCCATTGTTCATGAATTTGCCTTTCGATTTGAGCCCCATACCGATTAAAACTGTTTTTTTTCATTCTCCAGTTTGCTTCCCTTTTCTCACATTCCAAATTCACGACTACGCTCTTCGTAGCGGCGAGATTACGTCAGCATGCACTCTCATTGTCTTACGGTAGCTATACGACTATAAATCACTCTCCGTCTCGCACTCTTTCCCCTTTTTTGCTCCGAATGCACTTCCACTGGAGCAAGATTGACAGACGGAATGATGTGTCGTGAATCCGTCCGTCACATAAGCCCTTTCGCCTGGAGTCGGACGGGAGGTGCCTGACTCGCCATGGCACCGCCCGTGTGCGCCTACATCTGCATATCGCGTGCGCACTAGATTAGAGCCGACCGAATTGCTTGGTTTACGGGCGCCGTCAATTTTCATTTACCCTCTCAGATTCTCGTGATATTTCTCCGTTCGCTCCCTTCTGTTCTCGCTATACGAATGCTGTGTCTAACGGCTCCATGAGCTCTTTTGTTGCGCTCGCTGAAGGGAAACGGCACTTTGAAAAAGGGGAAAGGTGGGCGGAGTTCGTGGGGAGGGGAGAAGCTTACCCTAACGGCGCACTCTTCTTCCTCATCATTTCACCTCCCCGTATTTCAACAACTGCAACTCCTGGTCGCCATCTCCTTAGAAGGTTGGTCTGAATTGCAGGAAACGATCATCAAACAGAGTATCTTTCAGAAACCCGGAAGTTGTGGATATACCCATAGACCGGGGGATGTTCCCCCGGTCTGTGACACCCTCTCAGTAGCCTTAAAATTCCTATGGGTTAACATAGAGCATCATTCGACCTTCCCCTGCTTGATATCCCTTTTCCAGCAACCCTGAAGTTCTGGAATGTGTAAATAGACCGGGGAGTCTTTACCCCTGGTCTACTTCGTCCTCTGAAGAACTTTAGGGTTACACCAAGTGGAGTTGCCTCTGTTTCTAGTAGTCTCAACGTTAACATCACCACGATCAGGGCTGGTCGGAATGCAAAATTCGGAACGTTTCGAAATTTCGAAATTTCGAAATTTGAAAAATCGGAATATTTCGAATTTCGAAAATTTCGAAATTCAAAAAGTCGGAATATTTCGAATTTCGGAAATTTCGAATTTGAAAAAGTCGGAATATTCCGAGATTTCGAAATTTCGAATTTAAAAAAGTCGGAATACTTCGGAGTTCGGAATTCCGAAATTTCGGAATATTCCGACTTTCGAAACATTGACTGAAAAGAAATCATACACTCTTACCAACTAAAACACAAAGAAAAACGGCGGAGAAAGAATTAAAATTAAATTTTCGACATGAATTTCGAAAACGAATTGATTACCGTACCCAGCAACACTGAAAACGGCAAATCGTGGCGAGACCCGCACGGAGAAATTTCGTTTCGAAATTCCGAAATTTTCGTCCGAAATTTCGAAAATTCGAAACGAAATTCCAAAAAGTCGGAACGAAATTTTTTTCGAAATTTCGTTTCGAATTTTATTTTCCGAAATCTCGGAATTTCGAAGTCGGAATGTTGAAAAGTCGGAACGAAATTCGAAACGTTCCGAAAGCAAAAAAAAGCGAAATTCGGAATATTTCGATACGTTTCGATTTCGTTCCGACCGGCCCTGACCACGATCTCTCCAACTTTCGAGACGTTGAGGGCATTATGATTTCGAAACCGTGATCTTGAGAATGTTTCGAATAGGTTACAAACAAGTTCAGAAATGACTCGTGTTCCACACAGAGCTGCTATTGAAACGGCAGGTGGAAAATTCATGCTCCATCACTCTCGAAACATCCCACTCTCACAGTTTTGGTTTGTCGCAAAATCTCTCAAACTTCAAACTCATTGTTTTCCAAATCTTCCATTTGTCTGCTTCTCAGTTTATATTTTGTCAAATGTTTTTTTAAACACTGCGTTGTGGAATTGTTTAGTATTGAAACGATATCAAGTTTTCATTGTATTCAATTTCTCATATTGTGATAACCAAAGTTTCTCCCTTCAATGGATCCATTTTTCTCGTCAGCCTAGCATGGACTTATCAAAAGGTGCGGACGAAATTGACGTAGACAGAAGAATTCGACTCATGTTTCCAGACTGGGAAGATATTAGTCGATTGGACCAAGATACTGCTGCTCATGTTCTCCTACACCAGTTTACTTAACAGTTTTTTGATAGCAACTACCACATCTTCATCAAGAAGAAGTTGCTGAGATGAAAGTGAAGCAAAGCAAACTCAGCGCAGGTATGTTCACAAAAGCTTTGTTCTTCACCCGAGAAGTTTTGTGTTTCAGTAGAATACTCTGGAAAATATTCCAGTATGTCATCTCATCGAAACTTTCTAATGTAGTAGCCGGTGAGTAATTTGCGGTGATCTCGAACGATCGAGGTTTAATGTCGGCAGTTTCCCACTTCCAGCATCATCATCGACAACTTCTTGATCGAGTTTTCTGATTTCAAAAGTTTCAGTCTTTTTCAGTCCAAGTGAGTTTCAGAAAAGAAAAAAGGTTTTGATTTTCTCTCTGTACACCATATGATTTTCAGCAGTCCCGTCCAAACTTCGTCGGCCCATCACTCCGACGTTGAAACTTTGCAGCTATTAATTATTTTGCTTCCCTTTTCCCCAAATTTACATGTACTTCTTCTAACAATATCCCCACCCCCTCTTACTGTCTCTTTCTCCCCTTCTTTGTATGTAATTTTTCTTTTTTTCAACCTTTTTTTTGCCGCACCTGTCTTTGCTCAATCGTTTCCGTTCGCTGTTCCAGTCAGTGAACTTGTAATATAAATGTACATATAAAAATATGTTTCGAAAATGAAAATTTCATTCACAACAACAGCCTCGAGCTTTTGCTTGGATTCCTTCATGCAAAAAGTTATTGATTGGTTCCGATTTCTTCTTCCTAGTTTCAAAACGAGGTCACATGCACTCGATGTTATTTTCATTTATGACCTTCCCTCTTCCGAGCTTGTGACAGAGGATTCCGCAGAATTTCCGTTATCCTATTCCCGTGTTGCCGTTTTTTTTCGGTGATTCGAATGTAAATAAAGACTGGCGCGGGAACGTTCCAAAATTTGACGGCGTCTACTTTCGAATCGAATGGTTGCTCCTGGAAGGCCACGGTAATAGCTAACATTTTATTCTGATTTCGACGGAGTGACAGATCATATGAGTCCACAGAATCCACAGTAAGCTTTGTTTTCGTGTTGAGACCTCCAGCACATCATATAAATTTTACTCTTACGAAACTAGTCGTTCTTCCTGATTCATGTGCAAAATCTGAATTTCCCGTGGTGGAAATGCAAAAAAAAGCGGTTAAAATCAACTTCCCCTTCCCCGGCCACGTTCAAAAAAAAATTGTGTGCATTTGCGCGTCGGTTCAGATGTTTGCGAACTAACACGGTTTTCTATGCAAAACGAACAAAAAAAGTGTAAGAAAATCGTAAAAACGGGAAACTAGCAGGATTCCGCTTTTCATAATACCCTCCCGATACCCTATTTACAAAACTTTAAAAAATTAGGAAATTCAAAAACCCGGAAATTCGATAGGGTATCTGTAACACGAATTCCATATTATGGAACTCCAAAACCGGAAAATTAAACTTTCCTTTCCGTGCAGGTCTGATGTGTAATCGAAACAGAAACAATGTTCATACTTGTTTAGGCGTTGTTCGAGTACGACACTCCGTTATTACACCGCCCGCTTTTTATTCAAATAGTGTCATGAGGTATCAGACAGGGGAAAAAAACTCTTGATTACTTTTTGAAGCAACTCAGTTTGGAAAAAAGCATATTTTCAATACTTCTCATTTCAGAATGGGTAACAATCAATCTCGTCGTCATCCACGATACGACACATGCACATGGGAGACGTTCATCGAAAATATCAAGGAAATGAACAGAAAGTGAGTATTTTGATGGTTTCCAATCAAAAAATCGTGGATATTTCAGCTATCGCAGTCTTCTCGTGGAAAACGGCGAATATCTCACATTTGCGCTCCGTCGCGATTCCATGATTCGAGACTTGCACTGGAAAGAAACTATCCCAATTATATGTTGCAAGGTGAGTTTTCCATCCAGTTTCGATGCACATAATCTCAAACTTTCCAGGTCAACATTGATAAAAAAATAGTGGCCTCAACGAAAACGTTGTCGTTTCGAGAGTTTCTATCGGCGTATGATATTCACAAGCTTCTTCTCACAAATCGAGGAGCTCGGAACCAAAATGCTGATCCGATGACTACTAGCCAGTACATAATGACTCAAACGTGAGTTTCAAGTTTATAACCGAAGAAGTGAAGAGTTTGAGTTCAGTTCGAGTATCCAATCGCTCTTCACAGAATTCTGTAATTTCAGTTCCGACGTTGAGGGAAACTGCGTGATTTGCATGGAAAACGTCAACGATGTCAGTTTCACAAGCACACATTTCTCATAGTAAATAACCACTTTTCAGCTGCTCCTCCCTTGCCTTCACGCCTTCTGCATCAGATGCATCGTTGCCGAGATGGAGTATCGTACCGACTTCGCGTGTCCAATGTGTAAGACTAGAATCCAGAACCCCATCGAATCGTCATGGGAAGTGCCGGATGTGCCGAATCAAGACGAAGTCAACGAGTATCTCAGGGATATTGGACGATGATAAGTCGTTTCTCCACCTTGTTTTGAACGCGTGCCGTAGCACCTTCACTCTAATGTACTACCAGTGTCTAAACATGTATTTATTTACCCGTACCATCTTCAATCAGGTTTTCATCGTTTAGCTGCCCTTCCTGTTAAAAAAGTCCATTCCAAAATGTTTTTGTATAGTTTCGGTCGGATTACTTGTATATTTTTGGTAGTCGCTATACCATGTACATACATAAATGAAAATCGAATCAATTCAAAGTATATCTTTCATTGTAATGAAAAACAAAACAGCTGATTATTTAGAAACAATTATTTTCCTGCTAACTTCAGTAGAGCAAAGTAACCATACGGGACGCACCTGAAAAATGTTTTGGTTAAACGTTTCTCTTTCAATAATCTGACCTGCAATCATGAATAGGCGAGTTCAAAGCTATTGCGAAATCTCGACAGCCGCCTTTGCACAGACCAAACAGATCATGACATTGCATTCGAATCAAGTCCCAACCACAGCCAGAAACCTGAAAGCAATACTTTTAAAAACATGAAGTGAGGATGTCGAACTTGAAAGTTTTCCTTATCGTTGATAAGGCTCAAATAGGTAGCGTGCTCCAAAGTTGAACTAGTCTTCGTCAGCTCTGGAAGTTCTGAAAAATGCCCATACAGCAGCTGGAGAAGTTGACTCATTTCGTTTCCAATGACTCATATCCACCTTGTTGCTGTTCTTCTCCGCGAGTTTTCACTATGATCTCTTTCTCACGTTTCGAACTGGAAATCGGTGCACTGGGAAGAAGCGGCTGCGGGTTTTGAGGAGAAATCACAGACTGTACTTGTTGCTGCTGTACTAGCTGATTTTGGAATGGGGTCTGCTGGAAAGGCGAGTAAGGGAAATAGTTGGGAACTTCTTCATTCGTTTGCACTGGAACGTTGATCGCAGCGAAGCCTGGAAAGTGAGTTCTCCACTGTGAATAATATTAATTCAACTTCAAACCAGCAAACTGCAACGGTGGCTCAATATCGTAGAATTGAGCATTCGAAAAAAGGAGAGAGGGGAGTAGGACAATACACAAGGCCAACATCGAGAAGAACGAATTCAACTGTGAGGTTGACCTCGATTTCAAACTTCAAGTGGATTATAATTAGCTCTGATGATTCAGTGACCTTCTTTGGGTTCCCTTCTTTTTCCGTACTATTCGCAGTTTCTGTTGTAAGAAATCGGAATGCGCTATGTTTATTGAAATAATAAGAAAAGCGATCAGTATCGCCGAGAAGGGGAGGAGAAGAGTTAACGACGAGTTCCATCCTCGAAGAAGATTCCTCCGTCGATGGCGCAGTACTTGGGGCAGATTCCCTTCTCTCCCTCGCCTCCTGGGTTTCCTGGTGGTCCGGCTGGTCCTGGGTTTCCATCGGCTCCCGGAGCTCCGGCTGGTCCTGGTGGTCCTTTTGGTCCGGCCTCTCCTGGAGTAGCAGTTGGGCTGGCTCCGTCTGGTCCTGGTGGTCCGGCAGGTCCTGGTGGTCCAGCTGGTCCTGGTCCGGCTGGCTCCGGATACTTGCTCTCCGCAGCCGGTCCGTCTGGTCCTGGGGCTCCGGCGGCTCCGTCGTTTCCAGGGGCTCCTGGTGGTCCTGGTGGTCCTGGGGGTCCTGGTGGCGATGGGGCGGCTGGGGCTCCGGCTTCTCCGGCTGGTCCGGCTGATCCAGCTGGTCCGTCCGGTCCTGGTGGTCCTGGTGGTCCTGGTGGGCATGGTTGGCATGGTGGTGGAGTCTTGGCTTCGCATGGGGCAGCGGCTCCCTTGCCTGGAGCTCCTGGGGCTCCCGGAGCTCCCGGCTTTCCTGGCTTTCCTGGTTTTCCTGGCGCTCCTCCTGGTCCTGGTGGTCCAGGGTTGCAGCAGCCAGAGCAACCGCCTCCGCTCGCAGCTCCAGCGTCAGCTCCTCCCGTTGCATATCCGGCCTGTCTCGCGGTTCTGTTCACACGGAAATCGCCGACGTTGTTGATCTCCGACCACATGTCCTGGACCGAGCTCTGAAAAAGGAAGAGAGTCAGTAATTGAAGTTCGAAGAGGCTTCACCTTGCAATAAGACGAATCTCTTGCCAGCTGAGTCTTAGTGTTCTGCACGTACGAGAACATGAGCGGAAGAGTGAGACAGAGCGAAACGGCAGCAGTGACCGAGAAGCCAACAGCCGAATAGGCGATGAGGCGGTAGGCTTTCAGACGAAGATCGGTTGCAGACTCCATGATTCCTTAGAATGCCAAAGCACGCCAATGGTATACTTTTCCGACAACAGTTAGCCTTTTTATACCAAAGATTTGTTTTGAATACAACGGAAAACAAGTAGCTATCGCAAGATCATTTCAGATTGTTCGCATGATACGAAAATCTGTTTTGTTCAATTCATTACTTTTCTCAGATTTTCACGCGTATAACTGACGAAACTCGTTCTCACATTAACTTTATTGAGAAACACTACGGAAAGTTTAGCGGCGACGGCGACGAGTCCCATCCTCGAAGAAGATTCCGCCATCGATTGCGCAATACTTGGGGCAGATTCCTTTCTCTCCTTGTCCTCCACTTCTACCTGGTTGTCCAGGGCTTCCGGGATTGCCGTCGCTTCCTGGTCTTCCTCCTGGTCCTGGTGGGCCTTTTGGTCCCGGAGCTCCGGCACCACCGCCTCCGTCCCGTCCATTCTGGCCCGGCGGTCCCATTGGTCCGGGTGGACCCATCAAACCTGGTGTTGCTGCCCCAGTAGTCATGCTAGCCCCTGGCATTCCTGGACCTCCAGGCTGTCCTGGTGCTCCTGGATTTCCAGGTAGTCCTGGTGTACCTGGTGGGCCCGGTGGTCCTGGAGGCGATGGCCCCGATGGTTGTCCTGGTGGTCCCATCCCTCCTGGTATCCCCGGTTGTCCTGGTGGTCCAGGTGGACCTGGTGGACCTGGTGGGCAAGGGTTGCACGGTGGTGGAGTCGACGGTTCGCATGGTGCCGCACTGGACTTGCCGGACATTCCAGGGTTTCCGGGAGCACCTGGTTTCCCATGTCGCCCCGGCTTCCCAGGTCGGCCGGCGGGTCCTGGCGGTCCCGGGGTGCAGCACCCAGCGCAACTTCCTTGACTAGCATATCTAGGAGCACTGACAGCAGTAGCCGGAAGTCGGTATCTGCCTCCTCCGCCACCTCCACCTTGAACATAAGCTCCACGAGCTGTTCGGTTGTGTGTGATGTCCACGTCCTCGGATATCTCCATCCAGATATCATGTACCGATGTCTGAAACATACCATTCTATCGAGAAAAAGTAGACTAGAAGAGAGGTACCTTGCAATACACCGATTCCTTTGTTGCTTGAAGTTTCGCGCTCTGGGCGTACGAGAACACCAACGGAAGAGTGATGCATAGAGAAAACGCGGCCAAAGCCGAGAATCCGACAGCCGAATACGCTACGAATCGGTAGATCCGCAACTTCAAGTCGAGGTGAGACTCCATGAGGACAGGATGAAAAATGAGTGACTCTCAACTGATATTCTCCCTTTTATACTTGATTCGAACAAAAGAATTGCGGTTTCTCTATTGGAGTTAATGTAAGCCAACTAAATGCGGTTCGCTTGAGATGAATTAATGGAAACGCATTTGGTTTCGGTTAGTTACTAGGAATTATCCCTCCTTTCACTTTTCTTCCATTGGCTTCACTTGTAAACTTATCATTCTTCGATCAAAGACATTTTTATGAGAAACATAATGATTTTGAAAACAATCGAGAGATAAAAAAGAGATCAATAACAAATAAAGAAAAAAGGAATTTTAGCTGAGAATGTGTTTCTGTTTCGGAGTAAGAGAAATTTTTGAGGCCAAGTGTATTAAGAATATCGACCGGTCACAAAAGTTTTGAAATAAATATGAACGATCTGACACACACGCTATGAATACGGTTAGCAGCAAGAAACGAATTTTAATGAAATGGAAATGTAGGCAGGAGATTTTTGAGGTTCAGTGTCATGGTGAAAATGAAGTCATTCAAACCTTGACCATTTTTCCGTGCACACGAAGGCGGTAGAGACAGGTGAACTGAGCTCCATAGTTGCTGGTCACTTCCAGCTCGACGAATTTGACCGGGAAATCAGGTTTGTGCTGGAATAACAGAAATGACGTTAACAATTCGCAGAGCTTGTCAGAATCTCACCTTAGCGACAAAGAACTGAAGAGGTGCACCGGCCAAGTCATAGGTGTAGTCGCCGAGGAGCACTCTCGAGTTGATATCGTCGATTTGGCGGTAAGCCCAGACCAGAATCCCTTTCGGGGCACTTGAGCGGTTGCCCTCTGGAGCAACCTCTTTTCCGATGTGCTCATAACTGATACTAGACACGTCTATGAAGTGAGAAAGCTCGACGGCGATGTATCCACGTGACTCTTTGAAACACCAGCACTCTCCGGGGAATAGGGACTTTGAGTTTCTCTGAAAACTTTGAACTAGATCTCGCTGAAAAATCAATACTCACTTGAATGACCACTCTCGGCGAGTAGTGATGGTAGTAGATTGGAATGTCCCAGAACTTCTCGAGTCTTGTGTAGCTTTTGTACGTTTCACTGCATCGTGTGGTGACAACAGCTCCTCCGGAGCTCTCCAAAGCATAATCCACCTGACCAGTCTTGTCAGTGTCATACTCATAGATCATTTGTCGGATGATCCCTTCCAAATGAGAATTATCAATTTGGATGTTAGTGTTTTCCACTTTCAATTGTTCCACAAGAGAATTGTAGTTTTGCTCAAACTTGGCGCTGAGTTCTTGATGAAATTGTGCAGTTAACTCGGCGCGAAGCTAAAAATTAAAAATATGCAAAAAATTTACAAAACTTTATTATGGAATATCGTTTGAGATTCAATTATTTACCTTCTCCGTCACCTCTTTTATTATGGCTTCTTTGTCGACAGTCTCAACAACATTAGTCTGCTGAATGATGACTGGCGGCTGGATGGGAGCAGGAGGGCTGGGGTTCAAATTTTCATCGAATGTTTGTACGCGGGTGATTTCAAGATACGTGGGATCACGATCTTCAATGTTCTCAGGCGTCGGGGTGACAGATTGAGGAATCGGCAACACTTGAATCACTTCCTCTGGAGCGTACTGGCTAAGGTGAACCAAGGCCCTAGTGATCAATCCAATCGGATAGGCCGCGATATGAAGAAGCAGAGAGTACGTTCGGCAGAAGAGCCAGAAAACGTTCTCAGCGACTACATACAACACTTCGTAAGTGATCTTGATGGCCTCAACCACCGGCTGTATAATCACAAGATGGTGTTTCAAAAAGAAGCGAAAAGGTGCGGTGATTGTTCTGTAGATATATTGTCCTGAAATGTCTCAAAAAGTGTAAGGAAACGTTGAATTGTTTGGTAACGCACTGTAAACGTATGATGCATAATCCGTGACATTTGTGAAAACTTTTTGGATGGCGTTTGGAGCATCAACGAAAAAAGCGATGGCGCTGTTAAAGCCATTGTACACAGAATTGACCAGATAGAAGACTGAAAAGCGAAAATTTCGACAAATCGATAACTGGAATTGAAACTCACAAGAAGCCTTGGTTGCATCGATGATCACCTTTGCGCCGGATAGAATTGGAGTGATGAAGTAGTCTTGAATAGTTACAAACACATCAAAACTTTGGAAGAACTCTTGAATCATCGTTCCAACTCCAGCCAGGACGCCATATACTGGAGGAACCACAAAGTTGTAAGCACTGTTAAAACCATTCCGAACAGCAGAAGCAGTTGATTTTCCTGAGTTCAGAATAGCGAACACTAAAAAAGAAATATAGATTCAAAAGTTTTCCAGCTCAAAGTTGCATACCAATATCAATAACAAACTCGTGTGCCAGCCAAACCGCTTCTTTAATTTTCATCCAAACAAGTTTGATCAACTTGCTGAAAATCGGAACCGAAACATCGTCATGATCACTAGATTCCAGCTGTTCATTTGATGATTTCGTGAGACTTTCCACACGGATAGCAGTGCTCTCCGAGGTTAGCAGACCGAAAAGGAAGACAGCGAGGAGTAAGGCCAAAAGAAGACCGAGGATATGACACCACGAGAATTTGCTCGAGCCGGCGCTCTTTCCGCCCATTGCAGAAGCCTTCTCCTTGATTGCATAGAAACCACTGACGAGATAGAATCCACCCTCCTGAATACCTCCCACCAGAAGAGCAAGGGCTCCATAGGAGACATCTTTCAAAATGGTCAGAGCAGAAGTGAAGAGCTCCAAAATACGAGTGCTCCAGGGTACCGTCACCGAGTTATCTTTTGGAGTGCTCTCGCGCTCTATCTCACCACCCAACTCTTCATCCATTTCAGACCCCAGCTCGCCATTCTCATCTCTGAAATCGATCGATGGGTGTTCAAATACGATTCCTGTTTTGGTTACGCTCACCTCACATAGATTGGCTCCATCGCAGACGGGGTGTAATCCGTGTATTTCATATAAGCGCTCTCTGCGTAATCACAGAATGTGTATCCGAGATGCTTGATGATGGTGAACGGGAAGAAAACGATGCTGAGAACCAAGAAGAAGGCGTCGAGGAAAGACTTTGGCTTCAGGTTGCTCGCCTTGTTTGCAACTTTCACAAGAATGCTGCTTGTTTCAAGGTCCTCGCGATTGTTTGGGAACAACGGTGTCGAAGTGGCCATAGCATTTCCCACATCAAACGTTGGTTCGGGAGTGTTGACATGTCCAACAACTCTGCTGCGAAGTCCATAGGTGGAGAGCGGTGTGTCGACAGCCACTTCAGGAGTCTCGCCACGATTGCCACGTGTCAGAGTCCCACGAGTTCCCGTGAATCTTGGGGTCACCGAGCGGTTTCGGATTGAACGAGATTCAGGAACAGATGAAGTCGATGGAGCACTATCAACAGGGGTGTTAGTGAAGACTCTCGCGGTGATAGTGGTCCGAGTAGTGGTTCTGACAGCGGGCGTACGCGCTGGCGACTTGGAAAGTCCAGACACCTTACGACTGCGCTCAAATGCCTGCGATCTAGTCATCATCCTGCTAGCTCTCTCGTTTTCCAGGCGTTCCTTGATCGAGGTATAGTTGTACTGTTCGACTCCCTTATTGCGGTTCAAGTACAGCCTGACAGGGGTGAACAAGAAATACGAGACGGCTTCGAAGATGCGAACGAAGAATCGAGTGAATTTCACTTTGAACGGGTCTTGACGGTTGCGAATGAGTGCAGTACGACGACGGTTATCCAGGTACTCCTCGTAGTAAAGTTTCACTGAAAACACTAAAACTTGCACTAGGCCTATGTACCTAACGATCTTACCTTTCTTGATGAGGTGAACGATGTAATCCCAGAAAGTGAATGTCGAGATTTTGATGATGTGGTAGAAAGCCTCCAGAATATAAGTGATCATGTGCACAAAGAGGTAGATCGGCAAACGGAGAAGGTAGAGAAGCTGTCTTGTCAGACTGGCTGCCGAATAGTGTTCCTGTGTGGCCAAGTATTGTCCGGACGACGCTCCGGCCAGATTCGGAACCTCCCAATGATCCGGTAGTGATGGATCGTAGATTTTGCTATACGCGTACGTATAGTTGGTGGCGTACGGTCTATAAAACGATGATTATTGACAAAGTTTATAATTCTGCAGAGATACTATGCCGGGAAACAAAGAGAATGATGATAAAGAAAGAATAAAACATGTGGGGAAGGTCACCTCTCTACGGGAGATCTTCTCATCCGACTGGTAGACTCGTCCTACTCAGATTTCGTCTCTACCTAGTTGTGTAGTCATCGGATACGTCTAGTGTTCCTCCCGCTGCCTTCTACCTGCTTATTTACTAGCTTATGCATATTTGTTGGCACCTCCAATTCACAAGAGACGTACAAGTAAGCGTTTTCAAACAAACAAGCCCCTTACCAAACAGGAGAGAGGGGTAGAGGGTGATGGCCGAGGTTAGGAGAAGAAGCGTGAAAACTAGGCCAGATGTCAGGCACTCCTAACTTTTTATGTAAAACACTCACAAAGCGCCGGTCAGAGCATCCAATTCCTCGTCGGTGAGCCTTGGCGATCTGGCGTTACGGACGGGAGGAGTCAGCAGAAGCTTTCTGCGAACTTTGGCAAAAATATTCGGAGAGTTACGTCCGGATCTGGACGACGCGAACTCTGTCTTCCATTGATGAGTCGCGAAGCTCTCGTTGGCATCCGTTGGTGGAGCCGGAGGCATGGTCAACTTTTTTGAAGGTGTTTGTAGCCTGTAACACAGATATTGCTTGAAAAGTGAAATGGGAAGAGGAGAGAAGAAAAAAGATATCACAATAAAGTCGAAAACCTCGCGGTTTTTTTTTGCTTTGTTTGAGCAAAGTGAATCATGCTGCAGCTGCATTGTTCCGGCATAAAACTTGATAGTGATACAATACAAAGTGCAAATAATGCGAAAATTAGGCTAGGGACCACAGAACATCGTTTCGATTTCCCAAGAAAAGTGAGCTAATGTGGAGAGACAAGTATTATCACCGATTGCGCAGAAAGTTGACCAAATAAATATTGCGGTACTCCGAAGAGTAGGTAAGTCGAGAGTACCACGTTTCAGTGTTTGTGCAAACGATTTGAGGAGTAGTAGTAAAGCCGACAAGCGCGTCACACATGATTTGGTGAGAAGGGTGAAATGATTTTGCCCGGGTTTCGAAAAGATGCGAAACGAGGTCACAGCCGCCCAACAACAACACAGCAAAAATTCAAACGGTGGGGGTGTGTGTGTGTGTGTGTGTGGGTTGTTTGTGGTGCTCTCATTTCTCATTCTCTCTCTCTCTCTCTCACACGCTCGCTATCGATTTTGCCTGTGTTGCTTGTGGTGTGTGGTGCGTTCTGGCATAGGCGTATGTGTGTGTGTGGGATGGAAGGCGAGACAAGCAACAGTGACGTTGGACGATACCGGCCAGCGACGGCGTTGCCTTCACCATCCGAATGGTGCGGATGGTGAGACATGAAGCCCCTCGAAGAGACGACAGAGAAGCGCGAGAAGAGGTGCCTCCGCTCTCACCGACTCGCCTGTCTACGCTTGCCAATGTGTGTGTGTGTGTGTGGTGATGAACGACCCATTGCGCCGATAGAGTATACAAAATGAGGATACTGGTAGAGGATGGCAAATGAATAGGGCCGAGGTTCGTTGCCTAACCTCTAAACACGTAAACAGCCCTCAACCGGGCCCAAATTGGCAGTGGAGTAGGGAAGACTGTGAAAGTGAGGTCAAGCGGATGGAATGGAAATGTTGCGAAAGTAACCTTCAACAAATCTCTTTCGCTCACAGGAAAATTTTTCGTATCCTACGGCAACAACACAAAAAAAAGATTGGAAGAAACCAACGAATGATGCGATCAGATTTTTGATCGATAGTGCTGAACAAATAAACACTTTTATTTTTAGTCAGAAAAAAAAAGAAAGAGAAACCTTCCACAAGACAGACATAGAGAGAGCGAAGGAGAGAAGACGAGCTAAAATGGAACTAGTAGATAAAGCCAATCGAAGCAAACATTGAGCATTCATGTGACATAAAAAAAGAGAAAGAGGGGGTTGAGGGAAAGAAAAAAAGAAGAGGAAAAACTTCTTCTATTAGAGCTCATCGTCTTCCATCTCTGCTTCTTTTATGTCGGCTTCAATCTCCTGTTGACGCTTGAACTGCTCGATTTTGACTGGAAAACAGAACAATTAGTGTAATGTTTCTGAGCACGGACGAGTGCATTCTTACACGTGTGAGCACAACAGAAATCCATTCCGCAACGAGAATGAACGCACGAGTACGGTTTCTGGCACTTGATTCCAGCCATCGCGTCACACGTCTGCGGCGTATCATCGGCTTTTCTCATCACATTCCATCCTCCAGGACAGTAATCCTCTGCAAATCAGTCATGGTTTTTGAAACGTTTCCCTCCGCAATAGACTCACCTGATCTACACACGGCATCCAGAAGATTGAACACACTGAATAGAAAAATGCACGAAAAAATAATCGATTTCATAATAAAGAGAAGTGAAGTGAAGTGACCCGACGGTTAAGAAAGGAAGGGAGGGAAAACGGGGAATGCATGTGAGATTACCATCTTCCAGAGTGAAATGAGGTCGCGAGGTATGAAAGAAGAACCGTTAGTGTAGATTCCGAAAATCAAGCAAAAATGTGAAATCTAGGATGTATTCTTAGAATATTGAACACAATGCAACTTGATAAGCGGGTATTTTCAGAAAATTTTCAGATTGTGACGTCTCCGACTCTTCACTTACTCTAATCTCCCTTCGCGTCCATAGAATAGTTCAATAGTTCAGAGACTAATCACAAAAGCCGGTTTGTACTCTATCAACGTCATCAACAATCAGGCAGACAACTATTACTCAGGGGCTTTCATCCCCTTACACAAATCCATTACAAATCTATTTCGAATCTGGGCACCAAGTGAAGCCGAAGAAAAACGAAGCAAAACCACCCCTTTCCCGCCGGAGTCGGATGATGTGGGGAAAGAATAATGGACGATGCGAACATTATGAATTATTGCCGCAGTTCCTACACTACTCGTCTTTCCTGCGGGCGCTTTTTCATTATTTCATTTAATAATCCGTTTTTTTTTCACTTTTTTCTCATCCTTCCTCCGCTTTTCGGGTTTTTATTGTTTTTTCGACAGACCAATTAACAACCGAAAAGAAATTTCAGTGATCATCCTAAAATTTCCATGGAGGCATGAAAAATCTTGAATATTTTTTTCTCCTCTTTTCACTTTTCCCTTCTTTTTTTCTTGCTCGCGTGCCCCTTTTCCACTTTTATATTCATAAAAAATAACGGAATTTGTATCTATTCCGATTTTCCCATGTTTCGAAATTCTGAAAAAGAGAGCACGGGAGAAAATCTCCGGTATTTACACATATAAAAAAAAGAAAAAAAAATAAAAAAGTGCTGGGACATCTATTCACTCTGCCATCCATTCTCCTTTTGGGTGGAATGAAGATCGACTACACGGCATCAGTCTCACCACTTTGTACAATTCATTTATATTTTTTTCCTCTTCTTTTCTTGTGTCGTTTGGCGATGTCGGATGACAGAAGAACGCTTATTTCTAATGCACAATTTTCTAATGCTTCATGGTGAAAAATGAGTTTGTTTTTGGTGACTACCTCCTTGGAACGAAAAGAGAATGAACCATATTCCAGTTTTTTCTTGAAATAACAAATAATAAGATCATCAGCGTTCCTTAGCATTGCAATTTACGGTTTTTTTTGCCCAAATATCTGTTTTTTTCAAATCAAATCTGTAACACTGCGCAAAATACAAAACACAGTGACCTCATCGGGAAGAGAAAAAAGCAGATAAAGTGAGACAAACAAGGTAATCCGAGCCTAATATCGCCGGTTAGGTCCTAAATCCTGAAGGGGGTCCCCGCCAAACAATAAGCAATGATTAGGTAAGGAAAGCGAGTCTCGCGATCTATCCACCGCATGGGAAAATACTTCATCTCTTCTGGCCATTCGTATCTGTGTCGCGACTCCGAAATCATTCTCTTCCCATTTCTTCTCACTCCTCGTCGGGAGGGGAATATGGAATAGTTGTGATACGCCGCATACATCGTGGAGTGTCGAGCTCAGAATCTTATCAGATTAAATGGCAGAGTTGTCCCACATCTTCCGCCACTTTCGTCTTCCTTTTCATTAATCCCGGGCACACGTGATGACACATTCTCCTCATGCTTTCCTCTTTCCCGGATTACACATTAGAACTACTACACTTCAGATCACTTTCTTTTTTATCAATGACCGCTTTACTCTTTTGTGGTACATAATTCAGAAATCATATGCGTCTTGCCTATTATTTTCCGCGATAATCTTAGAAGAGGCTAGAAGGCGAACAGAAGGAATCTGAAGTAGACGCGCACTCTTCTCGCGTTTATCTTCTTCTTCTTCTACTTCTTTCCAAGTCTATATTTCTTCTATACGTTCAATATCATCGTCTTGAGAATTGAACTTAACGCTCTTTGATTCTCCAATCTTTATGAAGGTACACAAAAAGTTCCTCGGATTCGAATTGAGAAGGCATTCTTCTAAAAAGCTAGGGAAAAAAATACCATTTCCTGCACGGAGCAGCAACCAAAACTAGTGCAAACGTGAAACCCGAAACTGCAAACTCTCAGTGTCTGTTCTTGGATGGCGCCTCTCCCGCTTTCGTGCTTCTCTTCCAATTAATTGGCTCCAGTTTCAATAACCTTCAACCACTCAGGCCATTCTCTCGGAAAGTACAGCTCGTCGTTGTTTAAATGTACGTAGAATCTTGATGTGCATGAATAGAAAAGTGGACATGTCCTTTTTTGAGAGGGTGACATCCTTCCAGTTGTCCGTTTTTATCACCAATTTCATCTATTTTAGAGCGGTTTTTGTTCTCTTTCTAATTGTTTGAACCATTGATCCGAGTTGTGAAGGCGTCTAGAATTGTACTTCAAAGCAGGAATTCAGCACTCTATTAAAAGAGAAAGAAAATGAAATAGGCCAAACAACTTGATGATATTCTGATGTTTCACCTCATGACACCTTTTTTTTCAAAGCAGGAAGTACGCATATGCGTTTGCTTTCAAAGTGCTCTTCTTTTAGTTTTGCTCACATGTCCACACTTCCCTTCCGCTATTACTGGTTGGTTCCAGATATTCTCCCCCCTTCTAACGCACACATCTTCGAAGATGTCGTTCTGTAGAGAAAATTAGCGAGCATAAAGCCTTTGTCCGAATAATTTGTCCCAAATCTTTTTTTCCTACCCCCCCCTTTCACATTTTTTCCATTCGTCGGAAGGATTTCTATGCCAGCCCTCTCCAACGAATACAAAAATTTGTCTCGGCGTCTTCAAGGTTCCTTTTATGGCTCTTCTTTGCCGCGCCGTCGGCAATCCTGGTAACTATAGCATCAAATCCTGTGGTGTGGTTGAGAAGAAGGAGGAGAAGGAGAAGAGAAAAGAAAACTTCTTTTTTCTCCCCTCTCCTGTCTGATTTTTTTATTTGAGTCGGATAAGCAGAAAGAGAGGATTTTCCTCGGGCCGGGCCTTCCCCCTTCTTTTCTTCTTCATCTTCGCCTCACCTGCCCCCATTCGTCTTAACATTATCGATCAAAACGTTTTTTTAAATATTGCAAGGATTCCTGTGTTGTTTTTCACACCCGCACTGCTTTTTCGGAAACGGGGGGGGGGGGGAAGAAAACTTCTGATTTTAATCTTCTCGAATCAAAATGCCCGAAAACTGGTAGTGAAGACAAAAACGTAATAGTCTTCCCTCTTTTTTTTTAGAGAAGCAGATTTGAATGAAGACGTCGAAAAGAGAGAAATTCGAGCTCAAATCCGCTCTCCTCCTCCTTCTCTTCCCCTCCCCCGTCGGCATTGCGATTTGTGTCCGCCTCATTGTTCATTCTTCTTAATTTACCAAACAAAAAATATCCATTCTGTGAGCGAAAAGATTTTGGCCAGTGCTCATTGGAAGACTCCACAACCACACCCCCCTACCCCTCTCTTCATACCCCCCCCCCCCCCTCATGTTTGTTGAACACTGCAAAAAGATACTTTTCAGGGGTGGCCAACAAGAATATGTGCCGTTTCCGATATTCTTCCACATATTTCCCACTTTTGAATCGGCTCTAACCAATGTTTCTCCTCCTCTTCCTTCTCCTTTTAGCCCCCCCCCCAATACTACCAAGCGTTGTAGTCTTCGAATCGCGCTTCCGAACCCATCACTCTACCCCCCCCCCCCCTTCATTTTTTCGTATCCGGGTTTGGAGGTGAATAAGAGGAGAACACTTGAGCAAGCGCTGAGCACAATGAATCATCTTTCCCATTTCATGGACCTATACTTTCGAGCACCACCCATCAATCTCAGCTCTTTCGATTTTTTAACCACTAGTATGGGTTGAGGCGACGGCTGGCGAAAAACTTTTCAATTTCCTTCCCGCATTTTCCAAACTGCAAAAGTTCGTTGCAGTTCGCATCTCTCTCTCTTCGAATTAACAATGCGAACTTTCCATTGTCATTTTTTTCAGGAACAATCTGGAAGTATGATGACGGAAAGTTAACCCGATGTCTTCATGCGTGCCGATTTACTCTTCTTATTCAACCTCTTCCAATTCACTAGCACTTTTATTATCCGATCATTTGTGCCACCGTGAGTTCCCGTGTAGTGTTGATCAAACCCTAACGGCTACTTTGCATTTCCAGAAATGCAAAGTGCAACTCGACAGTGGCGGTGAGCTGCTTCGCCGAGCTCTTTGGCATGATATCCGAAGTGTGTCAACAGCGCGAGATATCCTTCCGGTGTGTCCATTACACGGTGAGTGTATGCCTCTTTGCTAGCGTGTTGTATTTTTTTTCCTTTTTGCAACTTTATCATCATCATCATCATCATCATTTCCTGGTTTTTTGACTTCCGATGTGCAAAGTTTTTCCACACTCCCTTCTTCAGTTTCTCGACGAATGTTTCGAGGCACGCGTGGGCAAATGTGATGCGGGGTCGGTTGCCAGAGTTGGCGCGCTTGGATACAAACAAGCACTGAGCAGTTGTCATTCATCGAAAAAACAGAAGGCGGAAGGGGTGAGATAGTTCAGGAAAGCAGTGAGAATCGCCCATTGGAAGTTTCAGACTCTCCCTATCCTCGGTGCACCAGCTCAAACATTCCCATCGCCAGTACAACTGATATCTGCTCTGGGCTACCTTCAAACTCAATGCTCTTTGAGTCGCAGTAAAAACTGCTCTAGCGACCATGTCCACAACATCATGGCGCAATGTGAAGAGCAAATGAAGCCCCTGGCTGGGTATCCACAGTATGACCGACATAGATTGTTAAGGTATTGTCAAACTTAGTCCCCCTTTCCACTTTTTAAAAGCACATTTTGTTTAGAATAAAGATGGACACTTCCAAGAAGCTGCTGATGTACGACGAGACGGACAAAGAGAGAGAGTGTCTGGTTGTAAGATCCACACTCTCCGAGATGTACTCGCTCCATCACGCTAATTGTTACCATGTGAGAAACTACCAGGGAGAAAAAAGAGAGGCAGAGGGAGGGAGAGAGAGAGCAAACCAAAATCAAAAGTGCACAAAGTGATTTATATTTCAGTCTCTGGTCACTAGGTGTCTGTGTGAAAGGCTCCGATTCGACGCACAATGTGGCATTAATTGCGACCAATTGGAGCCGACGTCGCCTGATCAGGACACGTTGGCATGGGATGAATGGAAAGAGGCTCGTCTGATACATGGCAACGGCTGCACACATCTCGCAACACTTCTCTTGGCTCTTTCAATCACTGCTCTGCTTCTAAGTCTTCAAAGGTTTTAATGGGTCTTTCTTTGGTTGTCTTCCCTCCATTCTTCCCTGCTGCATTCCATATTCAGAACACATTGTGACAGACACAAACAAAATGGTTCAGAAAGAAACTATTATTTTTATGGGCCAAAATCGAAAAGTACAGCCTGAAGAGAACTGTTTTGTCGCGTCCGATTTACTTTCCCCCCCCCCCTTTGCCCCATATCGTTGCCCTCTGCTTATCCTCCTCTTTTTATAAACTTAAAACCGGAATTGATACAAAAAAAATAAATGAATGATCACCAACTTGAAGCGATTCGCGTATTTGTTTTTTTTTTCGTCCCACTTTCAAACGATCTCGCCCCCGAATAAAATCATCAAACAATCGGGAAGATGAGGAGCATCGGACGAAAAATGAGACAGAACAGTGACCAGAACCTGTTCTTATCTCGGCAAGGACGAAACCAAAACAAACAGCGAGCTTCTTCAGCTATAGTACAGTGTTTATTAACTCACTTTTTTCGAAGCGAAAGAACTGTGTTTTCCCTCTCCTCCAGGTTGGAGGGGATTACGCGTGCTTTTCTTTGCGCAGACTCTTTCGTTGGGGAGGGGCTCTTTTGTTTGTGTACTCACTGCGATGGGGGGTCGGAGGCACCGGATTAAAATCGTTGTGCAGACAGTTTCTGAACAATGGAATTTATTTTGAAACATTCGGCCCATTCTTTTCGGCTCCTCCTCTCCTCGGAGCACACTATAAAACTCCCAAAACGAGCCTTGATTTTGGTGACAAGACAACCGATTTCACAGAATCATGCTACGGTAAGACCATTTTTAGGATTGAGTTGTTCATTTTCTGCGTTTCAGAGTACTTGCTAGTTTGGCCATTTTGGCACCTTTCGTGATCACATTCAATTATAATAGTGGAGTTAATATGGCTTGTATTGTCACGGTAACGCTTTTTCCATGGCTCGCTGAGCAAATTTTTCTGTTTTTCTTCAGAAGAACTTACTATTCTCGCAAGGTAATCTGATTCGACAGTTGAAGAAAGATGAGGTGGACGCATTCAAGAAATACAAAAAAGAGCTTCATCTTTTCAACACGGTACGTTTTCCGAATGCAAAGTCCAGTTTTATGTAGAGAAACGTGCTTCCAGTTTGAAGATTAAAAGAGCAGGCGCTTAAACGAGAAACCATATATTTTTCCGATCGGGATTTCTCTCAATTTTGCAGAAGATCAACGAAGCTTTTGATAAAGCGGAAGAAAATGAGGCGAAGAATGCTACCGTACCCCCAATGCCGATTCGCCCATCCTTGCCATCATTCTGCACCGGTTCTGACACTACAATGTACATTTTTGGAGCATGTACCGTTCAGGTAAAATTTTTCGGCAATAGCAGTTGGCCTATGAGTGTTTTCAATCAGAACAACAAAGTCTACATTGGAAATGTTCTGGCACGTGAGCTCGATGAGAAGGAGAAGGTGAAACTGGCAGACTTCTCCAAAAAACTTGCCGCCGTAAAGCCTGGAACAACCCCTTCGTCGGATATTTACAAGGGACTCGAGTTCTGTACCGAACTCTGAGCGAAAAGTCAGACATGCACTGCTTTTCATGTACATTGCTAATTTATTTCATTTTTCTCCCATACTCAATTGTTATTGTTTGTTCGAAAATCTATATTTGGTCGATTTTTAATGAATTTTGGAGTACTCGTACTATCGCAGCACTTTCACTTTTTCCTATCCCACAGCTCCCCCTCAGTTGTATAACAAACGGCGTTCTTTCTCTCCCGGAGGAAATCATCTGGTGGCCGGAGGAAAAGTAGTCGGGTGTGGTTCCGAGTTGTTATTCCAAGTGCTCAATTACAACCCTATTCATATGTAATATTCTGTTTGCAAAATGCTCATTGTTGAGACTCCAGCGAGTTCCTCCACTGTCGCTCAACGATTTTCCTCTCCTCGAGAGGAAAATGTCCGTCCTTCATAAGGAATTCACTCAAAAACCCCTCACTCCTCCAAGAAAGGAGAGCAACACACATTCAAATTTCCCGCCGTCGCGACACACGCGAACGACGAGTGCTACCGTAGCCCGTGGGTCTCGTCGCGACAACACGCACCGCCACAGTAATCCTAACCTTTCAGCTTCAGAGCTCTTGTTTTTTGGGCCAAGACTGTCACTTTTTCTTTTTACGTTGTGTTTTGCGAGGATGACAACACCTTCTTGCTCTTTCTTCTCGTTCGGTCCACTTTGTGATAAACATGAATGGAACCGTCGGCAAGAAGTGTCATCAGGCACATCCCTTCGAGGTCCACAAAAGCTTTTCATTCATTCGACCATGTTGCAAATATCCCTTCGTAGACAAAACGCTTGGGTGAATCGGAAAAGGGCGATTTTTTGCGGCGAAACAATCCCTTCCTTTTCACACCTTTCGGATTCATTTCTTCCGTGGTCGTGCGTCATCAGTTCCTGGTGAAATGAGGAACAAAAAACATTCGGAGACAGTGAAGCGGAGAGCTTAATGGCGCCCCAAACGTGTACACGTGTCAGTGGTTTGGAACAAAAAAAAAAGAAAGAGGGGGGGGGGGGGGGGGTGATGCGGGTCGGAAAACAACAAATCAAACTGAATAATCCTGCAATTTTTCATTTCGGGTCTCTTCTTCTCTCTCTCCCTTTTTTCCGTCCGCAAGGAAGGTTAGCATCTCCCCCCTGCAAGTCAACATTCCTTTCCGTTTCCATTTTTGTAACCAAGCGACGTCACCCGTCATAATAAATCTAAACCAAAAAACTGAACGATGATGAGCATGTATTCCTTTTTTTTTCGCGCGGGCTTTCCCCTAATCGTCACAGCTTTTGGAGAAAAACCGATCCGCGTCACTATGGTTCACCAATATGTTTTTCTTTTGCCAGCGAGCGCTGCGATAAGTTGTCCCATTACCATTAACTGTTATTAGCGAGCGTTAAATGAATGGTCACAGCGCAGAAAAACCAGAAATCTCCGCAGTATTTTCACATAATGTTCAAACTACGATAGACAGACTAAATGAGAGGTTGCACATATATTTTTTTCTTCGTCAGTGATTCTTGGTTTTCGAATATGGTAGAGCCCAAAAACAAAAATCAGAAGCCATCGCTAGTTTCTACCACGTTCTGTTTTGGCTGTCGCTCCTCTTCCGCTAGACTTGACCAACTAACATCTAATTTTACTTCTCTTTCTCTTCATCTTCATCTTCATAATCATCCACATCGTCATCTTCTGTCAAAAAAAAACAAAAAAGAAAACATCGAAGAAAATGGCCCAGGTGTTTGTGTCCGAATGCGAATGGATCAGTCATTTTGCGCCTTCGGTGTCTGTGTGAGTGTGTGTGTATCTGTGTGTGTATGTGTCTATCCGTCGTCCGTTGAAAATCTGTTCTCATCCCTGCCGGCAGGCTTCTTGAGCTTCCTCTTCGTTTTATGTCAGCTGCCAGGAGTTATATTTAACCCACATAACAGCCCAGTGGAACCTCAATTTATAATGTGCTCTGTGTGTGTGTTTTTTTTCGCTGCTCTTCCCGCTTCTTCATTCTTCATTCTTCTCTTCATCTACTTCCCACAAAATCTTACGGCCCCCGTAGTTGCAAAGTGGCTATGACGTCAGAGAAGACCCCCCGACTCTCTCTCTCTCTCTCTTCAAAATACGGCGCGCCCCCTATTATCTGCCGTAATTTCTTTGCGAGCAATAGAATGGTGGAGGGTACCAAGGAGTGTGGCGTGTGAAAAGATTCTTGGAGAGAGACCTACGAAAGTCCCCCCCCCCCCCCCCCCCCTCCACCCTTTTATCTAGCATTCAATGGAGCATCGGAATCCTTTTGCAGAACTTACGAAGAGGAGTGTATCACAAATTGCCGGAAACCCTCAGATTGCACATACGTCGGCCTCCTCTCGGTCCGTCCCCGCTTGTGTGCCCCCCCCCCCCCGGTCCTCTCCTTTCTTCTTTCTCTTTTCAAGTCCTTTGATTCCGTGCCGAACTCGAGAAAGAATAGGAAAGAAGAAAAAGAAGAGAGAAGGAAGAACTCTCTCTCTCTCTCCCTGTGTGAAGTGTCTAAAAATAATCGCGGAAGGAAAAAAGAAAGAGCGCACCACCCCGAAAACGTGTGTATCACCGAATTTCGTCCCCCCCCCCTCGTGTCGCGTGTGATCGAAACGGGTCCCGTTGTTCATTAATTTTTCAGTCTCCACAAAAAAGATGACCCATTTTGATGTATCAAATAACCACTCCCACCCGGACCAAAGTACTTTCAGTCGTGTACCTCTTGAAAATTCACACGCGCTTCGTGATACCGTAATACCCGCGAAACTAGAGCTGAACTCATTCTTTCCATTCTCCGAACTAGTTTTCTGATTAACCTGCCAACTCTTTTTCTGAGAGAGAGAGATAGAGCGATCCGAGGTTTTTCCCACAGTCCAGACTATTCTCACTTAGAAAAAACACATTTTTCATTCACGCCATTCCCCATTCTTCCTTTTTTCGTCTTTTCTTTTTTCGTCCGTTGGCACGTCGCAGTTGTCAAGCGAAGTTTTGGCAATGTTTTGAATAGGCTCTGTCTTTTCGAAGCAATTAAGACGTGATGATAATTGCGGGGTGCTTTCGATGCGTGTTTATCACAAATGCCCATTTTCTCGCACAGCCATCACACGCGGGACTCGAATTCGAGTTACTTGGTTTCAAGCTCAAACTTTCTCCCCTTCCCTTCCCTATCGCTCTGATGACAAAAACGAGTAGGTCCCTGAGATTCTCAAACGCTCTCGTGCACCGTATAATAAGCAAAAAAAAGGAAAAGGAAAGGCGTAAACAAAACCATTCTTTTTATTTGATGGAAAATCCTTCGTGACGAATGCGCAAGAGGAAATAGCTTCCATTACAGTAAGACGCGAATGGGTGCATCCATCTTCTTCTTCATCCATCTTGAGCCCACTCCTAAATGAACCATTTTATGGGTGGATTGGAAACGGAATGGATGAGCCAAGACAAAAAAAAAGAGCCTTCCTCTCGCCCACGTCATGAATTTCGCGACGAAAGGGGAAAGAAAGTACTTGCTGGCTCTCAATTTCATTATTCTGCACTTGTCCTTCTTCTTCTTCTTCTTCTTCTTCGCCCTTTAACTTGGTCCAGTTTCCAAAAAAAAAACGCGAGAAAAGGAAACTTTTCCTCTTTTGTCTTCTTCATCTCCGGACGAGGCGCGCGTGCGCACGTATTTCGACATTTTTCACCTTCCGCCTTGGTCTTTGCACATCAGTAAAGTATCGAGTTTCGAGGAAGAAAAAGAATCAGGAAAACCTGCCACTCTTGTCGGGTTCGTCTTCCGTCCGGGCGGCGGCGAGCAGACACCTGCGGGAGGAAAAATAGCTGATGCGCATCGAGAGAGAAGAGAAGATCACATACACACACACAACCACACACTGGTTTAGAGCACCGGTAAAGGTTGCCGTCTCGTCAGAATTAGCGTCTTCAACATATCCACACTTCGAATTGAACTAATCGCAAGTGAGAAGATTTGAAGGATTGCGTAGGAAAGAGAAAGAGAGAGGAGAAAACACTAAGACTTCACATTTCTAGACAGCATGTGAAGGTTTGACACAAACTGAGACCCGCCTCGCAATGGTGTCGCGTTGATTTTGGGAGCGTGAACTGAACTTCGGCAAAGCCTCAGGTGTGAATTTGGAACAAAGGATTTGGTGTCGCTGAACTCGATCTCTCCAGCTTCTCTTCAGCTGAACAAACTCTTGCCCCTCTCTCACTGATCATCATGTCACCGAAAAGCCTATTAATTGGCAAGGTCACATCTTTCTCCCCACTTCCACGAGCACACTTTTTTTCACCGAATGTTCATGATTTCTTCGTGCTGCTTCCGCCTCCTCCGCTGCTCATAAAACCTTTCCATTGACGACATTGTTGTGATTCGTTCTCAATTTCTCTCATTCTCCATCTTCAATTATCCCCTTCCTCTTTCATTGAATCAAGCACTCTTTCATTGCCATTTTTCAATGTCGTGTATTGAAATTGAAACCAGAAGCCATTCGGTCTTGGTCTGATATAGGGTGGCCACGCCCTCCCGCTCTCCCGACATTCTCCTCGCCTCGGCCGTCGTGCGAAAAAGACTAGCTGGAAGGAGGCAAGGCTCTGGCTCCGCCCAAATAGCGGTTGGTAGGCACAGGACCCCCTTGCGCGCGAGCGCGCGCTCTCGTCATTCATTGTGCGGGATGGGAAGAGCTCTCACTTTCCGAATAAATTTTTGTTTTCATTTTTGTCATCCTGTCCTTCCTTCCCCTTCCCCTCTCGAAAACTTCCTCCAATCTTGCTCTTTTGGTGCGCCTCCCCGCACTCTCGGCTCTAATCCATGACTCGCCAGACACTCGCTCGCTCATACTGATACGTTAATCCATGGGAAATGAATAGAGGGAATGGATGAGTGATGACCGGGAGAGAAGAACCTAAAACGTTGGATATACGTCCGCGTGAGAGGAAATCAATTGATATCGGTTGGATATGTGTAGAGATATTCCGATACTCTCCCGGCTATACTCCGCCCTCTACTCCTCTTCCAACTACTCTTGTACACTGCTTATAAAAATCTCAAACACATGTTTTTGTTCGTTCAAACAGCGGCCCGCGGGCGCCACACTCCCGTCATGTCGCGCCCGTTCGTTTCTTCCCGCCGTTCTTCTTCGTCTCTGTCCCTCTGACGCAGAGATTTTTTTCGTGTCGCTTCTTATCACACGACACTTTTCTCACTGGTCGAGGACCGGTTCTCTCACGACATCAATTTATCCGGCTCGCAGCTCAACTTCATCCCTCCTCATCCCCACAGTTCCCCACTTCTCGCTCTTCCAGTATTTTCAATTCCCCCGATGATCCCCCCGCTTTGTTTTGATCCGCTGCTGCATATCACACGCATATACTGAGGTGCTTCTTTTTTTTTCTCACCTCTCCTATCACTTCCATCCCCACTATCCCCTATCCCCTCAATGAATCCTGATTTCTTTCTCTACAGCCAGACGATGGGTAACTCCTCGTCGAGTTCATCACGAATCAACAAAAAGTCCGAGTCGATGGAAATTCGCACCAAATCGAATCGCTCCACAGTAGCTGTACGCTCCAAGTTGTCCGTTCAACATTCGATGGGATTGTTTTTGTAGGGCGAGTTCAACAAAAGCAAGAGCATGATGGACATGAGCTCCAAGAGCTCAAGAATGTCAACCTCGACGACGTCGACGACGTCGCGTCAGAAGAGCATCACAAGCATCAGCAACCGGGATCGGCCAAAGAGTGCGCGCGACTCGAAAAGGTAGGCGTAGTTCGAAAACTCTAGTTGCAACAAATCTATCAATTTCAGCCACGAGGTGTCACGCTCGAAATCCTTGAAAAAGGATGGACATCCAATTTCCGCACAGGGTCGCGATATCATCTCACAATGCTTTGACAATCCACATTCCGAATTCGCAAACAAGGTGAGCCTGAAAAAGAGTGTAGTTTCTATGTCTCCGGGCACCCGTCATTATCCGTGTAGTTCAGGTTTTTGAAGATTTATCGATTACATCGCTTCCCCTTTCTATCTTCTTCCTCGGTTTTTCAACATCCCCATCTCTCACTTTCTCCCCGTTAGCTCATCAGAGAACAGATACGTGATCTGTGTGCTTTATCATTTCCCAACTTGCTCCGATGGAGCCCGGGGCAGCGAGGAAGCGATCGTGAAACCCGGACGTTATCATTCTTTCAGGTTGTGCAACGTATTTTCGAAAAACGCGAAGACTACCAAAAGTACATCATGAATCTGGGAAAAGAGCGCAGCTACATCGTCAACAATCGGCTGAAACAAATGGTCGAGGATATTGTCGCACATGTCAGTTTGTGATTCAGAGTTATACTTTGACCCGAGAGAGAGAGAGAGTTGGACAAATTGGGGGGGGGGGGGCTATTAGACAACACTTGTCACGTTTTCCTTTTTCTCCCTGGGACATGAGTACAAAAAGATTTTCTTTCCTCCTCGTCCCCGTCCGGCAATCATAGTGATGTGAGGAAGGAAATCCTTCATTGAGGCGGGAAGGTGGTGTCTGATAACTTTCCATTGCCTCTACTCCTTCCAAATCCCGAATCACACCGATCAATTCAGAAAAGAGGGGGGAAAGCTGACAACTTTGAAATAACGTGAGCGCCACGTTCGTTTTGCTGCTCTTAGAAAGTTTTTATAACCAATCAAGTCGTCATTTCACTTCTCTTCCTCCTCTTCTCTGTTTTGATTTCTGTCATCTTTTCTCTCTTCTTCTCTTATTTTTCCCTTCGACCCAACGAATGAGATAGACACACACACACCAAGCATATACACTCAATTCGATCTCTCACATTCATCCGTCACACTGGAGCTTGAGGCGGAAGAAAAAAGGAAACGAGATGGATAGGAAAGAAGAAAGAACAAAAAAAAAACGATAGAGTGGATATTGGGCCGAGAAATGAGAGACAATGGGAGGGAATCGAGTTTGAATTATTGCAGATTCACGATGCCGAGTTTATTGAGAGCGTATCAAAACAATATGGTGAGGAGCACGTGGAGTTGAAGCAGTACGGGTTCAAACCGGACTTTTGGGTCGCCGTCGCTGATGCGATGACCCTTGAAGGAGTGATTCTGGATATGGCTAATCATCAGGTTGGGACACCTCCCATCGATCCTGAATTCGGGTCTAACTTGGCGATTTCCAGCCAGCCGACACAGTGTCCGCGTGGTCGTCGCTGGTGACTCTGATCTTCTCGGCGGTGCGCGACGGATACTATTCGGAGCTTCGACGTCATCGGATGAGCTCACGGCGAACGCTAAAGCATCAAAGTACAGTGGATTCTAGGGAAGATAATAATGAGGTTGGTGAGCAAACAGAACTCTGTCAAAACACGCGGCGCTCTCAAATTGGGACAAGAAGATGAATTGGAAACGGAAGAATTCTTGAGTCGCGAGGAGAGGAGGAGGGATTGATTGATGCACCACAAACCGCATCCGGAGATTTTTCAGCAACCATGCATCGAGGCCAGTTGTGTCGCTACAACAGCCGCTGGCATGCTCGGACAGCGGGACCACTCGAAGAGCATTCCGGTTCATATGATGGAAGACGGTGGACAAGCGCAGCGCAACATTCTGTCGGGCTCGAGGCGGGAGACGATTCGAAGCATCTCCACCTACTCCACGGAGTCAACATCATACTCCGGATGGCGGAATGGAAGTGGTATGGACAGTTCGTCACAGGAACCCTCAATTGAATATCGGAATGTTTCAGATGCCCCGTCAACATCATCGGCCACCAGCAGCATCACAAGACGTCCGATTTTTGAATAATTTATTTTTTTAAAAAATATGTTGACAACAAAACAAAAAATGGGTAAAACATTTGAATAATTATAGTCCCTGTCTCCCCCTTTCTCTCTCTCTCTCTCTCTTTTTTCCCCCTGCTCTGTCTGTCTCTATGGCTCTTTTTTTTTCTCGCTTCTTCTCTCAACTTCACACCATCGATCCATTCAATCATATAATATTTGGCCGGCTTTTTTTTTCTTCATTCTGACAATGAACATGTTTATTTGGAGCGGTTTTTTTTCTTGGCAGTTTACTCACTCCGGTTCGTTCTCTGAGTGCTCAAACTTCGTGAAAAGGATTAGCTGTCCGAATGTGTTTACGGGGGGCTATTTTCTCTTTTTCCACAGCACAAGATGAATGAAGCGCAGATTTCCATACCAGAAACGCTCTCGGTCACGGGGAAACGAGGAAAAAAGTGGGGGGAAAGGGAAGGAAGAGGGACGGGAACGGAAAATCTTCCATCCATCTCTGTCACTTGCGTCCGAAATGAGAATGGAAGAAAATGGAATGGGGTTTCCTCAGCAAAAATGACACAGGTAACCGAAAAACCGAACTTCGACACATCAAAACAAAAACCGATCATTGGGATAGGCTCAAATCGAACATCAACACGATGAGTTGATAATTGCGAAATCAACAGGAAAGAACGAGTGTCTAATCAACTGACACTGCCACCCCCGCCCGGAAATGCAATAATTACGATTCGGCCGGCGAAGACACCTAACAAAACCCAACTTCATCTGTTATTTTCTTATTTTCACCAAGTCACTCTTATTTTTGTTGTGTGAAGTTTCCAAACATTCAATAAAATACATTTTTTTTTAAATTGAAAGCACTTTTAGTGTTTTCCGTTTTTGTGATAGCGTCAGTTTAAAATGAAATTTGATCGTTTTGAAAGATTCGAAATCGCAAAGAAGTTTTCAGAAAAGCACTATCTATTTCTAGAACAGGAACGATTGCCTATTTTCATATTACCAATTTCCCTGTTCTATTAATTTGTTTCCGGACCACCCTGTCGAGCGAGATTTTCTTTCGCTTCTCAGATTCTCTCAATATTTTCCTCTCATTATCTGAAAGCCTATCAGATTCGAGTTCAAAAGTTCATAAAAACACAATCAGACAGTATCCCCATGAGTTTTTGTTCCAACTGTAAACTGGTTCCGTGTACTTGATTCAGCCACTTCCAGTCTCATTAAAACCGTCTCCACCAACACTTTTAAGGTCGAGAACATCACGACGACCTCGAAAAACCTGCCTAAAACACCAGCTAGATTAGCTAGTTCACGATTTGACACTTCCAAATGGCTGCTGATTCGCCACAACTCGGATCCGCCAAACCTGCCGATGAGGAAAGTGTGTGAAGAATTCTCGAAGACTATTACTAATCTAGGTATTTATTATACACATATATATTTAATCCCGACATCCAAACACGCCTTTCAACATCCATAATACCAGAATTCCCATGATTATATACCTATTCACCGCATCACCCACCACCACCTTCTTCTTCTTCTTCTCCGCCGCCGCCGCAGCTACCTACTTCTTCTGCATATTTCAACAGCCATCTTTTCTGCTCCGGAAAATAACCGAAAATCCACGCTGATTTCTCATCCCTCGTGGTTTGATTCGTCTCGCGGTGTCTCTGTTTTTATGCGCCACTGCACATTTTTGTGGAGCGCCTAATTAGCGGATTCTGCCTAACAGCGCTCGGTTCTCCTTCGCAATTTGATTTCAATGCTCCAAAGTGTGTTGCTGATTACTGTCATTTTAAAAGCAGCGCAAGAAGTTCACGGAATTCAATTGATCATTTTTGATAACTGGCCATCGGCTCGAAATGTTTGCTCATCGGCGGTGGATGATGCGAAGGCGAGCGGCATGTGCACCACTAAACCTGTCACGTGAGAGTCTGTAACGAGTTATTTTGAAAGTCTACAATGTTTCAGAATCACTCGCGAAACTGGTTGCGCCGGTGATAACAGTGTAAAGGCTGCCTCGTTCGCTATCAACATGATTTCTCAAAAAACGACTGATGAGCTCGACTACGTTTTTATAGGACCAACATGTACCACTGATATTCGGACAATCGGTGATTTCGCCGAACTCTGGAGATCACCGGTTATCGGCTATGAGCCGGTGTTCGAAGCTCGTGGTGTTCAAGAATTGACGTCAGTCATTAATGTCGCTCAGTTTTCCGTCGGTGGTGTCGCCGAAACGCTGGTGTATGTACTGAAAGAGTTACAAGAAACTGAAGTGAGTCAGAGGAAAAAACTCGAAAAGAAACTTTATTCGACAAGAGCGTAACAGATAACATTGATTGGATCAGTGAAGGTGATGCCAAACGGATTGTCGTTATCAAATGATATGAGGACGTATAATCAGAAAATGAAAAGCTTCCAAATCAAGCAATACGTTGAAATTGATGAGAATGATGTGGACTGGTCTGAAATTGCAGATAAAATTCGAGTGGGAGCACGAAGTTAGTTTCAAATCACCTAGTTTTCTCTTATTCCGATAAGTTTCAGCTATTGTTGTTTGCGCGGACTTCTATGATATCTACAGCTCTCTTTATAACATTGGGATTAGACAACTAGGTGGATATCGGTTTTTCATTGTGGTAATACTCAATAAGCCGCCAGATGAAGTTCTGAGTCAGCCGAATGTCAAAAATCTTCTCTACGGCTCTAATGCTTTTATTGTAAGTGCACCCAGAACCGATATCTGACATTTGTTCTCTCAAATTTCAAGATATCACCACTACAAGAAGCATACTCAGACGCCTTCACTTACATGCACAATGTACTCCCAAATTTGGCGGATGTGAGCATCAAGCGGTAGACATAGCAACGAACTTCGAATTCATAATTATAGGAGCAATTCACCACATTTCTTCGCATTTATCATGCGTGCTTCGCGTACTGCGTCGGCTCTTTGAATGGTGTCGAAACGCAGACCGATAATTATCACACAGCAATGAGCGGAAAAGTAGTCACTAGTGGGTTCTTGATTTCGCTCCTCATTTCCGTTTTCATTTCCCCTCTTCCCCTGAGAAAAAAGATGCATCTTTGCAGCCAAATATGGCTCGTTCACTTTTGATAGCAGTGGATCGGTGTTAACTAACTATGCGGTTTACTCGGTCAACCCGGCCGATATGGTTTTCGATAAGATTATGACACTAAAGTCCACTCCGAAGGATTGTGACACATACAATTGCTTCACATTGGTGAGTGACGTTACTTTCATAAGTAATCGTTTTTGAAAAACTATTTTTTTGAAGACGCCGAATAAGAGTGCAGACTTGTTATGGAGCTTGAAAGATCTCCAGCCACCTGATGAATGCGTCGCGGCAAACACGTGCGGTAATTATATACGTAAGTCATTCGAGCGTCACTCTTGATTCCAAAATGAGCTATACAGCGCACATCGCTGCCGCCGTCTTCATTATCACGATAATCGTGTGTTGCCTTGTTTTCGTCTATAGACAAAGACAGTAAGTTGTGCTAAGATGCTCCGGAGCATCGTATCTTTTTAGGCATCGCATGAACGTGTATAAGCTGACATGGAAGGTCCCAAAGGAGACGTTGAAAATAATTGTCAACAAAAACGCCGATGCGGTTTGTTCAATGACCATGATAGAATTGAATTTCACTTTTTTCAGAAAATGCAAAGAGAGCTGGAAAATTTGAGAAGAGATAAAGAGGATAATCCGGCAGCCGCGCTGACATCGCGACGACGCGTCTTCGGTTCCTACGCTCTCGTCGGGACCCAAAGGGCCGAATTCATACCGTTCAAACAGGTCAAAAAAATCAACTTCAGTGAAGCGAACCTCGATTTTTTGTACAACTTGAAACAATTGCAAAATGACAATTTGTCAAAGTTTTTTGGAATCCAAGTGAATGATTCGGATAGTATGCACGTTTTGCATGCTTTGGTGGAACGCGGTACATTGGAGGTGAGCTTTTTCGGAAAGAATCCCGAGAGTCACAAATGTTCAGGAGTTTTCACTGGATCTGGAATTCAGCATGGATGATACTTTCAAATCAGCGTTCATGAGAGACATTCTGAAGGTGACATCTCTGTGATGGACACCAGAAAATCCAACGAACACAAGTTCAGGGTGTATTATACCTTCACAAATCCCCCATCGGTTATCATGGATATCTCAACGCTGCCACATGTTTGATTGACATCAACTGGGTTTTGAAGCTGACACTTTACGGGCTGAGCAACCTTATTTGTGATAACTTGGATTCGAAAAACATCAAAACACCCGATCACGCACCGCCATTAAGTAACTTTGCCGAAAACAAAACGAGTGTACAGTTTAATTGTTGTTTTCAGTGTCGTACCCACAATACGTATGTTTTCCACCGGAACATATTAGACAGTACGATGACACTGGAAAAGCTCCACCAAGAATGGTGCGAGGTAGTCCACTCGGCGATATCTATTGCATTGGCATGATTTTCTACATGATGGTCGAAAGAGAGGATCCGTTTCGTTTGATCAACTCGGTGGAGCGTCCCAATCCTAGTAAGCCTGAATTATCGATTTTCTATCCTTTTCATTCTTTTCAGATCTTGTCACGGAAATCTTGGACAGCAATGCGATGCCGAGAATTCCCACCGAACCGAGTCCAGAGAAGATGTTGTTGGAACGGTGTAAAGAGTGTTGGGACCGAGACGTTAACAAGCGGCCAAACATTAAAAAGCTCCTGGATACTGTGAATGCTGTCTATCCCACATCGTAAATATATTTTTTTTTGACTAAATAGAAACGTTGAGTTTTGCAGGAAAGGAAACTTGGTAGATCAAATGATCAAGATGAATGAGAAGTATGCGGATGAGCTGGAGCAAATGGTGGCAGTCCGAACGTCTGCATTGGCTGAGGCTCAAGTCCAAACGATGAGATTGCTGAATGAAATGCTGCCTGCGTACTATTAACCATTCACAATTTCTTGAACCACTCTTTTTTTGCAGAAGTATTGCGAAAGATCTGAAAAACGGTGTCATAATGCCACCCCGAAGCTACGATTCAGCCACCGTGATGTTTGTTCAAATCTGCGATTTCGCCTTTTTAATGAAGAGAAGCAAACCAAATCAAGTAACTGTCACACCAAACTACTTTAAAATTCATTCCTATCGCTCAGATTATTTCATTCCTCAATGATATTTTCGACCAGTTTGACAACGTCATCAGGCGACATGATGCGTATAAGGTACTCATTAGTGAAACTCCCCCGAGCTACATATTTCACATTTGTTTTCTCGTTAGGTGGAAACCACCGGCGAAACGTACATGGTCGCTTCGGGTGTGCCACACGAAAACGAGGGACGACATATATTCGAGGTGGCCGAAATTAGTTTAGAAATCCGCGAAATATCATACACCTACACTCTGCAGTACAATAAGGATTATAAAGTAACGTTGTTTGTTTCCATGACTCGACGAATCGGTTTTTTTGTTCAGCTTCGAATCCGAATCGGTTTTCATGCGGGTCCCATCGCGGCGGGAGTCATCGGAATCCGCTCGCCACGTTACTGCCTTTTCGGCGACACTGTCAACTTTGCGTCTAGAATGCAATCGAACTGTCCGCCGAACCAAATTCAGACTAGTGAAATCACTGCTCGTTTACTTTTCCAATCGCACGAGTACAAGCTAGTGAAACGAGGAATTGTTCATGTCAAGGGAAAAGGTATTCTATCACTTTTTGAACAGTTTTAAGCTTTTCTGCCATTTTTCAGGAGAAGTCAACTGCTACTGGCTGAACGAGCACATTCACGAAGATGGTCACTCTGTGCTCCCGCCAATGACACCTGCGCCACCGTTGACTGACGCCGATTCCACACCAATTTTGACAAACTCATTGTCTCATTGAACAAAATTCCGAAAAATTATGAAGTGGATGTTTTCTTCCAATATCTGATAACGAGAAAAACACGCGCATTGAAAGAGATAATAGCATTTTTGCAATTCGTCAGAAAATTCTGTGATAGGATTAAATTATCTTTGACCTATTAGATTTTCACATTCCGTCATCGTTTCTGCATCGCGGAGCGGAAGTTTGGCTGTTTTTATTTTTCAAATTTTTTGAAAAAATCCGATTCTAAATTATTTATTACGGGAAGACGGGACGAAGCTGTGTACGACGTACAAATTATGGGGTGGCTGTGAGGGGGGGGGGGGGCGAAAATTAATAATTCACGACGGGGTGGTTTTTCTTTTTCTCGTGTAGTTTGGTGAGTTTTTTTTACAAAATGTTCCAGGTAAAAACAAGTTTAGAAGTTATGAGAAGATCGAATCTCGCGGCCACATCTGTCTTGGCACTCGCGATGATTGGCAGGGATGATGTTGCGGAGCACGTTGAGCTGAAGAAAGATGAGAAACTTGATACGCTTGTTCTCTGTTTTTTTTCTCGCTTACCTGTCCGTATGAGATCTCGACAGGCTCGGTGAAAAGTGTCCAGATGACGCACTCGTTGAATGGTGGGGTGGTCAGTGAGCCGAGGTAAGTGACAAAGTCCCTTTTGTCGGCCGGCGGCAGCAGCTGCTCCAAATGGAAGTCTTTTGGCATGGCAATGGGGGTGACGTTTCCGGTGGCTTTGCGCACTGTGTCAATCAATCCATGATAGTTGTCGTTGTACTTTCCTTCCTGAAAGCATCGAACATTTGCGAGGAGAGATTGATGAGACAGCCGCAAACCTTCAAAAACACTCCGACCACCGCCAGTCCGTCGGGCTTCTCGACTGCCTCGTTGAACGACGCGTAGGTGGTGTTCCAGAAGACAAAGTGAACCTCACCGCTGAGTTGTTTACCGTCCAAAAAATGCTCGGACCCCTCTTTTCCGTTGCATCCCCAGTGAGCATGGAATTGAGCCAGCTCGAACTTTGACGACGGCAGATGGCTCGCGGTGAGGACTGAAGAGATCACATGACTGCTTCGAAAACGAAAATGTTATTTCGTTCGCCAACTTACATGTGGCGCAGTGTCTTTTCACATTCACACGGAAGCCTCCCTCGTTGACGATGACGTCACAGCAGTCTCCTGGCTTGTAGTCGATGTTGAGCGCGTCGGCCTGAACACAAAATGCTCATTTCACTATGGAGATGAAGTATTAGCCACTTACGCTGCACGTATCCGTGTCACAGCACACATCCTGCTTGATGATATCGATGGGACTCTGTCTTTGAGCGGCGGCTGAAAGAAAAACATGATAAGAATACAATAAAATGAGCTTAAAGGAAAAAAAAAACTAAAACCTTTTTTGACCGCCTGCGCCCTCTTCGCTTTCTTCTTATCAGTCTTTTTCGCTTTTAAAACAACTTTCTTCTTAGATTTCACCTCAGTTTTCTGGGATAATCTCTCCGACCTTCTGACATTTGGCGGCGCCATTCTGACAATAGAGGAAGGGATTCAAAATGAAAAGGGAAAAAATGAGCTTAGAGAAGTGGAAAAAAAGTTGTTTTGCTACCCAAAAACTCTATCTTTTTTTCCCGCCTCACTCGCTATTTTCTCTTTTTTTTTCTCTCTTTTTTCCCTCCCTCTTCCTCCTCCTCTTTCTAGTAGACAGGAAGACGAAGAAATGTCGAGGCACCCGCGGGGTCGGGTATCCTATTCTCAAATAATAATAGGGCCGAGAATGAACGAAAAAATAAAAAGGACTCAAAAAAACCGAGAATAGATTCGTGGTAATACGAGGAGACAATAAAGTGGGGGGCGCGCGAAAAATTTCAATCTCAATGACAATGAGACGCTGATTAGTTGATAGATGAGATGAAGGATAAACCTTACCCATTTTGATATCTTCTTTCGTTCTGCTTCGTACACGGTCACGTAGAGCGTTTGGTTATCTGCAAAAGAAAATAAAACGAATTTAACACTTTCGCGTGAGCTTTTCGAGCGATGGCGCTTTGAATAAGAAATCGAAGAAACGCAACTAGACTTCTAAAATATTCGATGGCTGACGAACTGAGATTCTCTCAGAAGTTGAGTCGAAAACATGAAGTCGTCAAAAATACCGTCACGTCATTTCATCAGAAATTCGTCGTTTCGAAAGCAGAACAGTCTGGCTGATTTCACCGCAAAAATTGTGTGCGCAAACAGTCTTAGTGCAGGCAGCCGGTCAAAATGGAGATTGGTTTGATACAAAACCTTTTTTTTTGTATTCTTTCTATCCTTCTCCCCACACGTGATAGGAACTACAAAGAAAGTAAGAAAGAAAAAAGAGAGAGGGAGAAAAAATGACTGGCGCAACAAGCAAGAGACTTGAGCATTCACATTAGCATCACTCGTCTTGAATAGTAATTACTTTTTTTTGGGGGTGGTTGGTGGTTTTGCCAAGAGAGCCTTAAGCGATCTGATGACTATCTCGTGATCTATGGAATAGGTTATCAATCGAGGGCCTATCGCAAAGAGAGGGGGGAGGACAGGTGTCATAAAGAGAATGCAGTCCCGATGGTCTTGGCGTCGAAAAGAGTGATGGTGTCGGTGAAATCGAAACATCATCTTCATCATCATCGTCGGTTCTCGCGATGCGGAGAGGGGAAGGGTTTTTCTTCTCCGTCCTCTTCAACTTCTCGATATTTATACTGTACAGTGTTAAGGGCGGGGCTTGGGCTTTTTGACAAAGATCACCGCACTGTACGTGAATATCAATGGGTTTTGAAAGGGGGGGGGGGGGCGGGTGGATTCAGCGAAAAATAGACTGTTCACAGATTTACATACATTGGATTTTGATGGTGGCGTTGAATGGGTTTATGGAAAAATGCCGAATTTGAATTTTCAGCCCGCCAAAAAAGGAAAGGTTTATGACAGAGATCGGTTATTGGAATCATAACTCTAATAGATCAAACTATCCAAAATCAGGTCTTCTGATCACTTCAAACCCAGACAAAAACAGTTCAACAGTTTGAAATACTTTCACTTTCGATAATATTTACTGTCATTGTAGCCATTCTTTAAAAAAAAAACAAGTTGGTCAAATCTTCCGAAATCAAATCAAAGGATCAACGTTATCCTATCAGACGTTGAAAAAACAAAGAAAAACTTCAATTTAGTACACTTTGGCTACAACCTGAACACGGAACTTCGAATAAAGATCAACCAATTCTCTTTCAGAACAAGCTGCTGGTCGGTCATAAATGACATCACCTTGGAGAAGTTTCCCGATGACGCCTGTCCGTTTTTCGCCGAACCCCTGTTCCAATGTTTGCGTTTTGCCAGTTCTGATACCATTATTCATTTCCTGCCGGAGCGATGTTTGTGCGGGAGACGCGGCTGCACAATATCATAGATCGTATCATCACCGAAAATGAAAAAACGCATTGAGGCGTTGCAAATACGGTGAAGGAAGAAACGTATCTATTCATTCCAATGAGTCACGTGTCGGTCGCTTATAGGACGCCGGTCGACGAGAAGAATGACGAAGTTGACGAAGAAATGGCTGCGTAGAGAACGACCAGATGAATGATTGATCTTCGGAATGATCCTATCTTTGAACCATTGATTTTTGACATTGAACTCAGTGAAATGGGAAAGGTAAACATCAAGTCGCAGATTTTTTTGATAAATATGCGTGGTGGTGCGCGGGCGCCAGGGTCGGGTCGGGTTGCGTTTTGTTTGTGTTACTAATGTTGTGTGAAATTCATATGTATTCTTTGGATTCCACTAAATTTTTATTTCCCGAAATTTTATGAAAAGACAGAGTAAAGTGGTGATAGAGCGAGACTGGACGCAATCATATCACAAATAAGAAGAGAAGATAAATGATGAATTAGAAAGTTCTATAGATGGTGTGTTCAGTAGTGCGGGGCCTCGTATCCGTAGTACTGCTCCTGTCCGTGGTATGGGGTCGAGTGTCTGGCTGGCTGGTGGTGGGATTGGTATCCGTATCCGTACTTTGGCTTCGGCTGGTAGTACGATGGCTGGTAGCTCTCGGAGTCGTGTCCGTGTCCGAAGTTGTCGTATCCCTTGTTGTAGTATCCATCGGTGTGGTCTCCGTACTTTCCGTCGTTGTCGTCGTACTTCGACTTGTGTCCGGCCTCCTCGTTTCCGTAGTCAGAGTGGGAAGCTCCGTGCTTCTCCTGGGCCTTGTCTGAAAGTGAATGCCCGGTTAGTTATTTTTCTAAACGATTGGGATGTCCTACCGTATCCCTGGTATCCATCGGCGTGGTATCCACCGTTGTCGTTGTGCTTCTGTCCGGCGTTGTGCTCATCTCCGGCGTACTTGTTGGCGTGCTTCTCATCGGTGTGGTACTGCTCCATGTGGTATTGCGGCTGAACGTAGCGGTAGTCGAAGAATCCGAAGGTCTTGGTCTTCACGTCTGAAATTATTCGGGATGAGCGAGGCGATCATCTTCACTGTTTCTCACCCTTGTTGTAGTTGGAAGCGTCATCCACATATTTGTTGCCGGATCCGGACTGGTGAGCCTCCTTGTTCTGCTTGTGCTCGGCGGCGTCCTTGTGAAGAGAGTCGTGATCAGCAGCCTTTCCGTCCTGGGTGTATCCCTTGTCTCTGGCCTCGTGTCCAGCGTGCTCCGACTTTTGGTGGAAGTTCTTGGCGTGCGCCGCCTCATCCCCGTATCCATATTTGCCGGAGGCGTTCTCATGGCTGAAAATGTGAAATGATTAGAAATCCCGATGCTTCAGAAAGGGAGCTCACTTCGAATGGCTAATGGGGCTCGCCAGAATCGAAGCGATGAGAAGAGAAGAGCAGATGAGTTGAGTAGTAGAAAACATTGTGTGTTTGGATGCCTTTCCTCGTCGCCGGCCGCTGCTTTTATACTTGTCTTCGAGGTCGTATCTACTGCGATTTGTACTATTATTATTGAGTTTTTTCTCCGACCCATATCCTTTGTTTTTTGCATTGCTTTTCTCTTCTTCGCGCCCAAGGTCCGGTTTTCCGCGCCGTCGGTGTGGCATGTTAACTACCACGTCTATTCTCCCTCCCACCGCAGACAGTTTTTACGCGCTCACTTTCTGGATTCTGTCGTATTCGCCGACGAATTCATACACACACATCTTCTTTGGCTACACCCAATATTATCCCTGTTTTTTTTCATGAATGGCAAACAATCAACTATGTGAATTAGAAGTTCTGCAAGGTCGACTTCCATGGTCATTTCTCAATGAATTAATGATGTTCCCACTGTTGTCATTGTTCCAATTTATTCGAAGAGAAAAACCGTAATAAGAAGGACAATTTCACTTCAGGTTCCACGAACTGTAAAAGTTGGCTTGTCCTAGTGGCTTGTTTGGCACTGTGATGTTCATTGGTTTCGAGTAGTCGTACAACGACGGTGACTCCAGAATAATGAAGACGGTGCCCACGTTGAGGACAGAAAAAATGATGAGGAAAAGTCGATCCAAAACCATTGCAACGAACGTCCAATCGTCAGAAATCTGAAAATGGTCGGTTTGAATTTCTGAAAACCGACTGAGCAATCACCTCTCCCTCGAGCTCATTATGTCGGAAATGCTCCGCGATGAAACGAACTTGATTCAGAAGGTTGACAAAAACAACGTCATCTACAGACTTGTTCTTCTGACGTTTTGTCTTTCTGAAGGCCACTGTAGGAGCAGTGTTATTCTGCGCACACAGGTAAGGTTTCAATCTCTGAAACGATTCCAAATGGAACAGAATAAAAAAAACAACTTTCAAAATACATTTTCCACTTTACTATCATTGTTCCGCATGCGCATATCGAATGTGTTGTTCAGAACCGCCTGAGAGCTCGGCTTCTCCCGCAAACTGATCACGTCATTGTTCTTCCCTTTGGCCGTGTTGCGATACTCGTTAGCCGCCTGACGATGCATATGTTTGTTGTACAAATCAAATCGAGTTGTTTACCTTCGCTGCTGCCGCATAATTCGAGCCCACCAAACTTGCGGCATCTACTAACGGCGGCTGCTTGGTGGTTTCGTTCTTCTCGGGACGCTTCATCATCAACATTCTGAAGAGCAAACCAATTAGGCGGAGCTCTCAATCAACTATCTCACTTTGGAAGAAACTTTAGAAATACGGCACGAATCCACGGCGACATCTTATGCGCCGAACCTGATCGAAATCGAAAGTTCACTGTGATAACCGACACAACGGTTGATAGGGCGACCAGTATCATTGTAGTAATTAGATACCTTCCAAACATGGGTATCACTAAACTTGTCGGAGGCATCAAATCGATCAGAACCTATTCGTTATCCAAATATTTGTGTTTGAAGGAACTTTCCCAAAACATACCAAGAAAAACACAGTGAGTGTGACCAGAATGGAAATTGAAAATGTGATTTTGTGATCGGATAGATAAAATACGAAGGTGGTGAGGATCGAAATCAGAAAGCAGGGAATTATGAGATTGCAAGTGAAGAATAACGTTTTTCGACTGTAAAACTGACTGGATTTCGATATTTTGGCTCCAATCATGCTCACCGTAATCCGAAATAATAGGTGATGTCTACATACTTTTCCGGGCCACAACACGACGCATAGAGCACTGAATGCCTTTCAGATGTCAACGAAAGAAGGTCCCACTCTGCGGATCGGTAGAAAAAGCTGAGATCCATTCCCTGTTGCATGAATTCAACATCACTTCCATCTTTCATGATTGTCACCACTTCTTCTAGAAATTCAAAATCATCTTCCCAAAAAAAAAAACGATCGGAATCCGGTTACCCTGTGGAAGTTGTTTCAAATCAACATAACGACCAGTATACGTCCACGTTCCGAACTTCATTTCACATTTTTGCGAATCGTACGGAAACCAGGTGACATCAATCTAGACCGAGAAATGAACACGAGTACCACGAAAAATGACACCATACCGGACAAAATGACTTGTAGATCGCCGGGGGCTGCCAGTAAACGTTTCCCTCAAAAGTAACAAGTGCATCGGTCAAAATTGTAATGTCAGGGTCTCCCGCTGCGCTGAAAGCAAAGAAAATCTCAACTTGAAAGTCACAAAGTTTTGTCTTACTTGTTATAGAGCACAAGATCGGGTGTCCATATAAAATCACTCGGAATATGAAGAGTCTTAAGCCCACCGTACTTTTCAGGTGTCCATGTCAATTTCGCATCATTCCACTTCTGAAACATCAGCCTTGAACTGGAACTAAATGGAGGTTTCACCATTTCCAACCACAAATTAGTTGTAAGGACTTGATTTTTCTCATCGACATCTATTATTCTTATCAGTGAAGCGCCTACATCAACTGTCAGGATATCCGAGCTATTTTTGACAGGACGCGGTACCTGAATCGCAAAAACTTTGCAATATGATATGGGAATTCGCAGGATATCGTTTTCAATTAACTATTCGTATTGCTCATGCCTTGCACATGCGGCAAGCACCACTCAAATTGAAAATTCACAGTTGAAAGCAGAACGAAACCTTATTATAGTCGAACAGCAGGTCCTCATAAAGCTGGCTCTCCAAATCTTTGGCAGTCCGCTTAATTTTAATCGCATTCGTCGCGCTTGCTGCCAAAAAGAGCAAAACCCATCCGAACGTGACTACGGTCGCTCGTAAACCACATTTCGTTGATGGTCTTGTTTTCGTCGCGAGCATCCAGGAATAGTCGTGAACAAGAGTGGGAAGAGGGGGGGGGGGGGCAATAGACGAGCCCCAATAGTCAGAAGAGGTTTTGAAATGATGGGTGTAAGAGAAGAAAGAAGGACGCGTCCGAGTGTAGAAGCGGCGGGTGCCGCTCAAATAAATGGGGCAGCAGAGTAGAGAGCAGTAGCCAGAAGCCGTGTTGAAGCCAAAAACGAGCACCCCCCCCCCCACCCTTCTCCTCTGCTCCGAGAGGATGCGCACAAGGAAGAAGGAGAGGCAACGAGAGGCTCCGCACAAGAAAAAGAAGAAGATAGTGAAGGAAAACGGAGGGGGGGTTCTCTATTTATGGATTTTGGGAATTACGAGCAGAAAAGACGAGGAGGATGGCGTGAAGCGGCTCCTTCTTCCTCTTCTCCCGCGTTTTTGCTCTCTTCAGACGAAGCGCGACGAATAAAAAGAGTGATAGAATTGACACATTCAAAGCGAAAAAAAAACTTCATATTTTTTCTTCACATTTTCTCAAACTTCCGATGTGTACCTGTTCGAGAATTTTTCGACGATCGACGTGAAAAATTTTTCTTTTTTTTTTGAAATTCATTTCCAGAACACGAATCTAACACATTAAAACGGAAAAAAATCAGAAAAAAAAGTTTGCAGCCTGTGAAATGTGTGCGAGGGGCGATTGAGCAGGATTTTTTTGAACGAATCAAGTGAAAAAATGTTGGCCTTTGATTGGAAGTCTAAAACTAAGACTAGTCTCTAGAGAATCAGAAGAAATTGGCATGCAAACTGAAAAAAACAATAATTAAAAAAAAGGGAAAAAAATGGAGAGAATAGAACTACATTTTCAGACAAAAAAAACCCGTTAATTAAACTCCGGGTGAGTTCAAATCAATGGAAAGAGGGACATTTACAAGTGATGGGAGAGAATTTCTCGAAAAAATGTACTAGACAGGAGTATTCTTGAAGTCGGGTGGTGGTAGAGCACGTTTCGGTGAGTTATCATTGGTCAGTGGCGACGGGCAGCTTGTCCTACTGGAAGTTCGTATGAAACTGCTCGACATGCTTCCAACATCCGATATCGAGTCGTCGATGTACGAGTCCATGTCGCTGCATGTTCGCGAAACTGACAGGAACTCTGAAAACGAGCGTTTGCATCATTGTATGAGTCACTTATGAGGAATGGGTTGCGAAATTCCTACCCATTCCGCCGATTTCGTCTCCCCAGTCCAGCTCATTGGTGGTTTGTTGGTTGTAAAAGTCTAGTTTCTCGCGAACCTGTAAAACCATTTTGTTTCTCTTATTACTGTGTGCATGAGCTTCTCACCGCTTTCAGTGCAACTCCCACATCCGCGTATAACTTCGGAACCTCAACATCCACAGTTCCAAACAGTTTGTAGATGTCAATGTTGTGTGAGATTGGCTGAGTCGCCTTTTTCAAATTCTTTCGGGTCAATGGATTTGAAGCCGTGGCGGAGGCCACGATAACTTTAGGATTGTGCTTTATGAGTTGTGGCGGGAGCTCATCCGCCGAGTCGTCATCATCATTGATCACAGCTGGCAGCGCGCCAACAGCCGGTTTCGCAACTTCATCCGTCTGCATAATTGACTGAAGCCGTTCGAGATAATGAATGAGGCGATTGCAGTCCCTCTTCTGCTCATAGTACGGCTCCAGCTCTTCGGCTTCGATTGGCACTTCTGGAAGTGGACACAGATTTAAAATGCATGCGTTCATATCTTTCTCATTTCTCTTAAGAAAAAAGCACCTGCCTTCTGGTTTCTTTTTTTGGAATTCCTATTTCGCAAAAAATTTCATCACGTCTAGTTTCGAAACCATCATCGCAACAAAAAAAAATTGTCGACTCACTCAGTTTGCGGGCGCTCGGAAATGACATTGGCACGCTGTTTCCGTTCATTTTGTTCTCAGCAAGCCAATTTTTATACTCTTCTCGACTATACTCGTAGACATCGATGAGCTCTTTTCGACGCTGATTAGCTCCTCGCAGTTGTTGCTTAAGGTTCTGAATCTCATGTTCAACCATTCGTCGATCGGTTTTCGCTTGTTTGAATCGGTTTTGAAGGGATGTCAACTCGAAATAAACTTTCTGAAATTAACAATCAGTTTCGGAATCAATACTTCGCTTGCTCACATGTTTCTCCTTTCTATTTTCCTCAAGCTTATCATTCAACCCTTTCCGATCCGCAGTGATTTCTTCGAGCGATCTGTAGAAACAAGACATATTATCACATAAAACTCGTTCTCAACCTACTCCAACTTTTGCTTATTCCTTTTCAAAGTGTCAATTTCGCTAACAAGTGCCTGCTCGTCGCGCGCCGACAAATTTCGCGTATTGTACCGTTTTTCCTGCTCGGCGAGCACCTTCTCAAGTTGATCTTTGTTCCGAATTCGGCAGTCTCTTTCCAGGTCCAATTGCATTTTTCGCTGTAAAACAATGTTGACCAGAGATAATCCTGTCTTTTTTCTACTAACTAGGCCAGCAGAACAAATAAGCCTCATCACTCTCGGTCATCAAACCGGATATCGCCGCTCAACGAAGTAACCGTTCGGTCAACAATATCATGTTCAATTTCAACCGTCGGTCATTTCACAACATCCATATCGATAAAAAGTGCATTGTGGCAGTTTCGCAATATGCAAATCGTTCGCTAGAACCGTGCATAAAAACTCCTATTTTCCCATCTCTCTCTCACTATTTTATGGGTCTTTTCGCACCGCGTTTTCTTTCCTCCGTCCCCTCTTTTTCTTCCCTCACAGTTTTTCATTCTGTCATATTTCTCCCCGCCACACACCGACTTCCAGCTCATCGATTTTTGACGAACAGTAAGTGACCGCGCATTGTGCACACAGCTGTTGCTTGCGCAACTTATGCATCCATTTGACTATCGCAAACCCCCCGCCTTGACCTCCCCCCCTTCTCCTCTTTTTTTCCCTCCTATCGTTCACTATTCAGTCTCACCGCAAGTCTGGCCAACAGACACCACAGATGATTAACGATGTGGACGGGGGGTATGGAGGGAGAGTTGATCTTGAACGGGACCTCCATACCTGATTTTCTATCTCCAACTTGATCTTATCGCCGTTCACTTTTAGTTGTTTGAGATTGTCCCGAAGATTTTCGCGGTTCTGACGCATTGTACTTTCGACCGGGTTCGCCTCCACACATTTCTTGCATCGGATGTCAATCTGCAGAGAGGGAAACCGCAAAAAAATGATTGTGTGGGATGGAAAAGAATGTACCTGCTCTCGAATTCGCTGCCTTTCCGAGTTGACGCCTTCAAGCTCATTCTCGAATCGTTGTCGATCCGGCGGATTTGTGCCGTTCCGCTCGTTTACTTCAATGATATCATCCAATTGGCGGTTCTCATGCATTTCTTGCCTATTACCTATAAAACCAACACATTTGCTGTCAGAAAACTTCAATAGAAATCGAAACGTGAAATGGGAGCCCGAAAAGCGTCGATAGAGATGCACTTGTGTGTAACTCAGTTTGAAATGTGAAAAAAAAAATCGGTTATTCAAACAATCTTATCACGTGAGAGCACAAGACGACTGTGGACACCACAGAGATGGGCAGAAATGATCGAGCGTATGCGTTTCCTAGCCTAATGAGCGATTGCGACCATTGTGTTCTTTATGAGACCCAGAGAAACAGAGAACCGTGGGGTATTTCGAAAAACTTCGCAACCATTTCGGAAAAGATGCAAAAAATCAATGTTTGGCGGCAAGGAAAAACTTTATTTTTTCTGTGGCGAAGACTAGCCAATCTGACCGGTCTTATCTCATATCGTTCCTCCCCCACTGCGCTATGCGACGTTTCATTCCAGAAGCGGCGGCGGTTATCACACGTCGCATAGGGCCAAACATACAAGAAAAGGTGAGGGTGGTGACGCCGCGGCCGACCGCCGCCACCGCTACCACCGCACCGGCCGACCAAAGGCCCACTTGTCATTCTGCGTCTGATGCTCTCTCGCCTGCCCCCGACCTCTGCGCAGCGCGTGCTAAGGGACGTGGACGGGACTAGGCACACACACACACACACGACCGACCGCGTCTCTACTGTTGTGTCCCGGAGGCAATCCCCCTCTCATTCTAACCCAAATTCAAAAAAAAAACCCAAAAAAAAGAATATATTCATCTTAATCTAAAGCATCCGAAGAAAAGTATCAACTACCTCCCTTCTATTCCCATCATTCAATCAATTTCGGCAGTTTGCTCCTTCAAAAGAACGAAAAAGAAAAGGAAACAAGGCGGTAAGTCACATGTTCCTCCACTGTGGTCTACATTACATTCCCCAACACCCTCGCACTCGGCGCGTTGTCATAATTTTCTATTCACTCGTGTGTTTGGAATGAGAATGAAAAATAGAGCGCGAGGTGAAAAGGAAGCTATAAAAATCATCATGTTTATGTGTTCTGGCAGGCGGTGAGAAGGCATGAATCATCTCTCGGGGGTTTTTTTCTCGTTGCATCCTGGCCGTCAACCCCCCCCCCCCCCGTCCCTCGCCCTTCTCTCTCTCTCTCTCTCTCTCTCTCTCTCTCTCTCTCTCTCTCTCTCTCTCTCTCTCTCTCTCTACCACTCTTCCTCATATCGCACTCCATTTAGTTATAAGCGAAACATATAGACACCACATTCCACCCCCCCCCCCCCTATTCTCATCCTTCTTTTCTCGTTTTCTGTCATCTATTTAGTCAAGCGATAATATCAATCCTGTACCGCTCCGACAGAGGGAGGACCGATATGTAGATCCTGGAAAGATGCGTTTTGAAGAAGAGATCGGAAACCAATCAAAGTAGTCAGGCGGTCGAGAGAGAGAGAGGGGGTAGGGACGCCCTCTGATTGCCTTTATCGGTCCCCGCTTTCTCTTTCTCTTTCTCTCAACCCTTTTCTCTTTTTGTTTCCCGAACATTATGCTACAGTACGACTGCAACGAGAGAGCGGCGAGAAGGAGGTTTTTGACGTTTCGCTCGCTCTCTCTCTCTTCCTTTTTTTTATCACTCGATGGTGTGTTCTGTTCTTGCGGAGAAAGGCGTTTGCAGAAATACATACATATATATTCAATAAACGATAAAACGGGAGAGAGAGAGAAAGATAGAAAAGACGAGTGGGACGCGTCGCGTTGGCTTCCTTCTTTTCTTCTTCTTTTGCTTCTTCTTCTTCTTCTTCTTCTCCCCCCTCTCGACCACTCGCTTTTCCTCGCTCTCGCCCAGGAAGCGACCAATTTCTCCCTTCACTCAAACTCTGATAAGAACTTTTTTATTACCGGCGGTTCCGGTTTTTTTTTGAACTCACACCTTTCTCAATACCGGCTGCTCAGCTGCATGAGATATAAACCATGCTGGCGCATCTGAATGCGCTCCGATGACGTCAGAATCTTCAAATACCACTGTGGCTCGTACTTTCAGCGTTTTTAGTAATCTCAACAGTTTCTAGTACTCATTGACGGATTCATTTCGAGGTTTCTAACTGGCATTATCAGAAGACTGACAAATATTTCGCAATCCCAATGACGTTTGTTTTTTGGGGGGACCTCGCGGCGCCGAGCTATACGACCAATGACGAGAAGAAGAGAGAGGGGAGGCGCCACAATCTTATATATGAGAACACCATTCAAAGACGAATACGGAGCCCTTCCGATTTTATTTCATTCGACGTTTGCAACCCAAGGAGAGCCAATGTCTACTCTATTTATGAGAGAAAAGACAGAAGCAACACAGCGCCGACGCACTAAACACGCCCACTCTTCTATCTCTTTCTCCTCCCCCCATTTTTTTTGTCTTTTCTCTTCGTCGTCGTCGTTCTCACTTTATTTCCATTCTCCCATCCTTGCACGCGCATTCGAGCCAACCACTCTCACTCTTTCCCTCTTTGTCTGCATTATCATTGATCGTTTCGATTATTCATTTTTCTCCTTCCACTATTTACAGAACGATGGCCCAAGTTCCACCACCAATGGCTCAGATCGTTGCCCCGGCTCAACAACCACCACCACCGCAACAACAGCCGCCACAAGCTCCGGCTCCTGTGGCGGCTCCGGCAGCCAATGGACAACCGCAAGGAGCCGTCGTGCAACAAGGACCAACGGGACCAAATACGGGAAACTATCCGCCAAACACGACCTACTCAATGGCGTCGCTCTACATTGGCGATCTCCACGCAGACGTCACCGAGTCGATGCTGTTCGAGAAGTTCAGCATGGCGGGACCAGTCCTTTCAATTCGAGTGTGTCGTGATACCACCAGCCGACTCTCGCTCGGATACGCCTATGTCAACTTTCAGCAGCCCACCGATGGTTAGTTCACTTTTCCTGGGGTGTTCCTTTCTGGCCGGCTTGTTATGTCTCATAACTGCCACGTCATCCTCATGTATTGACCTACTCTCTGCGAAGACGAAGGGCAGAGAGAGAGAGAGAGAGCCGAGAGAACAGCAAAAGGCCGAGCAGCGGGGAGTGTGTACAAAGAGCATGGGATGGGGGTAGAGAAGCAGAGTATTGCAACGAATGTCGTGTAGTTTCATATCACATGCACACACACACACACCACCACCGCCAAACCATCCCTTCCTCTGCTTCTCTAGCCGGGCCGCAACACGACCCAGCGAGAACCGACCTCTCTTGCTAATACCAAACCAGATTGTGTAATAACGCGAAAGATGAAGAAACCACGTCATACCGGATGAGAGGTATGGCGTGGATCGTTTGTAATTACCCTTTTTGTCAGTCAAAAAGAGATGACGTAATATAAGATGGCATATAATTGAGATTCATTACGGTTAAATATTCGCATGGTGGGAGAATAATGAGCGATTAGCGACATGGGGCGGCTGCACGTTGAATGTTGCGGAAAAAGGCAAAAAAGGGAGACAAGAATCGAATATCTTCCAGCTGAGCGCGCTCTCGACACCATGAACTTCGAGACAATCCATGGACGTCCGATGCGCATCATGTGGTCGCAACGTGATCCTGCGGTCCGACGTGGTGGCAACGGTAACATTTTCATCAAGAACCTGGATAAGGTGATTGACAACAAGTCGATCTACGACACCTTCTCGCTGTTCGGAAACATTCTGTCGTGCAAAGTAGCCACTGATGAGGAAGGACACAGCAAGGGATATGGATTTGTCCATTTCGAGACTGAGACTTCCGCACAGAGTGCTATTGACAAAGTCAATGGAATGCTTCTATCCGGAAAGAAAGTGTAAGGAATTGGTCACACCAGTTCACTTCTGAACGTAATGTTTTTCAGTTACGTCGGAAAGTTCCAGCCACGCGCTGAACGACTGAAGGAGCTTGGAGAGAGTGGTCTGAAGTTCACGAACGTCTTCGTTAAGAACTTCGGTCAACATCTCGACCAGGAGAAGCTGCTAGCATTGTTCTCGAAATTCGGTACGATCACCAGTGCCGTCGTCATGACTGATTCGGAAGGAAAACCGAAGGGATTCGGTTTCGTCGCGTTCGAAGATCCGGATGCGGCTGGAAAGGCTGTGGAGACGCTGAACGACAGCATTCTCGAGAACACCGATCTGAAACTGTCGGTCTGCAGAGCTCAGAAGAAGTCCGAGCGCACTGCTGAGCTGAAGAGAAAGTACGAGGCTTTGAAGCAGGAGCGTGTCCAACGCTATCAAGGAGTGAACCTCTACGTCAAGAACATCGACGAGGAGATGACTGACGATGGTCTTCTGGAACACTTTGCAGTCTTTGGAACAATCACATCTGCCAAGATTATGGTTGATGAGAACGGAAGATCGAAGGGTTTCGGATTCGTGTGTTTCGAAAAGCCAGAGGAGGCCACCGCTGCGGTCACTGAGATGAATTCCAAGATGATTGGATCCAAGCCGCTGTATGTGGCTCTTGCTCAGCGCAAGGAAGACCGCCGCGCTCAGCTGGCGTCGCAGTACATGCAGAGACTCGCGACTCTTCGCATGGGACAACAGCAAGCTGGAGTTCCAGGAATGCCACCGATGTACCCGCCAGGAAACAACGGATACTTCATGCCGAACCCGATGACGGTAAGAACACTCAAAAAAATATAGAAAGGAATTGAATTCGAACATTTCAGCCTCAGGGACGTCCGGCGTTCCCACCACAAACCGCTCCGATGCGTGGACCTCAACCAACTGCCCCGCGCATGTTCAACAGCCAGGTCTTCATGCAGTATCCGTTCGGGCAACAGCGACAACCGTATCAACAACAACAGGGACGGCCACCAATGCGTACCAACGACGGGCGCCCACAATACACTGGCATGGCTCCGAGACCAGCTGGACCACCGGGAGCTGGACCGCGAGGACCGGGATCAATGGGACCACCGATGCGTCAGGTGAGACTAGCATCTGCTCAAAAATACTAAAACACTAACGTTGTTTCGTTTCAGCAAGGAGGAGCTCCACGTGGAGGCGTTCAGCAGAAGTTCTTCCAGGGACCACCAAGACAACATCATCTTCAGCAGCCACATGTACACCACCACCAACAGCAGCACCAGCAGCAGCATCATCATCACCAGCAACAACAGCAGCAACAGCAGCCGGGACCATCTTCTTCCCAGCCGGGAATCGTCATTCACGGACAGGAGACGCTCACCTCGCACATGCTTGCTCAGGCAGCTCCGCAAGAGCAGAAGCAGCTTCTCGGAGAGCGTATCTATGCTCTCATCGAGAAGATGTTCCCGAACCACAAAGAGGCTGGAAAGATCACGGGAATGATGCTCGAGATCGATAACGCTGAGCTCATCATGATGCTCCAAGACGTCGAGCTGTTCCGTAGCAAGGCCGAGGAGGCTTTCAACTGCCTCACAAACGCTCAGAGCAATGCTGGAACTTCGATTCCTAAGAACTAAACTCTTTTCTACCGCTTCCCATCCTGTACCTCCCGCTGCCTTCATTTCTGCCTGGTATTTCCTTCGTGTACCTCTCCTCCTCTCTACCAGTTTGCTATTTCTGATATTCAGAGCCGTGTAGTTCCGCACCCCCTCCTCCCCCCACTCCCCCCTTGAAAAACAAAAAAAACATGGTTGGCTATACTTTTTTGGTACTGAAAGCAGTCTTCAGTCTGCATTTTATCCAATTTTCTCTACTGAAGTCCCCCCTCGCCTCGGAAAAAAATCCAAAAAAAAAGGAAAAAAAAGGAAAAAAAATTTAAAAAAATAAAAAAAATGTGAAAAATAAAAAACCCAAAAAAAAAAAGGTATTTTCGGTATTCAAAATTGACTTTTGCATTGAAGCTGATTTCTTTAACAATGCGTATAGTTTTCTTGCAAAAAAAGTTTGAAAAAAAATGATTGGTGATCAAATTGTAACCCCCCCCCTCCCATACGCCTCTAAAACTGTTCGTAATGTGTCTGACAGAAGGGTTCTGTGCCCTGTTCTTCCAATGTGTCTGTGCTTGAGTTGCTCACCCTTCTGCCCGTAACTAAGCAAACCTCCCCCTTTCCCCCCCCCCCCCCTCAACTTTGTACCCCCTCCCCCCTCTGTTCCCCAACTTTCCATTTCATACTGTACTCCGATCCATTCTGAGCCATTATCAGACTCATTTTGTTGAATTCGTAGCGTTTCATCGTTGTCCCTACCTTATTTGACATTTTTCTGCCCCCCCCCCCCATGTTACTGGAACGTTGAGAGTCCCCTCGTGAATATTTCAGTTTAACCACACTTGGTCCTCACCTCTTCACATTAAATTACGTCTAATAACATCTGAGATTGTAATAATATTAATAACCATGTATTACACTAATAATACTCTCAACCCCCCCCCCCCCATACTACTCTTACCACGAAAATTTCCCCTCCTCCCACCGTCCTCCACTTCGATACGTCAGTTCTGTGGTTTTTTCTCGGTCACGCAACATTTCAGCTGTACCAATGTTTTCGACATCGGTTAGAAAACATAGTATCGGCTCATCACCGTTTTCCCAGAACCGTTTTTTTGTCGCTTGTCAATTTTACCATCTGTCTGACATCTGATAAATGTATCAATTGAACATACGCTGTTTGTGTTTTTTTCTGGAAAGTCTTCCAGATTGCCTGCAAATTTTGCAACACTTTTCCAGAGAAGCCACAAAATTTGTTATCACCCCCCCCCCACCGAATTCCATTTTTTCAGCGAAACCTTTCAGAAACATGACACAACACGCGTTTCTCTTGCCTCGTTTCAGCGTTTATCAAAAAAATGAAATGAGGTAATTGTTTGTTTCCGAGCAAACACCGAGGGCCATCTGCTTACTCCAGCACTTCCGCCCCGGTCAGAGCTCCATTTTCATTTCGCAAAATGGCTTTCGATCGGATGACATTACGAAAGAACCCTCATCCATCACCACTGCTTTTCCTCTTCTAGATTGATAACAATAAGCGGCTGTACTATCACAATAGTTTCTTTCCGCACTCCAACGCACAATTTCTAGAATTTTTTTGACAGTTTGGTGTGTCAAAAGCACATTTATTGATTACAAAAACGACATGGTCACAATTGGAATCACTTTCGGAACAGCTTTCGTCGACGCCGACCATTTAGAGTATCGTTTGCTCGACCAGAATCTCTCCGAAGCCGGCCGGCGGTGTCTCGGTGAAGTTTTTGAATTTGAGATCCAGAATCGCCGAGTCGTCCACATAGACCATCGGATAGACCTGGAAGGTTTCAGTTGTGGTGGATTAGTCGTATTGCTTTCTAATCTCTTTTTCTAATGTCAAAAAAATCTTATTAATCGACCAGTTAATCCTCAGGCACTCATCTGAAAAGAAAAACACGTACCGGGCCTCTCACTCCGGTGATAACATCCTCGACTTCCTTCCCATTAACATAGAATTTGAGCTCGATGTGATCGTACGTGACTCCCTGAAAATGTATATAATCGAATCATCGTTTCTTTTTTCGAATCTTGAGTTTCTCTTACCACCACGTCACCCTCCTCAACCGTTTTCGCCATTTTGGCGATCACTTGATCCTCTTTCGCAATGTCCCCATTGTCACGAATCCCCCAGAACTTCTCGGTGCACGGCACTTTGTCGAAAGGCGATTGCTTCTGTCCCAGTCCGATTCCCCAGGTTCCTGAAGGAAAAGTTTCCTTTTTTGTAGGTGGACAGCGATGGGCGGAATGGCAACAAGCAGTTATGAAACGTAAGTGGGCATACCGGTTTGCTGGATTGTGACTTGGAAATAGGCCTTGTTCTGGACAATCGGAACAGTGGCGATGGCGCCGCCGATTCCGCAGATTCGCTCGCCCTCTTTGAGAATAACCACGTTTTTTCCTACAAACACGATAGAAATTGGGGGTTTTTCACTGAACCCGCTGGAACTCACCCATTCTTCCGACATCCAACCGCACTGCGGGCTGATAAACCGCCGCAAAACGCGGATACGTCATATTGTCAAAGCTGGAACCTTCTGCGCAGTTGAAGCACGGTGTCATGCATGAAAACAGACTCCGCACAGCGTCCATCTGTAAAATTTACCGAAATTTTCGCTGAATCGCAAATTCCATCAAAAGCTTTACGATAGAAACACTGAGAATCGAGTGAAAGAAGAGTTGCGAAATGAGCTAATGCGAGAATATTGCGAGCAGATGCAAATTAGCATTGGGGCGCGTTTTCCTCCCCGCTTCCTCTTGATGGGGGTAGGGTGGGTGAGCGCACGCGCGCGCGTGTGTGTGTGTGTAGGGGAGGAAGAGGAAAGAGGGGAGAGATGATGACGCGTGGTGCGCGGGTGACCCCGCCATCCCTCTCACCGACCATGGCCCTCCAGCGGACGATCCGATCGGCTAGGAGGCACTGTGACAGACGGCCCTCAGTGCCACAGGCTGCCCTTGTGTCTACGCATTTCTCTCTGGGTCTCTTCCACCACCAGCACCCCTTCATCGTTCTCATTCGGTCATTGCAACACACAAAACGCGTACCGCTCACCCGCCCAATTTCTCCCAAAACGCTGCCTTCCTCCCGTCCCTCACGTGACGCCTCAGCGACTGGATTTCGGATATTTTCGAAACGATGGCCGGCAAAGACAATGATTATAGGATGGATATGCACCGTCTTCAGCAGATGATGCACAGCATGAGCTGCACACAACGAGAGCACCGTCCTGCATCTCTTCGTGATTATGCGCTAGAAAATGTAAGTTCGACAAAAAAAAACTGTTTTCGAGGTGTGTGTGTACTGTAATATGAGTTAGGCCAACCGCTCTAGTAGAAAGAATCGTCTCCTCACATTAGAAATTTGGGATATCCATCTAGCGACATACGTCTCAATGACCTTCTAAATCAAACAGCATATAGCTGACGCGCGGTCGTCTTTATATCTTGGCTGAATCGCTTTTTTGGGTCCCTGAATCGATTTTTGCGGGAAATCACGTCGAAAGTGACATTTTTATCATACGGACAGTCTTATCAGTGAAAGTGTGGAAAAAAGCAACAAATCGCAACATTTTTGGTGTTTCGACTCGGTTGGTCAATGCCACGGACAGACCTTCGAGGCGCCGACGGGACGTACTTAAACACAACAATAAAAAGTTCTGAAACAAACATTTCCGTCGAAACGGAGCTTTCTAGAACTATCGGCAACGAGATCCGATTGTTTTCAGCCACTCGGAAAAGGCGCCTACGGAAGAGTCTACCGTGTTCACAACGTTCGAGATGGCAGAGACGTGAGTGTCTCTTATCAGTGAGAGTCGTGCGGCAACAGAACTTTTTTTTCAGTATGCACTCAAACAAATCACTGTTTCGGCGAGTCACGAAGGCATTCCGCAGTGTGTGCTTCGCGAAATTTCTGTGATGAAGCAAGTCGCCAAGAAAGCGCACCCGAACATTGTCGCGCTGAAACAAGTGTTCCACCAATTGATGTTCGATCGCAACACGCTCACAATCAACATGATAATGGAGAAGTGCGATTGGGACCTGCACACGTTCATCCAGAAGATACCCACTAAAATACCCGAGCAGCAAGCGAGACACATCACATCTCAAATCGTCCAGGGACTCGACTTTCTGCACACTCACAGTATTGTTCATCGTGATTTGAAGCCTCAGAATATCTTGGTGAATCGCGATCAGACGGTGAAACTGGCTGATTTCGGACTTGCGAAAGTCTGCTCAAACACTACTGCATTCACTGTTTGCGTGAGTTTTCTATTCAAAACTTAACTTAATACGATGAGCTGAAGGCATTGGGAACATGCTTCGGATGTTTTAAGCTTGTAGACAACTCCCAAAAAAGCTAACTAGTCAGGGGCTGTAACTTTTTCACTCCATTCTGACGCTTGGTTGTGAGTTTGGCCATGTAACGCAGTAGTCGTCGTCGTTTTCGGTTCACACCTTCTCCAGATCGACCCTCAGAATTTCAAGAAAGCTAGGAAAGATCCCTGAGACCTTGGAATTCAAAAGTTCTCTCACACTGAAAACCATTGGATCAAAATCCGCGGAGTTGAAAAGCCACATGCTACGGAAGTCACTTCCCTACGGAAGTCACTCCAGCTGAAACCGGAAAGTTTTTCGGGAAACGTCGGTCAGAAGCTAGGCAACGTCTTCTTAGCATTTTGACACCTTTTCATTGTTTCCGGTTCTAAGGAGTGGGAACAGGTTGGAGAAGATGGGAAATGGCTTTGTCAAGGTCTGGAAAAACTGAGCTTTGGGATTTAAGGTTTTCTAGACGGTGCCGCATGCTTTGGGACCGGCGCACTCTTTGCTAATTGCCACCGTGATTTGAAACATGAGAGTATGTTCAAAGTTGACCAATTTTCTCATATCTCCGCTAGTTTCAGAGATATCGCCATTTTTTTCGGTTTATATCTGATTGTATAAAAAGTGGATTTTCCAGGTGGTGACCCTCTGGTACCGGGCTCCGGAAGTGTTGCTGCAGACATCCTACTCGTGCACAGTGGACATGTGGTCACTCGGTTGCATCGTCTCGGAACTCTATAGCCGCGAGCCACTCTTTCAGGGATTCGATGAATCCGATCAGTTGAAGAGAATTTTCTCGTAAGTTCTTATTTCAGACGACAGGCAGTGAACAGAATATTTTTCAGGATGCTGGGCACACCAGTCGGAGAAGATTGGCCACGCGAGTCGGCGGTCAGCAAGAGCTCATTCGTTTTGGAACATCCCAAAAAGTGGATGGACATCAATCCCTACATGTCGAACGAGGCACTCGACTTTGTTCGACAATGTCTCGTCTACGATCCGATCCGACGTCTTCCGGCTCGTATCGCAATGTCGCACGAATTCATGAAACCTCCCCCAATGCACGAATTCGAGCCATTTGATTACAGCAAATACTTGTAACTCACCACTCCTCCCTCATCTCATCACATCTCCGATTTCCCTAACACAATTGTTCATGTTTCCTGAGTACATATTGTGCTACTAATCGCACCCCTTATCAGTATTTTCAATGTATTTCGCACTGTTACATGCACTTTTTTTGGCGTTTCTTGTAGTTTGATCTCTCTTTCTCTCTCTCTCTCCTATTGATAAACAGACGTTGTTTTCATGTTTAAAACGCGTTTTTAATGGAATTCATTTATTGAAACAAACAAGTGTTGGCAGATAAACAACGAGGTAGAACGAAGGAGATCGGGGGGTTAAAAAATAAGAGGAAACCCGAGAGAAGCGGGCGATTGGCAACTATTGCGGACAGCACTTCTTTACTATTTCTGTTTTCAGCATGCCGTTGGAGCACATCATTGTGACGTCATTGTCTGGAAAACGATCATTTCACGTTGGAAGTCAGTGTAAAAAATCCACTCACCGTCCCATTTTCCGGTGCAAGGTCCTCCGCAGATAGTGCGGATGCTACTGAACCCCTTTCTTCCACAAAACTTGATTTTCTCGTCCAGACTACTGGACACGCGGTCGGTGTCGTCAGAATATCCATTCGAAATAAGAGCGATCAATAGGAGAAGGACGAAAGTTTTCGAGTTCATGGTGCCGTTGCACGTAACGAAATGCTCCGACTGAATTCTTAGCCGCTTCTTATAGCTTCTTTTTCTTGGCCACGCCCAATTCACTCTCAGAGAGATGGGGGAAAAAGTGGGCGGAGCCGACCACGCCTTGTCGAGGAAAGGTCTAGAATCCCGATTCATTAGCTACATCTTCCTGGACAAAACAAAATAATCCCTCTGATCAACTAAGAATTTATTGAAGCAAACAAGAAAGAAATGAAAAAAGAAGACATTTTACCCTGCATTTGTTCTACATTGAAAAAAATCACACACGAAACTAATTTTTTTCTTTGGAGAGTTTGACAAATCGCTCGATCTCTCAGTTCCATTGGTGAACGACGTACTCCGCGTTGGGATCGATGTGGAGCTCCACGTGAGGTGGGCAGCAGCCTTCCAAGAGTTCCAAATCTGTGTAGCCTTGTCCGCACATTTCCTCCAGAAACCCTGGAAATTTTTCAACGTTTAAAAAATATAATTCGGCGATGAGAAACGTACATCTGTTTGGAATATCCGTGCATCCATCGGGGCACAACGATTTCAGCTTGTCTTCAGCATGTTGGCCACAGAATCGGTTGCGTAAAGTTGGAATATACTGATTCGCAAAAAACTCCGGGCCTTGAGTGTCTTTGAATCTCGTGACATACTTGGATGTTAAGTACTTTCGTCTGACTGATGGCCTTGCCTTATGGAAAGGCACAAAACCGCAAAGAGCATGAGTTATCAAAAAGAGAAATAATGCGATTCTCAGAGCTCTCATCACTCAAACTCTGAGGAATCGGATAACGAATGAATGAGCGTCGAGTCTCGAGATGATTCGCCATACTTATGTTCATTGTAAAGTGGATGACAAAAAGATAGAGTGAGAGCAGGGGCACACTTTGATTAATGACGCAGGGCGAAGTGTAACGCGTGATTCATTCTAGACGCCGCATTCAATGTGCGGACTTGCTTTGAAGTGAGATTTGAACAAAACGTCAGTCGCCTTGAAGCTCGTAAGGGTATCTAAATCCGAGAAAAACACTGCAATGCAATTAAACGCTGAAAAGAACCACATTTTTCTGTCAATTGGTTCTCTATGGTGAGTCACACAGTTTGTGACATCTCCAACTTTGTTCAATCCGGAAGTTCTATTCGTTTCGTGGTAGATCTCGAGAATCTATATACTCGGGTGTATACTCAGGTGTTTATAATGTTGAGTACACGTGTCCACAAGGAGTTCGTTATCACTTTCGGCGCGTTATCTTCAAAACCATTCGATGATAATGAATGTTTCGATTTTCCGATGTGGACAGTTGTCCATGTACGTGCTTTTTTAAATGTGTTTTGGCGGGTGAGATAAGATGAAGAATCCGGCGGATTGATTGTTTTCAACAGCAAAACGTTAATCCCATGACATTCCCTTCCAAACTGCACAACACTTCTTTGGAGTGTTTCAAATTCCCTCCGCAATTCAAACAACCCAAGACTAACAGCGTGAAACGTGTGATAGTCTCTTGAAAAGGGTGTTGTTCATCATTCCCTTATAAGATTGCTAATCCTCTCCGAGAAGGCTCATCTTGGTAGACTTTGGTCGAAATGCTTCTTGTTCCGGGAAGCCATCGATTTGCTCTCTCTGACACATACACACACACGCACGCACACGCTCTCCAACTTGTTTACGAGCGCACATTCAGAAATTCTTTGACCGGCCGACGCATTTCCTCTCGCCTTACTCTATTTCTGCGCATGGGAAGAGGAAGGAATTATTCACGATGTGTGCGTGCAACAAACGAGGATTCGACAGCGGCTCCCGGAGACTCTGACAAGCAAGATGGCGCGGTCCCCGAATGAGCATTGACCAAGTTGCAGAAAGAAAAAAGAAACGGGGAGAAGTGTTTGTCATCTAGAGAATCTGAAGGGAAAGAAAAGAAGCAGTCCAGAAGAAAAGCTATGTGTTCAATGAAGTACATCTAAATCAAACAGCTATTAACAATAGTTAAAACCTTAGATTTCCCTCAGAACTATGAATTTTGAAAGAAGATCCATCAAAAATTGTCATTTCCAGAAGAAAGGTGACTTTAGGTCAACAACGTTCCAACAGGCTTATCGGAAAGAGTCTCGCAGAGCGTGTAATTACATCTTGCGCGGAGGGGAACCCGCCACCATAAAACGCTATTCAAAGGGTTTCTCCAGTGCACCTTCCGAACAGAGCCGATACAAGGAGCTTCTCACTGGTTACGTTCTCACTCTATGGTTGTTTTCACTACTAGATCACTAAAGTGGAGCTGACTGAAATTTTCAAAAAATTTTAATGTGTTTTTGACCGTTTTCCCTGTTTAATTTGATTCTAATAAAATGGCGAAAAGTGTTCATCACAAATTGTCAGGCGAATTACAAAAATGAGCCAAGAAATTCGATAATATCAAAACTTCCCTGCCTATTTAAAAACTAACACAAATTTTTTTTAAAAGTATGTGTGAATGATCGCGTACCATTAAATTTTTCAAATTACTCAGCATTCTCTTTTTTTTCAACAATCATGAAAAAAAACGAATTAATATGAAGCTTGCAACGTATTTCGAACCAATCCAGGCGAGACCCGCCGCTTTGATACGGTGACACTCGTTTTACGTGTGTTTTGCAAGTGCGCTCCACTGAACAACTGCGAAAATTTCAAACAGGCGCAACACATTGTTTCAGCAGGATTTCCCGTGTCAAATGTATTCGAATGCAACAAAATCTCATTTAATTCCGTTCAAAATGTAAATTTTTCAGGTTTTTCGTCAGCGAAACCGTCATTTCCTGCGAAAAATAACCAGTTTTATCGATTGCTGTCTGTGAATTTGTTCACTGTTCGAAATGGTTGCGATAATGACTGGAAATATGGACATCCGAACGGAAGAGAGCTGACCAGAACCATTGGAAGCGACCAGTATGTCAGAAAAGGTTCGAGAAGACAGTTCGAGATTCTGAAAGTGTTTAGGTGGCAGTTGATTCGGAGTGGAGCCAAATCTGACGGGCGAGCAAACATTGGGAGCAAGTCGTCGTACATCAAAGACAGTTTCCCAGGAAGGCGGCTCACTCCATCGAATAGTTCGCGACGTTAGAATGCGACTGGACAAAACCCTACAAGGTTTAGCTCTATATTTCATTCTTTCTTGAAAATCGTACGAACTCTTGTAATGAATCCTCCTCACAGAAAGTGAATTGATCGGACATCGTGCGAGGGAGAGGGAGAAGACGGAATCGATGACCACAAAGATGGCACAAACGATTGAGAAAGAGCACCGTGCACAATGGAAGGAGTTTTGTCCGCTGCTTCGATCAACAAACCCTGAATACTCAAATAAGTAGTTCTTCTGAAGGTCGTCTCAGTTTTCTAACGACTCGGTCTGTCTTTTCCACTTTCAAATCTTCGTCACAGCTTGGAATTCTGATCAGAAAACCTCTCTGATTATGAACATTTGAATGAAGTTCAGTCTGATGTCTTTCAACCGTTTTCTGAATCTATTGACGACGGATGACGTGACGGCAGTCGGCTCTGTTCCATCTTCTTTGAAACAAAAGAGAAAAAGATACATTTTTGACGATCTGACACAATTTTATTGCACTGAATCCTTCAATGTGCCTCAAAGAAGTACGCGAATCATTAAATTTCATAAGAAAACAGTCTTCTTAACATGGAAAAACAACAAAAAAACTGCGAAAAATAGCTGGAACACTTCCAGGAATCGAACCTGCAACTTTTTTTTTTCGACGGTTTTTGGGGTATAACTGGTCACAGGGTGCATAAAAAATTTTTGGACATGGCGGGATTCGAACTCGCGGTTCTCCGTTGCCGATATAAAGCGTCACGGATTTGGGGAATACAAGTCGACAACGGAGTGTGTTAACCACTACACCACATGCCCTCGAAAACTCATAGGACTTTATGGCAATGATAAGATGGAGGGGACCTCGCATTTCGATGGTCCGAGTAACCATGGTAACAAACTTCATTTGGAAGATATCTAGGATGTTATTTATATGAATCTAACCAGAATTTCGAGACGAATCCAATGGTGATGTTCGTTTCCTCGTTAGAATCGATTAAAGAATCGTCGTAGAATTCAGAAGGCGTTACAACAACGTTGAAATGAGTTCGCACCCTGCCTCACTAGGAATACGTTTTTTGATCAATTTTCGACAGGAATTTCGATAAAAACAGAGAAAGTGAACCAGAAGCGCAGGCTCAGTCGTCTAGCTCATTCGACAGCTCGACAAACTCAATTGAAGACCCGCGAACCCATCTGAAGGTCCCCCCAAATCCATTTGACGGCTCGAAAGACCTATTCGACGACCCGAAAGAGCCATTTACCGGAGTAGATGGATACTTTCAAGCAAGGTATACGCTTAACAAACACACGAACTATGCAGAAAAATCAAGTCCATCTCCAACCGTGTTGAGTTTGACACTCTTCGTCAAAAGGTGTGAGGATGCGTTGTATTATGAAAGCATCTAAAACTTCTATGATTTACGCTTGCGATCTACGTATCACTCATAGCGCATCAACCGTGTTCTACTTTTGTCTAGCGGTACGATTCTCGTTTCACATGTTCTAAGTGGAATGTGGGGAAGGAACTCCATAAAACTTCAAGTCCCCCGCTGGAATCACCGGAATCGAATGTGGGAGAGGTTGTAATTGTGACCATTTGTTTTCTTTTCGCGGAACGGAATGTCGACTTTTTATATCGGTTGCTGAAATCGCGCATATCAAGATATAACCAGTTTGCACGCATAACAACATAAACAGTTTGAACAGTATTTAAGTGACGAAAAAGATTTTCAATTCATTCAATTGGCGTGCTTTGGCATTCTAGTAAGCCATGGAGTCTGCAACCGATCTTCGTCTGAAAGCCTACCGCCTCATCGCCTATTCGGCTGTTGGCTTCTCGGTCACTGCTGCCGTTTCGCTCTGTCTCACTCTTCCGCTCATGTTCTCGTACGTGCAGAACACTAAGACTCAGCTCGCAAGAGATTCGTCTTATTGCAAGGTGAAGCCTCCTCGAACTTCAATTACTGACTATCTTCATTTTCCAGAGCTCGGTCCAGGACATGTGGTCGGAGATCAACAACGTCGGCGATTTCCGTGTGAACAGAACCGCGAGACAGGCCGGATATGCATCGGGAGGAGCTGACGCTGGAGCTGCGAGCGGAGGCGGTTGCTCTGGCTGCTGCAACCCTGGACCACCAGGACCAGGAGGAGCGCCAGGAAAACCAGGAAAGCCAGGAAAGCCGGGAGCTCCGGGAGCCCCAGGAGCTCCAGGCAAGGGAGCCGCTGCCCCGTGCGAAGCTAAGACTCCACCACCATGCCAACCATGCCCACCAGGACCACCAGGACCACCAGGACCGGACGGACCAGCTGGATCAGCCGGACCTGCCGGAGAAGCCGGAGCCCCAGCCGCCCCATCGCCACCAGGACCCCCAGGACCACCAGGACCACCAGGAGCACCTGGAAACGACGGAGCCGACGGAGCCCCAGGACCAGACGGACCGGCTGCGGAGAGCAAGTATCCGGAGCCAGCCGGACCAGGACCAGCTGGACCACCAGGACCTGCCGGACCACCAGGACCAGACGGAGCCAGCCCAACTGCTACTCCAGGAGAGGCCGGACCAAAGGGACCGCCAGGACCAGCCGGAGCTCCGGGAGCCGATGGAAACCCAGGACCAGCCGGACCACCAGGAAACCCAGGAGGCGAGGGAGAGAAGGGAATTTGCCCCAAGTACTGCGCCATCGACGGAGGAATCTTCTTCGAGGACGGAACTCGTCGTTAACTCTTCTCCTCTCCTTCTCAGCGATACTGATCGCTTTTCTTATTATTTCAATAAAAATAGCGCATTCAAGTTTTTCCCTGGTTCAAACCGATACAACATACTGAGCTCTGTCAAAAGTCAACAAAGTTGTAAAAACAGCAAAAAGTTCATTGGGTGAATTATATATTAAATGGTAGCTTAACATTAAACTTCTACATCAAAATGTGTAGCAGATTACAACTTTTCATTCATAATATGCGGAGAAACTCTGTAATTAACAACTTTTTCGAATAACACGCGGAGGTTCTGCGGAATGGATATCTGGGATGAACGGCGGAACTTGTTCTTCGTTTTCCACTAGACCCAAGTCCAAATGTCCGAAATCATGCGAGTATTTGTAGCAGAAAACGCTGAGCCACTCAATATCGTAGATTGTCTGATTGTCAGCTAACCGCACAATCATATCTTGATCGGATATGTCTTGGAGCATCGGGCATACACTAAATGAAACAGCATTGCCAACTATCTGACAGAATGATGTCACTTATCCGAGAAGTCTTTCCCTACAACTGCTGCCTTTTTACCGGTGTTAGTGTCAATTTCCGAACCAGTGCCGGCAAAAAAGTAACCATCTGAAAATGTGAACCGTTTCTTCGATGCAAATCGATTCTTTGAAGTCATACCTGGAGTTTGGGAAGCCTTGTAAGAGAACTTTGGAACTTTCAATGTTTTCGCGTCAATCACTTCAATAGGGTCGGAAATGATTCCATACTCGCCGAACAAGCCCATATCGGCTTCGCGCTCAAAACAACAAAACGGTTGTGGCGGCTTTTTGTCCAAATTGACCGATGAAACGATTTTCTGAACACAAAAAAGTATTCCCTCTCTTTCCGTTCCGATGACTCTTTCGTCAAATTTTACCCCATTTATGTCGACAATCGCAAATTGCCTCCATTGCGCAGCTGAGCCCGCTATTTTGACTACCAGGCGCGCGTGTGTTTTGTGCTCGTCTCCCAATGACACTCTGAATTTGATTATTGACGTGTTCGTCATTGGGGGGTGTGGATTCCATTGCTCATACTCACAGTTTTTGAAGCCACTCGCCATTTCGAGACGTTTTGTAATGATAGACTTTGGGAATGGTTTTCTGGTTGTTTTCAGATATCAGCACGAAAGGGATTGGCGCTAGGCCTGAAAACAAAACAACGCGTTTCTCACAAACCGTCTCCTACAATTCACCAGTTTTCGGCGCCTGAAAGTCGACAATTTGCAAATGTGTCGAGTTCACCAGGAAGACGTCACCCTCCACACCTGCTTCAGCGAATGAGCCGACAGAAACGCCGTAGTACTCGATAGCCCGCACACATCCTTCAAATAATAGTCACAAATAAGAAAAGAAGTGAACAAAAAGGGCATCCACAAACCAACGAGCGCGATGAATAGAAGAGATGTGTTCCGCATGATATGAATATTCGTTTCGATGAATGAATTGATAATGATTAGGAATATGCGAGTGACCCAAATGATAACGAAAGGAGAAAAACCAGTCAAATTGCGTTTGGTTTTCAGTTTTCGCTGTCCGATCGGAATCGAGAGTGAAAGTAAGGCGGTGAATGGTCGAACTGCGCGCTTCCTTCTTCGTCTTCTCCTCATTGTCCCGTTCACTTTCGCCGATTACCCGATTAACCTTGAAGTTCACTTCTACCAATTTCGAGTGCATTGTGACGTTGTTGTTTTTTTCGGAATTCCGTTTTGCGAGAAAGATGTGTGTAACAATTCACGATGATGGGTTCAGCAAAACGCCTGCGGGCTGTTTGGGCAACGTTTGGAAAGCGAATGCCCTCGGGGGAGTGTGTTGAAAAATCGCAGCGCAAAGGGCACCTAGAAATTTCTAATGAGATTTCCGCGCTTTTTGCTTCCTCCCGTCTCGTCCGCATCCCATTCGGCTTCTTCGACGCTACCATCTGGAGGCATGAAATGGCAAGCAGCGCGGAAAAAGAGCAGATGTGCACTAGCGCGCCGGATTACATCATTCTTAGTGCGTCCACTCGTACCAGGAGTCGTCAACCCGATTTCCATTAGCGGTGATGAGATGTGCCATACGATGTGGTGTGTGCACTCTTTTTGTAAATCTTTTCTTTGGAGAAAAGGTCCTTCTCTTATTTTATTGCTGTACGGAAGACCGTGGGGGGAAAGTGAATTCCAAAAATGAAATCCATTATGAGAATTGGAAAACAGGGAAAGAGAGAAAAGCCTCGTCGCTTTTTTCCATGAATGCCGAGAGAGAAGCTCCTTTTGTTTATAGGTAAGTTAGAATTTCGGAATGCTAATCAGTATGTGTCCACGTATTCGAATTCATTTGAATTTCATATCCCTCTTCTCGTTTTGCCAAACGGGGCACAGAACACAAATATCTATTCCTAATGTCATGAACTTCAACAAATTGACTCAGATAGCAGAAAATCGTACAGCATTCCGATTTCCAAGACTCCGTTGTCATTTCGTATAAAATCCCTTGGCCCTCGTATTCTACTTATGCCTTCCCTTTCCTTCCCATCGTTTCGTTTCGCTCGTAGGCTTCTCGATCGGGTTCGAGAGTGCGTCGGCTCATTTAGCACTTCCGAGCTGTCGTGCTTCTTCAGCTCCCCCCCTCTTATCGAATTGCGACGGCAGCCGAAGAGGAGGACGAGTATGTGCTGTGCTACAACTTTTCGGACGTGCGCAACTTCTCGAAATCCTTCGTTTTCTCTTCGTTTTCCAAAAATCAAGCTCGAATTTTATTTCTTCTTTCATTCTTCTCACATCATTGATCAACGGAAGAGAGGGGTGGCGGGGAGGGATGTCATCAACTCTGTGTTTTTGACTGGAAAAGAAAACTTCTGTACAAGAGAAGACACTCACTGCAAAGACTGGAAAAGAATGAAGTCGCGAAAAAGAAAATTTAAAATTCCATTTCGTTTTCAGCTCTTTCTCTTCCTCTCCACACCCTCTTCCTCTTTCCTTTCCAACTTTTGTTTGTTCATGATGCTATGTATTTTGGAGAGAACTCAAATTTCAATCCATCCTCCCTCCTCGCCCGAAAAGAGAGAAAGAGAGAGGAGAAGGGGGGCCTTCCTCGTCACAGCGCCTAGCCGATACACACTCTCACATCTTTTTGCGCCCATATTTCATCCGCATCCCATTCTCCCCCCCCCCCCCCCCCCCCTTTGCTTTTTTTTCGTGTGGCCACCACCTTCCGGGGACCTTTTCATACGTCGCTTTCTTTCTCCTCCTCCTCCCCATCGCTTTTGAATGTTCCCTTTTGTTCCAAAACTAAATAATTCGTACTCCGCACAACACACCGCTTCCGTCTTGACGTCCGGGGTGGAAAGGAAAAAGAGAGGGGAGAGCGATGGCGGTATGTACATGTTGAAATCCATTTCTCACACATATTTCGCTCCATTTCATATTCAAAGCAAACGGGTTCTGCTTCTGCTGCTGCTACTGCTGCACCTCATTAATTCGCCCCCCCCCCCTTTCCCGTGGGTACGAAGGACGGCGAAGAGAGCCTATTTTCCCCCGAATGCACTTCATACTCGCCTGTTTTGCCGCATGCCACACATTTGCGCACCCAACCAATTAATTGCTGTTCCGACTGGTGTCAGTGTGCATGCCATGCCGGTTTCCCCTCTCCTCAGTGAATTTGACATTATTACAGAAAATAACCATTGAAATAATTATCATCCAAGCATAGGAAAAATGTGACAGTTGAAATTTAGCTGATAGAAAATTTAGGCGTCCGACGATTTTCTAGAAAAATAGGCAACTCCATCTCATCCCGAACCAAGAAAAATAATGAATAGCGAAAAGATGAGAGATACAAAAACAGCACGAGAAAAAAAAAGGATTGAGAAGACTGCAACAAGAAGCAGCGTCTTGTGTTCATCGGGTGCGAGAACTGATGACGAGAAGGAGAAGAAGAAGAAGAAAAAGAAGGCATGCTTTTTTTCCGCCGTTTTTTTTTCATTTTTTTTGGCGTAGACTCGGCACTACTACTTGGTCTTGGATAAGAAGCCTCTTCGTCTTCCTCTTCTTCTTCTTTCTGTCTTTTTCTCTCCCACTTCTCGCAGAGTTAGTGAGAAAAGGGGGGCGCCTTTGCTTCAGCTAGATCTGGAGCTTGGCTTGGGAAGTGAAAGAGAGTGAGAGTGAGAGAGAAAAAGCGGAGGGACCCCATGCCTTCTTCTTCTTCCTCCCCACACATACAACGGCTTATTGGACATGCTATCGAGCGCAGGCAGGCAGCGTCTCGCGCGCTTCTACGTCTCCCCCCTCCGCGTCGCCTTTCCTCCCCGCCACCACTTCTATTATTTATCTCTGCTCTCTAGTCACCACATTTCTCCTCTCTTCTGATTTCCTTTTTTCATGTTTATTACTAATTACCTCGCCATCCCAAATTAGCTCGCTCTTATGACTCTGAATCTGACGCAAAGTTCATTGCTCATCAGAAAAATGACGAGACTGCGCTCATGCATGGGTGCGCGTGAACCTATTTATGATCTTTGAGTACTTTTCCTACTGTCTAGGCACCTTATTCTCAGGTACCCATAAAAATTTCGCTACCAGACTACCCATGAAAAAAAAACGGCGGAGCTGTTTGATTGCATTGTTTTGTCTCGTATACGCTCTGAAAATATGCTTTAAAAAAAGCTTAAAAATATTGTGACCATTTCCTTTCTTCTTAAAAGACTGGCTTTCCTCGGCACTTTTCTTAATCAACTTTGCCTTCTTCTTCCTTTTTATGGCGTGTAGTCGCACTGAACAGAAAAAGTTCGAGTTTTATTGGTCGGAAGAAGTTCTCAAACTCCATCCAATTCCATTAGGACCCCGGATTGACCCCCCCCCCCCCAACTTCAAGAGCTCAAACCACCGAGTTTAATGTCCTTACGAAATCCCCTCTTCGCTCTCGAAAACCACTCGCAATTTCTACTTTCTTTCTCTCACTGGATTTTTTATGGGGGGGGGGGGGCCTCCGGTCGGACCCCCGAACTCGATGGACTACTTTTTCACCCCCTTCCTTCTCCTATCTCATCCTCTTAACGGCGTCCCTAAATCTCTCAGTGCACCGTTTTCTCTAACTTTTTAGCGAGTACTCCCCGGGGTCGATCCGACGTGCTTTGCGCCCTCGACCAAGCCTGCGCTCACTTCACTCGAATTCATTCGCACAAAAAGAGCAACCGCCCCGTCCGTCCGTCCGCCAAAAAGAGTCATCAGTCTCTGGAAACGTTTTACGTGACATTCGCATTCTAGAGCATCCCTTTCCTCCTCCCGGCTCACTCGTCTTCCGATCCGATTATCTTCCCCCCCCCCCTTCTCACTTTCTACAGGAAATCATGATGTAGAAGTGTTTTTCAGCGCCAGAAGTGAGAGCTGGTGGAGAATAAACGGAAAAAAAAGGCGAAATCATCACGGAATCGAGTGTGTGTGTGGAAACGAGGCAAAAAAAGCATAGCCGCATGACTGCGCTCGTCAATCGGGCGAAGTCTGCACATGTTTGAAGCGCTCAAGGTACGTGATGACAACTGTTTGTTTTTTTTTTTTGCTTATCTTCTTCCTCTATTCCGATTTCTCCCCACCATAATCCAACAGCATGCACTCGGATGACGTCCACGTGGTGCAAAAGAAGCCTAATCTGCTTCCGCAAAATGGAGGACAGAGGGGAGGGAATCGTCTGGGGAGAAGGGTATCATCATCGAAAACTTTGAGCTAAACAGAAAAAGAGTGCGCTCATGAATGTGCATCGGCCCACTAGGCGTTTTAGACAGCTTAACGCGAAGTCTTGGCACATGTGCCGTTTGGGATCAGTCAAACGCGTCATTGGACTCTGTATAACCTACATACGTGGTTCGCTGTCAGCTTTTTTTTCACATTTCCTCCTCCTCCATAGTTAGATGACAACGTACTTACCCGAGAAGACAGACGTCAGTCATTACCCAACTCAAGCTTAATGACGCCCATTTTCTTTTCACCTGCTCTATTCGCCGAGCACTCTTATAGGAACTTTTCTATTTATGGTCATACCCTATCGCCGTGTCCTCAAGTCAATCCCGTTTTCGATTTTTGGCATTGCCGCCCCTCTCGAAATTAATTGAAGTTTTTGAGCTCGCCTTTCACAGTTTTTCACAAATCCACACGACCTTTCCATCTACGTTTTTTCTTTCAACTATCCGCCTCTACGCAGCTATGTATTTACTCGGTGCCCGCTACAATAATAAATTGGAACGCGGGCGAGGGAGAGGGGAAATAAATGCAAAGAAGACAGAAGAACTGGCGGAATAAAACAAAGCTAACCAGAAGGAGGGGAAAGACGGAAGAAGAAAAAAACGTCGACTAAAACGAATGAACTGACATTCGGAAGCGCCGTGCACACTATTCCGCCGCCCCATTTCGTTGTGGGGGCCCCCCCGAGCCGAGCTCGTCCATCCCGGCAGTGGCTGTGCCTTTTTCTCGTCAGACCGGATCAATATTGAGGCGAACAACGTCGGAGAGAGTGTTGAAAAAGCGAGCGTAGGAGGATACCTCATCCCTTCCGCTTCGCATACATTTCCTTTCCGCCTCTCTCTCTCTTTCTTCCTCTTCACCTTCGGTGCTCCTCTCCATATTCGCCTTCCTCGTCTTATTCTTGACGTTCTCGAGAATCGCGAAGAAGGAAACGTGAAATGGACTCGTATTATACTAGTTTTCCGGCTCCGATTCCCAGCGAACCCTGCCTGGTTAGTCAGATTTGTATTGTTCAACCAAAACTCGGAATGCTATTCCACCTGGCGTGCCGATCCCCCAACATTCAAAAATTGAAGTGTGGAACCGGCGAGAATTCGTTTTTGGGCCGAAAGAAAATCTCAGCCAGTTACCCCGAAATCGTGGCCAATCATAAAATGCTCGACCACGTCATGGTACCAGCAAAAAAAAAGATCATACGACCTTCCGAAAAGTGGGCCTACTGGAAAAATGACGAGAGTAGGCAAAAATGCCAGCTATTATTTTGTGACAAAAGGAGAGGATTCATAATTGCTGGTATGCAGCGGGAGGAAGAAAAAAAAGGAAGACGGGGCGAAGCGAAGAGAAAGAGAAACGAGGTGTGGCGGTGAGCAGAACATTCAGTCAGTCATCTTGCCACGCCGTGTTTCATCTTCGTCGGTCGTCTACCTGCAATTTTCCATACATTCGCTAGAGCTTCCCGCCGTGCAGTGTTGTCAAGACGGGAGGAGAAAAAAAAGGGCGCACGCACATACACGCATAAACCCGGCTGACTCGGTTCGAAACACCTTGACTCTGGGCGAGGCGAAGCACGGCGTATTCATGTTGAAATTTGTGCGAAAACCTTCGAAAGCTCCACGTCGATGCTCGGTAAGGTGTCCTAATGAGTTCTTGGCTATCTTTCTACTTGTTAAGTTAATCCGGTCGAAAATTAGTTATAAATTCCACATGGAACCACTATTTGTGACAAAATGGCTTTTCACAAGACAAAATCCTCCTGCCTTCCTTCCCTCTGTGGAAGAACCGAAGAATTGCGAAACACAAGTTGTTTATCCAAATTAGTGGGCTTATCCCAGCTCTCTTCGTCTCCGCCTCCTCCAAGTCGACATCGCTAGTACAAAATAAATTGGTGGTCGCACAGTAGGGGGGTGATGGAGAGGCGAAGATGAAGAGGATGGGGCGTGGAGCCTCTCTCCCAAAGCACATACATACACACACGCAGAAAAGAGCCGCGTCTCCCGCCTTTTGTTTTTCCACGCGGCATCTCCGCCCGCGCTCTCTCCACCATTTTTGCATCTCCTCGCTTCTTTCTCGCTGTGACGGCACCCAGCCGCGGCGCGCAAAAGCTTCTGGGTCCTTCCTCTCCCCCCCCCCCCCCATTTTCCACACACGATTAAAAGTTTTGCCCCCCCCCCCCTCCTCCCTTTACCCCAAATGCGCTCAACAATTGTCTTTACTTTACAGGAAGTACTCGGCGAGATAAATAGCAAACTGGCGGCTGTGAATAATGAGCTGAACTCGAAAATCATGTCCGAGAATATTGTATCGACGCGCCCCGTGGCGCAGGCTCAATATTGCGGTCCATACAAGCTGGAGAAAACACTTGGCAAAGGTCAAACTGGTGAGTTCATTCCGGTTGAGAGGGGGGAGGGGAGGGAAAAGCAGCGAAACAATATCTTCTTTACTTTGTAATTCAAACCTGTGAGAGCACCCTCCTCCAGACTATGCTCCACATTTAGTCCTTCCTCTTTTCCCATTAAAAAAGTAACCAAGATGCAGACGCAGTTGGCTTAGCTATTGTGATGTTTCAAAGAAATGTGTCGAAATAGGGCAACAAAAAGGGGGCGTGGAGGGTGTTTCATAATAATACAAGCTTTTCGGGATAATTCGAAATTTCCCATTCTTTCCCATGAGGCCTAACCCTCCCCCTTCGCTCTCTTTTCTTGGACACCACGAAAAACTGAAAGAGAGAAATATGCAAATGACTGTTATGGCTCCACTTCCATTTATGTGTGCTATTGCTGCCAATTTCGCGCATTTTCTCGATGGGGGGGGGGGGGGTGGGGGTGATAGAAAAAATTGAAACCATTTTGTTTCCAGGGTTGGTTAAAACGGGCACTCACTGCATTTCGGGCCGTAAAGTGGCAATCAAGATTGTAAACAAGGAGAAGCTCAGCGAATCGGTTCTTCAGAAGGTATGTGTATGCAAAACCGTGGGTGTACCCTACCCCACCGGAAATGCCACGTCATTTTAATGTGTCACAACTCATTCCCTTCACTAATCCTCCTTTCCTCGACGTCGTCTTGAGGAGGAAGAGGAGGAGTAAAAAAAAAGAACCGCGCGAATGACAAAAGAGAACGAAACAGGGAAACTATGTATGTGTGTCTTACGGATGCTGTCATATTTCAACCAATCGCCTTCCTCTCTTACATTTTGTCCACGTTTTTTTCCCCAGTTTCTCCTTCTCATCTTAAGGTCCGTCACTCCTCTTCTCCTTCGTTTTTCTTGCTCCCGCGGAGCACATTCAAACACAAGAGGAAACGGAGTCACGGAGTGATGAAGTAGAAAAGGAAGGAAAGAAAATGAAAATGGAGAAGGAGAAAGAGAAGAGGAAGACGAATGAGTGAAGTGAAAGAAATGAAATAAAATGAAACCGCGCGCGCGCACGCGTGCGAATATTTATATCATTTTCGCCGCCAGTATGCCTCATTTCCATTTAGAGAGGGTTGATCCATCTTCTTCGCCTTTTTTTTGCATCATTCGGCAAAGAAAATTGGAGTCGAATGAGTCACGAGTATTTTTGTTGGTGTTTCCAGGTCGAAAGAGAAATCGCCATCATGAAACTGATCGAGCATCCGCACGTGCTGCACCTGTATGATGTTTACGAGAATAAAAAATATTTGTGAGTCATAGTGGGAAGTGGTGGGGAAAAAGAATTTTAAAGTGGCACGAAATGTCATTATCTCGAGAACGGATCCAGAAGAAAAATAAATCTCGTCTCGACAGAAAAGAGAGAGAGCGACTCCATAGAACATATCTTGTGACGGAGAGCAAAAACTCCTGACGAGCCTTCAGATATCTTCTTCTCGAACATGTCAGCGGCGGCGAATTGTTCGATTATTTGGTTAGGAAGGGACGATTGATGTCAAAAGAAGCGCGCAAGTTCTTCCGCCAAATTATATCGGCTCTCGATTTCTGCCATGCACACAACATTTGGTACGTTGGGGGAGAAAAGAGGGGGGATAAGAACTTTGTTATGGCTACTTTAGTAGTCGTACATAGACGAGTAACGACTGTCACGCCGATGGACATTTATTTGGGGTCACATTACAGCCATCGAGATTTGAAACCGGAAAATTTGTTGTTGGATGAGAGGAACAACATTAAAGTCGCCGATTTTGGAATGGCTAGTCTACAAGTGGAGGGGTCAATGCTGGAGACAAGTTGTGGATCACCGCACTATGCGTGTCCGGAAGTCATCAGGGTACATTTCCGGATTCTTCAACGTCGCCTTCAATTATAACGTTTAGGGAGAGAAGTACGATGGTAGAAAAGCCGACGTCTGGAGTTGTGGAGTCATTTTGTATGCTCTTCTCGTCGGAGCCCTGCCGTTCGACGATGACAATCTTCGGAATCTTCTTGAGAAAGTGAAACGAGGAGTGTTTCACATCCCACATTTCGTTCCCGCTGATGTGCAAAGTCTGCTGAGGGCAATGATTGAGGTGGACCCGGGAAAACGCTACTCGCTGGCTGACGTCTTCAAACATCCATGGGTGTCTGGAACGACGAAAGCTGATCCGGAGTTGGAGCTTCCCATGTCTCAAGTGGTACAGACGCACATCATCCCGGGAGAAGATTCAATCGACCCGGATGTGCTGCGTCACATGAACTGCCTCGGCTGTTTCAAAGACAAGCAAAAGTTAATCGCCGAACTTCTCTCTCCTAGGTATGAAAAAACAAACGATCAGAACACACAACCGGAGTAATTCTATTTTCAGACATAACACCGAGAAAATGGTGTACTTCTTGTTGCTGGATCGAAAACGACGGCGTCCCGCCCAGGAGGATGATACGGAAATTGTTTTGCGCGGTGCTGCACAGAATAATGATCCTCCGAAAAAACGAACAGATACGGCTAGGACAACAAGATATCCCATGGGAAGTATTGCTGACGGAAGTCCGATAAACCCCAGGAAAACGTACGGAAGGAACAGCAAGTCTGGAAGACACTCGAGCCTCGGCGGTTCTCCCACAGAATCACCGAGAAGTTCAACCAGAGATCTTTTCGGATCGTCCAGTGGCTCATATTCAGCAAGAGCGGGCGATGAGAAAGAACGAGGAAGGTCGGCGTCCCGGTAACCCTTTTCTCAAAACAAACCTAACTATCACAATGTGGAAGTGTTTCTAGGTCGAACAACAGCTACCACTATTACACTCAACCGGTGGACCCACAAACTCTTGCTGAAGCGGCCCGCCATGTAAGAGAGGCTAGAGAGCAGGAGCGGAGGGAGAGTCGTGACAGTGGAAGAGGATCGTCGAGGAAGGAGAGTAAGGATAGGAGCGACAAGACCGCTAGCAGTAGCAGTAGCAGCAGTAAGAACGACACATCGACATCATCAACAGTGGTAGGGAACACTCATAGTTCAGGTTGAGATAGTTCAACTTTTATAGCCGCACAAGTACAGCCCGCCGAATGTGATGTCGGAGAGCTATGTGGTGGTGTCTGGCAGTGCGATGAACTCGACGGCGTCTTCAACAAACAGTTTGATCGCTGGAAACAGTCAAACTAGCATTGGATCGACTAGCGGACCATGGAGATCCAAGTTGAACAACATCAAGAACTCTTTCCTCGGCACTCCGCGTTTCCATCGGCGGAAAATGTCAAACGGAACAGCCGAAAGCGACAGCGAGGACAACCAGATGATTGACACGACAGAGTTAGAACATCACTTTTTCGATGGATGATTGTCAGCTCTTTTTTCAGTTTGGTCAAAAAATCATGGTTCGGATCATTGGCTTCGAGTATGAGTGTCGAAAGGGATGATACTCACTGTGTGCCAGTTCAGGGCAAAACTCTGAATGGTATCAAGGCAGAGTTGATAAGAGCCTTCCTACAGGTCGTTAAAACAAACCGGGCTGTGGGAAACTAATCAGATTGTTGTTTTCAGATTCACGAGCTCAGTCATTCGGTTGTGGGACAGAATTGCTTCCGGGTGGAATACAAACGCGGACCGACCGTAGGAGGAAGTGTGTTCAGTCGTGGAATCAAAATGAACGTGAGTAATACCAAAGACAATGAACAGTCTGGGAACATGTGACTTACAGGTCGACATCATTCCGTCTCCACAGCAAGTGGTCGCAGCTGGCGAAACACCCACATACGTCGTGCAATTCGTTCTTCTGGCGGGTCCAGTCCGGCGGTTCAAACGACTCGTGGAACATTTGTCGGCCATTCTACAAAACTCCACTCAACAACGGTAGAAAGAACATGGTTGACAAGACGGTCGAAAGAAAGTGAGAGTTTCAGAGCTGATCGCCAGCAACAAGCCGCAATGATGGTTCGTCCGAGACGGTTGAGCGATTCAAGTGTCGGGAGCGCATGTTCGGACACTGAGAGTAATGCGAGCAGTTTTGTGATGATAACCAGAAATGTAAACTGAAAACGGCATAGTCTCAGAGTGAAAACTTCGGAATTTCAGGACAAGCCAGACCAAATGTCTGCGGCGCCTTCCGACACAACATCTCCATCGATCCGATCTGTGGGAAGTAGCACTGGTGAGTGTCGAACACAAAACCGTAATTACTTGGTTGTGTAGTGTCTACTACCATTCTTTTTTCTATCGCTTACCGAATCTCTGTTTGTTTTTTGGTATAACAAGTCGAGTATGACTTTTTAATCCCACCAACCAATTCAGACCTTCCAACATAGTCTGTCCCCCCCGACAGGACGAAAGGTAAACCGACAACGCTCTATCTGCTCTTTTCTTATTAGTTCCCAGTCGTTTTTAATGCACGCTTTTTTTCTTCTTCTTTCTTCGTCGAAACAATGATTACATTGTAACAATTGTGTGTTTCATCACAAGGGTTTCCTTTTTCACACCACACAAATCAATCATACTAAGAACATATCCCGAAAACGTGAAAAATCGATTTTTGAAAGAAAAAACCTCATAAATCTCTGCTTTGTCTTTTTTGATTTGCGCTAAACTGCGTTCAAGTTCATTTTTTCTTATTTTCTTTGAAAAGCAGCTTGTTTGGTACTTGTTTTGGTGAGCATTTGAGCAAAGAGTTTGCAATTTACAACTCGCCGATACTAATCGCAAAAAAAGCCAGGAAGAAAATTTGCTTCACTCTTCCACATTTAACACTAGCTTGTTCGGCACGATATATCTTTTCGCATTTCCAACTTCTAACCACTGACAAAACCAAGTGCTGTAGCTTCCAGAACCGCAGTTTCCCACTGGTTTCAGCTGCTATTTCGAAAAATTTCAGCTTCCTACAAATCACCCACGCCGCATCGCCGTAACACCACCGCTACTACTGCCGTTTCCGCTTCGTCATCGTCATCCAGCAGATATGCACCAAGTAGTAGCTCATCAAACAGCTATGCCAACTCTCACGATTACTCCTATCATCCCGAGTATTCACAAAGAAACAATGGGTATTTCCGGCGGAGAATCGTTCAATAGTCAATTTTGCCCTGTATTTCAGCACTAGTGCTCCGAAGAACCAATACTCGCCGGGATCACAACGCAGTTTCGCCTTTTCAATGTTCAACAAGGCCGACAAAGTTTAATGCATCATTCTCATTTATTTCTGTCAAACACACAAACGGTGATTAATCTTCATTCCTTATTCTCTTTTTTTTTCTTCCCTTCCACTTATTCAGCCAAACGTCATTTTTGGCCATTTTTTTTCAAAACTGCTTTGGTGTCAGCTTTAATTTGTTCATGGTTTGAGACCATTCCCCCCACCCCCCCCCCCTTGTCCCCCCAACAAAAAATATTCTCATCTTTCTCTTCCCTGTAGCCATAATTTATTTTAAGTGCATCAATTATAATGTCTTTTTTCCTCGCAAAAACCGATCCCACTTTTTCTTTTGCTCGTACAGACTCCACATAATTGCCAAAAATTCTCGCTCCTTACATTCCCGCCCCCCTATTTTTCTAGTCTGCATCTCTCGTTTCTTTCAAACCGCACGCCCCCCTTCCCCCCTTCCCATGTCCCCCGTTCTGATGTCCTTTCGTAGTGTCACACCCCTTTATACCACACTTTTCAGAGTGATATCCTTAACATGCGTAACTCTCATTTCTCGCCCAACTTTTTCTCGTAAACGGACTGTTCTGGTGTTTTCCTCGGTTCTTCGTAACATCTATTGTTATTCACTCCACCCCAACCCTTCATCAACCAAAAAAAAAACAAACTTCATTAAACTTGTGCTGATAAAAGTTTTGACGTAGGAGACACCGATCGATAAATTGGAATGGTAGGGAACTTCCAGGTGGAAGTTCGAAATTAATGAAAACACGGACTGATGTTTGAAACCGAAAAGTGACAGAAAACGGATTCCCAGTCAATTTCAAATGTCAAATAACTCGAGCCGCTGAACATTCTCTGAACTACGACCACAAATATCAGCACTACACTTCAAAATCATTTTTTCCACATTATCAACCCGACTAACGCGATTTAGTCATATTTCCGATTCAATTTTCCTGGTTATAGCTCAAATTAACTTGACGAATTTTCAATTGGACATTAAAAAATTCAGCAGCACGCACGATTTCCGGGTATTCGATTAAGAAATCAAAAACACAGGTGATGTATTAGTGCGTGTCTGTTTTCCTTCTACCAAATCAAAGATTCCTCGATTTTTCCCAGAGAATTTGCACCTGAACACATATCACATTTCCGTTGCGCGCACCACTCGCTTTTCTCATTCCCACGTAGCGCGTGTGCCCCTGTCTTTGAGCAAAGTAGGGCAGATCAGCAACTTTCTGTTTGACTTTGCTCCCTTATCCCGGTTGCCGCGCCCGCCTCCTCTATTCTAATGAAATTGGCTTCATTTCAGTCTTACGAACCAATGAAATCATCCGAATCTCTTATTTCTCTCTTCAGTTTTTTTCCCATTTTCAGAATGCTCATCGAAGAGAAACGCCTTCAAGTCTTTATGAGTATTTATTACTCATTCAGCATTACTGTAGCACTGCTGACCAATTTATGTCTGTTGTTTGTGATGAAGACAACAAAGTCCTTGTTGCTGAAAGATATGAAGTACTACCTATTCAATACGGCGATTTTTGAAATGATCGTCAGTATGTCTACATACTTTGCGCAATGCAGGTAGGGAATACAATAGATACCGTAAGACACTTAATAGCAGTAAAACTTCTGTCGGTCCGGTCCGGCCAGACCCAAAAAGGATGTTTTGCATGTTTCCTATTTCCCATGACTATTTTTCCCAAGCCGGGCCGGAAAAGTTGATTTGGACCCGGCCCGTGCCAACTTTTCCTAATAGAAGGACTCCTGAAGTTCTACTTTGACTAGGTGTATCTCCAGAACCAAAGAAGTTGAAAAAAACTTGTCTACTGCAAAAACAGAGGAAAATTTGAGCTAATCCTTCCTAGTTTCAGAGACATCATTCTCTGAAGTTCACCATCAGGAAGCTTAGTGGGCTTCTGGTAACCAATGGAATATTTTCAGGCCGGTTGCGAACAAAGTTTCACTGGCAGTGTTCTGCTATGGACCATGCAAGTACTTTGGTCCCAAAACCTGCTTCTATGCGTTCGCATTTGTTCAGTGCTCTGTGGTCGCTGCCAGTTTCTCTATACTCCTTTCCTTCTACTATCGGTATCGAATGCTGGTCATCGAAGTGAACAAAACCTATCGTCATGCAAAAATTTTCCTTATTTTCTCCATCTTCCCGATTTCCATGCTGGTATTCTTAGATGATCATCTCATCTGATGAAATTTCCCCCCTAATTTTGCAGCTCTTCCAATTGTTGACCGACGCCGATTTTGCACAAGTTGAGGCGGAGACAAAGGAATTGCATCCATTGTATGACTACGATAGCAATTCCTTAATTGGATTCTCGAATATGAGAAGTGTGGGAAGTATTATAGCGCAGCTCATGATTTCACTCGGAGTTTATGTAGCCCCATTAATTGCGTTTTATTATAGACGGTGAGCGAAAAAACATTTTTTCAGCCTAATGCAGTTGAACTGAAAAAGGGCATTATACGGAGCAAAATTCCAGAAAGATTAACCGAATACTATCAAAAAATACGAGCCAAAGAATACCGGTGGCTTACTGTAAGCGGCTTGTTAATGTGAGCCACAATAGAAAAACAGCAGGCAGTTTTCTCATTTCAGGGATTACTACTCCAAACTTTGCTCCCATTTTGCGTGTACATCCCTCCATTTTCGTATTTCCTATACACTCAACAAACTGGTAAAAGTGAAAAGTACTGACTATCATAATACCCAAATTCAGCTGAATCAAACATCCATCTCGAGTACATTCTGAACATTTTTGGTTCTTTCACTGCTTTCCTCAACCCGATGCTCACGTTCTATTTCGTGCTACCGTACCGCCGCGCTCTTTGCAAGAGAATGTTCCGATACATGCCCTCGATATCGGAGGACGCCACTGACAACCCGTCTTATCGCAATAATCCGACAACCAACTTCCAACGACAACCTGCCAATGTGAACGCCGTGAAGACTTCAACTACCAAACTCTGATTTTTCGAACTTCTTTGTTCCCGAAACACCTTCCTGATACACCCAGTAACTGCTTTAACGTTTTGTATTATTAACTTTTTCTTGCTATGAGTTCATTTTTTTTTCTGAGAACTTTTTAAAACTCCTTCCTGGAAAAGTGAAAAAAATGTGTTTATCTCTCCGAAAAATGTAAAACCTAACCACGCGACCAATAAAACGAACGGTCGGACATTGGAGAAATATTGTGAGGCAAAGCGAGAGACGCAGAGCGGACGTTGTAAAAAACAGCATCAAAAGAAAGCGGGAAAAAAGAAATGGCAAGGAGAACCGTACGTTTTCTTCTATGAACGATGGCGTTTCTTCGTTTCTAGTTACTTTATTTTTCAGACTGTCAGATTCTTTTGAGTTGTGACTTTTTTCTTCTTCCTCACATTTTTTGTGTGAAAAACGCGAAATCATCGCATTCTTTGATACAGGAGGGATCGATATACTATATCTGATAAAGTGGAAGGTCCTCTCTTCCTATTGCTACTATCCTATCGGTACATCCGACTTTGTAATAAGTGTCAGTATCTAACCGTCAAGCAAGTGAATGCAACATCAGACATCGTACCACATACCGCGTTCACGTGATTTCCCTCCAATGCAAGAGGGGCCGCAGTCTCAACGGTTCTCGGGCCAACGAGAAGGAGAAGAAGAGCAGGCTAGAGACAACGCGGTAACGGTCGGGATCAACACGTTGCAAGAGGCCCACAAAACCTGCGTCTCCGTGGGTCAATATCTATTCTGACTGTGGAGGCGTGTTAGGAGTCCACCACTCGACGTCATTTATCGTCAGGACCTGCATAATAGCTGTGCCTCCTATTGACATCACATTTGCTGCAGGAATCTTGTGAAAGGAACCTATTGTGGTACTCAAAACTTCTCCTATTCAAGGTTTTAATTGGTATATCTCTGAAGGTTAGTCAGCATGTACATATCTTTCGTAGTCAATGGTATAGTTCTTTGAAAATTGGAACCATATTCTCTTGAGGGTTCTTTCCGAGTTTCTCTTCATTCGCATCTTTCCCTCACGGAAATAGAATCAATCAGTAAAATTAGGCTCATTATCGGTTCCTCAAGTGTCGGTGTTTTGTATGCGCATTCGGCAGGGTCGCTCCTCGGATCCGAGATGGACCCTCTTACCCAAGAGACCTATAGAACCTGCGTTTCTTCGGATCATCATCTCTCTCGGCTGAGAGCGTGTGCTAACAGACCACCATTTGTTCTTATTGCGTGTATGGGCAGTCATCCCTCCAACCTCCTAGCTGTGCTTCCTATCGACATCTCACAGGCTGTTACTGTGAGAAAACTCTATTGTGAAAACTTCTGTCATTCGAAGTTTGAATTGACATCGAGTTACTCCGAGGTTTCTCGACGTGTGTTCTTCAAAACTGTGAGTGCATTTCTTTGATAGTTGAATTAGTTTTTCTTCGAGGGGTGTGCTCTGAGAACTCAGTGCTTACTGTCATCATTCTTATTTCCCCCTACAGTCAAAGAAAGTTGATTGTTCCAAAGACTTAGGCATCGGAATTTTCTACTTGCGTGGTCGTTGTTTGTACCACATACATAGGGACCCTCTTACGCAATCGGCCCACATCACTGGTGTTTCCTCGGGTCATCTTCTCTCCTCCTAGCTGTGAGCGTTTATGCGCAAGCCATCATTCCTCCCAATCATTGTGAGGACCTACCAAATTGTGTTCTCTATTCTCTATTCACTTCTCATCTATTTTCGTATGAGACTCCTGTTGTGAAAACTTTTTCTACACTTCAAAAATTTAAATATATCCAGCTTCTCAAAGGTAACTCAAACAGTTGGTTTTCAAAGCCAAAAGTGCAAGTCTTCTGTAGTAGAACCAATTTCCTGCGAGTGGTCCGCTCTTTCTTCTACCCGTTCTCTCTACTCACTGCTCTCATTCATTTCTTGCGCACGTAGAAGAAAGATTGTCGGGGGAAGATATTCCAATAATCGGCGCATCTGTGACTTGTGGGGTCGCTCTTCGGACCCAAGAGACACTCTCTTACCTAAGAGGCCCACCGGACCTGCGTCTCTTCGGATCATTATCTCTCTCGCTCTCTTGGCTGTGGGCAAGTAGAAAGAGTCCACCGTCCTCGTTCATCGTGAGGCCTGCCTTCTGGCTGTGCCTCCTATTGACTTCTAAACCGACTACTCAACAGTGTAAGAGAAACTGATGGTAAACAGTGTTTCAAGATGATTTGGCTAGAGACATTCTCCAAGCCATTCTACCTGCCTCTTAACCCAAATCATCTAACTTACTGACAGTCTCTATTTTCTTCTCATAAAGAATGGCTGGGTGTCCTACGTGCACAGAGACAGAAAGAGAGAAAAAAGAGAGGGAGAGAGCAACACGATGCCGTCCGGACGTCTTGATAGCCCCAGTCTCTGCGTCTCTTCCGGACCATATTATCGGTGTCTGTCTTGTTCATCCTATCGATCTGTTCTCTCGCTGCTTTAGAAGAGACTCGGAGAGGTCAGCGAGAGAACAGTTAGTATTAGAGACCTCGCTGCCGCGGCCAATATGACACCATTGCGATTCGGGATATAGCTCACCCTTGCCACATGCGCAATGAAACTCTAGTGAGCAAAGAAAGTGAACCACGTGATCAGATTGCATTTCTGAGAACAATTGAAGGTGCTCATCCGTTGACATGCTTTCCGGACTCATTCAATAGACTATGTAGTTCGAATAGAGTACAGTGTAAGATTTGCGTTCTCTCAAGGCAAAAAGAGATGTAAGGCATGGTATCTGGCACTACACTATGTATAGTAAAGACATGGTGATATAAATAAAAAACAACGAGAAGTGGCGACTGGATACAAGAAGGAGCGAACTAGAGAACAAAGCACGCACAAGATACAGAGTGTGCAAATGAATAATGTGAGTAATAAGTTCGAACAGAAACTAAACAATTATCTGAGGTGTGGTACACAAGTGGATGCGGATTCCAATGTGTTGAGTGAAATACAACTCACAAATACAGTACAAACAAATGAACAAATGAACGATACAAATTAACGTATAGCTTGACGAACCTGTACAACTTCTTTGATGGCTCCCCAAAACTTTTGTGAAACAATGTCAAGTTTCATCAAAAAAGTTACTACATATCAAAATCTCTAGCACATATGCAACCACAATGACGAAAACAAGTGATTACATTTGAAATAGCTATAAAAACGCCAATGATTCACGCCGTTGGATTTCTACAACTGTTCTCTGTTTCTTGATGAAACGTGCAAAATTAAATTTTGAAACTCCATTTTGTAAAAAGCGTTTGATAATTTTGCGGCACCAAAATCGGGTGAAAGCCACCTGGGTGATCCCGGCTCTCACTTCATTTTCTTTGAACTCCCACCAAAACTAGAGCCTCCCCTCAGTTTCTCTTCTGAAATGCCGTCAAAGCAATGCTTTTCTTCTAGACTTTTTGAATCCCCGTGAAAATGATAATCTTCCTCGGAAGTTGTTTCATTTTCATCGTGAAACTGGAACAAAGACATACACAAAAATAATTAGTAAGGATTGTTTTGTTATTCCCGATGTTACCTGTTTTTCTCAAAAAAAAAAACAGTTCGAATTGTAACAACCAGCGGGATGGTCGCGGCTATCGCCGCGACCACCCCGCTGGCTTTCGCTTGGACGGGTTCAGGCCTTTCCGAATGGAGTAACTTTTTGGTGTGAAAAACGATGGAGGGAACTTTTCAGTTTTTGAATTCCCGCCGAAACGGTCCTCCCCTCAGCTTTTTGAATTCCCGCCGAAACGGTCCTCCTTCAGCTTTTTGAATTCCCGTCGAAACGGTCCTTCCCTCAGCTTTTCGAATTCCCGTCGAAACGGTCCTCCCCTCAGCTTTTTGAATTCCCGCCGAAACGGTCCTCCCCTCAGCTTTTTGAAATCCCGCCGAAACGGTCCTCCCCTCAGCTTTTTGAATTCCCGCCGAAACGGTCCTCCCCTCAGCTTTTTGAATTCGCGCCAAAACGGTCCTCCCCTCAGCTTTTTGAATTCGCGCCAAAACGGTCCTTCCCTCAGCTTTTTGAATTCCCGCCGAAACGGTCCTCCCCTCAGCTTTTTGAATTCCCGCCAAAATGTTTCTGGAACTTTCTGACCCTATCTAGCACGTTCAAACTCCGTTCTCCAAAAAATGAGGCGAGAGAGTGCGTAAAAGTGAGAGACGCAGACAATATTTCGTGTCTCTGTTTCTACCGTAACCCGAATCAATCGATAATTCCCGGTTACTGTAGCTGTAGTACCCTTAGTACTCTTCACTATTAACCACTTTCCCCTGCCCTCCCATCCCCACGACGACAGTAATACCTCTTCGAAAAAGTGACATCTCGAATTTTCGACTACCGTATCTACCGTAATCCTGATGCTACCCTTTAGATATTCATACAGTAACCTTCCCCCTTCCAAAACATGCTACCATCAAAGTTTGAAGTCGATCGGTTCAGTTTGAAGGGGGGTCGAAAATGACGGTTTGTACTGTAGGTACCGTAATCCTACCGTATACCTGACCAAAAATGTTATAGAGGTAAAGCGCTCCGAGACCCATGGGCCTATGCAAAAAATCAAATCAATCGGGTCAAAGGCTGGGAAGTTATTCCAGCCTAAGTGACCGGACAAACAGAACTACGCAAATAGTATAGTAAAGATCGAAACGTTCAGCACGTAAATCCTATCGAACTTTATCAAAACTTAATAGGAGCTGTTACGGGTGGCAACTTAGTGAACGCCAGTTATTCGGTCGTCAGAAGCCTGTTGCCTGAAAAATTGTTCAAGTTGATCACAAAAATGGCAAATAGCTCGATTTCATCATGAGTGTTGCACAGAGCTGGCGCCGATTATCGACGCTAGTCTGAAGTCTCTTACGACTTTGTGATGTCCGGAAGCTATCGACTTTTTGCTTTTGCCTTGATCTGTCTGATGATGGATGCGATCCGGTTTGGCGCCAGCTTCTTTCAAGTGATAACCCGTGAGCATTTTTCAACTTTGTTTGAAGCTTCGAGTCGGACTAGATCCATAAAAACACAGCTTCCGGGGGCCGCTACGCAAGTAGTTACGTTGAGAATGTGAAAAAAGAACAAAAAACTGCTAGGATCATTCTGCTACATAGTTTTAAGGAACATTATGCCAAACTCAAAGGAATAAGTTCTTTTTTGAAATTTTCACACACGGAGGCGCTGAACTTTTGCTCCACCAAGTTATATGTGTCTTTGGATTCCATAGCCTCAATAGTGAACTTCTCTTGTTTTGAACACGTCGTTTTTTTTGTTACCACTCCGCTCGATTTTTGTTTAGAATCTCATTTTGATTCTCATGTATAGATTTTTTTCAGAAGCATGTCGCACACCAACAAAGCCGGTATTACTGCCATCGAGAAAGAGCTTGAGGTGAATTCCACGTCATTTTATTGCGTGTATGTACAAATCGCTGTTTTTCAGGGATCGAATCTCGTGGAGCAACGGGTGATTAAAATGGAAGAGCCGGACGAGTTCAACCCACCGAGTGCCGTGACTCAGCAGCAAGTCGACGAGCATCGGAACGAAACGGACCGGGAGCACAAGTGGACCGTGTTCGGTCGAGCTTGTGCTGACATCCGCAGGGTGCCTGGGCTGCCGTACGAGTACACGCTCGGACGTGCTCTTGGTGTCGAGGCGCGCAAGCTACCGTGTCGCGGATGCCTGCCACTGTGGCCGGAAGGAAAAGATGGCCGAAAGCCGTCGTTCCTCGGCTTCCCAAAAGCGTGTTACGAGAATCATCTGCTAGACACGTGCGACGCTCATTTTCAGATCCCCTACACAGTGAGTTTTGATTCTATTCCTTGTTGATTGAAAACATTACAATTCTCAGCGAAACGAGGTCTGCCACGTTCCGATCGACACGAACTATTTTAAATGTTGTTACCTGGAGGAGCCCCGCAGAAGCACTCGGGGAGTCAACAAGCGTGTGGAGGAAGAAGAGGAGCCGAAACGTCAGGCGAGAAACATTCGGCCGCCGAGGAGATACCAAGAAAGTTGCGAGACGACTACCACTGGTTCGATTAAGAAGGCCACCACCTCGAAGAAGACCGGTGTGAAAAGAAGCGCTTGCACCGAGCAGAAGGAGATCGGAGAGCCCTCAACCAAAATCAAACAAGTTGAGAAGGTGAGATTGATTCTCGGTAAAGGAACTAGTGAGAAATGATTTCAATTTTTTCAGCACTTCTGCCCGGTGTGCAGCAAAGAAAGCAGCAGTCGTACTGTGCAGTGCAACAGTTGCCGCCTCTGGGTGCACTTCCGTTGCGGAAATTTTGTCTGGAAGAAAAACCAGAAGAACAACACCAAGGACTTCAAGTGTCCGGGATGTCGCAGCCAGAACTGAATTTTCAGTCGTTCGATTTTCAGTCGTTCGCATCTCTTTGTGGGCTTTGTATACTATTTCTGTTGACATTAACTGGTTTCGATTCTTGCTTACTGTCGTAAAAAAGCTCGGTTCTTCCATAGACCATCGACATTTTTTCAATTTTTTTTCATCTCATTCTTTTTTGGTTCGTTTGATTTGTTCTTTTTGAGATTTATATTGATTTTCGAATAAAACGTCTTGTTTGAAAGAAATGTTTATTTCTATCAATGAGTAAAATGAAGAATGCGAGTCCAGACTGGAAAGTCGACTCAAGCAGCAGCAACAATGCGATGTGTTCAGCGACGACGACGGGTTCCGTCCTCGAAGAAGATTCCTCCGTCGATGGCGCAATACTTGGGACAGATTCCCTTCTCGCCAGCGCCTCCGGGGTTTCCTGGCTGTCCTGGCGATCCGGGGTTTCCGTCGCTTCCTGGTTGTCCCGCGGGTCCTGGTGGTCCCTTTGGTCCCGGTCCTCCGGCTCCTCCGGCGGCGCTCTGTCCGTCTGGTCCTGGCGGTCCGGCTGGTCCCGGTGGTCCGGCTGGTCCCGGTCCAGCGTCTCCGCTTGGTCCTCCGACTCCTGGCTGTCCCGGTCCTCCTGGCTGTCCTGGCTGTCCGTCGTTTCCTGGTGGTCCTGGTGGTCCTGGTGGTCCCGCTGGTCCTGGTGGCGATGGTCCGGCTGGGGCGCCAGCTGGTCCTGGTCCTCCTGGCTCTCCTGGCTGTCCGTCTGGTCCTGGTGGTCCTGGTGGTCCTGGTGGGCATGGTTGGCATGGTGGTGGAGTGGAGGCCTCGCAAGGAGCGGCAGCACTCTTTCCGGAAGCTCCTGGATTTCCTGGTGCTCCTGGCTTTCCTGGTCTTCCTGGCTTTCCTGGTCGTCCTCCTGGTCCTGGTGGTCCTGGGTTGCAGCATCCCTGGCATCCACCGCCTCCTCCTCCTCCGCCGCCGCCGCCTCCTCCTCCGGAAGCATATCCTCCTCCTCCACCTCCTCCTCCTCCTCCTCCAGAGTATCCTCCTCCGGCTCCTCCAGCAGAAGCATACGCTTGTCTGGCAGTACGGTTGCGTGGCAGCTCCATCGTGTTGATCTCCGACCACATGTCATGCACAGATCCCTGAAAAAATTCCTGATTGTCAGATGTTCACCTCTTGAGATGAGCTCACCTTGCAGTACAAAGACTCCTTGCTCATCTGAATCTTGGTGTTCTGCACATAATTGTACAGAAGCGGCAAGGTGAAACAAAGCGAGACAGCGGCAATGACAGAGAAGCCAACGGCCGAGTAAGCGATGAAGCGGTAGGTGCGCAGCTTCAGATCCACGTGAGACTCCATGGTTGACTGGTTGCTGTTGCTGAATGCAGACCAGTGATGTGATGATATGGCTCCGTTACGTCTCCCTTTTATATCATTTCGACTAGTTGTTTTGGAACCAGTTCGCGAACAACAGGCCCACGAAAACATGCAAATCTGTACTGGTAGAGACACGTCTTCTCCCTTCAGTTGGTTCCACATAGTTTATTGTCTGTCGGTTGTGGTTTTTTCAATGTAATTGCCACCAGTTGACTAGCGGTTCTGACCCCCCCCCCCCGTTCTGATATTATCGTTTTTTATTCGTTGTTACTCATTGAAGTGTGTAGCGTCTTCTAAGAGAGTTGTTTCGTAATTTCAAGTTTTCAAAGTGAACATGAACACAGAGACGTGACTAACAAGTTTGTTCCATTTCTTTGTTGTATTTCATTATGTCATTCCTGATACCAACGCGACCAATTCGAACCGTCCCTCTATCATAATACTCCTTGTTCCTGTAAAAATTCAAAGTTGGTATCCTCCCTCAAATCAATTTCTCTTCACGAAAATCGAAAGTTAGGATAGAGAGTTGAAATGGGTTGGGTTGGACGGCGACTGATAGCGCGCAAACAACGGTTCACCGCGCTGCCTCGCCTCTCTCACATCGTCAACAAAAAACGGTTCCCCGTTTTCTCTGATTCTCTTCATCAGCGATTCTTGCCGTTGTTACGCAACCAACTTTTTTTTTCATTCGGTTCTAGAAACAAGGAACTGATTTTCAAGAGAGTGATGAGAGGTAGAGATAGGAATTGCGTTGCGCAGTAACAATTTTCTTTCTTTCTCTCAACGATTTCTGTTTCTTTTGTTGCATGTTCCCTTCCCAACCTTCTTCTCTTCACTGATAACACTGGTGTGACCAAACCTCGAGGAGAAGATCGGTATAAAAGGGCGACGATGAAACGGTTCCCTTGTCGACCGTCCGGTTTACTCGTCGAAAGGTTGGTTTTTCTACTTTTCAACTGGTGACAAGAAGACACCGTTGCGGTTTCCAGATGTCGTACGCCGTCGCAGTCACTAGTGCTGCTTCTATTGTTGCCACTGGCATGCTCCTGGTTTCTGTTGGAAACATCATTTCCGACCTGAACAATCTTCAACTTGAGATTCACGATGGCATGAATGACCTCAAGGTAGAGCGGATCAAGGGGTAAACTTGATGAAGTTTCGTTTGCAGATGAAGTCCGATGAGACCTGGTCTCGTATCCTTTCCCTCCACGTCAATCCTACCGGAGACTCTGCTGCGCCGCCAAACTTCAAGACTCTCTTTGGACGTCACAAGCGTGACAACAGCCAGTGCCATTGCGGTCTCCAGTCTCAGGGATGCCCAGACGGACCACAAGGAGCGCGAGGACCACCAGGTGCTCCGGGACTAAACGGTTCTCCGGGAGCTGACGGAAAGCCGGGAATCAACGGAAAGTCGCTTACCTACGTGCACGCCGCCGACGCCGACTGCATCCCATGTCCAGGAGGAGAGGCCGGACCACCAGGACCGGACGGAGAGCCAGGAATCAAGGGACCAGACGGACCACCAGGACCAAATGGAGCCCCAGGACAGCCAGGAACCCCAGGAGCAGCTGGACCAGCTGGACCCCCTGGAAAGGTCGGACCAGTCGGACCAGCCGGACCACGCGGAGAGGCTGGACCACGCGGAACTCGCTACTCGGCCGGAGTTCCAGGAAAGCCAGGAGATGTCGGACCATGCGGACCAGAAGGACCAAAGGGCGCGCCAGGAGTGCCAGGAAAGAATGGCGCTCCAGGAGACCGCGGTCTCGGCGGACAGCCCGGAACTCCGGGAGACCAAGGAGAAGACGGTACTCCAGGACAGCCAGGACCCGACGGAGCTCCAGGAGACGACGCCGGATACTGCTCGTGCCCGGGAAGAACCATGTTCGAAGCCTGATCATTTCCACGACAATAAAACAGTTTATCACGCATTTAGTGTTTGTCGGTTTCTGTCCACGAAACAGACAGAAAACGAAAACTGGTTTTCGTGTCATCCGACCATCTAATTAGCGAATTTCTCCCTTGAAATTGAGCGAAAAGATTCGATGATAACAGAATCTGCAGTAAGGGATAGGACGATGAGAGGGTGTAATGTTTTTTTTTTAAATTTGGAGAATGAAACAAATGGAATAATGAAAACCGAAAAGGAGATACTATCATCGCAGTTTTCGTTTCATTAAAAACCGAAGAAGACGAATCACATGAAAGATGAAAAAAACACATTTGAACTCAAAAAAAACTGATAAGAAGAGGAATTTCTTCTTTCCCAATTGCAACTGATAACTTCCTCTTTCAAATTTTCAACATGAAAATCTATTAAACTTTCTTACTATTCCCCATGTTTCCTTTCAAAAATCCCTGGAAGATTAGAATAGTGACTAGTTTTATTTGAGCAATGATGTTTTGCGAGTTGTTAGCACAATACTCTGTCCTCTTTCCAACTTTTTTTGTCTGTTTACTCGAAATGTTGTTTGATTATTGGTCTCGGTTGTGTTGGATGACACATTGAAGCGACGGTGTGTTGGACATGAAATGGACGCTTCCTATACTGCTTTGCATCTTTTGGAGCTTTGTGAATGCATCGAAACGGTTTTTGGAGGAAGTTTGAAAAATTCTACTATTCTTCAACTACTAAACTTGCATTCCAGCCGATTCTTGAGATTGAGACCCCTTTGGAAGTGAAATGTAGGGAGCCGATTTGTTTCGGACCACTTTCCGGAATATACTGTGGTGGACCGATTCTAACTACCTCTTGGCAGTTTGGCCTTCAGAAGACGTGCCCTGGTGACAAACTCAAAATGTCTGCTGACGAGGTATACGAAAACTTTCACAGGTACACATAGGTATCGGGATAACGTTTTTCACAACAAAATTCAGACTGCTCTATCCGATTCGAAAAGCTGACTTTGAAACTTTTTGTGAAGAGAACTTCGAACAGATAAACTACTTGCAAATCGCAGAATTGAAAGACTGGATGCCTAATCCTAAATTTTTAGAGAAATTCGATGATTTGAAAGAAAAGTGAGTTCCCTTTCTCCACGTCACCACAAATTTCGAGATTTGTCAGAAAATTGGGTCAAGAAATTCACGACCGCTGGAATAGGCTAGCCCGAGAGTTTACCTCTGACGTGAACGATAATCCGGGAAGGTATCCTCTCATACCCGTCGATCACCCGTTCATTGTGCCCGGCGGTCGGTTTGACGTCTATTTTTATTGGGACACATACTGGATTATCAAAGGATTACTCGTTTCGGAAATGTTCGAAACTGCAAAAGGAATTATTCAGAACTTTTCTGATTTGGTGAACCAATTCGGGTATATTTCAAACTCAGGGAACTTACAGTGAGAGATCAAAATTATGGAATCACAACATGTTTTTTGCCGATTACAGGCTCACCAGACGATCTCAACCTCCACTATTTGGTCATATGGTTTGGGAGTACACGAGAGCCACGAAGAAATATAAGCAAAGTTGGCTTCAAAGTGTGGAAAGGGAAATGGAGTTTTGGGAGAGAAACCGAACCACAAGCATCAATGGACATAGTATGTTTGTTTACAAGGTACGAAAAATGGTTTGATGACTATTTCTGAACATTTTCTTTTTTCTCCAATTTTTCGACTGCCACAAGCTGCCCACGGCCTGAAAATTTCCTTTCTGACTTCAAACTGGGAAACAGTACGTCAAACCCAGAAAATGTCTGGAAATCGATTTCATCCGCGTGTGAAAGTGGCTGGGATTTCAGCTCTCGGTGGACGCATCAGAATTATTCAGGTATGATTAACATGGAAAGAATGTTGCACTTTGAAATTCTTAGCTGATATGTCGACTTTACACACCGATCAAATAATTCCTGTTGACTTGAATGTTATCATCGCGAAAAACTATGAATACATGGCGATATATGCAAATCACTACGGAAAAACCGAGTAGGGCGCTTACTTCGATTTCTTAAGATCTTTTTTTTCTGTTAAGTGATGTTGGACGCTTCCGGTGGAAATGTGAACGTTTGACGAGAGCAATTGAAGCAAATCTATGGGACGAGCAGCGTGGTGCCTGGTTTGATTACGATATGACAACAAAGAAAAAGAAGTGAGGAGAATCGTCGTCGTTTTCTCACCAATCGTTATAGTTTCAACTTTTATCCCTCGAACGTGTACCCTCTGATGCTTACTGGTTTCGAGAAATATTCCAAGCAAGTGGAGAAGTACATATATTCGACTGGAGTCCTCGATTTTCGCGGTGGCATTCCGTCCGGCTTGCCGACCGAATCCACACAACAATGGGACTTTCCGAACGTTTGGGCGCCAAATCAACATTTTATAATTAAAAGTTTCATGGCCTCTAACAGCAGTTTCTTACATCAGGTCAGTTGATAATAGGGGAAAAAAATGGAGTTGTCTCTTTAGAAAGCAAAAGAACAAGCTGCGAATTTCATCGAAACAGTTTACAATGGTTTGTATAACCCGCCGAGCGGAAAAGTGGGCGGCATTTGGGAAAAATACGACGCGCGAAGTTCTGAGGGAATGCCCGGTGCGGGAGGCGAGTATTCGGTACGTGAATCGATGCGACATTCGTATCTCTTCAAGTTTTCCAGGTTCAAGAAGGTTTTGGCTGGACGAACGGAGCTGTGTTGGATTTGATGTGGATGTTCCGTGCCCATAAGCGAATGGACAAGGCAGCTGATCTGGAACTAACAAGCGGCCAGTATTCTGCTCTAGTGTATGCGGCCGCCGGATTCTGTGCGCTCGTTGCTATTCTCGTGCTGGTGAAAGGATTAGTTTTCCGCAAAAATACGCAATATGAACATGTCGGCGATGAAGCAGCGGAGAATTTATTGGCAAACAATAATAACGACGAGGATATGCTATAAGTTTAAAAAAAAAAATTTTTTCTTGAAAATAAAAAGTTTCGATTCTCAAAAAAAAAACTTTTCGAAGTGAACACCGGAAAACTAACAAGCAGAAACTAGAAAACCGAGTTTTGATCTCTTTTTTGTGGAAATAATTTAAGCAACCTGTAGAAGAAGGTAAGTGAGCAAACATACTGTCGAGATGAAACCGAATCGTCTTTGACTGGTATTCGCCTCTAAAATTAAGGAAAAATTGGAAAAAAGCAGACCGGAAAAGTTATTCAACTATACCAAGTTCTCCGATGTAATGAATTTGATAGGTCATAACTTGATCGTTGGCGTGCCAGTCCTCGTATTCCTCATAGTAACTGAGTGTGGTGGTTGGCGGGGTCTGCGAGGGAACATGGTCTCTAGCCAGCACCAGTACTTTCAACTTGAGATTTTCCCGCTTGCACAACCCGAATGCACTCTGGTTGATACCCGCTTTGCGTCCAGAAGAGGTTGCTGAAAAAAAGCTTTAATAATGAAAAAAACAATTTTGTTTTTTTCCAAAAACTCACAGATAATATAATAGAGTTCGCCCATTTTGAACTCAAGTCCATTGGGAACTGGACTGAACTCGCGGAACGTTAACTTGATTGTAGTCTGCAATAATGTATTCGTGGGGGTAAATCAAGTGTTTTTTGAAAATCAAAACCATACATCAAGACTCGAGTTGTTACATATCCCGAGCCATTTCGGTTTGATCAGCATACATGTCTCCCATTCCCTCTTGGATACCATGTACAGTTTGACATACTCGTAGTACTCGTCGTGACCACCCATACCCGGGCAACGGAGTGACAGCTGATCGTTCATTCGCACTTTCAGAGTGGTTGCTTTGATCTGTGGTGCCATTCTAAAAGAGAAACCGTAGTCGTCAAGAGGTGTAAAATGAAAACTTACAATTGGGAATTCCACACGATGTTGTGGTTTTTGGCATTCACACTGATGTTGGCGGCAATGCACCAAGTTAGCAGAAAAATGAGCTGAGATTTCGTTTTTGTACCCATTTTTCTCTCGTTCTACAGAAATCCTCTCCTATGACGTCATGAAAGTAGATCCGCTAAAATAGAAGAAAAGTGTACAAATATGCCGAATCCAAAAAAACAACAGAGAACTCGAAATAATTATATATTTGCTAGACTTAGAATGAAAAAGAGAAAAATCGGATGACAGACGTGTTGACGGATAGAGAAACTGAAATCCGGTTTGTCAGAAATACCAGCTCTTTTCAAAAGCATTGAAAGATTTCGAAATACGACGTTCGCCTTCGGTTAAAAATGAGCTGTCTATATACGTTTTGTTTCCGCAAATTGCGGTGAAGAAGAAGGACACAAAAAGAGGGCATTTTTAGGGAAACTAGGATGTATGCAGATTTTTGAAATTGTAAGCGTGCTTTGCATTCTCATGAAACGGTGAGCTCTGTGAGAAGTGGTGGAAAAAGACAAAAAGATCGAAAGGACGTTACACTTTTTGACATGACTCATGAGTATGCACAGAAAATTGTAATATCCACTCATTTCTCAACGCAAAACCAGAAAAGATTTGATATGCGCGTAGCAACTGACCCGAATGAGTGGAAAAGAATGTTCTCCGCTTTGTGCATTCCCGATTGTGGCACGCGATGTGTGATAAGCACTACTAAAGTGAATGAAACTTGCCACTTTATTGATTAGGACACGCACATTATCAACAACACCATTCCGCGGTTCATTTTGTCGTTCACAACCTCATGGCATCGTTACGTCTTGGGGTATGCGTGTCCGAGTGGAGAACAGCGACAGCCGTTGTGCTACTATGTTTGGATATCATCGTTTTGAAACTTCTACGATACGGAAGCACAAAATAAATAGTGAGTAATGGGTCGAAAATGGTGAACAGAAAAGCGAACGGACTGATGGAGAATTCAGCGATTTGGTTGTTCGAGTGAGTGTACTGGGCGTATATGTAGTAGGTAAAACTCGGACAATAGCAGATCAGAGGCAAAAGTGTCTGAATCGTCAGCCCCTGCAAAGATAATCCCTACTTTTTCCCCCATCGCTCCGAACACCACCCACCAGCACCATGCTCTTCGATTGTTCAATTTTCTCCGAGTGATAGGATTTTGTTGTGTTGAGGATTTTCATTATTTTACTGAAAAATGAAATGAAACCCCGTTTGCGCGAGTAGAAAAGTACCGTCGGAAAATCAGTGCAATGAATGGGGTGCCATACACTCCCAAGATCATCAGGCATGTTTGTATACTGCCAATTACACTTGTTACATCCGAAAAGCCAAGCAAAACATAATTGCTTGTGTCATAGGTTGGGTGTAATAGTGTAAGTTCTGCGCCAACTTTGTTAAGGTCACTCGGTGATAGGACTTCAAACACCTTGAAGAATAAAAATTTTAAAATTAGTGGTTGTGAAGCTCAGATTTTCAATCTTTAGGGTAATTTATCTCACATTCACAGTTTGGCAACTTTCTCACCAGAAACAAAAGGGGAATGGCATAGCTGATAACGATTTGTTTATAGTGTCCACTCCTTGTGAAACTGTTGGTGGTCAACATCTCGTATCGATAGTAAAAGGCAATTATGAGAGAAGTGGCAGAGGCGATAAGCGACGTCTAAAAGAGGATGGGAACCTCGACTCAGTTTGATAAAATGGACGGGGGGTCACCTGGAGTAAGTGGAATATTATTTGACACGTCAGTGAACCCAGATATTTGCACGGACCATAGCACAACATGGCAAGTGTTTCCTGGTTTGGCACGATTCTGAAACTCCACATGAGATTTGATGACCTTTTTCAAGCTGGAAGCCAATTACCTGCATTGTACCAAATACGCACTAATTGTTGAAATGAATTGTAACGCCAAGCTGTTATATAAATAGATTCTCATATGATGCAAAGATCTGACGTCACACTTCTTCATTAGGAACAATAGTAACGCTTGAGCGATGAACGCCAGCAGAATGTAAAGATTGTAGAAAATCGACACTATCAAAACCATCCGGCTTTCCAATAAAGACATCATGGCTGCGAATAAATGTGTATCTTTCGCGGTGATAATAATTATAGGGTGCACGAAAAAACTTCTCACGTGTGTTTGGGGGTTCTGGTTGACTAACTTTGGTTTACACGAGAGGCCACATCAGAAATTAAGGTTTGGTCAGTGAATCCGGCTCGGTTTTCGAATGATGGGGGAGTGAAACACACATTCTCAAGTATCTGTCCCAGAAGTTCACAGAATCGTGATAACCATACATTCGTGCAGTAAACCAACAAATTCAGACAGGTGACTACTGATGACGCGGATTTTCGATCGATTTTTCAGAGCTCAAACAATTATTGATTCTTATTTATTGAAATTTTAGCATTCTTAAAAATCATTTCACCTCTTTTTGATCTACGAGTTATGTGAAGTTTTTAAAGTTAAACTGATCTTTAAACTTAAGTGAAGCTGCTAATTAAAACTATAATTTTATTCCCAACGTCATTTTCAAGTTTTTCTAAGATTGGTTTTCACTGTTTGTCATGTATTCGAGTGATTTTTCCACCCTACAATCATCCCTCGTGATGTCATTTCAGTTGAAGAGCACGTTTCTTCAATTCTCGTACCGAATATGCAACACCTCAATCTAAAGCTCGAACATAACTTCCAAAGATCAGGGGAAGTACTTGATCTGAACTAAACCTGACCAGCTTTGAAGTTCGAATTCAAAAATCTCAAGAACACCTAAATAATGTTTCCTCTTTCATTTCAACAGTAGGCAAGCATGTTTTCAGTTCACTTGTAAGTGACACGAAGCAGATACTAACACGTACCCTACCCTACCAACAGCATGACCTTCCCTTTTCCAGAACTCATTCAGACTGCCCGGATTCTAGAAATTAACTGGAAAAGTTTGCATTCCATCTGCTCAAAAAGTATAACACTCCATTAAAACACACTTTGTGAGTCAGTGTACAGTTAACACAAAGTGTTTTGAGATACTTCAATGGTGTGCTTGGTTTCTATTAGGACTTTCAGAAGTCCGCTGTTGTACAGAACAGTACGAGTCTGAATAGAAACTCATGACACTTGCTCTTACACCTCTGAAAAGAATGACAATGAGTTAACAGGGTGAAGGGTTCATTCAAGACACAAGAGCGACGAAATCGGAGAGCAACAGTTGATTTAGTCGGTGGCCTTGACCTTCGAGGCGGTGTCGGAGCTCGTGCAGAGCCAGATGAAGAAGATGGTCATGAATCCGAGCGCCGCCACGGTGTAGCAGATGAGGACGCAGTAGGCCCACTTGCGGGCTATCTTCTCCGTTTTTCTCGAACGGAACGAGTCGACGGACTGCAACTATGATATTGGAAGAGCGATTTTGTAGTTCAACTACACCCTATGGTTCTCAGAATTTGAACTCTTTTTCAAAACTTGGGCTACTCAAGTAGTTTTTTTTCTAAGGATGTATGTACCTCGCAGTCGCTGTCCGAGTCGCTTTCCGACGAGTAGTCGAGCTCCTTATTACCACACATTTTTGTTCGAGGGCCAATTACCAAGTCTGAAGGTAGAAAGGATTAGCTCGCGAACCCTTGAATCGAGAAGAAAGGAGAAAATAAATTCAGTCGCGAGATCCGGGAGGAGGCGGTGGAAGGGGGAAAACGAAGGTGGGCGGAGCGTCTGTCGGCTGCCGCGCACCAAATTCAGATTTATAAGAAAGGATGCTCGCTCTGCCCACGTAATACATAGTGTGTCCGTGTGTGTGTGTGTATCTGAGGGGACGACATGACAGGAAGAAGAATAATGTGCTTCAACCTGAGCCGGAGAAACTGCGAAACGAAGAAAAACATGCGAACGAAAGGGAAAGGGAAAATGAAAGTGAAAGTGAAAGGAAGGAATCTTCGGGACGGACTGGGAAGCGAAAATTCTCAAAGTTGAAAAATTCGGATTTCATCGGGCCGCAACGGGACCGAATGGCTCTATTCCGAAATTCGAAATGAAAGGCGGGCTCGAAATTTATGATCTAGCAATCAAAACCAATTTTCTGCGGCAAAATGACATAAAATTTCGAATTTTCCCTCAATTCAAAATAATTATCGAATGAAAAAAAATATTTTTTTATTACTCTTCTTTTTTACGACTCCAGCGCTTTCTCCCATTCTCCCATTTTCCAACTCCCACGTGATTCGCCATTTTTAATTGGCCGACCGAGGGTCGTTTCTGTGCGCTCGTAAAAACACACACACACACATCAGCTTCGTTGCTAGGAGAAATTGGCTCGGAGGAGCTTTATGGGAAACAACATTTATTGACGGAGGGAAGGATCAGCGACAGTAAAAGGCGTCGACGAGGCGAACGAAGAGCACGAGAATCGAGAGCATGCTCAGGGAGCGGGTGGTTCCGACGTCGGCCCACGGGCGGTGTGCGTTGCGGTTGATGAAGTGGAAGAGGGTCAAGTAGGACGCCATGATCAGACAGGTGAAGCAGTCCGTCTGAAACACATCTGTCTGGAAATCAGACGAGATATCGGTTTGACCTACCATCTTATCCGTCTCATGAACAAAGACTTGGAATGAGATGGCGAAGCTGGTGAGTTGACACAAGCCGGACGTCATCCTTTTCACTTTTTATCTTTCCAGATGAGAAGGCCTAAATAAAGTCTGAAACGGTTTTCCAATAAAAAAGAAATGAGAAGGGCGAGTGGTGTTCAAACAAAAAGCGCGGAGGCGAATCTTCATTAGGCGAGAAGAAGAAGAAGAAAAAAAAAAACACGCGGCACGAGTCATTGTTTGATGTAATTGTAAATGATGAAAAGAGCAGCGGTGGCGTGAGCATAGAGGACCAAATGAAAAAGAGGGCGGTGATGGTGACGTGTCCGCTTCTCGACGAAATATGTTACGAGCAATATGAGAGAAATGGCCAGAAACGCCGCCTGAAACGGGTTTCATTGCACATTAGCGTGACGAATTGGGTGGAACAATGTGGATTCTCTTTGAGAGAGGGTGAGCCGGCTCATTAACACTCACTAGGGGATGGTCATGCGAAATTTGCCATCCAGTCGGACCGGGTACCCAGTCTTTCTCGACTCTTGGCATTTGAAACGCTGGCTGCGGCTGACGACGAATCGGAATTCGGTGGCCCGACCGTAACGAGATCATCTTTTCCTCCGTAGACAAGAATAGCGTGTGATGGACTACCAAAAACCAGGAGGATATCGAAAACAGGTTTGTTTTCGATTTCAAGAACAGAACTCCCAACGGTACTCACATGGGTATTCTATACGATTGTGTTCTCCGAGACTACTGGAAAACGGGGGTTTACTCGTTTATCTATATCAGCAAGGGGTTTCCATTTGGCAATATATGTATTTATTGAGAAAAGTGCCACATTTTCGGATATTCAAGAGAGATAAAACAGAAGAGGGCAATATCAAAGATGCATGTGTGTATTCAAAGAAGCTATCTTATTTGACGATGTAGTCGGCCAGAATCAGAAGACCCGCGTCGACGGCCAATGTGGCCGTGACGCGCAGAAAAACGTTTCTGATACGCGTCTGAACCAGATGGACGTTGAAGAGTGCTGGTGGCGAGCAGATGAGCCCGATCTGAAAAAGAGGACTAATCAAGGGAAGAGCAACTCCAAATGAGCTCTACCTTGGCGAATCTGATCTGCTCATTTGTGAGCCCGTTGAACGCCGGCCATAGAACTTTCACGTGCCAGACGGCGACCTGAAATATGTAGTCCAATCCATCTTTATCAGTATTTCTCATTGAGCAACTTACCACCACAATGCAAAGCAGGAAGAAGCAGCGCATACTCGTTTGGTTGTTGTTTTCGCTCTGAGATTGAACTTAATGCTGGGAAGGGAGAATGGAAACGATAAATCTTTGGCGAGCCCTCAAGAGGAGAAGAAGAAGAAGGAAAAGAGAATAAGAGAAATTGAAGGAGAACTCTCGGCAAAAACTGCTCAATCTCAGTGAGAAATGGACTTTCAGGGACACAAAGTGGGTCGTCCTTCTTCTTCAAAACTAAGAGGGGGTGGGTGGGGACAAACTAACGAAACGAGCCTGGCACGAGGAGGACGCACCGGCCAGGTGCTCGTCCTTCCGAAAATCGGCTTGATCATCTGACCCCTGACTCGATAATTAGGGGGAGGTGGTGCCCTTCGTCGGGGCCCATCTTGCGAGCAGAAAAAAAATGGGGGGCTTGGCGCAACGAAAATCGCATTGTGCACGGATCATTGGAAGACATATTTATTTGAAGAGACAACAGCTCCGTGGTCGAATAAGGAGGCACAAGATGCATCGCAGTAACCTTGGGAAAGAAGCGATAGATAATTACACAGAGGGTAGGAGAGAGAGAGAGAGAGAGAGGGAAGGGGGGGGGGGGGGGGGGTAGGATCGAAATCATTTCTCCTTATTGGGTACACAACCAAAAGATCGAGGAAATGAGCCCTCGGTGAAAAGAAAACAGTTAACAAGGCGGGAGCAAAATGAGAATTATTCGGCAATGTCACAGTAGACGTATGCGCTGCGAAGAATCGCGACCGTCATCGTAAAAATGGCCACCAAACGGGTTGTCATGATGGGGAGAACCGGCGTTTCGCACCACAAGTTGACAAAGTGCAGAATGACGAGGTTCAGTGCCAAAATCATGAAGATTGCCGGCTCGTTATCGATCTGAAAAGTTCCCAGTTTGAATAGAGTTACATTTTACGGTCTGAGCCTGGCTCGTTTGAAATACTTTTTAGTTTTTCGGCGTTCAATAGACTTTTGACACCGTTCTTATGTACTTCCCACCTTAACTTGATCATATACCCAAAGGAAACACAGCTTTGCCCTTAAGGCTGAGTGCCCAGAGAAATCTACCTCTAGGTCGGGTTTCATGATGAAACTCTGTAGACCGGTCATTTCCGACGGAGGAGCACAGAAATCAGCCCAATCACTCATCATATTTGCAGCGAGCTCTACAAAGATGTCGCATTTGAAAGGGGAAGAAAAGGGGAAGAAAAGGAAACGAGCGGGAGAAGGGGGGTGTCTCAATGACACAAATTGAAACGAGCAGCGTCTATTGTGAACAGCGCTCTCGGAGAAAATGGAACGACCAAGGTCGACAAACCCCTATTCCGAGAAGAATAATGTGTTTCTGATCACCAAGGAGACGGATTGAAAATCCAACCAGCCGTATTTGTGTTCGTATAGTAGACGAAGGGTTCGTAGCACTGAAAGAGCACAAAAACATACAATAGGAAGGAGATTGGAAACAACAAAAGATGGATTAGAGGTCGAACAGAAGACAGAAAGTCTGAAAACGTCCCAAGGGTTCGAGACGCATTCGCAAATTATTTCACAGGTGCATTACAACCAAACCTTGACAAACTACAAATGGTGAATTTCGAGAAATAACGTGTGAAAATAGGAAAACATCAAGAAAACTTAATTTTAGCGAAAAAATGATTGAAAAAGGTATTGCTGGTTTTGTGACAGTATGTATTAACCAAAGAAACCTCTATTTTTGAACTGAATTGATGATAGTTTATTGTTAACAGCGTAAATGTTGAAGGAATATGAAAATGAGTCATCTACTGACGAATAGATGTTCCAATTGGTCCAAGATTGTTCGATTACTTGCTTCCAGTTCCAGATCCGGAGTTCGTCGCCGACCAGTCCATTTTCTCAGTGACGGGCGGTTGCTCGCTCTGAAACCAGTCATTAACATAACTTTTCTATGGAATGGTCATCATTGTTCCATAGTTATCAAAAAGTTAGAAAGCTTTTTCGTGTTGTTTTTTTTCTTCAAAATTTCCCACCTTCTGGGCAGAAGTCGTTGGTTGCGATCCCATCGGAGCGGCGATAGAAGTAGAAGTAGTAGTCGGACCGGTCCCGAGGTTATGGATTGCTTCATACTGAGATGAACACCCAATAATTATGTATAGGAGTAGGTGAGCAACTCACCTGGGCTCTAGCATGCAAGTAGATGCGTCCGGAGTGCTCATGAGTTTGCTCCGATGGCTTGTACGGGCGCAGTCCCATGTTATCGATGGGTCGGGTGCTCTTCTTGGTTGGCTTCTGCAATACAATAGGACTATTTTCAGAATACAGTGAGGTGGATTTTACCGCTGGCATGTTGGATTCCTCGTTTGGGTTCTGAAACTAGAAAATTGTTTTGATCGAAGTACAAAGATATAGGAAAACAATAGGTAAAAGGCTTGAAAACCAAACAGCACATTGAAAAGGCGGCAACAAACTAATAACAACAACAGGATTCATTAGCACCAACACGAAAAGCAACTCACGCATCACAACAGCAAAACACTAATTCACGAAATAACATGGAAAGAATAGTGAGACACAAGCAAACTGACGAAAAAAAACGCAATGTGACTCGACGGAAGTACGAATAAATGTATTCGTTTTTCACTTGAAAACGTCTACTCAGATAGTGATTTTTTCTGCTATTCGCTGTGTGAACTATGCTTTCGAAAAGATAACGATGAATTTGAAATTGCATAGGAGTGAAAGGGTGGTTAGAAGAAGTTTGGGCTTAACAGAATCGCACGTAGCAGATGCGTAGGATCGCCACAGTGAAGCAGAAGTTTGTCAGAATGTGGACGATGACTTTGGCCACTCTGAAGTGCGGACGGATCATGAATAAGGTGACGCCACAGCATAACGGGAGAATGATGTCCCACTGAAATTTGATTTTTTGAATCATTTTAAAGCATGTGCTATGTTCAGCTCACCACATTCGACACTGAGAGGACGTACTTCTGGAAGGCTCCCATTTCAGCGTATGGAAGGCAAAAATCCGGGTTATCCATTCTAAATATGAGTTTGACATGAACATTTGAAAAATATTGAACAAGGCAAGAGATAGAGATATCAAAAGTAATTACAACTTATGAAATTAAAAATAATATTTGAGAAAAAATAAGTTTATTTTCATCGAGATCATCGTTTACAGTGGTAAGAAACTGTGGAGATCTAACAATCAAAGAGATCAAATTCGCTAAGCTTTTTGAACAAAAATATACAGTGCCCTTGTATAAGAACGTGATTGATTTTCTAAATAAAAACTTGAAAACTGGATTACCATGTGCATGCCAAGATAGTCAAAATAATAAAAAGCCCAATGACAGCACGCGCAAGTGCCTCACACTGCAAACGTCATACAACCGTGTGCCGCAAAAAACGGCGTTCGCGAAACTCACGTATCCCAGCTTCCTTTTCTCGTTTCTTTTTTGCTCCTCTTCCTCAGTGTCCCTGACATTCACGAAATCATCGATATCGACCTCGATGTTCAACGAGTTGTTGGAGCTGATCGTCTGGAATTATAGATTGAACTCAGACTCGGACCATCAATTGCTATCAGCTTACCGATGTGCTCACGAAGGGCGAGGTGAGAAGATTTGTTGGGGTGACCGAGTCCATCTCCAAAGTGTGACTGAATAGTTTTGAAAAATTATAAACTGAGAAAAAACTGATTGAAATAGAGGATCAGGTTACAAACCCGTCGATGAGCGTTGAAAACAAACATTAGCAACATAATTTGTGATTTTACAGCAATACAGAATTTTAATAGTGTTAAAGAAATATGTACAGAGTAAAGTCAAATCAAATACAAATCATTTGCGAGTCCTGAAAATTCCGACTGAATAGATGTTTTCCACTTTTCATTTACACTTTCTGCTGGTGATTGTAGGTTTTGATGACGGGTTGACCCTGAAATAGGAAAATCTATGATCGGTTCAAGTTGCGACAAGCAAATTTGTTCTCTCAGCAAAAATGTGGAAATCTTACGTTCTCCTTTTCCTGTAGATAAACTTTGAGTGGTAGGTGGCAGGGATCATCGAGAGCGTCATGTGGACGCTTGACAGCCAACCTCGGGAATTCCTGTAATCACAGTGATTTGCTAACTAACTTAGCATAATCTCTGACAACATTATTAGTCGTTACACAATCCTTAAATCGATTATTTCTCGACTCAAAAGTTAGAATTCTACCTCAACTATCATTTTTCTAGGAAGAGCTTTATTTTGAGACTTCACCAACCCTTTCCATATCGACAAGGTCCGAATCTTCCGAGTCATACATTGAAGAAGATTGTGTGTAGGAAACGGATGACAGCGAAAACGCCGATGACATCAAGGAGGACTGTGGTGACTCTGCTCTTTCCGATGATGGTGAAAAGGATGGTGCCCCATGCCCATGTCCTGGAACTTTATCTATCGCACTGATGAACTGCTCAAAACTCAATGGGTAAATTAATGATGTGTGAAACCTTTTCTGGGGTCATCAGGTCAAAAAGCCCATGAAAACTGACTACCGTCTTGCGATCAGGTCGAACAATCTCACGGAGATCAAAGGTGAGAAGCGAGTTGACGGCGCAAAGCAAGAAGCTACTAGACAAAGCGCACGAAGAGCAGGAAAGCTGGAAAAGTCAGGCCAGCGCTTTCGAGAAGAAGTCGCAAAATGTTTGCAGAAGACCGAGAGTGGTCGGCAAAATAGAAACGCAAAACGGCTGGGGCCGTTGTCGACTGAGGGACCTATGTTGCTGGACGGTCGTTTTGTTGTCATGAGGAGCTACAGGGCTACGTGTGGTAGTTGCACGAAGGAATAATTGAAGTCTTCAAAACGAAACAGGAAGATGATTTATGACAGCTTCGAGAAAATTGTCAGAAACAGCGACATGTGTTGGCCGAACGACAAGACGCCTTGTGGTGCCATCGAAATCGTGGCCGAAGTCATCAGAAGTAGTTTGTAAACGAGTCCATGCAGTCTTCGTGAGATCAAGGGATGGCGTACCGTACGCCAGCCGGATGTCACTTTCGACATCAAACTCAAAAGAAAAGGACTTTGCTCAAACCATCAAAAGCATTCAAGAATAAAACCAAAAAAATAAGCAGAAAGAAAGTGGAAGCTCAAAGTGTCGTTGTCAGACGGAAGGTTAATGTAAGACGCGTAAGATGCGATAAGAAGGAGGGAGGTTTCAAATTAGTCTGGAACCGAACGGGGAAGGTGTCGTACTTGGTGCAGTCTCGATGATCTACTGAAGACTTAGTGAAATTCAGTACATGCGAAAAGAACAAACAGCCAGCTGCAGATGGGTGAGGTTTGAGCGATCTTGGAGGTCAGAGAAAGGACGTAGCAAAGAGCGAGTCACAAGTCTATCCGTCGACTACCGCAAAACGCCCACATTATCAGCAGAAGAAGGAAATTTACCGAATGCCCACTGCTACTGCCAAAGCGCAAATCACCGCCCTCTCAAGCCCGGTCGAAATCTTTTTCTGGAGAAGTTCCCGCACTCCATCTGTCTTGGCGCAAGTCTAGCAGACTTGCCTACTGATCATGACGCCACACAAGGGAAAGATGTTAAAGAGCGCAGACCCCCCCCCCCCAAGTGAAAACCATACGATAAATGTGAACCAATACCCCGATATTCCGAAGTTCGTACGTCACCTACCTCTGAACATGGATCGCAAATGTCGTTCTGCGTTGAATTCGTCGTTTGTGCTGAAGAAATTATGAGTTGTCTGCTAATTCTTCATGAGGTAAAAACTCAATTTTCGTTGTCAACCATTTGGAAATCCATGCTCGACTATCCTGAAAGTGTAAAAATTAATTAATACCGCGATTATTTTTACATGATTTTGAAAAAGACAACTAGAAGATTTCGACCAGGGCAAGAAATGGGAGAATTTTAAAAAAATCAAAAATTTTAGCACTCGTTTTTTTTATTGCGAAACCAAGTACAGAACTGCTTCAGTGTGCATGTGCGAATCTACGGGTTTTTGTCGTATTGACTACATTTATCTCTTGTTATTTCACTGAATACCCCAGACACTTTGCAATAACCTGAACATGTGTGTGTGGCACAATAGGAAAGAGTTATCAGGAGAAAAAGGAAGGTTCTGACTGATTGCAAAACAATTTTCAAAAACGACCTTTTTCAGAAGTTTACACGGAAACTTGATTACCTCTAAGACTCTAAGACAAGGCTCCTAGCAAGAAATGATTGGCAATTTCTTGCTGATAACAGAGACGCTTGTGTGATATAGCACGAAGTCAGAAAAGGGCTGGGAGTATTCAGCGGATATCAAAAAATGAAACTCAACACAAAATTTTCGCATCTTAGGACTACAAAAAGTGAGATATCCACGTGGGGCGACATACAATCTGTAACAGCGAGACTCTTTGTTTTGTCACGTGACGGTTCATCGCACATAGTTTCAAGGTTCTATATTGTAGCTGAGATTAGAGTATAAGAGGATGAATACGAACAGCATGTGCTTTTCATTCGCACCTGCTTCTCTGATGATTTTCATACTCTGGGTATTCGTCAATGAGGAAGCAACCGAATTTGTTATTCGGTCAGTTTGCGCACACTCGCAGAGCCCGAGTAAGGGGCGGGGATGTAGATAAAATGAAGCGATCGTTGCAGAGGATAGGCATCGCCGAGTGAAATCACTAAAACAAGGGCGCACACACACGACATCCAACTCTTTGTGGCAGCGAGAAGCAGTGCACAGCTCCGCTCTGCATTTTCACCTAATGGCACGCCGACCCCAAGGACATGCGCCACGAGCCTCGAGTGAATCATCGCGGATGTGGAAGTGGTTTTAGAACTCGAAGAAGTTTTCATCGTCTCTCTCTTCTCAAGTAAAATTTCACATCTTTTTTTGATTGAGGGCTGGTCGAAATGGACTCTCCGGGTGAAGTTAGGAAGTGCTGACGATTCAGTAGGAGATACCGTTCTAGAAGGTGTTAGATGTTACATTCTCTAGTCTCTAGCTGTTTCAGTTTGAACTGATATAGTTTATCAAACAGCGAAAAACGGAACTAGTGGCGTCTAGGTAACAAATCAGTGAGAGGTATGAAGTGAGAACAGCAGACGCCGTGCATGCCCCGCCCATTTTTCTCTCTCTCTCTTTCTCTCGTGCTTCTCTTCTTACGCAATGTACGCGCGAGTCTCTTACTTTTTAGCGAGGGAGTTGGGTGAAAAAGAATGAGTGGCACGTAGCCTGTCACTGGACAAAACAGTATATGTTTTTGAATGCACACACTCATCTGACTGTCGGTTGAGGGGTGACACAATAACAGTTTATCCGAGTAGAGTGAAACTGATCACATGAGCTCGAAAAAGTTGCCCTGCATTTCAGGAAACAAGATTTTGAAGTTTTGAGGGATTTGCAGAATTGGGCACAAGTCTTCGTGGGTACCACGTGAATGCAACAAGAAGGGAAGACAGTTTTGGAGAAAAACTTGGCGCTGTGCCAATCATCATTAAACATCTAAAAGAAGGTAGAACCCTTTCAGCCGCATCCCACCTTATTTGAACTACACCTTGAAATCCGAAAGTTTCAAGAATATGAAAGTTTTAGCTGTCGTCAATCGATTTTCGAAAAAAAAAGAGAGGCAGCGCCTGACACGGCAGAAACGAGTGCGAATGGCCGAACAGAGAGCCTCGTGGTGGCACGCCCCGCCTTGTTCCCGTCCCTAACGGTCTCGCACCCTCCACAGTCAGTATTCATCTCTCGTGCCCTTTTCGCCCCGAAAGTGCCAGTTTTACGATCCGCGATGGGGGAGGCTTTGACACGACGCTCAAAAAGCCGACATCCTGTGCACATACAAGCACAGTAACGTATTCACTATTTCAACCAAGTTATCACTGTGAGCCAATGGGCAAAGCGGTTAGTTGTGAGGGTTGAAGGAGAACAATCGATGATACGGTTCTCTCCGCCAGAAAAAAACTGTGGGAGCAAAACTTTCTGATCAGCATAAAAGTGATTCGATTACGAAAACAGTGAGAGAAACTGCAAAAACTCGTGTGAAATCGGAAACTTTTGACGAACGTGACACGTGACGAATATATGGTGCATATATCGTGTTCTGTGTCTTGTTCAATAAGAATACGCGCGAAGTAGTGAGTATGTAAATGCAGACATGTGATGTTTCACCTTCTAACTCGATTAACCAATTAGTAGGTTCCGAAATTTTTCGAATGCGTATGTTGTGCCATTGAGACGCACGCGAGTGTCCCTGACGCTCATGACCTTCGTCTATATCTCAAGTCTAGACACTCCACAGTTTTCTTTTTTCAGTGAAAACGCGTACACACATGGCTACACCGAGCAACGATGAAAAAGCTGGTTCTTCGTGCCCGGAATGGATGAAGCAATCTAAAGTTGTGAGTATTCACAGGGTTATGGGGTGGCACTAACTAAATTTTTCATACATACAGGTGTCCCCCACATATATTCAGAACCTCGAACCTTATTATTAAAAGTTAACGCTGACTTTTTCATTTGTTCATTCATTTTTCTTTAGTTGTACTTATTCCTCTCAGTTATTCAAATACTTAGTGGATCCGTCTTTCGCTTACGATGTGTGAGCGCGGATCACTATCAACCACTTCTTTCGATCCCCTGGTGCGGCGAGTCGAGATCCTTTCCGATACCTCCTTGGTCAGCGCATCGGACCAACGCGTAGGTGGGTACCAGGCCGGTCTTTTCGTGTCGCGGGGAATTCATTTCTGCACCAGCCTCGTCCATCTGTCGTCGCTCCTTCGCATTATCTGACCGGCCCATTCTAGCTTCCTCTTCTCCACGTGAGTGGGTCGCGGATTTGAGACATTCGTCGCTCTTTGCTCCGACAGAGAGACCCCTGCCAGTCTTCTTCCGAGGGATGCGTGGGTCACCCTGTCCTTTTCTGCTAGAGCTTTCGTCAGTGACCAGGTTTCTGCGCCATGGGTAAGCGCCGGGAGCACAGTGGAGTCAAAGAGCTGGGCACGAATCTTGGAACAGGTGAGCGCGTCGGTGGTGTTCTTGATGTTGTTGAACGCCGCCCAGGCCGCGCGTCGCCTTCTGTGGAGTTCTGGTTCCAACTCGTTCCTTGCGTTGAGCAGTTGGCCGAGGTAGACGTATGCGGTTCTCGGAATCCGCCTCACTCGAAAAAGTTTTTTTCCCGATTCCCAAGCAGAGCTCGAACCTGATTAGAGTGCTGTTTTACGACTTTCCTCTTTTTATCGAAATACTTTTTTGGAGTTTTCTGACGTTTCGCTTCCAGTTTTGTTTTGCCAAGTGGAGGAGGGAAAAGAAGGATATGAGATTGAATATATTCCCATCTTATTCGAAAACTCTGTTCAATCAAGAGTCTTCTGCTCAAATCCGTGACATTTTTGATACATTCCCGTCGGTTTCTCGAACCCTAAAGCATTCTCATGAAAAGACAACTCATTCAAACTCTCTAAATTTTTTGACAACGTCCACAGCAATATCTGTCAATTTCCGTCAAATTATTGAAAAAAAACCCAGTCAATCATGTGCTTCGTGACATTAAAATGTCTGTCAGAGCAGATATATTTGTATTTATTTCAGTTGGGCTCATCTTTCTTTTTGTACCTTTGCTATATATTCGAGATACAATATTTTCACGCTTCCCCATTTTTGCCCTCTTTCAGGGCCCGGTCTGCTCGTTCAGAAAAAAAATTTTCCAAAAATTTTCAAAAAATGTCCAATTTAATATCCATTTCCACAATTTCAGTGGCTTATTCCTGATTTGTTTTTTTTTTTCTCTCATTCTGTTTGTCTTGTTTCAAATATCTGAGAAAAATGATTTCAGCACTAACCAAACTTCAAAAACTCCCTTCTGTGGTCATTTCTCGTAGAAATATTTACAATGTCCGAGAAGAGGTTCTGGGACTGTCTTCTCACAGTAACTTCAGCCGTCTGCACGCAATCACGTACTCAAATCATTCAGGACTGTTTCAAAGTGGTTCAAAAACTCGTTTCACTCAAAGAAAGTGAGATCATCGACGAGTGGAGCACATATTTGGACGCTAATGCTGAGGAAAAGGTCGGTTTCCTTTTTTTTTAAAATTCAAATCTTCTTCGTAGACTCTGGATGAGCTCCGAAACGAAGGCGAGGACACCAACTGGGAGCTCGGGCTCTACGGGCCACGTGATCAACGAAGGTCATAAAAACCATTTCCATACTCTATTTTTTATTCAATCCAAAAAAATTCACAACTCTGATAATGAGAGTAAATCAATGAAGTTTGATAAACTGCATCTCCAGCTTGAATGGTCTTTTGGCTGCACTGAAAGGAAGGATCTCTTCTGATGACAGTTTACCGTTCGCTTTGAACTCGTAGCGTAGCAGAAGGTTTCCAAAAATCTGCAAAAATCAATGGTATCGAAAATAGGCGTCTCGCCCACCAGATAGAGTTCAGCACGTGCCATCGACTCTCCGAGACACGATCGTTTTCCCACTCCGAACGGAATCACTTTCTGGAGTAGTTTCTCGTCGCGCAGATATCTTTCCGGATCGAACAATCCCGGATTTTCGAAGACATCCTCATTGACGTGCAACGCGCTCAATTGAGCAGCGACAAGAACGCCGCCATCCACCGGCTGACCTCCCATATAAGTGAATTCGTGATTGTATCTCCAAAAGTTGACATTGAGAACAGAGGCGTGACGTTGAACTTCGGCAAGAAGCGCGTTGTAATACGGTGTCGAAGGTCGGTCGGACAGACTCAAGTTGCGACTTCCGCCGTCTGTGACTTTCATTAGTTCGTCACGAGCTTTTTCCATGATGTTCGGTTGTAAGAGTAGTTGATTGAACCCAGAAACTAGCGTTGTTGACGTTGTCTCTTGACCCGCAAACCAAAGATCGATTATTGTCGCTTCCAAGTTATCTTTTCTGAACATTGTTGATTGATCGTCAAAGAAACTGATCTTACTATCTTCTCACCTATTAAATCGACCTTTTCTCATAAATTACTACGCTAACACCTTGTTTTCTTGGTTTTTTTTTCAAACTTGAACCCGGGCTGCCTATCCGAACAAGAAACGAGAGTGTTAGTGAATGATTTGGGAAATTTTAAAAGAAGAAGAACTATGAATCACTCGAACCAGTTTTTTGGTGGCAAGTTCCTATCTATCGTCTCATAGGTCTACTATGATTAGGGAAATCTGACGGAACATACGTGAAAATGTGATTTTCTCCATCCTTCATCTTTTCCGCTTGCATTTTCAAAATGAACGCGTCCGTGAAATCTTTCGGATCGCCTTCTGTCACTACATAGTCGCCATTTTCGATTTCCGTGACCCTATGCACTTTTTTTTGGAGTATGGTACCATTTCTCCAGTCTTACCTCTTGACAGCTTTATCTGCTGTGAATCGGGCAATATTTTTCTGTAAATCGGCCATTAAAGCGTATCGTCGCTTGAAGAATCTCTTCAGCATCCATACTGGCGCTGTCAAGTCAAATGGTGCGAAGGCTTCCATTGACGCGTCCATCACTTTCTTGATCTCGAAAAATTCGCCTTTATTGTGCTCCTCAAACCGATATCCGACGAGAAAACTGTTGATGATACTTCCAATCACCAAATCGAAAAACATTGCCGCTTGCTGCACAGTGACACCATTCTTAGCGTTCTTGTCAATCTCAGCACATCTAAACACGGGGTTACAGTCATAAAGTTGCTGAATAAGACTCACCGGGCATCCAGCTCTTCCATTATCCGAATCTCCATCTGATCCTTTCCAACACCCATGTCTCTGAACGTTTGAAGCGCAAAACGCCGTATCTCTTGCCAATGTTCACCGTTAGTGAACGTGACCCCGAGTCCTTCTGCAAACTCAAAACTCTCCGCAAAAACTTTCAAACTTGGGTACTCACTACGAAGATCATGAAAAATTGGTGCCGTGAACTTATCAGCATACTTACTCCCATTCTTCACAAACACTTCCTGAGCCGTATCATAGTCAGCAATGTTAACATGTGGAAGGGGACCGAGCCACAGAGTGAAGATGTTTCCATACTTCTAAAAACATTCAGCTGTTTGACTCATAGTTTTATTGATTGAACGAACCTTCCGAAAAACGTCCAATGTTGGAACAATTCCGCCGGTTTTCCACGAGTAGAATATGATCTGCGGGAGGTTACCAATTAACGGGAAAGACAGCGGTCCGGGTGGAAGACGTGATGCTTTCTGATACTGTCTTACAGTAAGCCAGATCAGAAGAGTCGAGACGGCAAGCAGAATGAACATCGCTTCATGCTGTCAATGTTCACTTCGCGCTGTTTAAATACGGGCTGGTACTAGTTGTAGGCGCATGATAAGAGTCAATTAACTACAATCCCTACATTTGACACAGTTTGTCGTCAAAAAGAAACCGCGATAAGATCACCTGCTGATCAAAAGATTGGAAATTTGACCCGTGAACAGCACAGTTTCAAAAATCACAATGAAAAAGCGTATGTCATTGGAAAAGTGCTGAGAAAAACACTAATTTTGGTTTTCTGGTTGAGCAGAATCTAGGCCGTTGCGTGGTGACCAAAGATGAGCGGGAAAAATTTGGGAAAAATTGAGAGAAACACTCAATGTGGTTTTTCGATCCGCACATGAAAAACTTTTAGGTCGCATTCAGAAAAAAATCCCCTTTTTTTCGGTTCCAACTTTTCCGCTTTTTTTCCTTCTTTATACGACACATATGGAGGAAAACTGTTTCGAAAACACATGAACAGTGAAAGAAACCAAACTTCCGAGATTCTCAAAACTTCCCAAATTCTCCCGAAAAGAGGGGTTCTGCCAGCACGTCTGTTGTGGTGACCGACAGATACCACTGCTTTTCCCGCGCGCACCGGAGATGAAAAACGGCCTGGAGAAGCGGTGGCCAATTAGCCGACTCGCGCACACCGAATGTACACAGCATCTGTTCTGGCCGCCGTCCCCGAGGTAACGAGTTACCGCCACTGCTCCGGTATAAGCTTGTCGGCCTAAGACGGCTACTTGGAAAGGGCTCAAATCTCACTTGAATCTAAAATCGATCAATAGTTTGCAAACACAGCTGTTGAAGGCTGAAGACATGTTCTAGGTATACCCTTTCATTCTCCATTGCACTGAAAAACCAGAACTCCCTTCTCATATTTTCGAGCAAAGCGACCCTCGTAATGTTATTGTAACACCAGATAGCTTTGATAGAATGTATCTGTTTTTTTATTTCTGTGAATCGTATCCGCACACCACTGTCAACACTTTTCTGACAACGAAAAACATCGCACAGCCAAGAAAAACGCTATGAAGACCGCATCGCACAGCCCATATATTCCCACGTGTTCATACATACTTTGTCGCGCCGAATCGCCTTGTCGACTCGTTTTCTCGGGTGTATTAGCGAGATTTTTTCCGCTATTATTCTTTCAGGCAAAATACGCATTCGTTGATTCCCTTCCGCCATTCGTAGACCCCGCACGGAATTAATTGATATTTGAAAACAGAATCGGCAGTTGAAGTTTGCATAATGAATCGCATTCCTGATACATTTTGTGCATTTTTCGCTACTTTAGCAAAACGCAAAAGCTCCATTTTCACTCGCCATTCGAGTCTAATTAACGGCGAGTGGAGACTGATTCTGTGAGAAGTATGTTTCAGTGTCACGCGGTTATGATTCCAAGAATAGCAATAATCCATCCATAGACGTCACTTAATCTTAGTGCATTACTAATCAAAAAGCCTTCAGCTATCCCATCTTCTTGCTCATTTTCTCTCCCATTTTCCAATCTTCTCCCTCAACCACTCCATTCTCCGCTTTCGTTTGGACGGCGGCCCCCCAAGAAAGGTCATTTGCTGTTTTCCGTCGCGAGCTGAGTCTCCGGTCGGGAATAAAAGCATAGATAAAACAGAAAATTTCGAGGGCGAACGACCGGACGTGGCTTCGCTTCCCATTTCTTTTTCCGACTCTCACTCTCTTTCTCTTTTTCTCGCTCCCCCCACGCATCCATTTCACCTCACAGTCAGTCGAACCATTTCCCCCCTTTTTTTTTGCGCCCCCTCTCTCTCCGCAAATATCACCCCTTCGCTCCGCTCCACACGCTCACATCTCTCGCTCTTTTTCGTCGCGGAACCCCTCTCCTTCTCCCTCTTCTTCCTTCTCCTCCTACTCCCCTCCCTCCACCCTTTTTCCTCATTCGCCTTCTTGGCGTGTACATGAGCGTTTCGTTGTTTCTGGCTGCGCTGCTGCCCTCTCCTCTCGCTCACTCACTCACGCTCACACACACGCGCGCCCACGACACTCAATCACAACAACACCATCACCGGATTTTTGCGCCTATCCATCGTCCACCTGCTTCATCCGCGTGCTCTCCTGTTTTGATACAAATCCTCTTATCTGTGTGGAGAGTGTATATGTGTGTGTGTGTGTGTGTGCGCGTGCGTGTGCGTGTGCGTGTCTCTAGGCGAGATCGTCAGGTGAGAATGAGAAGGCGAAGAAGCGGTGAGCAGAGCGGAGCCGAGCCGAGCCGACAGCCGACCTGCTTCTCATTCTTGTTGTTCTCCCGCTGCCAAGGCAACGCGCGCGAAATTTATGCGGCCATCCCGCTCGCCAACTCCAATTTTATAATTTCCTTCTCCTCCTTTCTTTCTGCGCGTACTCTTGACGAGAATTCGTTCTGCGCCCGCTGGCCGACATGATGACTCATATCACGTGGCTTCTTCTCAAAATGCTAGCTAGACGGCGGAGCAGTATGTACACGTCATCAGGATCCTCATTAGCGTTATACCTTACGTTTATTCGTTATACCAGTGAAGGCACCGACTCTACCCCCCCCCCCCCCCCCACTAACCTCGTGATTCTGATATCTCTGCCTTCTACGCTCCCTCTCCGTCTCTATTCTCAATTCGTGGCCGTTTTTAGGTGAGCCGCGCTTCCGTCGTCGGAAGAGCATCTGTCGTATCCAATGCTGCTCGAAGGTTTGTGTCGTATGCAAATCGGAGAGAAGGGAAGCATCCATCTGTGGAATGAGTTTTTGCAGAAGCGAAAGAGCCAAAAAGGCATTCGTCTCGCGAGCGTCCTTCTTCGAAGAATAATGAGAAAAATGGTAATTCAGCGAGAATCGGGCTTAAGCGGCGGGAGGGGAAGACGAGAGGGGATTTGGGCGATGCGTGCAAAAAAAAAATTTCCGAAATTTTTTTCCAGAGCCCAAGAAGAGCGGAGAAGGGGAGAAGAAGAGAGAGCGAGCCTCCACGCGAAGTTCAGGCGGCGGTGACAAGACGAAGAAAAGGAAGGGTGGCGTCGGCAGCGATCCGTTGTTCCCGCGCAATTTGAGGGAAGAGTCACGCTACAGCTTCATGCCAAATGCGCACGTCGACGAGTTCCTTCAGCGCACCTTCTACTACATGAAGTCGGTTCGACGTCAGGTGAAAGGTTAGTCTCCTCATAGGAAAAAAGACAGTGTGGGGGGGGGGGGGGTGTCCCACTCACTGAAAACGACATGTTCCGACAATCACCCGCCTGCGATTTGTACATATCCAACCACTCTCCTTAATTGATAGGTTGTCTCGCTTTTCCGCGCTCTCTACTCCACATCCCAATTTTCTCGTTCTCCTATTTCTCTCTCTTTCCTTTTTTCTTTTTCTCTTTCTGAGCCTTGTTTTGTTTTCGAAAAAGTTAACATTGAAATATTGAACTTCATGAAGTTTCTGTTCTCGAACTCTCTTCAATTACTTGTCTCTATCTCGAATTGCTATGCATAAAATTAAAGCAAACTCATCAAATCTCACACTCTCTTTTTCTCTTTGCAAATAACAATTTTTGAGCTATCGGCTGCTCTTAATTAAAACTTGAAAAGTGCATTCTTTTGGCTCGCGGGAATACGACGTCTAACTTCTGCGAGGACCGCTTGTTGACGACGTCTCGAGATAATTTGAGGGAAGGGTTAGGAGGCAGGTGCATTTTCTCCCTTCCTACCGCATTACCATTAAATTGATTGGTGGTTGAAGCGGGCGACCTTCATTTTGGCTCTCAGGTCTTCGGTACTGCCCAGCGTCCGAGCACTTGTTCTTGGCGTTCTAAGCGCGAATGTCGCTTCTGACCGCTGCCTTGCCGAACAAATAGAACAGAATCGTTGCGCAGTGACACATACACACGCACCCGTCGTTCACGAGTGCCTTGGCACCGCCTCGCGCCCTTCTCCCAGCTGCCGGATCAGGCAGACGTCTTTTCGCCGCACTAGGCTTTGCGCTCACTTCCCATTCGAGTCTCAGCTCTCCCAAAGCCACTTGACGGCCTTTTTCGCATTTCCTTTTTTTGGAGCTCTAGAATGTGCGGTGCTAGATCCACATCAGTCCTATCCAACGTCTATCCTGTATAATTACACACTTAGGGTACTCAATCAATCTGTTCTTTGACTATGACGCAAATCCCAGTTCTCTTTCTTCTTTGTTTGTGTGAACCATAAGGTGATACGATCCTGATAATATAGACTTTTCGTCTCAATTCGGCCCGGTCCATCTCAACAGTGGCCGTACACTCAAGCTTTTCCTCTTCTACGGGCACCTTTCGGAGCTGTTCATCGTTCGTTTCATCTTACCGCCACGTCTCCGACCCATTCGGGCTTCCTTTCCTTCGATTGGGCAATGTCATGTCCTGTCTGTTGGGCCAGTGTCAGTCCGATAAGTCTTCCCTCGAAAGACGCAAGAGTGATTTTGACGCTCTCAAGGAGTCGTTGTAAATCCTATGTTTTCGATCCGGTCGCTTAGACACGACATTTGTGATGTTCTCGATTGTGTTGAAGGCGGCCGATGCTGCTCGTCCGCGACAAGGGACTCCAGAGTTTGTCCATCTTTTCTGGGATCTTCATTTTTGCTCCCAGGTCCTAATTACTTCTGGGAGTATGTGTGGGCGTTTGAGGCGATCGAATACTTGTGCATCACGTTCTTAACACGAATGTCGCTTCTGACCGCTGCCTTACCAAACAAATAGAACAGAATCACGGCGCAGTGACACATACACACGCACCCGTCGTTCACGAGTGCCTTGGCACCTCCTCGCGCCCTTTTCCCAGCTGCCAGATCGCGAAGAGGCTTTCTCGCCGCACTAGGCATTTCGTCCACTTTTCATTCGAGTTTTAGCTCTCTCTCACTCTCCTTCGACGGCTTTTTTTGCATCTCGTTATTTGGAGCATACGAACACACACACACCCACTCAACAGCTTCTCATTCTGACGTCTTCCGGGCCCATGTCCTGCTCTTTTTGTTGGATGAGATGAGAGGCAACGCAATAAATTTTCTCTCGAGAGAAGCATCGGTGATTCATGACCTTCTCGAAGAGAGCTTTCGTGAACATCCATATATCGGACCCGACGTCAGAGCTGTCAGGACAATCCTGTCGAACAGTTGGGTACGGCGATGTGGACACGTTAGGAAACCGGTGTGGTATTCTTGATTCTATTGAAAGGAGACCGTGCTGTTCGTCTGACGTACTCCGAAATGTTTTGGATGCATCTCGGGGTTTTAGATCTGATAATCTCTACCAGTGTGGTATTAGCAAATGAGTTCTGAAGGACTTTCATCTTCTTGGTTATTCAGAAGCCCACATTTTGACACCTTCCCAATAGTTCCGTCTGCACTTCGACCGCAGCTTTTAAGCTGATGGCTATCGGAATGAGATCATTTGCAAAGCGTAGAAGAGGAGGGTTTTGTCCATTCAAGCACTTTTTCAGGGAATAGTCGTGTTTATCCGTCTCTCCTTTAAACTCGTCTTTTCTTTTTGCCACGTGGGTTCGAAGCATCCGAGCACTTGTTCTTGGCGTTCTCGCTTCTGACCGCTGCCTTACCGAACAAATAGAACAGAATCACGGCGCAGTGACACATACACACGCACCCGTCGTTCACGAGTGCCTTGGCACCGCCTCGCGCCCTTTTCCCAGCTGCCAGATCGAGAAGAGGCTTTCTCGCCGCACTAGGCATTGCGCCCACTTCTCATTCGAGTCTAAGCTCCCCAAAAGACAATTGACCGCCTTTTTCGCATCTTGCTATTCGGAGTTCAAGAATGGCGAGAAAACCCTCTCATAACTCAGTAGAAGTAAAAAACGGATGCGTTTTCGTTTTCGAGGTGATTATTCAACAAAAACCGACCATACTCGGCCCGCATTAGTAAATCTGCTTTTCCCAGAGACAGTCAACAGTATAGTTGCAAATTACAAGCCGGCGAGATAGATCGGTCTAGTGAGAATCTCCGATTGACCCACCTGTTCTGACCCGTCTCTTGAAATATATAATTGTTTTGTGCGGTGCCAATCAATTTGCGAGATTTTTCGTTTTTGAATGAGTCTTAACGCTTTTCTAATTTAGTTCCTGCCATAATTTGATTATATACCCGCGGGTCACACCTCCGTATAGCCTCCTCCCAAATTCAGCCCCTTTTAAGAGAGTTCAACTTTCCTAAGTAGCTGAGGAACTCTCTTAGTTTTGTGAAACTCCGCAAATATGCACGTATCATTTAGACAGGTGCAAAAGTTGGAAATGACATCATGGGCTGAGAAATATGATGTGTTTTCTAGCTGATCTCTCAACAATCATCCGCCGTGAGGGGGAGGAAACTACATTCTGAAAAGATATCATGAATATCGCCGTCATTTTGTTGAAACGCGTGCGTTTTTGTTTATACGGGACCTATTGCGGCGGAGGGGTCAGGTCGAATAGAGAAAACGCGAAACGCTTCTCAGCACCTGCTTCCGCACCTGCCACTTGGAATGTTTATAATTTGACAATTTCATAACAAACGCGACTCGCTCTCCTTCCCGCTCTCCCTATTTTCCGTTATTCCCAAAACTTCATTTCAGAAAGCGTTAGCCCGCTGGCTAACGGGCCTCGTAACGAGCCGCCACTGGTCATCAAACAAAAACACTACTTGCCGCATTCCGGTTATCACCACCGCTATCACTTCTACCACAACACCATGATTGTGGAGGACCCATTGGCGGCGAAACTACTCTTCGGCAACGATGTCGACGATTTTCTCATCGAGCCCGGTCACGCGATCGAGATTCTTTATTAATGTGGGAACCAACTAGCGAGGTGTGGGTAAAAATTAGTGTGAATTGAATCAAACATTCCTCATTTTTTTTCGAAATTGTACGTTTTTCTTTCGTTTCGCATATTTCTCCGGGACTTTCGTAATGAACTTTTTTTCGGGATATTGGGAATTTCACGCCTCTTTTTTTTCCAAGCGTTGTGTTCGCTAATTTACCTTGCAATTTCGGTTTTTTGTTTACTCTTATTAATTCTTTTTTTTTAAATTCAAGCTATCAATGATGAGAAGTAGAGCGGCGAGTTCTAGGAGAAGAAAGTCAGGTATGTTTCGATTCGAATTTTTTCGCACAGAAAATTTAATTTTTTCTTGCTTACAGAGACTGAAGAAGAAATTGTGTTAGTGGACCCAAATTGTCCACAGTTGAGAGATGAGGCGTTTTGCTTCAATAAGATCACAACATGGAGTTACTTATCCGGAGAGTTCGAAACGAGACGCAGACAAGAAGGCGACGAGTTTGTGGATACTCACAGCGCTTGGTTTATCATGACACCTACATGGAAGCCCGAACGCCAGTTTCTTCAAAAATTGGCCGGGAGAAGTATGGTAGCGATTCTTGAGAACCTCGAAAAGACTGGTCCAAAATTGGAAGTGTTTCTTAATGGCATCAATCCGGTCGAAGGCACTGTGAGTTACCAATTGGCGTTTGCTCTCATTAAAATCTCTCGGTTTCAGGTTCACTTCAGTGTACAAGGCTCAGATAATCCAAATGAGAAACTCCAATTGTTTCTCGAAGAGCCATACGTGGTCACGTATGTGAGACCGGAGACCAAAATGCCTCGTCCGAGTAAGACGATTTTCGCAGAATACGCGATCAGGTTGCAGCCGAACGGACGAGTCAGAAAGACGGAGCAACGTGCGAATCATTTCACCTTGACCGTGTACCAAGGACATGTCGAGGAAATTTGGGAAAACATGCGAGCGAAACTTCTGAACGAAAAACCAAAAAGGTAATACAATGTTCTTCTAGATTTGTTTTCTAAATTGACACATTCTTCCAGGGTCTTCGACAAGGAAAAACTCATAGGATTAAGGTTTATCGATCCACCGAAAGTGCGAGCCGTTGGCGCACCACCAATCGACCCATCGCAATCGACCTCAACAAGCAGTTTCCGTGAACTTCATCAATCTGCACCCACTTCTTTTTTCTCAGGTACTTTCAGACAGTATCTTCATTTTTTTTTGACAATATTTTTCTTTTTCAGAACAAGTCCCAAACCACGAGCAGCTGTTCGACAGGGAAATAAAACAAGAGCTAGATGATGATGTTCCGACGTCCGCTTCGTCTTCCTCTTCCTCTTCCAACCCACTCCGTCAACAGCATTCGTCATCTGTTGTTCCCGGTAGGCCCACATTTCTTAATTTCATACATGGACTTAAATGATAGAGTCTTGCCAGCCTTCTGACTGAATTTTAGTATTTAGTACCGCGGGAAACTCAGTTTGGTTATTTCGAATAAGGAACTTGACATTTTCGATTTTTCTGCTTTAATACTAAAACGCTTGTCACAAATATGTATTTCCTTTTCAGAAAAAACAAGTGAAAACACTGAAACGGCTGAAAGATCTCAAAAGTCCGTAGCGAGTTCGTCAACCGGCTCTTCATCGGAGAAGGCGAATGTTTCTGGTAACAACACATGAGAAACCCTTAGGGAACATTTTGACTTTCAGAAAAAGCTTCTGAAAAGAAACGACAAACGGATGAAGAGAACCAAAAGAAACCACGTGTGTCTTCTTCTGGTTCCACCGACGTATCTCCGAAGCAGAAGCATGCAGACCAAACCGGGAAGCAGAAACCTGCTACCACAGGTGGAATCACAGAAACTCGATTACAGATGAGAATGATAAGGTTTTCAGAAATTTTGCCGGATAACAAGGACAGAAAGAGCGAAGAATCTCGGAAGAATCCCCGTGCGTCGACTTCTGACGTTCCAGACTCGAAGCGTAAACAGGAAAAACCAGCGAAGCAAAAAGCTGCTGCCTCAGGTTCGATTACTAACCAGTTTCAGTTGATACTGTTGTTCTTTCAGAGAAACCTCCAGAGACTAGAGACGCGAAGAACGAAGATCACCGAAATAAGTCACGTTGGTCGACTCCCGATCTGGCAGATCTGAAACGTCAGGAACACTCTTCAGAGCAGAAAACTTCTGGCTCAGGTAACACTACAAAAGAATGTGCTGATATGAATACACTCTTTTATTTTCAGACAAGTCAACTGAGAAGAAGCACAGGAAGAGCGAAGAACCGCAGAAACGATCGCGTTGGTCATCCCCCGAGTCCGCCGGCTCGTCTCGTAAACATGAGAAACCAGTGCAAAACAAAAAGGAAAGACAAGATTCCTCAGGTAGTGTCATAGTGACACGCTGTGAGCAAATTTCCAACTTTCAGGCAAGACTGAAAAGAAAGCGCCGAAAGTGAATGAAGGAGCTCAAAAAGGGACTTCATCATCGAGTTCAAGCGATTCGTCTCGTAAAAATGAACGGACCGTGCCGACCTATGGGTTGAAAACGGGAGCTCCAGGTATTCACCGGCACTGAAATGAGTTGGTTCAATGTTCGAAAGAATTTTCAGTCGGTGAACTTAAAAAGAAAGAGGAATCTCAAAAATCATCGAAGTCTTCATCATCGAGCGGCTCATTTGACTCAGCTGGCAAACAGAAGCAACCAGCCCATGCCAGCAAGCATCATTCTGTCACTTCCGGTAACAAATTCAACCCAATACAGTTAATCGGATATCATTTTCAGACAAAACTTCAAAAATTGAACACAAGAAGGATCAAAGTACTCATAAAAAACCAGATACTTCTTCGTCAACGGGTTCAGTTGAATCACTCCGTAAAAATGAGCGAGTGGCGACAACTGAAAAGCAAAAAACTATTACGCAAGGTAACAACCACTGTCCCCCGCTGTAAAATGGTTCTCCTTTGCAGATAAACCTCCTAATACTCATCATAAGAAGGACCACAAAACTCCCAAATCACTAGAACCTTCTTCCTCGGCGGGTTCATCTGGTTCAGTTAGCAAGCATAAACAACCTGAGCATAAAAACACGCAACAGACTGTTTCTTCAGGTAACATCATCATCCCATGCTGTTAAATCAGTTTTTTTTCTTCTGTTCAGATAAAACTCTCGAGAAACAAAAGAAGAAAGAAGGCACTGAGAAACAATCGAAATCCTCATCGTACAGCGTACCTACGTATGGGCTTAAAACGGGTGCTCCAGGTAGGAACGAAAAATTAGAACCTCGTAACTCATTCGATGAAAAAGTTTCAGTTGGTGAGCAAGGTGTTCATAAACAAGCTTCATCAAGCGATTCGTCTCGTAAAAATGAACGGACTGTGCCGACCTATGGGCTGAAAACGGGACCTCCAGGTATTCACCGGCACTGTGATGAGTTTGTTTAATGTGAGGAAGAGTTTTCAGTCGGTGAGCTGAAGAAGAAAGATGAAACTCAAAAATCATCGAAATCTTCTTCGTCAAGCGGCTCATCTGTGTCGGCTAACAAACAGAAACCACCAGCTCATGCCAGCAAGCAACACACTGCTCCTTCAGGTAATATATGCACTACAATACTGTTAATCGGATATCATTTTCAGATAAAGATTTCAAAATTGAGCACAAGAAGGAGCAGAAAACGCACAAAGCATCAGAATCCTTGTCGTCAGCTGGCTCGGCCGGTTCACACAACAACCCTGACCGAGCCGTACCGACACAAAAGCGGAAGATTGGTGATACAGGTGAAACCACAGTCCCTAACTCTCGAATAGGTTCTCTGTACAGATAAAACTTGCGAGACTCAACATAAGAAGGACCAGAAAATCCCCAAACCAACAGAACGCTCTTCATCATCAACGGGTTCAGCTGACGCATCTCGCCGAATCGAACGAGCCGCGCCACCACAAAAACAGAAGAGTGTCGCTTCAGAGAAAACATCGAACTTTGTAGAACACACTCAAAAACAGTCACAGTCGTCGGTGCCGACCGGCTCAAACAAGGCACACCGCAAACCGGAGTTGCCGAAACAGGCAGAATCACCAAAAAGTGTCAAGAAACCGGACTCTCTCGAGTCTTCTCCTCAGGACAAAAGACTCTCAACGTTGCCACAGCAACCAGATGCTGTTACCGGTACTAATCGTAGATCCATGGCACCATTCTTAAAAACGGTTTAGCTTTAGAACAAGTTCCGGATAACAAAGAAACCAGCGAGCCGTTGCCGATTGTTTTGCCACCGGCAGACTCCAATAAAGTGATCCAAGCCCATGAGCAACCTTTAATCACTCAAGAACAACAAGCTGTTGCCTCCAGTGGTATGCAAAAGTTAGCGTCTCAGTCATCTCACGTTTTTTTTCAACAGAAGAAGCAGAAAAGAAACGGGAAACAAGCGAAAGAGATAGCGAAGAGTCTCCACTTTTTTCGTCGTCTGATACCGCAGAGTTGCCTGCCCAACAGCAACTTCAGCCTCTGTCTTTAGGTAGAATGAGTCGACTCGTTCCAATCTCATCCATTCTCTTTTTTCAGACAACGAATCGAACAATGGAACCAACCAAACAGATCCAATTTTCTCGTCGAACACCCTTACCGAAACGCTGCAAGAGCACGAGTCACCGAAACAGAAAGTTGATGTCTCAAAAGGTATGCACGATATAGCAATGCTCTCAAACGTTGAACATTGTTCAGAAGAAGAGCATCACATGAACGAGAAGAATATCAACCCGGTACCAGAGAGTGATAATAGCACTGAACCAGTGCCAATGGAGACCACCGCACCGATTCCGTCAACAGGACCCATCGCCTCGCATCAAGAGCAGGAGTTTTCTGAACCTTTCTCGCAGCAGAAAATTGTTGAATCAAGTGGTATGTACACGACATCCACTCTCTCACAAAGTTGTTTTTTTTTTCAGAGAACGATCCGATAAGAGAGCTGAAAACCGATGAAAAGGTTGTCGAACCAACTGAAATGGACACCAGCACACCAATTGGCACTCCGCTGTCAACTGAACCCTCTAATGTACCTCAGGAACACGAATCATTCAAGCCGTCACCAGGAGAGCAGACTGATGCCTCAGGTGGTATGTCGAAAACGTTCAGTTTCTCACAAAATTGCTTTTTTTTTCAGAACATGGGTTCAATGAGCAACTGCCGAAAAGCGATAAAATGATCGAGCCAGTGCCAATGGAAATCGGCACACCAATTCCGTCTTCACCGGCCACTGAGCCCACCGATTTGCTCCGTGAGCAAGTGTCTTCGGTTCCTTCACCAAAACGTCCAATGATTGCCTCAGATGGTATTTACAGAACGTTCACTTCCTCAAGAGCACTTTCTTGTTTCAGAAACAGGTCCTGAAGAAGCGCCGAAAACAAACGAAGAGACTGTCCAACCAGTACCAATGGAGACCAGCGCGCCAATCTCATCTCCGTTGTCGACTGGACTTGCCGACTTGCCTTGCGAACAGGAATCTCCCAAACCCTCACCAGAACAGCCAAAAACTGTTTCAAATGGTAGGTACACTCACCATCCTTATCACGGGAAAGATTTACATATTCCTCAGAGAACGGACTTGAAAAAGAGATTCAAAAGGTCGATGAAACCGAGTCAGTGTCAGTGGAGGAAAGAGTGTCTTCGCCTTCCGTCGGATCCACCGACTTGCCTTGCGAGCAGTCCGAACAGTCACCAGAAGAGCGAAATGCGGCTTCAGATGGTACGAGCAGCACACTTACCCTTTTAAAAGCGATTTTCTTCCAGAAACTGATCAAAAGCCCGCTAACGACGAGACTATTGAACAAGCTCCAATCAAAACTAGCACACCAATCCCATCCTCGCCGTCAAATGAACCGACCGATTTCCATCGCGAGCAAATGGCTTCTGAACACTCACCACAGAAGCGAATGACTGATTCGGATGGTATAGACATTTGCTACATGTGTCAATCACATAATTCAATTATTCTTCAGATATTGGGACGGAAAAGGAGCTGAAAACAAACGACGATACCATTGAACCGGAACCAATTGCAATCAGCTCACCCATTCCGTCTTCACCGTCAACTGAACCTGTCAAATCGCTTGGAGGACAGGAATCTTTGGATTCTTCGCGAGAAGAGCGTGCCTCGGACTTAAATGGTATGTGCATTATGATCACTTTCTCACAAGATAATGCACATTTCAGAGAATGGGCAAGAAAAAGGACCGCAGGAGAACAATGCTGACACCAAGCCAGTGCCGATGGAAACCAGCATACCTAATCCGTCTTCGCCGGTTACCGAGCCCACCGATTTGCTCCGTGAGCAAGTGTCCTCGGAACCTTCACCGAAACAACCAACAATTGCCTCAGATGGTACGAAGAGCACGTTTACTTACTCAAGGGCACCTTTCTCGTTTCAGAAACAGATTCAGAAAAGGCGCTGAAAGCGAACGGAGAGACTGTTGAACCAGAACCACACAAGAACAGTGCACCAGTCTCATCTCCGTTATCAACAGGACCCGCCGATTTGCTCCGTGAGCAAGATTCATCCGAGCCCACACCAAATATAGCTACAACTGACTCGAATAGTATGTGGAACACGCTCATTTTCTCTTAAGGGTACTCACATTTTCAGAGCATGGACCGGGAAAGGAGCTGCAAAACACCGATGGAAATATTGAGCCAGTTCAGTCTTCGCCGACAGCTGAACCCACTGAATTGCACGGTGGACAGGATTCTTCGGAACTTCCACTGGAACAGCCACCAGCTGTCTTGACTGGTATGTACATCAAACAGCGGTCTCAGTGTTTGGCAATGAAGACAGAGATTGCGACGAGCTGTGGAGAGTCTAGTCCTAATGAACTGAAGAAACAGGGGGAGAGACCAAAAAGTACGGACACCGACGGACGCACTGCGCATAACTGGACTTTTTTTCTCTCTCTCTCTCACTCTCGAATGAGCAAATTTGTTTTTGTTTTCAGAGAGCGGCCAAGAGTCGCAATTATTTGATGATGCGATGGAACCAGTACCAATCGCAACCAGCACACCGATTCCGACGTCACCGAGAGCCGAACCCACCGACTTGATTCGCAATCAGGAGTCGTCTGAAACTACACAGCAACAGGAAACTGTTGTCTCGAAAGGCATGACAAAAACAATCAGTTTCTCACAAGATCACTCATTTTTCAGAAAATGGACCGGAAAAGGAGGTTCAAAACAACGATGACGCCACTGAACCAGTGGTCAAGGAACTGCCGAATAACGATGGTGTTACCGAGCCAGTGCCAATGAAAATGAGCTCACCGATTCCGGCTTTGCCGGTAACTGAACCGACTGATTTGCTTCGTGAACAGGAGTGTTCTGAATTTTCACCAGGAAAGCAAACTGATCTCTCAGATGGTACGTAAGATGTAGTAATAATGTACTTCTTGATTTTTGAACGTTTTTCAGAGAAAGTAACAGAACAGGAGCAACAAATAATCGATCCGGATGGTATGTCCATACACACACCGCCTACTCAAACCAAATAATTCATTTTCCAGAAAATGGCCTGGAAAAGAAGCTGAAAACAAACGAAGAGATTACCGAACCAGTGCCAATGGAGACCAGCAGCCCAATCGAAACTCCACTGTCGGAAGAACTCACCGACGTACCTCAGGAACAGAAGCATTTGGATCCTTCACCAGAAGATCATGCTGATGACTCAGATGGTATAGATCAAAAGTATACCGTAATAGGAGTTGTCGTTTTCAGAGGGTGTGCCGAAAAAGAAACTGCGGCTGAATGATGGAACTAGCAAGCCAGTTCCAGATTTGTTGTCAGCCGGCTTTCCCGAGCTGACCAGTGAGCAGAACTCACCATCATCGACTGAAGCGCCAAAACATAACTCTGAATTGCTAGGTAGCGATTAAATTTTGTTTTCAGTAAGAAAACGCTTTTCTCATTTCCAGAGAAAGAATCCGAGAAGATGGACGAAGAGTCTAGCGAATCACTTCCAGTTTCGGCTCCAAAAGAATCCACCGACGTGCACACCAAAGAAGAAACTTTAAAACCGTCACCAGAACAAGAGACAGGTTCAAAATTATGTCTATGAGCAATCTTGAATGTTTTCTGATTTGTAGAGAAAGGATTGAAGAGAAAGCAGGAAATGAGCGATGAAGGATCAGGGAAAATTTTGAAAACTGACGAAAAAATCGATAAGACGCTTGCTCCGCAAGCTTCATTGAGCAAATCAGCCGACACCCTCACCACACAAAGAGCTGTCTCAGGTTGAATCTGAAACTTTTGGCAGTAGCGTATTTTGCGTTTTTCAGAAAAACTACCGGAGAAGCATCTCAGAGTGAATGAGAAGCCTCAAAAAAGAACACGTTGGTCATCGCCGGAGTCCTCTGGCTTGTCCCAGAAATCTGAGAAACCAGAACAGACCACACTGGAAGCGTCTGAGACTTCAGGTAGTTTGAAAGTTTCACACTGTATTAAATGGTGTTGTTTAGGCAAGTCTGAGAAGAAGAAGCCCAAAATGAGCGAAGGAGTTCATAAACAAGCTTCATCATCGAGTTCAAGCGATTCGTCTCGCAAAAATGAACGAACCGTGCCGACCTATGGGCTGAAAACGGGACCTCCAGGTATTCACCGGCACTGAAATAAGTGTGTTCAATGTTCGGAAGAGTTTTCAGTCGGTGAACTTAAAAAGAAAGAGGAGTCTCAAAAATCATCGAAATCGGGCGGCTCGCACAACAAACATGAACATGAACGAGCCGGAACAGCACAAAAGCGTAAGATTGATGGTTCGGGTGCCTCCACTGTATCACACTGTGACATGCGTACCGTTACAGATAAAACTTCTGATTCTCGACACAGAAGAGATCAGAGCACTCATAGAAAGCCAGAATCTTCGTCGTCTGGTTCAATGGACTCATCTCGCAAAGAGACTCATCATAAGAAAGATCATAGGACATCCAAGGCGTCGGAGTCATCGTCGTCCGCTGGTTCAGCTGATTCACTCAAGAAATATAAACATTCAGAACAAGGAAACAAGCATCACTCGTTTTCTTCAGGTACAACTATAGACTAGCAAATGGTTTTTCAGTGGTTTGCCTTTTCAGACAAATCTACCAAGTCAGAACACAGAAAAGATCAAGCATCTCATAAAACATCCGCATCTTCTTCGTCCACTCGTTCGTTTGACCCTATTCGCAAACGTGAACGATCGGTACCAGCTGACAAGCAAAAAACTTTTTCTTCAGGTAATAATCACAATCCCCCCTACTGGTAAGGTTAAAAGAGTCTCTTTACAGATAAAAGCTCCGAGGCTCATCGTAAAAAGGATCATAGAACCTCCAAACCATCAGAATCTTCTTTCTCAGCGGGTTCGAGTGGTTCAAGCAGTAAACATAGACATTCGGAGCAAAAAGATAGGCATTATGCTGTTTCTTCAGGTAGCCTCAAACTACGCAACAGGTCAATGAGTTCCTTTTACAGACAAAACTTCCGATAGTCATCATAGAAAGGATCATAAGTCATCACACTCATCAGCTGGCTCAAGCGAATCGCACCGCAGACATGAATCCTCAAAACAATCGGATAAAATGAAGAGTGTTGTCTCTGGTGAGCTCACAGCACAAGTCTGTTCCCTTGTAATCATCCGCAACTCATTTGCAGACCCCAAATCTTCGATGAGGGGATCCGCTACCCAGCACGGAAGTTCTGTACCAGCCAGAAAACCAGCGCCAATCACCGAAGTCGAGCGGTTGCTTTTCCCGGTCATCAAAGAGTTTTCCATGAAAGATCATCCCAATTTCGAGTCGGTCAATAAGATCCTTCGCGAAAAATTGATCTCGATCTTCGGAGGTTCTGAGAGTTCTCGAAGTGGCGACCTTCCTCTCTTGACGAGAGGTAAGCGACAAAACAAAGAGACGCGAGCCTATTTTCAAGTTTCGAATTTAGATGTCGAGGATTGGAATACGGAAGACTTCATTCGGTTCATCGGACGACTGCTCGAGCATGTCGGTGGCTCTAGCAAGTTCCAGGAATCAATGAAGAACGATGGGGTAGCGACATCGATGAAGCGGCTTCACGAGGCTCTGCAACACAAAAGCGCGCAATTGGAACGAAATGAGAGACGAAAGCAGCAAAGAGAGCAGGTAATTTCTTGTTTTATGTACTCCCCCACCCACCTGCACAATATACCCATTTCAGGCAAGACACCAAAGTATCTGGTGATGTGAATCAGAGAAAACATCCGAAATCTCGCCATTCTACTGGAGAAATCAATAATCAACTCCAAAAACTTCATCAATCTCCTTCTTGTTTTTCAAGATAATTGGAATGCAAAATTAATAATCCCCACCGTAACTTACTACTGAATATCAAATACTCCATCTGTTATCACTGACCCGACCATATTATTTTTTCACTTTTCAATTTCGTTCAGCACAAAAAAGTGACAAAAGTGAAAAAAAAGATAATTTGTGATTCATTTTCTAAGACTCCCTCCTCCGATGACACAACTTCCCATTTATGACTGAAACTGATGCAATATTATGTTCTCGAACTGAAAACCATGCGATTTCAAGACTAAATTAATAATTTATTATTTTTCCCTGGGCTCGAATATGTTTGGTTTTGCACACTCACTGATTATCACCGAAATAATTTTTTTGTGATTTTGTGAGTCTTCTTACAAAAATTTTCACGTTCTTGTGTGATTTTATTTGGAAAATTGCAATATAAGTGAGCAAAATAAAGTTTATTTGGAAAAAACGGTACCTGATCGGTTATTCTTGGTATATGATTAATGTCGAGAAAGTTTGATCTAAGTAAGCAGCCATAACCAAGTTGTGACCAAAAAGAACAACTGTTTCCGGTGCAGTCCAACTAAACACAGTTCAAAATTAAACTTTTCCCTTATGATCAGCAACTAAATGATTCACATGATCCAGAACAACTAACTTTTCATACATGTATCGGTTTGGGAGTTGCCTCCCCCCATGTTGAGGGTCAAACTTTGCCTACAGTTGTTCAAACATGTGGTGACTCTAATAAAAGTCACTGGATGGCCAGTGGAAAGATTATCGAGACCAAAACGTCCATTATGAATTCTCATTGCATTCTTCTTGCCATTCTCATTTCCAGCGCTGAAATGTGCGGTGATTCCGCGTCAAAGTGAGATAAAACATCCAAAAAAAAATATAAATGCCACTGAAAACTTTTCAGCTGCGCGAATTGGGTCAAAAACGGCTTCTGCAGCTCTACCTACTACACTACCGCACAGAAAACGTCGTATTGCGGTGAATCTTGTGGACTTTGCTCGTCTTCTTCGTCATCCTCTTCCTCGACAACCACCGTTTCTTCTTCTTCTTCTTCCTGCACAGATGCAGTCACAACATGTGCCGCTTGGGCTGCCAATGGCTTCTGCACTTCCACCTTCTACACGACGGCTATCAAGACTCAGTATTGTGCCTCTACTTGCTCTTTGTGCTCTTCATCTTCTTCATCTTCTTCTTCTTCGTCGTCGTCTTCTGCAGCCACCACGTCTGCTTCATCGTCTTCGTCAGCCACTTCCACTGAAAGCACCGCCACCACCACCGCAAATACTGAAACAACCACTTCCTCCGACTCATCGTCCACCACTGCGTCTTCTTCCTCTTCGTCATCGTCATCGTCATCTGCCACGACGTCAGATTCATCTTCCTCATCCTCCTCTTCAACTGCTGCTACTACCACCGCCACATGCACTGATTCCGTCTCAACGTGAGAATCTCAGAGTTGCAGGCAAAAACTTGACTTTCTCGATTCAGATGCGCAGCTTGGGCTGCCAACGGCTTCTGCACCTCTTCGTTTTACACGACGGCTATCAAAACTCAGTATTGCGCGTCGACATGCTCATTGTGCTCATCGTCGAGCTCCTCATCCAGCTCCACTGCTTCAACGTCTTCCTCTTGCACTGATTCGGCCTCTGCGTAAGTTTTGACAGGCTGAGTTCATAAGCAGGCTAAATTTTCAGATGCTCTTCATGGGCGGCCAACGGATATTGCACCAACAGTTTTTACACCGACACCGAGCGCAAAGCTTACTGTGCCAAGACCTGTGGACTTTGTTAACTTGAGTGCAGACATGTGTGTTCGCTTTTTTCGTAGTGGAATTAGTTAATAAAATCATCTCTCCAACCTATTTTCCTTCCAAACGCGCGCCCGGCGAACCGCACACTCCCCTGCCTCCGCATGAACGAGAGAGTGCAGTGAACAAAGAGACGCGAGAGAGAAAACGTCAGCCAGCCGGCGGAGACGAGGCTGCCTCCGCCGAAAGCGCACGCTATCGACAGGTGCGTCAGCAAACGTACTGGTCCGCCATTCAAAACATATATTTCTCCTCTCATTTTTCTATCGTATTTCGTCGCAATGATGTCGAATTTCGTTATGCCAAGGAAGAAAAAGTATCCGCTCAGTTTGGACGAGATTTTCGGGCATATTTTTTACAATGTGCCCGGTGACTCCATCACTCCGACACGGGTATGTGACTGCCTCTCCAGAATACTCGTATTCTCATATTTCCGCTTTCAGATTGCAACTCTCTATCTTTTGCGTGTTCTGTTCGAGACACACTTTGGTAAACGACGCGATCCGACGCCGACTCCGCTGACTGTCAAGGATAAAAACTGGTCAGTTGACTGATATAGGAAAAGTTTGAAAAAAAATTTATAGGGCGTTCAAATTCCTGTACGGGTTGATGAACGAGGACGAAGAGATGTCGTATGATGACTTCCGCCGATATGTCCGAATGTCGTTTCCAGGCACTCGTGGTATTCCTCTCGATTTCTTCGCGTGGTACGAACAAAGTGTCGAGAAAGCGAGAAGGTTATGATTTTCAGCATGGAGAAGATTGGGAGCGGGGAGTCGGACGTTGTTCTCGGCGTTCCGGATGAGTTCTACACCAACAAACACAGTCGCCCGAGAGATGTCTTCGGGCGTTTTCTGTTTCCACCGCACTACGATCCGGACCGTCATGCTCTTCCGTTTTCGTCCAGCCAGTCAGTCATGTACCGTTGGCTTAAAAGAGTTAGTTAATTTTACTAGGAAAACAAGAAAATCTTTGGATAGCAAGAACTGATTATCGATTTTCGATTTCAAATTTCTTCATACCCGCACAAAATAACCGCACTTTTCAGCTTCTGTCACAAGCGGCAAAGACCACGCCGATTCAAATGTTCAACATCAATCAGGCTATGCGTAAATGGATCAACTCCAAACACAACGAGACGTGAGCTACCATTCCATCAAATTTCCCTCAAACTGGCCCGTTGTTCAGATACTTCCGCGAACTTCCAACCAACGAAGACCCTAGGCGTCCGTGGTGGCTTTCCAGCTCCATGAAATCAAGGCATTGGGTGCAAGAGTACTTGCGATTCCTACAGGTGAGCTTTCTCGAGCTGATGCCCTTGGTAACAAGCTAAGGTTTGCTTTTTTTCAGATGAATTCGCATATGATTACCCACTATGATGGACTGATTGAGGGATGTGAGCTCATCGAGAAGCATCACAAAGATGTGCACACAGCGGTGAATACCTAGAGAAACAAACGAACTACTGTTATTAATGTATCATTTCAGCATCTCTTGAAAGCTGTTGTCCATGTCCAAAACCAAGACGGACCAAATGCCATCAACTGCATGAAGATGTACTTCGATCTGACACAATTCATGTAAGTGATTCGAGTTCTGTTCCAATAGTCAGATGAGAGTTTCAGGCTGACTGACGACATGGGGAACGCTATGCGCACCTACCGTCTTACTGTCCCAACCACACTACCGTTGTTGTATGGTCCCGTTCTGCAGGCGCGCATTTGTAGAACACTTGGCGACTAGTGAGTGTCAGTCTTGTGAATCGCAATGTACGACGACTGATTCCAGCACTCAAGCAAGACTTTTGCTGCAAGAAAGTATTCAACAGTCACAACTGAGAAGCGATGAGATTTGTCATCAATTGGCAAATCTGGAGCTTCACATTCTTGATATTCTCGGCTCGGAGCCACTTCTCGAAGATCGATTAGACGACGACATTCCTGAGCACGTCGAGACAGATCGGCGGATTCACAGGAAAACGCTGAAAAATTTGGACGAGTGAGTGTTCGAGCTCATGTATTTTCTATGCAAATCATTTTATTTTCTAGCTTGCACCATCAGTTCTTCGCGGCGCCATGTTGTTCGCAGACCACCGAAGACTTCGAGTTCTGCTCCGAAATGGATTCGATTGGCAAGATGTTGATGTTGCTCAGGAAAATCTCGAAGGGAGCCTACCGTCTGTACTTTGGCCGGATTATCGAGACCGGAATCCTGAATCCAACAAGTACTGATTTCGAAGAGCGAGGAAATCGTGTGTATGCATATGGAGACGCTCTTGTTACAAGCAACATGTACGTTTTTCAAAGTGTTCTTGTGAGGTTGACGTTATTTTTTCACAGGATTCGCAACGGAATGTACAAGCAAGCGCAGAATACTGCTGAAGCGATGTTGGTGAACAATTGTAGCCAGTTATGGCCCGAAGACTGCTTCCTGACTGAAACATGGGCTGTTGCGCTCGTCAACTTGGCGTATTCTCATGCGGGACAGGGAGATTTCAAGAAAGCGAGCGCAGTGCTCCAGGGAGCAGCTCCGTGGTTTACTGAGAAAATGTCGTGGCAAGGAAATCGGCACATCATCATCTGCGACGCAATTATTAGTTTCGAGCAAGCGTTCCTGTTCAATGAATACCAAAAGTGCAAGAATTCGTTGTCCCACCTCTGCAATTTTTCGCAGCTCGAATACAAGCTTCGGTAAGAATGAGGTTTTTGGACGTTTTCAACAATCTCACTTTCAGCCTTGCACTTTTGTGGGCTTCTCGCGGAGATAACCAGAGGGCGGTCGACTTGCTGGCGACAATTGACACAAAAGATGTGCGCGGCAAAATTCGAATCCATATGCAACGTGCGACGATTTATGTCACCGCCAAACAGCACGAAAAGGCTTGGTTGGATTTGGCGGAGGCGCAGAAACTCGCCGAGGGCACAACTTTCATCGATTTGAAGGCGATGGTTATTCGAAGAAGAGCGACTCTCTTGGTATGACGGACACTGTGTCAAACTTCATCTTATCGATTGATTCATTTCAGCTGGACCGTGGAAGCATGAAGGAATGCATGAAAGAGGTTCTGCAATGCTTCGAAGTCATTGACCTACACGGGTCGTTCACCGAGAAATGCTGTCTCTTTTTGACTGTCGCCAGATGTCTTCGTGAAGGTGGCATGGGTGAGAAACAAAAAGCGTGACACAAGTCATTCAACATTTTTGATTTCAGACCCCAGAGTCTGGCTGAAACGCGCTCGAATCCTGGTTCGAGGTGGGAAATGGCCGTCGATGGAGAAGATGATTCTAGCTGAGTTAGCCATTCTTCACGGTAGACAAGGACTACTACCCGACACAACAAATCTGTCGCGTGTGCGTGAACAATTTGGCAAACTTCACGCCGAACACCCTGGAAAATGCCAATGGCTGTTGATTTAACTTTATTGGCAAACTAACCTATTCTACATATTATAACCATGATGCTCTACATATTGGTGATTGCTCAATGAAAAGAAAAACCGCAAGTGAAAAGTATTTCTGGTAAACATTTCATGCTCTCGTTGTTTCTCCTGTTTCAATTTGTCATTTGATCTTCCTTATAAAATTCTCGTCTCAATAAAGCTCATCTGTGTCAGCAACGTTGGACTTTCTGTATGTTGTTGTGTAGAGGTGTCAGATGGGATTTTGCACTTACTTGGATACTTGAAGTCAGTTGATCTTGGATACTTGAGGTCTGTCGCTGCCTCTGACTACCAGCCCTGTGGCTGGAAGCGGTGATGGAGTCGGTCGGGAAGTCGGAGTGAATGCTCGCTGCCACTGATGTCTCATCATTTCTCTGATCTCCGGTCTGTTTCGGGTAAGACTGCCGTCCTGACGTTTGAGAACAGCCAGAGGCATTCCTTTCGTGGCTGCATTGACGAGTAATTCGGTCGGGCGCCCATTCATTTACTCGTTCTCCGACTTTATTCGTTCGGGACCTCTCCCTCCCTTCCTTCTTTCTGAGGCCGGTTCTCAGATTTCCGGTACGGTTGGAAAGGTTCCTTAAAATAAAAATGTTATAATCCCCCACTTTTCGGTAACGATAACAATAAGTTCAAATCTGACTTGTTTTGAACGTCTTCTGATTCTTCCGACGACTGCTTCTGTGCTTTCGGTTTGAACATTCCTATCCTGAATGTAATCCCTGTTGAGAATTAGTCCAGAAAACATATTCCAAGTGAGGATCAGTGAAAATTTCATCCCCACTCTTTCGGAAGCATTTCTGACTTCTATGACGATTCTCAGTTCAACTCTGATCGTTGAGCGAGTTGCACCATTGAATTCGTCTCAAAATTCTGGTCAGATTCATATAAATAACATCCTAGATATCTTCCAAATGAAGTTCGTTACCATGGTTACTCGGACCATCGAAATCCGAGGTCCCCTCCATCTTATCATTGCCATAAAGCCCTATGAACTTTTGAGGGCATGTGGTGTAGTGGTTAACACACTCCGTTGTCGACTTGTATTCCCCAAATCCGTGACGCTTTATATCGGCAACGGAGAACCGCGAGTTCGAATCCCGCCATGTCCAAAAATTTTTTATGCACCCTGTGACCAGTTATACCCCAAAAACCGTCGAAAAAAAAAAGTTGCAGGTTCGATTCCTGGAAGTGTTCAAACTATTTTTCACACCTTTTTTGTTGTTTTTCCATGTTAATAAGACTGTTTTATTATGGAATTGCATAATTCGGGTACTTCTTTGAGGCACATTGGAGGGTTCAGTGCAAAAAAATTGTGTCAGATCTCAAAAAATGTATTTTTTTTCCTTTTGTTTATGAGGATATAAAACGGAGCCGACTGCCGTCGCGTCATCCGGCGTCAGAAGATTCAGAAGACAGTCAAAAGACGTCAGAATGAACTTTATTCAGATCTTCATTTTGAAAGAGTTTTTCTGATCAGAATTGCTTACTTGAATACTTAGGGTTTGTTGATCAAGCATGATAGGCTGCGGACAAACTCCTTCTATTGTGCACTGTTCTCTTTATGGTCTGTGGCGTTATCTTAATCTCGAGGATCTTCAACACTTTTTCGATTAGTGCTATTCGGTGCACCTCTCGCAATACAGTAGTCCACCGAAAAAATTTTTGCTAATCGCGATGACGCGGCTCGTGCTGCCGATCAGTGTGTCGAACTGTCCCAGACGCTTTTTCGCAATCTCTAACTCCGCTAGGAGCATGTCATCTTGTCAACCAATTACATAGATTCAATTGTACTTTTACTGCAGTCTTCGATTCCATGACAATTCTTCCGATGATCTTTGTAGTCATTGTTTCTGTCTCCCTCTTTCTTGCGAAATGATCAATCGACTCACTTTCTGTGAGAAGGCTTCATTGCAAAAGTTTGTACAATTCTCAAGAAAGAATGAAATATCCTGTCCGACTGGATTGTCCCGGCACATCCTTGCAGAAGCGCCGGCCAAACACCTCCTTTTAGTCGGAGTGCGCTAAGAAAAATAACTTCTACGAGATTGAGGTGTCTTTTTATTATACTGAGACGATACGAAAGTTTAAATTACAAGAAATAAAGGAATCCTACAAAACTAACGCACCAGAAAGACATCGAAAAGAGCCTAATTTGAACACAAAATTAGTAAAACTCAACAAAACAAACAAGATCAGAACCGTAAAAATCTATTTAAAAAACACTCCTCCAGCACACATCGAAAACAGCTCCAGAAAAACGTGTCAAACTCCCGTGCGCGCCCTTAATCCTCCTTTTCGCGCCTTTGTCTCCTTGAACGCGTCAACAATGTGATTGTGCTTTCCTCGATCTCTCGTTTTTGATCTGTCTGCAAGACTGATTTGTGCAATGTTCTCTCGTTTTAGAGCCCTCGTTGCAGCCCGCCTTTCTCAATGCCTCTCTCTGGCCTCATTCTTCTCCCTCTATGCCTCTTTTTTCCGCGCACCTCTCTTTCGCGGTCATTCTCCGCGACATGGAGGAAGTTTTAGAGCAAAACTTTGTAGGGCTTTGTCCAGAGTCATTCCAACGTTGCGAACTATTTAATGAAGTCAACCGCCTATCCTTTAGAACTATCTTTGATGTTCGACGACTTGCTAACAATGTTCGCTTGCCCGTCAGATTTGACTCAACTCCGAACCAACTGCCACCTAAACACTTTCAGAATCTCGAACCTTTTTTCGCACATTGGGAATCACAGTGAGAATCAGTTCAGAAAACATATTCCAAGTGAGGATCAGTGCAAACTTCAACCCCACATTTTCGGAAGCTCTTCTGACTTTTATGACGATTTTCTGTTCACTTCTAATCTCAAAATGAACTATACCATTGAATTCGTCTCAAAATTCTGGTCAGATTCATATAAATAACATCCTAGATATCTTCCAAATGAAGTTCGTTACTATGGTTACTCGGACCATCGAAATCCGAGGTCCCCTCCATCTTATCATTGCCATAAAGTCCTATGAGTTTTCGAGGGCATGTGGTGTAGTGGTTAACACACTCCGTTGTCGACTTGTATTCCCCAAATCCGTGACGCTTTATATCGGCAACGGAGAACCGCGAGTTCGAATCCCGCCATGTCCAAAATTTTTTATGCACCCTGTGACCAGTTATACCCCAAAAACCGTCGAAAAAAAAAGTTGCAGGTTCGATTCCTGGAAGTGTTCAAGCTATTTTTCGCAGCTTTTTTGTTGTTTTTCCGTGTTAAGAAGACTGTTTTCTTATGAAATTTAATGATTCGCATACTTCTTTGAGACACGTTGGGGAATTCAGCGAAAAGCAGTTGTGTCAGATCGTCAAAAAAAGTATTTTCATTTGTTTTAAAGATAATGAAACGGAGCCAACTGAGTGAAAAAGACAGACCGAAAACTGAGAAGACCTTTAGAAGACTCACTTATTTGAGTACTCAGGGTTTGTTGATCGAGCCAGCGGACAAAAATCCTTCTATTGTGCACGGTTCTCTTTCTCTCAATCGTTTGTGCCATCTTTGTGGTCATTGTTTCTGTCTTCTCTATCTCCCTCGCACAATGCCCGATCTATCCATTTTCTGTGAAGAGGCTTCATTGCAAGAGTTTGTACGATTCTCAAGAAAGAATTAAATATCCTTTCCGACTGGAGGAAGTTTTAAAGCAAAACTTTGTTGATGAAGTGACACTCCTTTCCTGTGAAATTGTCTTTTTTGTTCGACGACTTGCGAATGGATTTTCTTGATAACCGTCGTAATCCATAGTATCATCCTTGAAACCCGTCATGCTACTGAAAATATTTTCAATTGGATGTGAACAACATCTATCAGTATTTGACTTGTACTTCTCGTTTGTCCGGAAGATACCATCCCGTTGTCAAAATAGCGGCTTGAATAAGATCCAAGGAAAAATTTGAAGATTACGAGCAGAAAAATGGGAATCTTCATGGTTTAATATGAATGGAGAACTGGTGAAAAGATGGCTTTTCATTTTTTTTCCGAGAAAAACTCAGCCCCAGTGGGGTATTGACTATGAAAAAAATAAAAGATTTTTTGCTGTTCAGACATTCACATAATCAGCTCAGTGTTAATTTTCTGAATGATAGCAAAAAAAAACTTCTGGTTTCACGAAAACTGTTAAAAGTTTTGATGTTGGCGAAAATTTTGTGAGTCGGATAGTCGTGACTTTTTCAGAAAAACATCAATTGCTAGAACCCGTAGATGCTATCATGTCACATTTGTTTAGAAACCTGGAAGAGAACGGAAAATCGCTATTCATGATTTTATATTTTTTGCACGATAATTTCTGAATATGGTTTCATGTTTTCTAAGCAAAACACCGTTTTTTGAAGAATAAATTTGTTCCACTTCCATTCTCAAATATATTTCGTTTTTTGATAAGCCGGAGTCCCAATCTTGACAATATCATTCTCCTTTCCAAAATTTTTTGGATGAATCAGTATCCCGATATCTAAACCCATCTCAAATTTCATCTCTCGATTCTTCCTCGTTGAGCCTATTCAAATCGCGCAAATATGAGCACACTCTCGAGTCGATTGCGCAAAATTCTTGCACAAATAGACATTACGTCTACAATGCGCAATTCAACCACATCCTCCCTCTTCAGTTCCATCTGTTCTGTGTTGCATCAGAATCTTAGTGCGAAGTAGTGTCGGAAGACGACAAAGACCCACAAAATTACATCTCACCACCTGCTGCGAGGCCCGCCGTTCTCTCCTTGACAGCAAACATAATTCATCCTGAGGCATACGGTAAGACCTTCACTCTTTCGGATTTGTACTGTCACACAGGCAGAAGTAATTGCTCGCTCGGAAGATTGATGGATGGGTTTTCTAATTGTCGGGTGGTAAGGCGGATCGGACACAATGCGAATCGGCGAATGTAGTTGGGTTGGGATAATTGCATGCAAAAGATGGGAATCTGTTATGCTCCAAAGTTCTGATGAGACCTGATCAACGTCTTTTCCGACTTCTAATCGTTTTCGCATAACGCCCATCATCCGTCTTCATTTTATCTCTCCTAGAATCTAACGTCCAGTTGATGGATCGATTGAACCGACACTCCCTTCCGCCGTTTCTCTCAATATGGAAATTATCGTCAGCGAATTCGAATTCCGTCACATGTACTGGAAACAAGATCTGCATATGTTTGTCGCTGGGCCCCCATCTGTATACTGGTTCAGATCTCCAATCTGTATGTGTGACGTCACAGACATCTTAGTTTTCACCAAGCATCTGGAGTGTGGCTATTGTGACGTAATGGGGTGTCAGTGTGTACCGACTGTACGAAGAATCTTGGCTGGGTGCCAAGATGGCGGTGCAACAGTCATGCGCGCGTACATACGCCCACCATCGAACAATTGCGATAAGAGTGGTGCGATCGGCAATGTGCTGCGTGTTTGAATTCAAACTCGAACGATTCGCAAGGAAAGAAACTAGTTTTCGTGTTCATGTTCAATGACCTGATTCTCCCAAGGGCCTAGAAAAAACGAAGCAAACATGCCGAACCGTGATTGGCCCCAAGTGTACACTTAACGTTGCTTTTCTGCTTCCCATAAGATGTATATCGTACACATTGATTAATGAGCGAACGGGCGACAGGTGCTATCCGAAGTACCATCTGCCAATCGGCCTGTGACGTGGAAGAGGGTGCCGGCCAAATGTCAACAACTGCTCCCAACCATCCGCCAAACCCATAAACGCTCTCCTCCTCTCCTTCAGGGCAACAGCTGCATTCTTCGCGTATCGAAACGATATAATCGCATCAACCCGTCGGTCGGCGTAGGATCCGAATTCAAAATTGAATAGTGGATTGATACGAAAGAAGTGGATGACCAGACAGAAATTCCGTTGGAGGGAGAATGAAAGAATCGTAATGCGGAATGAGGAAAACAACGACGGGATATCACGGCATTATGAAAGAAATGATCTCTGAAATGAAAAACAAATTATTTGAATTCTACGAGTATTGAAAACAAAAACGGTCGTCACAAGTTGAACAGGGCCGTATCATGGATTTTGAAGGAACTCTGGCTGAAAACAATAGAACCTAAAACTTCGAGTTCCCAAAGTCTGAAATAGGATTGAACCCAAACGTTTTGACGAATCGTACCTCCATGCTCAACATAAACCATTCAGACATATCACCACAGATCCACAAAATGTTCAAGGAAAAATTTTGATTCAAGGATAAACAGTGAATATGAACCAAATAAAACCGGAAAACGTCAATCTCAATGGAGGATAGTTACAGATTTCCAGAAATCAGCTGAAATCTTTCAAATCGTTCTCAGACTTCCAGACTATTGTTCCCAAAAGACGCTGCGTTTAAAAATGTTGACTCAGCTTTCGTTTCAAAAAGATCAACAAACAGTTCACTGCTCACGATTTCTAACCGATACAAGACTGGAAAAGGGTTCACGAGTTACAGATAAAATCCAGATAATGAACTGTCTCTGGAAGTCGAAGAGCTCGATCTGAAAAACACATTAGAGCACGCTGCGTTGCAAACCGAGCATTTCTCGGAAACCCAATTAGACGAAAGGCTCTTATCTAAGCGCACTAATAACTTATCAGCCACAAAACATATGTGAAAATGTTCGGGAAGACTTATTCTGTCTGAAATCAGTTTCAGTTCCAGTCCACAGTGTTCTGAATTGGCGTGTTCTTTGAACATCGAGGGTGAAGGCGAAAACAACCTCGACATCCAAACCAAGTGGGCCCTACAACGACACCTGTATCTCAGCCGAGCCGCGACAGAATTTCAAGATTTTCAGGTTTCCGAATAGCCAAGAATCTGGGCTTTCAAACGGTTGTGAAAAACGCATGGGTTGCAACTGGAATTCGAAAGTTATTCGGCTGTAAAGTCAGCAGTTAGAATTAAAAACGTATTTAAGCCCATATTTCAGGTGAAACACATTAGTGAGCATATAGAAATTATTATATCACTCGATGGGAAAAATCATTGGCTATCCGATGGTGCCACTTTTGGCTGAAAATGTTATCAGTTCCACGAGATATAGATGGTTATGTAAGCTCAAGTCGGGGCAAAAAAGTACCCAAAACTTTGAGCTACTGTGAAAAAGTTCCCAGTCGTCGTGAAACTCCAGAATTTCAGTATGTTGTAGTTCAAACCTTTGCCTGTCGATTCATATCCATTTCAACTGATATGATCACCAATGCGCTCTACGGTAGCACTTCTTGTGAAGCCTCTCGTTCGCTGCCTCAATATCTTATTCGGCGGCATGTGTGTACGTCAGGGTGTGTCCCCGCAGGGGGGTAGAGCGCTCGTATATAACCGAGGCAGTCAGACCTCCGAAGCCACCACTCTCTCAGTGTACCCAATCGCTCTCCCAAGCAACCAAGCCAAAAAATCCAAAATGTCCGACTCTGTCGCTGTTGTCGTTGACGCTCCGGTCCCGGAGGTCGTAGCTCCGGCTGCCGCCAAGAAGGCCAAGGCTCCTAAGGCTCCGAAAGCCCCGAAGGTCGCCAAGATCCCGAAGGCCAAGACTCCGAGCACCCATCCGCCATACATCCAAATGATCAAGCAAGCCATCAAGGATCTGAAGGATCGCAAGGGAGCTTCCAAGCAAGCCATCCTCAAGTACATCTCTCAAAACTTCTCGATCGGAGACAATCTGATCCAGGTAAGAATACTCCACCAGTAGAATCTGAACTAATTCAACTCTTCTTCCAGATCAACTCTCATCTCCGCCAGGCTCTCAAGCGAGGAGTCACCAGCAAGGCTCTCCTCCAGTCGGCTGGATCCGGTGCCAACGGACGTTTCCGTATTCCGGACAAGAGCGCCGCTGCCGCTGCCGCCGCCGCCGCCGGTACCGGAGCCAAGAAGCCAGCCGCCAAGAAAACCGCCGCTGCCAAGAAGCCGGCTGTTGCCGGTGAGAAGAAGGCCAAGAAGCCAGCCGCCGCCGCCAAGCCGAAGAAGGCCGCCGCCGCTGCCGGAGACAAGAAGGTCAAGAAGGCCACGCCAAAGAAGATCTCCAAGCCGGTCGCCAAGAAGGTGTCCAAGTCGCCAGCCAAGAAGGTCGCACCGAAGAAAGCCGCCGCACCGAAAGTCAAGAAGGCCGCCGCACCGAAACCAGCTGCCCCGAAGGCCTAAACTCATCTAACTCTCTGAATCACCATTACCTCATGTTGGATTTTCATTCAAGATCTCCCCCTCCACCACACCTAACAATATACATTCAAAAATCCCATTATATTGTAACGCGACGCTAGTGGTCACCTGTGTTGTACCCCTTTTTGTACATACGATTTCCTTTGAAAAATGCTGGTAACTTTATTTATTCATCTTAATAAATAAAACCATATAAAGTGAATACAAGTGTTTTCTTTCTTTGTTCACTTCCTTCCTCGATGTGAGATTTTAGCGACTAGTTGCGTCCGTCAGAGTTCTTCGTCGTTTCTCCTCCGTGTTTTCGGGTCGGTATCGACTCTTACCACATGACATTCGGTCACAAGACAACACATTGTTGAATCGATCGGTTGGAGTGCCGAAGTCAACACATTGGCTGACTGGCTGGGAGGTTTTGTGTATGGGAAGGTGGACGTTCGATCGAACGTCTCACTCACCAAACACACACACACACATACCGGCAATCGCACTACCCCCCCACACACACACACATAAAGCTCGTGACTAGTCGTACGGAAAAAATCTTGGCAACGGGCCAAATTTACTGCGCAATCGAATACCAACAGCGCGCGCTTGGGTGGCTGGTGACCTCACTTTGAATGGGAGACTGCGAAATAGTGTTACGAGTGGAGATGTCAGAGAGAAAGAGAAGACTTCCCCCCGCCGTCTGTTCGTTTCTCACCACCCAACAAGAAACCGAGGGAACGAATAACACATCAAAGTGGACTATCGGAGGGGATTTGCGAACGAGTAGGAGGAAGAAAGACGAAAGCGATGGGAAGGAGACTACCTACGAAAGAAACGCGAAATTCGTGAAAGATGGGGAGTTTAGAAGCTACAGGGAGTTTAAGATTGTTTTATTGAGCGTGAACTCTGTTTCAACTATGCATTACATGTTTCCGGTATCAAGCATTCGAAAATCTGATGTTTTGATCATTTATTTGGATGAACGGTGCCAGTTCCTATGCTAGTTATGAGACTTTTTTCTCAGAATCTCAAAAACCTCATTCCTTCTGCTTCAATTGAAAGTTCAGAAAATAAAATGAATTTGATCTTAAAAAATGAAACCACTGGAAACGTTTTTAACTTCTAAAAGCAAATAACGGAGGGCAATTCGCTGAGAACTACTGAAATAGTAATTGTTTTCATGTAAACGCACAAAAAACATCTGTTCCCGAAAATAACAGCCGATAATCTGACGGCTTGGAATGTTTTCAGGACATGTGCTCGAAATGCATATCCGAGAGCTGGTAAATGGGTTTTTTCGTTATTTTTTGCATCTCCGGCGTATTCGTTGCGCTTTCCAAACTTTTCGTATTCTAACTCATGATCATGAAGTAATTGCTGACAAATCAAACGCGTTTTTTTGTAGAAGTGCTCGAAATGGATGGCTGCCACGTATTCCAATGTTTCTGGTACATATATCTGCCATGTTCGCAACTATGTACAACACCTTCTCTACATGAGTTCGTATTCTCAGAATTTCAGAAAATGTAAGAGGATTTTAGCAACAACTGTATTACACGAAGAATGATCGTGATGATGAGATCGAAAATGTTTTTTTTTGCGTGGATCGTTTTGCATCAAACCTCCTTCGTTTTGGCTGTCGGGGCACAAATTAAGCATCGCATATAAAGTGGTGCATCAGATGCATATCTAGGCTTTCCTGAACTCATGGAGATGGGTTTCACATACCTGCTAAGCATTATTGGATCTGTAAGCAGCAGCTCCGTCTCTGTGGAACACCCAATCCTTGTTACCATAGTTGGAATCACCCAGAGAATCACTCTCAACTCTAAAATTTCCTTCATGCAGCAATTTCCGTCTCTTTTCGCTCCCACCTATTTACACATGATTCCACAGCGTGTTTTTAAGTGAAAACTGCCATAGACTCACAGATGTTGTCGAGGTGAGAAGTGGCAGACTCAAAAACTGTTAATACCAAACTGTTACTTTTTTTGAGTTTGAGAAATATTTTGGCGAATTCGCAGAAATAGCGTTTCAATTTCAAATTTTCTCACCATTTTCTCAAGAATGCAGTGAAACGCGGCGCAATGTTTTTCCACGGTCTGTACTGCCATTGATTGATGGTCCCTGTCAAGGAGAAAATTGAGAATTGATATACAGTCCACTGTGCAGGGCGGTGTCAGTTAGTACGAAGTCCTCCCAGTTCTTGGGTGACAGTGATCTAGTGAAACTCGTAAAACTCGAATTGAAACATAGCAAGACGCAGGTAAACAATGCGTTTGCAAGAGTTTCCGTCAAAAGTCCTTGATACATACATATATTGACCACCAAAAAATGGCTGAAAATTCTGAGGATTCTACAGAGATCTCTGTCTCAGACACAGCACAAGTTGTGCCACAAGAGTACGGGATTATCGAGATTTTCTTCTTTGACGCCCGGAAAGTAGAAAACATGTCGAGAAAGACACCTTCTAGAGTATTGTGTGGTGTTGGTCGATTCCGAATATGTTTGCCATAAAATTTGAAAGGTGCATGCCAAACCGGCATTTGTTATCAGAACGGTCGCATGATAAGAAGAGTTCATCTGGAAAGAAGAATTGATGAAGTTTGGGAAGTTGAAATGACGAAAACCATAAGGCAACATGGATTCTAGACGAATTTCACAATTGCGACTAGATGTTGAACACTGTCTCCTAGAGACATGCATACTACAATGTTTTCAAGAGCTGAAACTGAAACAGAAAGAATCTTCAACTCGCAAGATGAACAGTTGATTTTCAAATGTTTTTTTTCAAAACGCGACGACCATCATTCAATTTCAGTAATTTGATAGCACCATTAATCGAACGAGTAAACATTTCTCTTCAGATTATTGAAGAACTTTGATTCTAAGCATCCAATTAGTACGGTTTCCACAGTTGTTTGTTCATTTTCAGCAAACTAAATAGCCCCCATCACGTTTTCCTTGAATGTTTGTTAGGCTCACAATTTCTCAGTTTCTGTCCTGGTGGTGTCTATTGAAAACTTCCCCACCAATTTTTTTTGTTGTCCTCCCCTCCCAAACACGCATACACACCATTCAATCCGTTTCCCAGAATCAGAAACGAAAAGAGAAAGATAACTCGTGATATAAATCACACACACACACACTCTACATTTTCCTATGGTTATCTCAGCGATCTCTTGTGAGGGCCGGCCACCCACGTCACGTTTGGGGGGCGGTGTGCATAAAATTGGAGTGTTGAGAGAGTGGAGCCGGGTGCTCCGTTCTTTATCATCAAACCCCCATTTGCCCATCCTCTAATAGGCGAGTCAACAAGTGATAACCAGCTTTGAATTGCGTTTTTTAACGACTGTATGATGACCTCAATGCCCTCCCTCCTTTCAAATAATGGTGTACGTGGAAAGATAGGTTTTACGAATGACGCATGGTTATAAAAAACAAATTTCCGGTTCGGATTTGGGAAACTTTGAAATTTGCAGTCAGTGAGCTCGACTCAAAAATTCAATTTCCTATGACGCTATTGCTACCTGAACTCTTAAAAAAAGTGAGACTCGCACTTCTACCTATCACAACCTATAATTTCCTGAATAAGAGTGAACATTTCGAATTGAAGACTACGTGTCGTTCATCATGCTCAGAAGAGCAATATGGTGTCTTGGAAGCTGAAATTCTTTGTGGAGACAGCTTTAGTGGCAGTGTCATGTTGGGCGAGCCGCTGGTGTATACTGTAATTCTACTTTTTCGCCCCGCGTATGACTAAATTTGAGTGTGTTTCTCGCATTTCTGTGTACAATTCCTGCCTAGATTGACCGAGCAGTATAATTTTCTTCTTTGGTGGCTGGCTCCGATTCTCAAAAACTTCTAATAGGCTACGATTACGGCCACCAACTCCCCCCATCCACCAAATGTTTGTGCATTTCGTGGTGACTCCGCCCACACTACCGTATTCTTCAGTGTTTATAGGAAGAGCCCACAAACCACTTAGCAGTGCGTTTTTTTTTCTTCTGAGCGAGGAGTACATCAGGTATGATTGAACATACAAATTTCCGCCGTTACTGGGGAATAAACATGTTTTCGTTTTCAATTAGACATCTTTCTTTTTCCCTTTCTCTTTTATGAATGTGACCCTTGGATGATGTGAAAAATGCAGCTGCATGAGTATTGGCCTCTAATTAAGTGTGCAAGAGGATGTTTGTTCTAGCCTCAATTCCACTCATATGTATCTTTTCATTGCATTTCATGACTCTCATCGCAAAAAAAGCTTTGTCATTCAGTCAGTGCTGAAATCAAACGCTCAGTAAAAAAAACTAACTGAAGGGACGCTTCGTAAGGTCAGAAAGAAAAGTTCGAAATGGCCCGACACTCCGCAAAAAAAAAAACGCGGTAGTTATCCTAAGTTCGCACAAAACTCGCATGGCGGGCGCGGCAATTCACGCAAAGTCCCCCTGGGAAGCTTTTTAAAGTATGTGCACGGCGACGTTTTGTCAAAAAGTGCCGACCTCCTCGTTTCCCCCAGCAGAAAAACGTCTTCCGGGCCGGGGACGGAAAGAAGGGGGGTCAAGTTTCTTTTCATGTTCGACCGGAACTAAATCTTTGCTCATCGAACCGCAAAATGTGCAACCGGATATAACTAAGATCATTTTCTATTATTGAGCAAAGCCTTTCTCTCTCCAAGGACTCATTACGATTCCGGATTTCATACCACCCATCAAAATTTTCCATTTTTTTCATTCATCTCTCGCCTAAAAATAATATGGTGCTCAGCTTCTGGCCTACGTGTCTTCAATAAGATCGCACGACGAGAATGCACTTTTTTGGGATTATCCCATTCTTATTTTAGTCTGAGATGGGGGGGGGGGGGCATAAAAGACCATGTGCGTGTCAGGTGCTAGGTTATTATCTCATTTGTATCCGGCTCAGCCGCCCCCCCCCCCCCCCTCACATGATCAGCCGTTTTCTTCCCACAAATGTCGCCGAGCGCGCCAATAATTATTGCTGGGTGTAGTGCATGAAGAAATGCACTTGTCTCGTCTCCATGTGATCACGCAAATGCGTTTGGTCATTTCGTTGTCTCACTCGGCGAAAGTCTAGACTGCATTGCGTCAGTGGTTTCGAAAATTGACAAGAGGGCGGGAGATTTTTTTTTCCATTTTCTTGGAATGAAACGAGGAGTTTGGGCAGTTCGAGAAGTGTGCATGGTGTGATCGGACTACAGTATTGAAGCGGCGAAACGCGCCGTAATCGGATTATAATTTGATTTCTTTCTTGGAAAAGACCCAAAAACAGATGGTTATCAGTTATTCGTCACGGTTTATGGTTGAGAAAGGCACCTGATAAGGTTCACATAAAATAGTGCTTCGGAAGAGCTTTTTGGTGTCAGTTTTCTGTCATCTTCATTGCGTTGCCCGTTTCCAAACAAACGGGCAACGCGAGAAAACACAACCACCGACACCTTATCATTATTTTGTTGTCCGTCGGGTCCTTTCTATCACACCCTTCTCTCCTCCCATCATCATTCACGTCAAAGCTCCCATTACCTCCGATCAAGCCCCCCCCCCCCCCGCCCTCTTCCAACTCTTCCTCCCCTGCCAAACATTTTATTTTCTTCTCCTCCAAAAAAAATTGCCATCATTTTCATGTGCCCTCTCGACGGAGCTCTCGTTTCGGGCGGCTCAGAGGACACGACCCCCCCCCCACACACCAGCAAAGAGCGATGAAAAATGGGAGAAAAGAGATGGAGGCAAGAAAAAAGGGAAATTTCATTTGGTTCGCATTCATTTTCGCTTTTCTCTTCTCCCGTTTCGCTTCATCTACTGCTCGCCTTTGGCCTCGTCCATCGCCAGGACGGGTTCCTCTTTTCTTGTGTGCTGGGGCAATAAAAAGTGGGACGTCATGCCCGGAAAAGCAAAAGACAGAGAGAGAAAGAGAAAGAGAGTGAGCGAACCGAGCAGATGTACTCTAATCTGGCTCCATCCTTTCTTGCTCGTGCTCTTCGATACTTCAACTAACCTTCTTCTCTACAGAATCGGTTATCTGCCTGGAAGCCAAGACCATGAGCTTGCAAAACTTGCCCATCTCGTCTGATCGGACTGGACCAGCATCGCCGCTGGCTCAACTGCTCGCGCTCTCGCCGCAATCCAACTCGAGCGTCCGTGGCTCGGACTCGACGTCGTCGATCGCGACGTCTCCCATGCCATCGCCGCCGGCCGATGGGACCACGTGCAACAGCGATGCACAACAGCAGCGTCAGTTGTCCTTCTTTTCGAATTTCTTTTCATGTTTGTTTTCTCGCTTCAGATACTTTGTCGTGTGTCCAACTTCTCACAACACTTCTTGGAGGTGAGTTTGTGTAATAGGATGGGTGGCCTCATTTTGTGACGACACGACGGTCTTACGATAGATTGATGTGATGATTTGTACCCCCCCCCCCTCCTATTTTTCTCTCTTCCATTTCATCTAATGATAAACACAGGATAGTGAGACGGATCGGTGTGTCGGATGAAAAATCGGATAAGAGAACTTGCAGAACTAGGGTAACAGGAACCTGGGGAGGGCCTCGTCGAGCCGTAACATCAGTCAGTCAATCGGAGCGTATAAAGAAATAACGGAGAATATAACGAGAATAATGGCGGAGAAGCAGGGTGGTCAGAAAATAAAAAAAGAGATAGAAATGAGAGATCGACAGATGTGTCCCAGTTTTTCACCACCTACCTGCTTGCGCCCCCCGTCCGCTAAAATCATCCACTCTTCCGCCTTCTCGTTTTCTCAACTGACCTAAATTGTTTCATCTCCTAATCCTTATCACTTCACCTTTTTATCAAGTTATCCCTTTCCGATCCATTCTTGACGCCACCCACATTTTCCGTCCCAAAGAGTAGCCATTAATCGCCGTCACATCTTAACATCGACAGGCTCGTCGCTTGCTGACAACCCGCATCTTTCGAAGCCAGTGCCGTCGTTCGGAACAACACTTCCCCTACCGTCTGAAGGCAGCGCGCTCATTCCAACTGCGGGTGCTGCACCCACCCAGCCTCAAGGACGCCTCTTCGACTTCTCCTCTGTCAATCCTGTTGAAAATTCAATTCTCTTCTCGACACCCGATCTTGACAAGGCGATCTGCCCAGGTAGGGAATGATTGACGATCGGACGACGCACGCGTCAAGACCTCCCATCCTCCTCCTCCTCCTCTTTCTTCTCCTCCCATCTCGCCGCTATCGGCCCGACATCGCATCATTCACATTCTCGTTTCTTCCAGAGAATCCTCTAGCTGACAGCCTCCTGCGCTCCCCCAAACTTGGTCTTCTCGCCGAAAACGAAACGTCGGACGCCATGGCACCGAAGCGTTGCGCAAAACTCAAGCTCAAGGAGGTTGTGTTTGGCAAACCTGTTCGCTACACCATCAACGTAATCTGCCGACGAGAGGGTGCTCAGGTTTATAATCATATAGTTTGCAGGGTAAGCGTGTTGGACGCCCACCAGGAAGCTTCAAGCGGGGAAACCCGGCGTCGGCGCCGGCAACCCCGGTTTTCGCTCTGAGCAACATTGCTCCTGAACTATACTCGGACGAGCTCGAGCTGCACACTTGCAAGTGGAATGATTGCAACGCGCAGTTCGTCGATGAAAAGGTAATTAAGCGCGTCGGCTTAACTCGAAAGAGGCTCTTCTCATTTAGACTTTCTACAAGCATGTCCTAGCACATCAGCAGGCAGATGGTGTGGAGCAAATTGAAGTGCCGCAAGAGGATATCATAGCGCAAATGTTGTTCGCGACCGAGGCCGGAAAAAAAATCGAGCTGCCTCTGAAGCCGTGTGTGCAGCAGGTGTTCCGCTGCAAGTGGTCCGGCTGTGACAACACGAGCTTCAAGGCGAACTATCTGCTGGTCGTCCACATGCGTGGTCACACCCACGAAAAGCCGCACGCGTGTCCGGTTCGTTGAACATAGCGACCTGTTCCAAAAAACTGTTTTTCTTTTTTCAGTACGAGGGATGTGGCAAGAAGTATAGCCGACTCGAGAACCTGAAAACCCACAAACGTGTGCACACTGGTGACAAGCCATACGCTTGTCGTTTCGAGGGGTGCGAGAGAACCTTCACTAACGCTTCGGACTGCTCGAAGCACATGAATAGAACCCATTCAAACTTGGTATATATCTTGATATAAGGAAAATGCTGGGAGATGTTAACTTTTAGAAGCCATATTGCTGCTTGTATCCGTTCTGCACCAAGGCGTACACCGACCCATCCTCTTTGAGGAAGCACATTAAGAGTGCTCATGACAACTACGAAGTAGCTACTGCTCACATTCCGAAACCAGTGCATCCTCGCAATCATCGTGTTTCTTATAAGAGACCTATTCGCAAGGTCTCGAAGAAGGTTATCAAAAAGGTGCATGTGCCACCCATCTTCCCACCAATGGGAACTTTTGCTCCGGTTTCTCAATTGCAGGTGTGTACAAATCACATTTAGTTTCTCTAAAACTCCTTGTCAAACTCATCGCGAGTGTCATTCTTTCAGTTCCGTCCATCGGTCATTCAGGCCCCGACAACTGGAATGCAACCGTTCGGACACTTCCCGGCTCATTTGCCGATGATGCTCTCGATGCCGATGTCACTTCCGCATGCCATCCCACCGAACCAGTCGATGCCTTTCATGCAGGTTCCGAACCTTTTCGGAGCCTCATTCAACTTCAACCCGCTCGCATTCAACCCGTTCCTTGCGCTCGGGCTCGGTTTTCCATATTCCCAACTTCTCGCTCAACAGGTCCCACAGCCCGCTAACAATGCCGCGCCGCCAGCGCAAAATTCTGAATAGAGAACCTCTCCGCCATCTTCAGAATCCCTTTTTCTGACCCGCACGTTTCTACTCTATGTCTAACTCTCCTGTTACCCAACTACCTTTACAACTAGTTCTTAACAGATCCATTTTTAACGCAAAAATAACTGTAGTAGTTTATTCGAAAACTTATTCGATTCAAAAACAAAAATACTATCCAAGGTGTTCCTAAAGCAGTGCTTTTTCTCTCAAATCAATCACCAACTAATCCTTCCTCGTTGTTCTATTCAAATTACCACCCTACCGCCTGTTTTCCCCCTCTTCAGTGAAATTCCTTGTTTTCTACTCGCAATTCTTTTCTAGAACACAATTCAACTCCAAATAACCTTCTTCCACTCCCCAATAACCGAGTTTTCGCGATTAGCAAACTACTTTTGATTTCATGATAACTGAATTTCTGAGACTATCCCCTTAATTGATTCTTTCCCATATCTCTCCCCCTTTTTTTCTTGTAGGCATCTTAAATGTGATCTCTTTAGTCAACCCCCATCCCTTTGAACAACAATTATTCCCGATAGAACAATACCACCCGATTCAACACTGATAACTTCAACACCATATTCTTTTCTCATTGTATTCTTCCCCACAACCTTTATCTCCAACAACTACCCATTCCAGAATATTTGTCCAATTTCTGAGTACTGTACACCTTACATGTAATAGAAGAACCCTTCAGGGGGTCCCTTCTTTGCATCATAGGATTTACGGTAGCTCGCATTACTCGCAACTCCGTCAATAAACTCTATTTACCCGCAGAAGACGTGTACTCAGAATCCGGCCATCGCCACCACTCCGCTGTTTTTCAGGTGTTTCGCATTTAAATTACTATTTTGAGCCGGAGCCGCCGAGCACTTCCCACACTTTCTCGTGACTGTTGAATAATCAGTGTTGTCGGTGGGAACTCCGAGGTTTTCCGTGACAAACATGTATTCGGAGAATGACGCGTATTTGAGAAGAAGGGGTTGGAGTATTGGGATCCATAGCTATTTTTTTTTGCAAAATGAATATATTGATTTTGAAACTTCATTGAACTATTAACTACAGGCAAACTCAAGGCGGATTTTAGCAGAGCCCGCAAGTCTTCGCACAATACTCTTTTCTCTGCGCGTCAGTGTAGAAACTGTTGGTACAGTAACCATTGGAAGCCCATGAAGAGCACCTGAAAAAGAGTTCTATCAATCTCTTCAAAACACGAAGAAACGTACGCTGAAGCAGAATCAACGCATGTAGAAGACGTGGAAGCAGTGGAGCTGGAATCAGTGGAGTCCGAAGAAGAGCACAGTGAGCACGTCGATGCGCAATATTGAGTTTTGATGGCGGTTGTGTAGAATGAAGACGTGCAGAAGCCGTTGGCAGCCCATGATGCACAACTGGAGCTGGAATCTGTGCAGGATGTAGCCGAAGTGGTCGCAGCTGAAGATGACGACGAGGAGGACGAATCGGAGGAAGCTGAATCCGATGTAGACGCAGAAGACGTCGAGGAGGCGTCAGTGGTGCTCGATGAATCGGAAGATGTGGTGCTGTCCGAGCTGGAGGTCGTAGAAGAAGAGTCACTTGACGAGGTGGTTGAGGAAGAATCAGATGACGTGGAGGAAGAATCCGACGATGTTGAAGAGGAAGAAGCGGTCGTCGTGTCAGAAGACGAGGAAGAAGACGAAGAGTCAGAATCGCACAGCGAACAAGTCGAGGCGCAATATTGCGTCTTAATGGCAGTCGTGTAGAATGAAGACGTGCAGAAGCCGTTAGCAGCCCATGACGCACAGCTGGAGCTCGAATCACTACACGAAGAGGACGACGACGCCGTGGTGCTCGATGATGAGGAAGAAGAGCAGAGGCCGCATGAAGACGCACAATATGCCTCCTTCTGAGCATCGGTGTAAAAAGTAGAAGTACAGAATCCATTGGCCACCCAGTTGGCGCAACTGTAACTTTTGAATGTGTCCTAGAGCGAATTCGGTCTGAAAACTCACTTGGAGGCAGAATCGCTGCACATTTCAGCACCAGCGAACAGAGCTGTAAGAAGAACCAGAAGCGAGAACATTGTGGTCAGTTGGATGTAATCTTCTTGCCGATCTCATTGCTTTTATTAGGCTCAACTTTTTGTTTGACCAGCTGCACTACAAGTTTGACCCCAGGGCGTTAAACTGCTACATGTTCCGGATCATGTGAATCATTGAGGGGGATGCTGATCATTAGAAGTTTCAAAATAAACATTGTTTGGCAATGAGTGGGCCGGACACGGATACATGCAAACAAATGAGCTTTCCCAGTGATGAATTTCAAAAAGTTACTTCAAAGATCAGCTCTATTCTCACTTCAATAATAATTCTTCAACTCCCTGTTCTAATCCGAAGAGTTGTTTCAGGGTCGATATTGTTGGCGGATCTAAATGAATCAGATTCCTCATTTTGCTTATCCTGTCTAACTGAAGACCTGCTCGAGGCAGAAGGAGAACATTTTTGAGAAGATCGGATCGCCTTGTCGGATTCTTTTGGCGACCGATACCTTGACTACATAGATAGAACGCTGGAGCAGTGTGATGGACGTTTTCTGTGAATAGCTGGTACAATACGGGGAGAAAGCAGATGAGCCTGCGTTCATAGTTTTCTATGATTTTGGTACTCTCCAGGTTGCGAGGTACATCGTAAATGGACCCAAAATGATGAAAATGATGCTTCGCGACAGCTTTAAAGAAAATTGGTTGATCTATCGTCTCCTGCAGTTTTGCCGCTCGGGAATGCATTCAGAACGACGGTAGCGTTTCAACAGTGATGGTGGGGCTCGAAGGAGGTGTCGTGGGGTCTTCACTGCAAGGCCGAGCAGTGTAGAATTCCTTGATAGGCTGTTCCATCTGGGATCTTCGCGAACAGCTTTTTGGTTGTGAAGGCTCAGAAACCTGGACGCTGACGAGGGCGCTCGCGGAAGAGAGGGTCCACGAATCCCTGGAGAGATGGTCGGTAGGATTTAGCAAAGGAAACGACAGCTCCACCGAGGAAACATCCGAAAAACATTTCTAGACCGTGACTCTCAGATCCACGTGGGAAAATAAGACGTCGGCCAAATGAGCAGTTTTTTTTCAAGTCAATAACCAGACGATCCATTAAAAGTGACACATTCCCTGTTTTTTGTACTGTCGGAAAGCGATAAAACCAAAATTTCCTTCTTTTGATCGGATGAGTGATTTTTCGGTCCTTCATCGTTTACTCGTGATCACATGCGTTTCCAACCTTCAGTCTCTTATTCACATGCCGACTGACCTCCTGATAGTGAAGACGTGCACTCTCATAAGACAGGTGTTTTTATGAGAGTGCAGGCAGCGTCTTCGTCTATGAAAGTGATCATTGACAAGGGGAAAAAGTCAAAGGTTGTCGGTTACGTCGCAAAGTTCGGATAACAGGTGACGGGGTTCCGGGGGGTTCATGAGGTATGAGAAATTCTGAGATGATCCCCCCGAAAAGTTTATAGCTCTTGAAAAGTTTCCCCGCAAAAGTCATCGAATCGGAGAGAAGAAAGAAGAGAAATGGTAAGAGGAAGAGGAAATGGTGTGGAAAATTGGCAATGTTCCTATCTCGTTTGATGAGAACCGGAAACCAAATCTTTTTAACCTTACCCCCCCCCCCCATTCTTTCTCTTATTGGCATTGAGAAAATGAAAACGGCAACCTTCTGAAAACTTTGTGCGAACGCTGCACGTTCTTTGACGCGTCGATAAACGACGAAAACAAGCTCCCCTCATCGAATATTATCAGAAACTTTAGTGACGCGGGAGAAAATAATCAGAAAATTTTGCAAAAGTTTGTGAGAAAGAAAAAGTTCAAGTTTCCGTTTCATTTGAGGCAAAAGTTTATGCGAAATTTGATAGCGAGTTTTGCAGGCTTTTCATGACATACGTCATTTTCCAGAAACTGGATTGCTCCAAGAGTACACTTTCGCATGCAACCAACCCCCCTCATCCGATTATTTTCTCTGACATTCACTTCCTGTCGCTTCATCTTCAAATAGCTTCAAGTTCATGTTGATATCATTCAAATTTGTCAGATGTCAGTCAGAATTCGTTTTCAAATTTGTTCGACAGCAGGAGAGTCGATTAAAGCAACAATTGCCGATCTGATAACCATTTTACGACGTTTTGAATGAGTGGCATGTTTCAGACGTACACAAATAGTAAACGTAAACGTGTACGCGCCGTCGATGAGATAGATGCATGACAATGGACTGGGCGAAGATTGAACGCAGTTTAAAAACCAACCCACCCCCGTTTTCATTGTCTTACCCTCGCTTTACGCGGGCCGGGCAAATGAGAAATGGTCACATGATTTACCGATTGAATGAGTTTCTCAGAGAAAGAGCAGCGGCACTTTCTTTTCCGACAAAAACCAAACACAAATTAGTTCGCCTAATTGAGCATTATGACATTGGCGCCAGCCGTATGTTTGAATTGCGTTGGACACTGGCGCCAGAGTGTTCATTATTTGAAGCGCCGGCCCCGCGATAAGGGCCAAGTACTATGTCAGTTCCGGAGGTGACAGACGAGAGGAAATGGGGTTTGATCTGATCAGTCGTGTGTCAGAAGTGCATGACAGGGTCATGAGACTTTGTGTAAGATTGTTGAACTCTTGCATGTCATAGAACACTTTTCACCTGCGATGGAACTTTTTTCTCTCTCTATCTCTCTCTCTCTTGGATCTTATCGACAACCTTGTGACAGCTGTACATGTTTGTTTCGCGCTCAATGATTATCGGTCTGAAAAACCGTCTTCCTGCTCACTTCGCTTCTTCCAAACCATCTGTATTTCGAAAAAGCGACAAGTGTTCTGTGACATGCGCCCACTTCTTCAACTGGGCATGGTGTGTGTCTTTGTGGGAGAAAAGGAAGATGAGAAAAGACAACACTATTCATGAATATTCAACGGATCATCATCATTCAAGACTGTCTTCCATTGTTGAGTTTGCAGAAGAGGCTGGATGGGGGGTCCAGAAACGTACAGCGTGCAATAAATATGGTAATGTGAGGTGGGTTCGAGAGGAAGTGGGAGGGAGGAAGGTGGGAAAGTGAAAGGAGACAGTAGCATACAAAAGTACCGTAAGAAAACGGGGAGGAGAAGGAGGAGGGGAATAGAGGTCTGAAGATTATGGTACGAGTGAGGTTAACACAAAGTTATGGAATAGAGAGGAAGAAGAACGGCAACGGATTTTGCTCCTGTGACGGTGGATGTAGATGTGGATGTAGATGTTGACGGAGGTGTTGTAGTGGAGACATGACGATTTGGACACACACTGAAATTCGAAAGTTTCTCTATTTTGAAGTTAAAACTCGTCCCCCCCCCCTCGTAGTCGTCAATCATTCCCGCTTAGATACAATCTCGTCAAACGGTTTGGTTTCGACCACCGAATCTCGATACGATCTCACCTTGAAAAATTGCACCTCACTTCAAAATGAGATGAACGTTCGAGACTAAGCTGATCAGTCGTCGCAACTCGCGCTCGTTCTCCGCCAACAGCTGTTCGAAAAGGTCATTGTTCATCTCGGCGATTTTTTGCTGCTTTATCGCTTCATCGGCGCGTTGTTGATGTTCGTCGACGTCACTTTGATTCCGACGTTCGGCCTCCTCGACATCAATCGGCGGCTCGATGACGCCACTGGAGAAACCGTTCGCCATCATCTGATCGCCATCTTCCTCGTCGGTGACGCTCTGATCGAGATGATCGTCGTAGTCGTCGTCCGCCTCGTTATCCTCGAACCGGTGGCGGTGTTCCTGCCAGCGATTGATGCGATCCTCTTGCCAATAGTAGTTGCGATGCGCTTGCTCCCCGTTACCGTAGTTGATGTCGATAGGGGCAGACGCCTGTCGGGTAGTGGATCCATCCTCTGGTTGCGATTGACGTGCCATGGTTATGATGTGAAGTGTTGAATGAAAAACGCCCAAGTGAGGGGGAGAGTATCGATATGGAAGAGGCGGGGCCCAACTGAAAAATAGGAATGAAACGAATGTGGAGGAAGAATAGGCGGTGAGAGAAAAAAAGCGAAGGGGGGTTTTTAGTAGCCAACCAGCTGTGTTATCTTTTCTGTTCATTACTCACTGAACAAAAAGGGGTGGAAGGGGGGGGGGGGGATTCATAGACAGAGAGGGAGCGAAAGAAAGACGTGAAGATAAATTGAAAACGCGGGTGGAGAGGAAATCATACATACGCCACTGATAACAAAATGGGGGTCTATCTAGCCATTTGCCAACATGTGCTGCTCTATGCTTTGACCCCCCCCCTCTCTCTCTCTTATTATCAATTGGGAGGGAAGAGAATGTGCACACATTCATATACACAAAAATTTTCACCACTGACAAAGGTGCGGGGAGAATGGGAAGGGGGAGGGCAGGACCCTGGGGGGGGGGGGGGGGGACGAGACGAGCCAATTGTCAAGGACAAAGGCGGGCGTTACCGATATTGTCTGCGTGTCTCTCTCTCTCATAGCGTGCCGCTATGGGCGTGAAAAAGATGGTAATATTTGGCGGGGAGAAGAGGGGGCTAGAGAGAAAAAAGTATGGGAAACTGGGAGAAGCGAAACGGGGGGCGGGAGTTTACAGCCGAGTCGGACGCTTTTCTTCTATCGTATGCACCACAAAACACCCGTGTATAAGATAAACAAAGCAAAGGGACGAATCGACCGGAGGGATAGGAAGAGGTTGATAACCATCTCGTCTGGATCAGATCCGAATCTTCTTTCAAAATCAACCCGATTCTGACGCAAAATTTGGCAACATTTCCACGCACGATCCTTATCTTTATCGGCAACGGCGGCGGGTTGAACGGTTTTGACACGGTTTCCACCTTCCCAAATCTTTGCCGGTTTTCATAAGATTTGTCAAGATAAGCGACACCTAACGCGTCTCACTTTTTTTCTTCTTCTTCTTCTACTTTTTTTCTCGATTTTGACACTAAAAGTGTCAAAAACTTTGTTCCTCACTGTCGACCGCTGCCACCCAGTCATATGGTCTCTAGAGAAAAGTACACCTGGTAGCAAACAAACGAGAGAAATCGTCGATCATAGTGAACGAGAATGAACAAAACAACAAAACAAAGCGGTTGACCGTTCAGTTTCAGTTCTTGGGACAGGAATATGAACAGTGACTCGTCTACAAGGTGCGCGGAAACATCAAATGAATGCGTGTATTTGCTCACTATCAGGCATCACTGGCGCACCCTACAACCAGTGTCTACAAGAGAAAGAGATTGAGAGAGAGAGTGAGCCTATGGGGGGGGGGTCAAGTTGTGTTCTGAAGACGTGCCGCCACCAATGCATTCCTTTTCCCAAACCCGCACAATACTTGGACAATATTTCGAAATGTTTCGTATTTTTTCGAGACCCCCCCCCCTCCCGTTTCCTTTCTCTCTCGTTCTACCTCGCTTCTCTGACTTCAGGTCTCGCTTCCGAGGCGCCACCCTCTCCCCCCCAAGTGAGATAGATTTTTTTCTCGTCGGCTGTGCCGTCGGCGGTCGTAGGGTAACAACCGGGCAGTTTTTCTCGTTTCGTTTTTCTCGGCGCTCCTGGGCCAACAATCATCACGCACACACACACACACACACACACGCACGGGAAGAAGGACGGGAGGCAAAGGCTAGGTAGAGGGAAGAGAGAAGGATCGTAGCGAAATACAAACACAGGCAGTCTCTCGTTGTTTTTGGCAGATTGGACACAGGAAAACAGTCGGAACGCAACACACACGATCGTTCTAATTTTTGTGGGTGGGGATGGGGGAATGGAGTGGGATGGCTTGGCTGGTTGCTAGTGAGATAACATTCATTAGACGTCCCGGGAGGGGGGGGGGGGGGGGGGTAAAGCGCGTCAACAAAGATATCGGTAGTAAGCAATTCGTGTGTGTGATTATGAAAGTGTCTTCAAAATAAGGGGTGTATAGTAAAAATTGAGACAAAACCGCTGTGTAACTAGCTCCAATTTGAAAAAAAACCCCAATCAGAGAAATCGAAGGCAATTTGAGCAGATGTGAGAAGAATATAAGAGTAGCAAATCAGTGAGATCATTTGAAAGAGATGGCACTTTTTCTTCTTCAAAACAAAAGAGAGGGGGAAAAAACTAGTAAGAAAATGAATTATAGGCCATCAATCTGACAGAAAGTGTGAGTGTCGGTCGGGAGGAGACAAATTTCACTTAACCTTCAGACACCTCTCCCTCTTTGTCAACTTGATTCATTTTTCAACTTTCTCTCGCCTATCTCTACTCCTCTTCCCCCCCCCCCCCATTTCCACTCGGTCTCGTGCACTGTCTGCGTCTGTTTCTGCAGACCCAGACATCTCAAAAGGGCATCACCTCCCCCCCTCCCTGTTTTCTTTCTCTTTTCCCTCTAAGAAAACCGGTTTTGACATGGCGATAAGTCGCGCGCCGCGAGTCGGCATCTTTTTAAGTTACAGACGTGTGTCGGAAAGAGTGAAGCCTGCTGCCAACTAGCAGTCTGATTGACACCTTCCAGCCAGTCATAGACAGCCTATCATTTGATTCGCCGAAAAACTGTCACGCCCGTTACAAAAAAGCATCACCAAAAAGAATGTCTCTGTCTTGTTCACTTTTCGCAAATCTAGGACACAACCCGTCCACACCCAACCGCCATGGAATGGGGAGGAGATATCAATTTTTCAACGCTGATCGAGAGAACGTTGAATTAGGAGAAGAAGAGAAGATAACAACTGTAAAGTGTGGTGAAAAACGAGGACAGGATGAAACGGATAGATGTTGCGGAGAGGTGAGCGAGGTGGGTGGGGGGGGTAGTGAGAGAGAGAAAGAGAGACAGATAGATAGAAATAATAATAAATGCTTGTCATTGTGTTCCGACACCGTCGGTGAGTGAGAAGAGGTGTAGAGGCGAAGAGCGGGGCGGCTAAAAGATTGATTACTCTAATTCAAAGGGAGAGGGGGGGGGGGCAAAAAAGAGAGACAAATGGGATGAATGAATGGAAATAGATAGGGCAGACGACTCATGCACCAGTCGGATCAACGGGATTTGTTGCATTGTAATCGAATACAATCGAAAATGTCCCGGAAAACGGGTGTGCGACACCGACACACCTACTTACCTACCCCTGCGAGCAGTAAGTGGATGGGATTAATTCCGACTACTTTCGCTTTGAACCATAAGAGGGGAAATATGAAATATCCCATGGGAACGAGGGAAATCGAAAATACCGGGAATAGCTGTCTACATCCGGATTCCTGCCATCTAAAAACACCCACAGACGCTTTGTTTTGTTATGTGGAAACAGATTTTCGTCAATCATAACGTTTGCCAGAAGGTAAAAAAGCAGACTTGCGACGGGCCGGGCCGGGCCGGGCCCAAATGAAAAATTTCTCGGCCCGGGCTCGGCCCGGGCTGAGCCCGGCCTGGCCCGTTGGGCCCATGGTAGTACTTACTTTTTCAAAAGTAATTTTGTAAGGCAATTTTTGTTGATCAATTTTCAAATAAAGGGGACAAAATTCGAAAAAAACTTCAAGAAAATTTATGCAGTGGGGCGCGATTGCTATACTCTGAAATCGGAGGGCTCTGATTTTGATTGGCGGAAGCAGCCTCTCAAAATTTGAGAGCACCTACTTCGCTTTTCAAAAACGGGCTGGGCCCGGGCCGGGCCGAGTTTTCGCTCGATGGGCCCGGGCCGGGCCCAGGCTCTAAAAAAATACGGCCCGGCCCGGCCCAGCCCGAAAATCGCAAGTCTGAAAAAAAGGGATTCGATGGGACACTAGAAGAATGTTACCAAAGGGACTGCCCACCTTCTAATGCCATGTTGGATTTGGTCCGTGTTCCGAGTGAATTGAAGAAATGCGCTTGTGTCTCTCATTCAACGTTGTCTCTTATAAGCGGCTCAGTCCGGCTGAGCTCCGAAATGGCAGACATTCACTTGATATAATGAAATAACTCGACAAAGCAGCGAAATCTCCACGTTTTGAGGATTTTTAACATACATCAAACACTATTGCATTCTGAACACTAAGTGGTGGTGGTGCTCGAAAAACTACAAAAAGAATGATCTGGAATTTCAGCTCATCCTGAAGACGTCCTCAAATATGATTGTTACCAGCTTTGGATGACAGATGCATGTTTTTTATTTACTGATTGCTATCAAAAATGATGACATGTTTTGTTTTCTCTGTCCTTTCGCGTTTCCTTTGTGAGCTCTATGTTTTCGAAAGTGGCTGGCGGATGCAACAAAACATTCTCGCTTTGTTGATCAAATCGCAGTTTTGAGTTTTCGAATTGAATGTACTTGAGAATGACAACGTCCTTGATCAAAAACATGCTTTTTTGAAAGTCAGAAATCATGATTTTTTAGGTCAATAGAAATCATTAGTCAACGATTTCAAGTTCAATTTGGTTGAAAACTCAATCTTCGACTGCGGAACATCCAGAGATACTTCACAACCCCTTTTTATCAAGTATGTGTCACGAACTCAAGCTTGTCAAAAAATTGCCAATTCTCTCGAAAACCAGGACCAGGCACAGCCTTAAAGGCCAAAAAGTGATCAAGCGTTCTCTCAGCCATTCGTAACTAGATCGGACTATTGATTTTCAGCCAAATTGCAATTGGCCTGGTCTTTCAAGTGATCCGTATGTCACAATTACTGGGAACTCATACATTGCACACCAACGCGTTCCAAAAATTACAGTTGACCAATAACTCCCATGTTTCCACAAACAGAGTCAATTTCTAGAAATACAAACAGGCATACATTTTCAGAGCAACATTTTTTCAGTGAATCAAGCGCGTGAGCTCTATACCTGACTCTCATAGAAAGATTGCGTCAAAACTATACACCCATGGCATCGATTTCAGAAACCAGTAGCTTCCCAGTGCATTTCCATAAAAGTCTTCTGGTTTCGCCAAACCCATTTCACAAAAAAAACCTAAAATCCAAATTGTTAAGGTTTTACTGCTGAAAATGTGGCAATTCCACCTGAAACTCGATCACGTTCAAAAACGGTCAGATTTATTGGATTTGATCATCATACCATTATTTGTCTGGGTTTTGGTTCCGAACAGGAAACTTCAGTACATCGCTATTCTGCCAGTTTTTGGCAAACTTCAACGCATCACCAAGAAGAAGCTCTTTTCGAGTGTAACCTTGTTGATCAATATAAGAAATCGCCAAAACAATTTTTCCATTGTCCTGACGAGAGGTACTTTCTCTAAAAAACATAACTGGATCATTTCATAGAGCTCAAATGGATACCTGAACAAGAAATCTCCAGGCCGCGATAATCGTTTAATAGCCATTTCATGCGAAATTTTACCATGGTAAAAAGAGAGCATTTCCACTTTGTAGTCATAGTCTTGAGTCGATTTCTGAAAAGAGTTTTGAAGTGAAATTGGGATAAAAAGTTGAGTGCAGTACCAGACGAGCCTCCAGTTTATAAGTAAAGTTGTGGTCGTGATTGTCGATAGCTTTCAGCTTGATGAGCAGCTCATCTCTGACCTTACTGCTTCCTAACCAGAAAACATTGCATTCTCGCTTCACCTCTTCTTGCTTCTCGATAGCCGTTACCATTCCAAAGTAGAAATCGTTACCCTGAAGAACAAGAGTGACGTACAACAACAAAGTTAGTCGTTATTTTTACAATCTGTTTCGTTTTGTAGCGCGAAATTTTGTTACTCTTGTATCGTCCGAGTAAACGTGACTGACTACCAACGATGTGGAAAAAAGTGATGGTTAGAGTTGAAACGTTGAAACGCACTTCCAGTCCGTTCAAACCAACAAAGTTCTTTACTTCCTGAAATTGTCATTTCATTCTCTTTTTCGTGACGATCTTCACGTACCCCTCGAGCAATAGCGTTCTTAAACTTATCAGTTAGCTGTGAAGTGACGACAGTTTCGATACACAGACTGAAAAAGGAAAGTTTGAACGATGAGAAAAATCGATATACTCACTCAAGTAGAGCATCTCTATCTTCGCTGGTATCGAGTGCCAAGAGAGAAATTGGAATCGGAACAAAACCCATAAACTTAAATCAATCGCTTTTCAGAATTCTTTTTTGTAAAAGACAACTAACCTTCACTGCAAATGTGAGACCACTTGCATTTGTAGTTTTTTCGCTTTGAAGTCCCCATGAAGAAACAGGGTCCTCCATTTTCAAATTGTTCATGAAGGGAAGGAATAGAAGAGTGAAATTTCAATAGGCGACGCTCGTGTTTGCCGTCAAACTGATAAGAAACTTCCTGTCATCTACCCAAAGTAAACAATTATCATCATGGCCAATCTACCAAAACAGTTGTGATTCGGTGATGTTTCCAGCCTGACGTCTTTTTATATTTGCCGTAAGAGAGTGAAAAAGTGCTTACTTTAGAAAGAAAAAAACGTAAGCCCAATGCGGGGCTCGAACCCGCGACAACCAGATTAAGAGTCTGGTGCTCTACCGACTGAGCTAACCGGGCGGCGATGGCGCCAACGGCGCGGTGAGTTGAAGTATTAATCTCGGTAGTATCAAGTTTCAGTAATTTTTATAGTGTCACAGCCTGTCGCACGAATTTATTGTTTCTGGTGTTACCGTTGTAACAACACGCCAGAGATCAAAAATAAGTTACAGAAGATATTTCAGAGATTTCATTAGGTTTATTGTTTCATCACCAAACATTTGATCAGACGATTGTATCGCTGATTGATAGATTATAAAACGAAAACATCAGAAGTTTGAAAAGAGTGTCGTTGAAACCCTCTCAGTTTCTGAAAGTAGTGAGACAGCATTTGAAAATGTTTGAAAAAATATCAGCCCAATGCGGGGCTCGAACCCGCGACAACCAGATTAAGAGTCTGGTGCTCTACCGACTGAGCTAACCGGGCGGCGATAGTGCTATCATGCGAGAATAGAAACATTGAAACACTGCCACTTTCATGTTCACCAAATTTTATCTCACAGATGTGTGCGCTGCGTTGTAATGTTAATCGGCAACCTTGTCCAACACACACACACAATACTTCATTCTTGCTACTCGGTCGTGTTGACACATCAACCTGTCATTATTATTTTTCAAAGTTTTTGAATTTCTTAGTTAACAGTCTGAACGTTCAAAACGGTGTGAAATCAAAGCCTCAAGCACTCAAAATTGTCAAGTTTGATTCAAATTTTATTCGTTTCACAATTGATTACGGGAATTTCTTAGTGTCGGTGCATGTCAGACTGTCCACGTCAGCAGCGGTCGTTTCGAAATAGCTGTAGTGATCGCTGGCGTAGGCAGGATCAGCTGAAATGATATGATATACAGAAGGAAGGTCATAAATAGTTTTTTGGTTATAAGAGAATGTTTAGTGTCAAATTAACGCGAAATTATGTGAATTTTCTTTGCTTTTTCAGTTTTCAAGCTAACTTACTGATAGCTGTACACATATTCGATTCACATGTAGTGTAGGTATTAAGAGCTACACTGGACCAAGACGTATATTTTATGGTGGTCTGGAACTATTCGTAGATTGAAGTATAGCAAAGAAACGACTAACACAGCATTGGAAATAGCTATCCGTGCACTGATTGAGGGCAGCAGAACTTCCGAATGTGCACGTGGAAGCGGGGTATAACTGAAAATTTTCAGATTTTCTGTGGTCTTACTCGATCTACTAGTTGTACCGTGATAAAATCATTGAACCATTGAACATTGTATTTGTCAGCCAAACTGTTGTCGACGTAGTAGGCGAAGTCCTGAAAAATGATATTCTGAAGATTATGCTTTTGAATGTGAATAGCCCACTTCATTTCCACATCTCGGCGCTCCATATCCGAAATAAAAAAGCTGATCAGCAGGCCACCACTTCTCTTCCTGGAATCTCACAGCAGCCATTTGGGCTAGACAGGCACCCAATGAGAATCCACTGAACTAAAATGAAAAATTTCGATCCCGTTTCTTAAACATTGTCGATTTACCGAAACATAAAGATCACAATACTCGGTCCAAAGTTGTTTCATGTACGCCCCCAATCCATTATTCCATAACCTTCCGAACGCAGTGAGCAGATCGGTTTGCACCATTCCATAGGTTCCGAATTTGGTCAGAACCTGCTTTGCTAGGTTAGTTGTTGTAGTGTTCTCGATGATGCTTTCAGATTTGAACGTGATTCCCAACAAAGTGTAACCATCGTCGACGTCAATCTGAAAACGGAATGTTACAATGGTTAACTTCTCACTGAAGTCATACCACAACACGACAGATCCCGCCAAAAATCAAGTCAGAACAGTCAGCTTCAAACCTGAAACTTTGAGCTCTCAAAAAAAAAATTGAAAAAGGTATTACGTTGCCAAGATCAACTGTCCATAAAACTCGGTTTCCACACATTTTTCCGGATTGGTGGCTCCAATGCAGAGAGACCAAATGAAAAACTGAAAAGATGACTTTTATTGAGAATGAAAAACGTAAGCCCAATGCGGGGCTCGAACCCGCGACAACCAGATTAAGAGTCTGGTGCTCTACCGACTGAGCTAACCGGGCGGCGATGGCGCCCAGGGCCCAAACAGGTGAAGTAACAGTTTCGGTTAGTTACTTGTCATTTGGAAAGTGACATAGACTGTTGCAACATGAGCGCGCAAATTCAATGTTGCTAACACGATGAGACATCGCAGATCAACAAAAGTTGAGATACAAAATTTCCGAGTAGTTAGTTCGAAAAGTCTGATGTTTTCGTCAAAAAATTTTGATCTGGCATATTGGATTGCAGATTGAAAGTTCATTTAACACTGAAAACTGCTATTTTAAAAGTAATAAACGAATTCTTCAGGTTTCAGACTAGAAGATCATCATAACATCAGAAAAAAATGAAAAAAGACATCAGCCCAATGCGGGGCTCGAACCCGCGACAACCAGATTAAGAGTCTGGTGCTCTACCGACTGAGCTAACCGGGCGGTGATATTTCCAAAAATACGATTAGTTGAAAACGTGACTACAAGTTCGTCCTTCAATTCAATTTTACGATTTCTATCTCTCATCGACGGGGGTTTGCGTTGTAATAATCGGACGTTTGAAGTGGTGTCTCTCAAACGCTATATCGTTGTGTTCGTGAAAAATTTCGATAGTTGAGAGTTTTTCTATGACAGTTAGAGTGAGATGAAAGTCTGAACAACGCACAAAAACTGTTATGCCAGGAATTGCAATTTCAGCATTCTTTCCTACTCTACCCGCAACGGTACTACTGGTCTCTCCAATCACACAATACGTCAATAGGCAAGAATGAAAATCATTGTTGTACTACGATTTGTGAAAGAAAAAATGTGAGCCCAATGCGGGGCTCGAACCCGCGACAACCAGATTAAGAGTCTGGTGCTCTACCGACTGAGCTAACCGGGCGGCGATAGTCATTTTTAATCAGGCGGGTGATAAAAATAGGAGAACTAGAATGCAAAAACTTAATAACACGCCATATCTGATGATCGACAGGTGGAAGATACAATTAAGACCCAAATGTGACATGTCTTACTCGTCTTCCAGAATCGGAATCATAAGTGACGAGTGCTCGTGATCCAACGACGAAAAGTGAAATTAGAAGAAGTAGATGGTAAGTTTGTCGACTAGGCATACCGGTATGAGGTGTTGTGCGGATTGAACGCGATATTTTGTCAAACGCGACATGAGGGATTTGGTAGTGAACCGCAATTTCGATCAATTTTGGTTTTGTGTTGTCAGTCTTTGGAACCTGGTTGGCGGGTGTAAGGTGTGACGTCAAAACCCAAATAGTTGTTTCATCAGTTATCAGAACATTCGGTTTTACCAGATAACTTAGGTTTCCTTGCGCGTCAGCATTGTGGTCGATCCCTCAAGATCTCATTCTTGTTTGCTCCCTCATCTTTATTCTTGATAAAATAATGTTATTTACTTGTCACTCCATACAACAATTATATAACTCTTTTCCTCCCGCTCTTCCTACTCACACAAACAATCCGTAGTAAAACCGAGGTGACGTCCCGGCACGAAAGGAACTCTTCGTATCACGTTCTGTCACCGAAACACTCTACGCGAGCTGTTGTTGTTGTTGTGGTTGTGTTGCACACACATGTGTGTAAGCGTGTGTGTTACGTAGTGCTCCCTTCCTCCTACTCATTTTGTTGACTGGATCACTGAAGTGATAAGTTGAGGAGAGTGAGCTTGCGTCACAAGTTTGTGAGAAAATGAGCATTCTCGCAGAACTTTGTAACTTATGTGTGTTTGGAGCGCATGATAAACTTTTGGTCTATGGGTGCCCCGGTACATTCGCAGAGTTTTCAATCTTCTGAGCTCTACGTTACGTGACTATTTCAAGTGACCGAATGTTTTTCGGTTTCTTGGTCTTGCTCATGCGGTTATTATTGCGAAATGATTGCTTTAGTTGGAATGAAAAGCAGAAAATCATTGAGTGTAATCTGGAATCAACAATCCATTGAATCTTCACTTTTTTTTCTTCGAAAAAACTGACGAAAACCGGTCGGACTACGGAAAAAGGACAAATAATTTGTAGCTACCCCGACTCGACCTGCCGCATCGAACATTTCGATCTCTGGCGACATTCCAGCAGAATGCGTTGTCTGCGGACAAGACGGCGTCACAAGTGCGTTTTCAGATATTCATCAGTGCCATTGAGCGGGAGGATCCAGTTTCGATGCAATGCATCGCATTTGTGGCTGGACCGAATATTTGGTAACAGACCGGCACGCTTCGTGCGTTTTTACCGCCCGCCGCACCGAAATCGCTGACGTCGCCGTCGCCGTCCGCGGGGGGAAGATTGCATCTTGGAAATCGGGTGTTGTAAGCTCGTATGGAAAAGTGGGAGGAAGCATGAACATTGGGCTGAGATGGATATCCCGTCAATGACAGTTCGACGTTTAGCATTTCGTCCCGCTTACCTTCTCCGCTTCGGAAATCCTTTGACTTTTCGATTTCCAAAAAATGTTTGAAGTACAAACACATCTCGAAAACCAGAATCACCGTTTCCAAACCATTTTGTACTTTACTTTAAATCGTGTCATTTGAATTTGTATTCAGGTAATCCCAAATCCCCCCTTTTAACCCTCCAACAATGATGCCAGCAAGTGAAAATAGTGAGAAAATTGTTGACTATGACGTGGCAATGCAAAACGCGGAGAATCGCGTGTTCCATCTCATGCACTCTTTGGAATGGCAACTCCATTCCGAAAAGGTCAGCTTTTAAACTAGAGTATATTATTTTCTCGAGAAAAAATCGGTTCTCTTTTTGCAAACAACATCAAACATACATTTTTCGTGGAATGTCATTATCGGAAAACGTGTGAGAGTTTCTCCGAAAAAAAAGACGTCAGAATTCTGTCAGTGTGTGATTTTGTGGGGAAAAAAACACAAGGACTTAATCGCTACAAGTGTTTCAGAAAAATGGAAGCATCTGGAGCATGAGATGCAATGTGATGGACAATTACATTTTTCGCTACGAAGGACGTATTGCGAATAGAACTTGCGCCGAGGTGAATGATAATTTGGATAGATGGGTAAAACGGGGAGAACAGGCGGTTTTGGTAGTTTTTGGTAACAACTATTCATAAGTTCCATTGAGAACGCAATTAATCCAAATTTTCAGTTCCTATCTGAAACAAATGTAATCTGAGGAACCAGGAACTAAGCTTGTATTCCAGGTCTCGGCTATGATCCACCCGCAAGGTTTACACCGAAATAAGTGGGACTCACAGTCTGCCGGCACTAGTTTCATCGAAGAAATACACCATGTTAGTATCCACCTCTTGTTTTTTTTCCAAAATACCAAAGTAACCATTTGCAGGATACCGCTGTGATCCTTCACAAGACGAAGGGTCGGATGATGGGGCTGGTATCTCCTCGCGAGACTGTCGATCTGTGCCGTTTTGCGTATGATCCTGTTGATGGTATGTGACGATAGGAGGCAACACCCGGACACCATAATTTTTCGGTTATAGGAAGTCGTTCGGTGGTGATGGTCAGCGTTGAGAACGAGAAATCGCCAAAGACCGCTGGTGTCGTGCGCGGGCACACCTACCCAACAATGCTTCTGATCAACCCACTGTTAGTGAAATCCCACCTGGAAAACTGCTAGGATAAGGACAAAATACGTATTCTCTGCTTTTATCTACAAGTTGACCATTTCGAGGAAACAAGTTTTGCAGCGGCGAAGGTACAAAGATAACTGCAATCGTGCAAGCTGAAATGTATTTGCAAGGAGTTCCCCAAACCATCGTCGACACTTTGATGCCGAAGGTATTGCTTAATACTCAATACAAAGAAAGTTGCATATTTTGCAACTGATAAGCGAAACCACCGAACAACGCATTTCCGCTGGCGCCAGAACTCGACTTTAGTTTCGCCTTCCATGATTGATAGGTTCTTGAAAGAAAAATAACTACAGGGAATTGCAACATTCTTCGAAGACTTGATCAAGTACGCGTCGAAAGAAGAGAACAAAGTATCGCTGAACCACACGTTGACTGGATGGTGCGGAGCTCACATTGAGAACTGAGAAAACACTTTCAGCATCAAAACAACTTTATTTGTTTTACTTCAAGGAATTGGCACTATTATACCACATCCTATACCTTACAATAAATTCATCATTGAAGTACAAAATAATTATAGTACATTTTTAGGAAGATTATTGTCGGTCATCAATACTAGAGGGTCAGAAAGCAGCATAGCTAAGTCTGCTTTTGTGATTTTTGAATCGGAACAATTAATGGTGAAAAAGTACACCAGAGCTGAACAGAATAATTTTAAAATTTTAACTCGATGAGCAAGGCTCAGAAAAATTCCTGTATTTTTTGAAAAAAAAAATGTTTAAAAAAGATAAGAAAAAAATTAAAGCACTGGAGAAAAGTTTCAGTTTTTGTGATATTTGATAGGGAAAAAAAATTGTGTAAAAAATTCTAATAGGTGAGTGTGAAAAATTGGATGGAATCAAAGTTCCTTTTGATGTCACTAAATTTTCAGTATTATTTGATAAGAATTAAAAAGTATAGAAAAAAGGTCAAAATTTAGTTCAGAAAATACATTTCTGACAGCTCTGATGTACTTACAGAAAAAGAAAAAAGATTCACAGAAAACGGAAAAAAAAACATTTACAGGACAGAAAAAAGGTAAAGAAAAATTTTTAAAAAATATTCACAAGCTACTGTGGGTGAACGAACCTTAGTTTCTGAAACCTTAGTTTTTTTTTTTCCTTCAAAGTTCTAGAAGAATTTTTCAAATTTTCTAATTGTTTTGATGTACTCAGAGAAAAAGTGAGAAAAAATCACTTACAGGAAAAGTAAAAAAGAAAAAAAAATTACTCACAGCAATGGTAAAAAGAAAAAAATCCACAGAAAAGGTAGAAAAAACTCACAGAAAAGGTAGAAAACTCACAGCAAAAAGTAAAAAAAAATCATTCACAGGATAAAAAAGCTACTGTGGGTAAACCAACCTTATTTTTTGCTCAATTTCCTTCCGGTGTTTGAATAGGACGTCGAAGAAGTCTTCGATGTCAGCTGGAAAGCGTTTTGGCTTCCTTGATCCCATCCGGCGGATATATCCGAGTACGGTGGCTCGGTAAGGCTGAAAAAAGTCACTGTTATCTTGTTACTATTTCTAAAGTCACCTCAAGATACTCCAGATGCAATGAGAAAATCTCGTTGACGTTGTCGGGAAACTGTTCGATCAGGGGGGTTTCCTTTCGCGGATAGATGTTGCATTTTTGGAGGCACGGGCCCTCCACACAACAAAACGATTCCTGAAATTGAAAAAAGTAATCGACAAGAGACAAGAATTGACTTACCCGGAGGAACGAAATTGCTTCCCGCTTTGGTATCAGCCGAGCTGCCATTAGCGCGGCAGGCTCCGATTTAAACACGGCTTCGGTGTCCCATGCCCATAGCTGGGTCGTATCCGGTATGATCAGATACTCTGAAAACGACTGTTTAACCTAGATTTCACTTGAAAAAGACAATACCTGGTTTGGGGCACATTAGTTGGCTAGCGGGACATGCGAGGTGGATCAGCCTCATTAGGTTCGGACGGGTGAATTGGGCACCAAAGGTGCCGGACAATAAGATCACAGCCAGGATGGTCATGCCTTCAAACGCCATACCTTCTTGGTTGACTGTTGGAAATGGGAGAACTGAAGAGTAAGGGTTCTGACTGGGTATTTATACAGACCGGGTGGAGATGCAAGTATCGCATGCCGCACTTGCTCCGCCCCACTCGCCCCGCCCACTTGCTCAACCACCCTTCCTTCATCTACACAAAAAGGCGGAGCCAGTGGGAGGGGCATGTTGAGAGAGCAAGGACGCAGAGTTTGAGAGAAATTAAGATCAGAAAAACACGATCAGTGATGATAAACACGTTGAGATCATTGAAAATCGGATTTTGATGTGGAATGTGAAACGGTGTTAGTAAATGATAGGAACAGTATTTTGAAAAGAAATATGTGACACAGAAATTTTGAGGAGAAAAAGAATCGAAGATTTCGCTTCATGTGAGTCACCTCAAATTGGATGCTTATTCAAGTGTTGCACCATTCAAGGCCTACAAGTTGCGAAATTTGTAGGATTGTTTGTAAGAGCTGCAAAATTTCATGTGGCACGGCACCCTGCGGTGGAGTTAGCAATGGAGCGCACTTGCAGAATTGGCGCCGGCGGCGGCGATTTTTAGTACTGAAATTCAGGTTTTTTCAGGTTTTCAAACGAATAAAGAGTATTTTCTCTCTGATTTTCCCTATAAGTTGCGAAAAATGAGCATAAAAATCGATATGCGAAGAGAAAACGGCATTTTTTCCTTCCTCTGAAGAGTTAATACAAGTTTTAAATTTGCACTGAAAATGAAGTATTTCTAAATTTGCAGAAAGAGGAAGGGCGTCCAGGAATAGCATTTTGCTATATCTTCTGAAGAATTGAATGGGGAAAATTTTGAGAAAGAAAGGAATGAAATTGGTGGCAAAAGAAAGGCTCTGATAGGGTTTGAATATCGCTTTTCTACGACGCGTGCAGCAACTCGGCGTTTTAAGCATCGCTCTCGCTGTTTTTCATATTTCCTTTGTCGTAACACTGTTCAGCATTGTAACCAGCGCAGATTTCATCGTTTATAGGTTATTCGCATTCCATCGGTGACCGGCAGCTTGAGTGATAGTTCGAAATACGTGATAGGCATATTTCGACGTGGTTAGTCCGTCTTTTCCTCGAATACAGTACAACAATAATTCAAGGGGAGAAGTGCATTCACATATAGATTCATACAACTAGCTGAAGGGTGTGAGAGAAGATGAAACAAAGGTAGTGGACTCTTTTGCAGATGGCGCCTCCCACGAAAAAAACCAAGACTTCTCGTAGAAATGCAGTTGTTGGAAACGAAGTGAAGTCCGTGATGAGAATCGCCAATGAGCTACGAGTGTCCGAAAATGAAGAAAATGAAGACCTCTCCGAACTGGTTGCCAGGCAACAGGTGGATATCGAAAATCTGGAAAATAAGCTGATAGAGTCACAGAATGAGCTTAAAAGAAGCATAGATGAGCTGAAGGTGTCACGATCGGAGGCGGAGGAGCTGGAAAGGAAGATAACGTGTTTGGAAAACCAATTGAACACACTGATCGAGGCCTCTCCAAAGCCACTTAGAGGTCGGCGCCGATTCGATGGACTCCAGCATAACAAGTCGAAAGACCACCGGTGTAACATGCTCCTTGACTGGCCTCACCGAGAGTTCCCCGATGAAGCCGAGCTGGACTCCTTCCTCGGCCACTTCATTCGGTTCGTCTCGTCGTCGCCGACGTACTCGTTCCGGCTGACACTCACAGATCGTGAAACAGCGCTCGCCAAAATACAATTTCACTTCAGCGACGGTTTGCTGAAAGATCTGAAATCTTTCTTCGTAAAACATTTGAAGCACGACGTGTTTGGGAGCAGATCCGCAGCGGACAAAATCTTGAACTATTCCGACGCTGGAGACCTCTACGACATTCACCTCGTTGAATCCGAGAAGGAGACGGCGTCTGGCAAGAAGACGAAGGTGTGCAACACCGTCAGCTGTCATCGCAACATCGCGGAAGCGCTCAGCTCTCGCCTCTCCATTATGGCAGAGCACGATCGCCTCGTTTTCGACGAGTCCACCGGAAACGACGTCGTAGTTGGTTTTGGGGGCGACAAAGGAGGAGATTCGACGAAGATCTGCCTCATCCTTCAGAACACGGCAAAGCCTAACAATCCGGACGGCTTACTTCTCGTCGGACTGTACACCGGATCCGATGATCACGCGAACCTGGAAGAGCACATGCTTCCGGTGTTCAATCAGGTGAATCGGCTCAAGTTCATCAGTTTCACCGGTTCCGACAAGAAAGAAGTCACGAAGGCGGTTAGGGTGGTCCCCATCGGTGACTGTCTCTTCATCTCGGCGCTCCTTCACCATCAGGGGCCGTCATCGTCGGAGCCGTGCTTCGTTTGCCACTTCTCGTTTGTCACTCATGGAGCTCGAAAGGAAGTGCTCGGAACGTCCTCCTTCCACATCGCCGGGCGTCCTCGCACCATAGGCGAGATTGTAGGGAGCGGTCGCAAACCGCTTCTATTCGTCGAGCCGATTGACGTGCCGCCGCCAGGGATCCACACCGTCCACGGAATTTGCAAGACATCATCGACAAGCTGTACGACATGGCCGAGGAACTGGACGCATCGGCTCGAGGAATCCCGAAGACGCAAGTGATCGGAAGGGCAAACAGCTTCCGATGCGACGGCTGCTCGCAGTGGTACCATCTACAGTGTGAGGACATCGTCACAGTCGAAGAGCGTGTGGCCGCTATGAACAGCGGTGATTCTCTCCTTTGTAGATCCTGCAGAAACGGAGAAGCAATCGACCTCGCCGAGCGTGTTCTCAGAACGGACGATCGTCTGATGCGTGCGAGCCAAGAAATCATGGACTGCGAGAAGTGCCGGAAGGACGTTTCCGACGAGCTCGAAAACCTGAAAGCACAACTGAAGCCGGCTCCCGGTGGCTTCCGGGAACGACTTGAAACGGCGTTCCGCGAGATCGGATGCGACTGCCGAGCTTGGTACCAATCGCTCACCGGAAATCAGATCAGAACAATACTCCGACCGCAGAACATTCGAATTGTCTCCGACGTCTTCCCACCTTCGCCAGAACTCGATCTCATCGCGTGAGGAATGTCGTCGCTCGCGTCTATCATGTCTGCGGCTAACAACAGACCGAAGACAACGGAGGAAATCAACGAAATCGAGACGCAAGTGCTGCTCTTCACGCAGGACATGCGCCGTCTGCATCCTGAAACGGTGGTTACCCTGAAATGCACCTTCTGAGCGCTCACCTCGTGCCGTATCTGCGTTGCCATCGCAGTTGGGTCCGCATCTCGGAACAAGGAATTGAGTCCTTGCATGCGGTGATTAACGGCATCAATCGACGATTCGCCGCCATCTGCGATCCAGTACTGAAGACAAAGCTGGTGTTGAGAAACCAATTGAACCGGAACGTGCTCTTCGATATGGGTGAAAATTGTCGTCGCTAAAGCCTCCTGCTTCTCATTTTTCCGCTTTTTCCATCGTCTATCGCCTCATGTCATTATTTTCTTCATTCCTGTTTCGTTGATAGCCGCTTTGTTATTGTTGTTGCAGCCGAATCGAATGAAAATGCTCCTTATTGTTGTCCGCTGGTCCATCGACACTGTAAAAAGCGGCGGAGAAGAAGTATCGATTCTTGATCGACCAACCGCTCATTTTCCTGTCTCTTCTTCAAAATGTTGTCAGCTGTCTGTGGCAAACACGTGAACACGAACGTCTCTGAACATGAAAAATACAGAGTAGTAAAAAAAAATAAATTGCGAAGAAAAACGACTGAAAACCGTCGAGCTTTCCAAATTTCTACGAAAATCGCGCCATTGTCGCAAAGCGCGTCAGTGGCGCCCATCGCGCGCCGAGTGCCGACGCAAGTGCGCTCCATTGCCCTAACTCCACCGCAGGGTGCCGTGTGTGGAGTTTTGATGTGTCTCCCTTAAGCCCTGACTAACTTTTGTTTTGTTGCTCTACATTCAATTATAGCCAATAACTTGTCAAGGGAAACACTGAAACGTCACACAAGATTAGATTGATCTTTTAGGCAGCAATACACTCAACTATTAAATAATTTGTTTCTATGACGGCGCGGAGAGAATAGAGAACATTCTTCTGATAAAACCAAGTTCAAAGCACAAACGAGTGGAATTATGTAGCGATTATTATATGATGACTTCGTTATCAGTTTCAGAGCGGTGTTCTGCACGTACGTGCACTATTGGCATGTTTTTTTATCAACTATCAAAATAGAATGGCATTTCTTGCAAGTATCTTGACTACAGCGGTCCTTGCAGTATCTTTGCTGTGTTTGAAACTCGTCCATCACCTTGTTGGATCACTGAGCTCACCTACGAACTGTGTATGTTGCGAATTGCTACCGGTTTTTCATCATGAATTATTTTCTCTCACACTATGTTTCATTAACATGTAGCATAAATACATAATCGATCTTAGAATAGATATATTTTGTATGTGAAGTGTGATTTGTGATAAGTGAAACATAAATTCAAGTTTGAATTGAAAGTATGTCAGCTTTGTCTCTGTCTTCTTTTCTCAGAATGTATTCTCTATGCTCCCAATCATATTAATCACGTAATTGTCTGTTTTCAACTGTTCCTTAAGGGGTTCTGCTCCTTTCTCAGATCTGGAAGATGCCCGAAGAGATTAGAAGACAAAACATCTTATCCACATCCTCCATCCTGCCATTAGTCTCCAGTTTCGCAACACAAGCCCTCTTTGCTAATCCTCATGCAATTTGGTGTGTATGTGTCCCGTCCCTTCTCTTCTCTTCTGTTTTCCGAGATATGCGTAAGACCCTTTATGCGGAGAGAAGACCGAATCTGAATGTTTGCTCCTTGCTCACGGGCGTTTCGCAGGGCTGCTCAGAGTTTGATCCATCAATGAGCACAGAATACACATGTCGTGCTTGCCACTTCACAATGACAATCCGGCTAAGATCATTTTGTTGGAGAAATAAGTCTTGGTTTTTAACAACTAGCGGTTTATTGTTGAATGATCAGAATAGTCACCGAGAACCAAATGATAATGGGTTTAAAGATATTTTAAAAGTAGCAGTATTTTGTTGAAAAGCCTTGGGAGCAGAGTGGCAAGGAGTAAATTGCGGAAGTTACACGGAACTCGTCATAATTTTTTGTAGTGAATAAACCGCTAGTTGTTAAAAACCAAGACTTATTTCTCCAACAAAATGAGCTTAGCCGGATTATTTTTGTGGACTTTTTTGTATGTATTCACAGAAAAACTCGAGTTTCTATCTCCTAGAGACAAGAACGAAATGGTTTTAGTTGATTGGCCACTACTGTAACTGATTTTAAAACCTGTTTGAATTTCACAAAAACCCGATTACTGCGTGATCAGCGAGATTTCAAAACGTGAAAAGAAGTCGAAATGCATCAACAAATAACAGGTAAATGTCATTGTGACGTGACAAGCACAACATGTGTATTCTGTGCTCTTTGCTGGATCAAACTCTGAGCAGCCCTGCGAAACGCCCGTGAGCAAGGAGCAAACATTCAGATTCGGTCTTCTCTCCGCATAAAGGGTCTCACACATATCTCGCAGAGCGTAAGGCAGAAGAGAAGGGACGGGACACACACATACACACCAAATCGCATGAGGATTAGCAAAGGGGGATTGTGTCGCGGATCTGGAGACTAATGGCAGGATGGAGGATGTAGATAAGATCTTTTGTCTTCTAATCCCATCGAGTATCTTAGAGATCCAACAGAAGAGCGGAACCCCTTGAGGAACAGTTGAAAATGGACAATCACGTGATTAACATGATTGGGAGCTTGAAGATTACATTCTGGGAAAAGAAGACAAAGACAAAGCTGAAACGTTCTCAATTCCAAGTTGAATAAAGGGTTTGCAAGGACCACTGTAGTCTTGAAACTTGCAAAAAAATGCCATTCTGTTTTGATAGTTGATAAAAAAATCATGCGAATAGTGCACGTACGTGCAGAACACCGCTCTGAAACTGATAACGAAGTCATCATATAATAATCGCTACATAATTCCACTCGTTTGTGCTTTGAACTTGGTTTTATCAGAAGAATATTCTCTATTCTCTCCGCGCCGTCATAGAGACAAAATATTTACTAGTTTAGTGAAACAAACAACCAAAAACGTCTTACTTTCTAAAAAGAGTCGGAAACTCATTTGAAAAAACTTTTGAGCACATGTTGCTTCCAAAAAGATCAATCCAATCATTTGTGATGTTCTAGTGTTTCCCTTGACAAGATATTGGCTATAATTGAATGTAGGCAAATTTCAGACGTTCAGAGGGAATACCTTGTTATTACAAACAATCCTACAAGTTTCGCAACTTTCAGGCATTGAATGGTTCCACACTTAAATGAGCATCCAATTTGAGGCGACTCACATGTAGCGAAATGTTCGCTTCTTTTTCTCCTCAAAATTTCTGTGTCACATATCTCTTTTCAAAACACTGTTCCTATCATTTAACAACACCGTCTCACATTTCAGATCAAAATCCAATCAATGATCTCAACGTGTTTATCATCACTGATCGTGTTTTTCTGATCTTATTTTCTCTGAAACTCTGCGTTCTTGCTCTCTCCACATACCCCTTCCACTGGCTCCGCCTTTATGTGTAGATGAAGGAAGGGTGGTTGAGCAAGTGGGCGGGGCGAGTGGGGCGGAGCAAGTGCGGCATGCGATACTTGCATCTCCACCCGGTCTGTATAAATACCCAGTCAGAACCCTCACTCTTCAGTTCTCCCATTTCCAACAGTCAACCAAGAAGGTATGGCGTTTGAAGGCATGACCATCCTCGCTGTGATCTTCTTGTCCGGCACCCTTGGTGCCCAATTCACCCGTCCGAACCTAATGAGGCTGATCCACCTCGCATGTCCCGCTAGCCAACTAATGTGCCCCAAACCAGGTATAGTCTTTTTCAAGGGAAATCTAGGGTGACAAGTCGTTTTCAGAGTATCTGATCATACCGGATACGACCCAGCTTTGGACATGGGACACCGAAGCCGTGTTTAAATCGGAGCCTGCCGCGCTAATGGCAGCTCGGCTGATACCAAAGCGGGGAGCCATTTCGTTCCTCCGCGTAAGTCAATTCTTGTCTCTTGTCAATGACTCTTTTCAATTTTAGGAATCGTTTTGTTGTGTGGAGGGCCCGTGCCTCCAAAAATGCAACATTTATCCGCGAAAGGAAATCCCCCTGATCGAACAGTTTCCCGACAACGTCAACGAGATTTTCTCATTGCATCTGGAGTATCTTGAGGTGACTTTAGAAGTAGTAACAAGATTACAGTGCTTTTTTCCAGCCTTACCGAGCCACCGTGCTTGGATATATCCGTCGGATGGGATCAAGGAAGCCAAAACGCTTTCCAGCTGATATCGAAGAGTACTTCGACATCGTATTCAAACACCGGGAGGAAATCGAGCAAAAAATAAGGTTGGTTCACCCGCAGTAGCTTTTTTATCCTGTGAATGTTTTTTACCTTTGCTGTGAATGATTTTTTTTTACTTTACCTGTGAGTGATTTTTTCTTTACCTTTGCTGTGAGTAGTTTTTTTTTCCTTTGCTGTGAGTAATTTTTTTTCTTCTAACACTTTTCCTGTGGGTGTTTTTTTCCTTTTTTCTCTGAGTACATCAGAACAGTTAGAAAATTTGAAAGCCCCTTCTGGATTTTTGAAGGATTTTAAAAAACTAAGGTTTCAGAAACTAAGGTTCGTTCACCCACAGTAGCTTGTGAATATTTTTTTTTCTTTTCCCTTTTTTTCTTTCCTGTAAGTGTGTTTTTTTTCTGTTTTCTGTGAATCCATTTTTTTTACTTTTTCTGTGAGTATATCAGAGCTGTCAGAAATTTTTTTTGCCAAATCTTGAAAAACCCAACTTCTGGAACCAATTTTCAAATTTTTCTCTTTTTTCCCACCACAAGCACCAAATTTCGACCTTTTTTTCTATAGTTTTTCATTCTTATCAAATAATACTGAAAATTTAGTGACAGCAAAAGGAACTTTGATTCCTACAAAAAAATTTTTCAATTCTTTTCTCTTGTCCAATAGTCACTACCGAAACATCAAAAGTTCAGAAATTTTTCTGAACCTTGCTTGTCGAGTCAAAATTTAAAACTTTCTCTGTTCAGCTCTGGTGTACCGAAATTTTTTCGATCCGAAAATCAGAATTAGCTATGCACATTTCTGACCCTCTAGTATTGATGACCGACAATAATCTTCCTAAAAATGTACCATAATTATTTTGTACTACAATGATGAATTTATTGTAAGGTTTAGGATGTGGCATAATAGTGCCAATTCCTTGAAGTAAAACAAATAAAGTTGTTTTAATACTGAAAGTGTTTTCTCAGTTCTCAATGTGAGCTCCGCACCATCCAGTCAACGAGTGGTTCAGCGATACTTTGTTCTCTTCTTTCGACGCGTACTTGATCAAGTCTTCGAAGAATGTCGCGATTCCCTGTAGTTTTTCTTCTTTCAAGAACCCATCAATCATGGAAGGCGAAACTAAAGTCGAGTTCTGGCGCTAGCGGAAATGCGTTGTTCGGTGGTTTCGTTTATCAGTTGCAAAATATGCAACTTTCTTTGGATTGAGTATTAAGCAATACCTTCGGCATCAAAGTGTCGACGATGGTTTGGGGAACTCCTTGCAAATACATTTCAGCTTGCACGATTGCAGTTATCTTTGTACCTTCGCCGCTGCAAAACTTGTTTCCTCGAAATGGTCAACTTGTAGATAAAAGCAGAAAATACGTATTTTGTCATTTGCCTAGCAGTTTTCCAGGTGGGATTTCACTAACAGTGGGTTGATCAGAAGCATCGTTGGGTAGGTGTGCCCGCGCACGACTCCAGCGGTCTTCGGCGATTTCTCGTTCTCAACGCTGACCATCGCCACCGAACGACTTCCTATAACCGAAAAATTTTGGTGTCCGTGTGTTGCCTCCTATCGGCACATACTGTTGGAAAGCCTCGGGAGCAGAGTTGCACCGAGTAAACTGCGGAAGTTACACGGAACTCGCCATAACTTTTTTGTAGTGAACCCTATTGTTGTGTCACGCAGACACATAAATGATTGTTTTATATGTTTTATATTGATCTACCCGCGCCCGCCTACTCCTTGTAGTTGTTTACAAGGACTTCCCCTTTTCCCCTCTCTCGAAACCTCACTTCTGTTCTCCGTCCCGGCCCCGCTCACCCCCTACTATATTCTCATGTTTCTTCTATTGATCCCACCAATAAAGAACACAACAACTGGCGATCAGGATTTGGAAATTATGAGCGACAACGACATGATGAAAGCTTTCTTTGAGCAGCAAGCAGAACAGCAGATGGAGTTCTTCCGTCAGCAGCAACTGCAGTTCATGGAAGCAATGAAGTCGTCACTCGGAACCAAGACCCCGGACACGAACGCCTTGATCACGTCGGTGAGTGGTCGGATTTCTACTTTCCACTATGCACCGGATGACGGCGAAACGTTCGAGAAATGGTTCAACCGCCCCGAAGCAGTCATCGACGTGGACGGAAAAGACCTCGATGACGCGACGCGAGCACGAATCATCGTGGGAAAACTGGAGAACAAAGAAGAATGAAGTCGGAATTGACGCTCAGCGAAACAGTAGACACACTGAAGAGACTCTTCAAGGAAGTCAAGTCGCCGGCACGTATCCGCTACGAACTGCTCACCACGAAGTTCGACGGCGGAGACCGGAAGGAGTACACGGCAATGCTCAGAAGACGGTTCAACGCCGCTAAATGGGACCTCATGTCTGACGACCAAGCCGAGTGCCTCCTCTGGATCATCGGACAAAACTCATCCGATTGTGCCGAACTGAGAATCCGTGCTCTCTGTGAAGTTGAAGCGAAGCCGAACCTGAAGTTGATCTAATTGGCCGACTCAATCGATCAGGCCATGCTGCTCCGCGCAGATGCCAACTTCATGGGAAAAGCCACCGAAATCCACGCCATTCACGGAAAGAAACAGAAATCGAAGAAGAATGGTCCAAAATCTTCTTCCCCATCTGCTTCGTCGTCGCCACCACCGTCACCTTGTCCGACGTGTGGAGGCAACCATTGGCGCAAGGAGTGCAAGTTCCCTGTGTCAATCAAATGCAAAAAGTGAAACAAGACGGGACACATGGCCAAAGTCTGTTCTTCTGGGAACCAGGCAACCTGGATGAACCAGGCTGTCTTCGTCAATCAATCGGCTGTTGGAGGTATGAATCGCATCTACAAAATGGTTCTCATCAACAAGGCGCCGATTCGCATGCAGTTGGACAGGTAACACTTCTGAGGTAACACTTCTGAATACCAGAGACTGGATAGCTCTTGGTCGACCGGAACTGGACCCGCCGACGTTGAATCTTCGTACTGCCAGCAACGAGGAGAAAGTCAAGGGACAGTTCGCGTCAACGGTCAGCATGGCTCGGGTGTCTGCCAAGTCACCAACACAGCCACACTTCTCGGGATGGATTGGATCAGACAGGACACAACATTGTATCGTCAGCTGTCCGATGGCTCGATCAGGGCGGTCGCAACGATCCCACCCAGTAACGCGACCCGGCAGCAGCTGGAACGACAACTCCAAGCAGCGCATCCAGCCGTTTTCAAACCGAGTTTGGGGACGTGCACCAATGTGAAAGCTCAACTTCGCCTCAAGCCGGATGCCGCACCTACTTTCCGAAAGGCACGACCAGTGCCGTACGCAGTTCTCTCACAGGTCAGTGACGAACTGGACCTTCTTGTCCAACAAGGAGTCATCGCTGCCACCGACTATCTTCGCCATGCCAATCGTCGTCGTTGGAAAGAAGGATGGCGCGATCCGGATGTGTGCTGACTACTCGACGGGGTTGAACGACTCGCTCGAAACGCATCAACATCCACTGCCCACCGCTGAGGACATCTTCGCATCGCTCAACGGTGGCAAGTTCTTCACTCTGGTTGACCTCGCGGAGGCTTACCTGCAAGTCGAAGTCGAGGACAACTGCAGGACGATGCTCACAATCAATACGCATCGAGGCCTGTACGTCTTCAACCGGCTGCCGTTTGGAGTGAAGACTGCTCCGGCAATCTTCCAACAGATTGTCGACACGATGATCGCTGGTCTGGACGGTGTCGCTGGATACATGGACGACATCATCATGTGTGGCTCATCGATTGAGGAGCACAATGAGCGGCTCCGAGAGCTGCTTCGAAGAGTCGAGGACTATGGATTTCGTGTCAAGGCTGGGAAATGCGCATTTCTTCAGTCGGAGATCAATTTCCTCGGATTCATCGTCAACCAAGATGGTCGACACCCGGATCCAGCCAAGACGACGGCTATCGCCGAGATGCCGGCACCAGCCGACGTCAGCAGGCTGCGATCGTTCCTCGGAATGGTCCAGTTCGACGGCTCATTCGTGAAGGCTCTGTATGACTACCGTGCTCCGTTGGACGCGCTCACCAAAAAGGACGCCGTCTTCAAATGGACACCACAGTGCCAAACTGCCTTCGAGAAAATCAGGACGATTTTGCAATCGGATCTGCTCTGGAAGCACTACGATCCGAGGCTTCCGATCATCGTGGCTGCAGACGCCTCGAACTACGGGATAGGAGCGGTCATCACACACCGATTCCCGGACGGATCGGAGAAGGCGATATTCCATGCAAGCCGTTCCCTCACTGCCGCACAGAAGGGATACAGCCAAATCGAAAAGGAAGCTCTCGGACTCATCTTCGCAGTCGAGAAGTTCCATCGATACATCCATGGACGCAAATTCACTTTGCGAACCGACCACAAGCCCCTTTTGGCCATTTTTGGCTCAAAGAAGGGGATCCCGGTCTACAGTTCGAGTAGACTGCAACGTTGGGCCATCCTGCTGCTCAACTACGACTTCACCATCGAATACGTCAACACGGCATCGTTCGGTCAGGCGGATGCTCTCTCGCATCTCATTAAAGAGAACTCTGTCATTATGGAAGTGGAAGATCGGATCATTGCAAGAGTCGAAGCGGAAATCGACGCCGAGCACCATTCGATCATCAGCAAACTGCCGATCACAGCTACAGACATCCAGAAGGCGGCCAAATCGGATCCAACGACTTCAGCAGTTATGAAGCACGTCAGATCCGGGCAGTGGCCCAAAGTGGAGAGGACGTCGTCACTGTGGCAATTCATCAACAGAAGGGATTCGCTGTCCATCGTCAACGATTCGCTGATGTTCGGGCATCGATATGTGATTCCACTGGCTCAACGACGTCGTGTGCTGTCCACTCTTCACAAGGCTCATCCTGGGACAGAGCGCATGAAGAAATTGGCCCGAAGTTTCGTTTACTGGCCGTCCATCGACAAGGACATCGAGCACCATGTCCGAAACTGTCTTGATTGTCAAGCAGCCGCCAAGAATCCAATTGAAGCAACATTGGAACCATGGCCGACTGCTTCGTCACCATTCGAGCGAGTGCATATCGACTACGCAGGACCGATCAATGGCACCTATTACCTGGTTCTTATCGATTTGTACTAGAAATGGCCCGAAATTCTGGCGACGCGCTCAATTACGACGACATCCACAATTGAGCTACTCATCCCAATCTTCTCTCGATTCGGGAACCCGAGGACGCTGGTCTCGGACAACGGAACTCAATTCACGTCGTCGCAATTTGCTAATTTCTGCACTTCCCGAGGCATCTGTCATCTCCGCTCGCCGCAATTTCACCCGCAGAGCAACGGACAGGCGGAACGCTTCGTGGCAACCTTCAAACGTGGAATGATGAAGCTGAAAAAGGAGGAGACGACACAAGACGCTCTGCACACCTTCTTGATGTCTTTTCGCTCGACACCGTGTGCGTCATCTCCAAATCAGGCACCACCGGCCGAAAACTTCATCGGTCGTCAAATCAATACTGTTCTCCATATGATGCTTCCTCATCACGGATCTCTGACCTCGTCGCAAGTGGACCAGAGAGGCCAAGAAATGAAGGCTCAATTCGATCGACATCACGGAGCAGTTCAACGCAACGCAGTTTTCGTCTGGGACTATCGATCGAAAGGCACCTGGGTGCCAGGAATCGTGGTCAAGCAGCTGGGAAAGGTGAAGTATATCGTAGAGTGCAATGGTCAACGATGGGACCGACATGCAAACCAACTTCGTCGTCGTGATCGTCTGCCGCACTCAACGCCGCTGTTGGATGTGTTCGACTTGGAGCTTGATGCGCTGACAACTCCGCCGGTCATCACATCGAACTGCCCACCAGTCATACCAGCTCCACTGGAACCGAACGCGTCATCCATGCCATCGTCACCATCGCCTGGTGTCACCAGTGCATCAGCCGATTCGATCACCCTTGCCCGCAAGGTCATCGTCATCGGAATCAACATCGTATTAATCTGCATCTTCGTCATCGCCGACAACATCGACAACTCGTGGCTCCGGGACAACAATGGGACAAGCACCGCCGACAACGTCACCTTCGACAAGCGCGTCATCTCGTGGTTCTGGATCACCGGCAGGACAGGCTCAATCGACCGGATTGGCTGTTGCTCCACCGGCGACTCCACCGCCGCCGCCCCAATTTCGCAGATCGACAAGGACAACAAAGTCTTCGAAGCGTCTCGACATCGATCCGAGCAAGCCGAGTTACACGTGAGGTTTATACTCAACAAGGGAGATGTTGTGTCACGCAGACACATAAATGATTGTTTTATGTTTTATATTGATCCACCCGCGCCCGCCTACTCCTTATTGTTGTTTACAAAGACTTTCCCCTTTTCCCCTCTCTCGAAACCTAACTTCTGTTCTCCATCCCGGCGCCGCTCACCCCCTACTATATTCTCGTGTTTTTTCTATTGATCCCACCAATAAAGAACACAACACCTATAAAAATGATGCAGTTACCAAAACTATAAAGCTTTTGGAAACTTTCTGAATGGTACAACGAGAACTTGAGATTCTGAACTTTGAAGAAAGTTATGCAGGTTTTAGTAGAGCTTTTTCCAAGAATACAACGTAAAACGGAAAATTCTACTAAAACCTGCACAACTTTCTTCAAAGTTAAGTTTTTCAAATTTTCGCTGCACTATTCGAAAGGTCTCCAAAAGCTTTATAGTATTGGTAACTGCATCATTTTTATAGGGTTCACTACGAAAAAGTTATGACGAGTTCCGTGTAACTTCCGCAATTTACTCCATGCAATTCGGCGCGGGAGTCAAAAAAAGCTCATTATTTCCGTGGCATGAAGAGTAGAAGATTTGAAATTCCGAAACGTCATGTTGATTTCAAGTACTTTGTACTCAAACACTCGGCTCACTCGTCGACGAACGTCTCCTGGACGTCTTCAAGGCAATCCATTCCACTTTGGACGTCTTTGAATAGTTTTCCTGGATAGTTTGGGTTCATTTAAAGAGGTCACGATAATTTGTGAGACGGTTGAAGTGCATTTCTCATTAACATTTGGACCAATTCGAAAATATCTCCTGCTAATGTGTCTGAAAGCTCTGGAATCTCACTTTGTCACTTGTGACATTCTTCAAAGATGCGTCGATGTAAGAGATCAAAGCTTCGCCTAATCACTCTTTAGCAGGATGATGTGGAGCTCACATTAAACAGAGAGAAGACATTCAGTATTATACATACTTTATTCATATTTTTCCGACATTTCCAGACAGTAAATGCACAATCCTAAAACCTACAGCAAAATCGGGAGGGGTACCTGAAGGCAGTGGTCAGAACAAAACAGAACAAGTGTACATCAAAGCTGGTGTAAGGTGTTCACTGGTGATTAGTGAATTCGAAAGAATGGATCGGAACCTTTTGAATAGTAAACAAATGGTGTTTCTATGGGATAATAAGGTTTTTACTGGAATTTCTAAGATTTATTTGATAGGGAGTAAAAATTTGTATGAAAAAATTTCAAAATTCAGAAAAAAACGGGAGATTTCACCGAAAACTCTTATTATTTGATAAGGATGAAAATTTGTTTGAAGAATGGTCAAAGTTAGCCATTCCACCAGAGTTCAGAGTTTCATGAAAAAACATTTTGAATTTTCTAACAGCTTTGATGTACTCACAGAAAATGTAAAAAAAAATTACTCACAGAAAAGTAAAAAAAGAAAAAAATCACTCACAGCAAAAGTAAAAATGAAAAAATTACTCACAGCAAAGGTAAAAAAATCATTCACAGGATAAAAAAGCTACTGCGGGTGAACCAACCTTAGTTTTTGCTCGATTTCCTCCCGGTGTTTGAATACGGTGTCGAAGAAGTCTTCGATGTCAGCGGGAAAACGTTTTGGCTTCCTTGATCCCATCCGACGGATATATCCGAGTACGGTGGCTCGGTAAGGCTGAAAAAAGCACTGTAATCTTGTTAGTTTTTCAAAAGTCACCTCAAGATACTCCAGATTCAATGAGAAAATCTCGTTGATGTTGGCGGGAAACTGTTCAATCAGGGGGATTTCCTCTCGCGGATAAATGTTGCATTTTTGGAGGCACGGGCCCTCCACACAACAAAACGATTCCTGAAATTGAAAAGAGTCATTGACAAGAGACAAGAATCGACTTACCCGGAGGAACGAAATTGCTTCCCGCTTTGGTATCAGCCGAGCTGCCATTAGCGCGGCAGGCTCCGAGTTAAACACGGCTTCGGTGTCCCATGTCCAAAGCTGGGTCGTATCCGGTATGATCAGATACTCTGAAAACGATTGTTTAACCTAGAGGTGACTTGGAAAAGACTATACCTGGTTTGGGGCACATTAGTTGGCTAGCGGGACATGCGAGGTGGATCAGCCTCATTAGGTTCGGACGGCTGAGCTGGGCACCAAAGGTGCCGGACAAAAAGATCACAACCAGGATGGTCATGCCTTTAAACGCCATACCTTCTTGGTTGACTGGGGAACTGGGAGAACTGAGAAATGAGGGTTCTGACTGGGTATTTATACAGATCGGGTGGAGATGCAATTATCGCATGCCGCACTTGCTCCGCCCCACTTGCCCCGCCCACTTGCTCAGCCACCCTTCCTTCATCTACACATAAAGGCGGAGCCAGTGCAAGGGACATGTTGAGAGAGCAAGAACGCAGAGTTTGAAAGAAAATAAGATCAGAAAAACATGATCAGTGATGATAAACACGTTGAGATCATTGAAAATTGGATTTTGATCCCGAGAAGGATACTGTGCTATTGATTAATAGGTACAGCGTTCTGACAATAGACATGTAAGACAGAAAAAAGTTCAACACTTTACTACATATTTCGCGCTTCAAATTTGATGTTCAGTTCATATCTACAAGCTCAAAAGTTGTTCTTCCTAAAACTGTTTTTTCCACACATGAGAATTTGAAGGGATTTCCGAAACATCACAAACATCATGGACCACTTCCTATAAACCCTTACTAACAAAATAGTGTGGTCGATGATCTTAAAAGCGGAAAAACGTGTGGCGTTTTTGTTCTCTTGCTTCTCATTGAATTTTCAGCCAACTATAAGTCGAAAAAAACACTGAAACGTCAGGAAGGATATTGTCAGAACGCTGTACCTATGCTTGATCTTATAGTCAGAGACAAGCGAACCCTAAGGTTTTCCGTGTCAGAATGCTGCGGTTTGACGACTCTGTCAAAAACGAGCGTGTAGTGATCATTATATGATGACTTCGTTATCAGTTTCAGAGCTGTTGCACTATTCGCATGTTCTTTCTAAACTATCAAAACAGAATGGCATTTTTTGCAAGTATCTTGACTACAGCGGTCCTTGCACAACCTTTGCTGACTCCAAACTCAACCATCATCTTGTTGGATCATTGAGCTCACCTACAAACTATATGTTGCGAGTTATTTCTGGTTTCCCATCATAAATTATTTTCTCTCACACTATGTTTTATTCTCATGTAGCATACATACGTAATCGATCTTAGAATAAATATTTGTGTGCGAAGTGTGATAAGTTGAACTCAAATTTAAGCTGGAATTGTAAATGTTTCAGGTTTTTCTTCTTCATGCTTCCAATCATATTAATCACATAATTTTCCGTTTTTAACTGTTCCTTATGGGGGTTCTGCTCCTTTCTCAGATCTGAAAGATGCCCGAAGAGATTAGAAGACAAAAGATCTTATCTACATCCTCCATCCTGCCATTAGTCTCCAGTTTCGCAACACAAACCCCCTTTGCTAATCCTCAAGCGATCTGGTGTGTGTATGTGTCCCGTCCCTTCTCTTCTGCCTTCCGCTCTCCGAGATATGCGTGAGAGATAAACTATTATGTGAAGAGAAGACCGAATCTGAATGTTTGCTCCCTGCTCACAGGCTTTTCGCAGGGCTGCTCAGAGTTTGATCCATCAAAGAGCACAGAATACACATGTTGTGCTTGTCACGTCACAATGACATTTACTTAATGTTTGTTGACTCTTGTTGGCTCCCGGTCCCAGTAATCAAGTCACAATCGGTTTTTTGGATTATTCGAGTTGACTTGACAAGACAGTTATGTCTTCAAAACTGAAAAAGAGTTCAGAAGACTGGTAGAACAGGGAAAGGAGAACCGAAATTTGAATTCTAAACTTTGGTGCGAACCGATTACTGTACTGTTTGAAGACACCCGAATTCCTCTCAAACACTCTAATTTCAACCTTTCGATCGGTCATTCAACAGTTGCATTGCTTGGGTGACGTGTTTGACATGCTTTTTAGATCTCCTATTTCGATTCAAAATTCGTGTGATGTGCGTTCATAACATTACAGAAATAGCATCACTTCCCGTTTTTTCTCCCATTTTTTTCTTCCTGGACTTGTCAGCTTGCTCTATTTCCGTCTTCATTGTTTTCCATTTCCGCGAATACGGCGGCTCGATCATATACCCTAATTCGAGGATATTAGTTTGAATGGGACAATGATTTCGTTTGTTGATTCGTCAAGTTTAGAGAAATATCTATTTTGAGCGTGATTTTTTTTTGGGTATAACAATGTGGGTGTGGGTTTTTCAAAGAAGCTTGCGTGGGTAGTCCTTTGATTTAGCACTTAGGCCTGATCGCCGACGCGTTTCGGTGGAATTCAAGAAGATTTTGTTGTGAGTTATCCAAAAGGCGCATCTTTTTTCAAAACATCAAAATGCCAACGCAATTCGATTCGTGGAAGGTGCATTGTTTTGGAGTGCTATTTTTCTGAGCTACAGTAGGACACGTCAACGTCACTGGTTGACAAGATCAACCGGTCACAGAAAGAGTTGGGCAAAACGGATAACTAGATTAGTGCACGTAGAGAATTCAATATATACCGAACTAATCAAATGTATCTCAATTTTCTCTCGATTTTCTCAAAACACAACTACTGTAACCCAAGTGTTTCTGCTGGTTACAAAGCGTTTAGTCATAGCCGACATTCTGAGTTCCGCCATTAGTCGAAACAAAAGCGAACATACCCTGTACCCTGAAGTTCAGAAATATCTTGGTGCGAAGTTAACCACGTTTCATTATCTGAAGTTGTTTCCTTGTGACCAGGAAACAACTTCACACATCAGAGCTACATTAATCTCGAGCGAAGAATTTCTGGTTATTTTTTTTTGTTGCATAGATAATCCAAATATTTGTTCTTCTAATTCCCATATCAGAACAATCAGAAGACGTCTTTTTGAATAATGGAAAGATATCTAATCCATCAGGTGTAACCTGCCGCTGATGTTTTGTCCTCTGCTTATCAAAACCAATAAAAAAGTATAAGTGGAGGGGCTTTTAGTGACACTAATCCGCAGCGATCCCGTTATCCGGTGTGGCTTGATCAGAAGAAACGGGAAGAAGAAAAGATTAAAACATGTGAGAAAAGGAAACGGGATATTGAGGACTATTTCGAGAAGAGGGGGGGGAGATAAACAAGAAACTCTCCGTTTGCATTATGGATGATGAGAATATTGAGAAGGGAAATGATGTGTGGTATCTTTTTGATATTCATGTTTGAAGGGAGTACTACGGAATAGAACTCGCCGAAAATGAACTTGCTACGGAATAGCGCTTGCCCCGGAATAGAACTCGGCTCAATAAGAGCCCACCGGAAAAGAATTCTGTTTTCGGTGAATTGCGCGCGTATCAATATCAATGTTTTATTTTATTTTTTATATATGCTTGTGTGATTCTTTATGACATCTCTTTAGTTAGAGCAAATGCCAATAAAATTATCATAAAATTTGAAAATCTTTCAAAAACAGTCAGGCTGAGTAAAAAGTTCTCTATTCCGGCGGGTTATCTCCCTTAGAACTCTCATTTTGAATTTTTGATCTACATATTTCACCGCTGCCCACTCACCAACATTCCAACATTCAGTGAAAACTTGCGCGCCTTCAGAAAAAATCACCAAGAACTTTGTGCTTTTCCCCCTTATCAAAACGGGAAACGGAAGAGGATAGAAAGTTTCGCAGAAACCTCACGTATGTACATAGATTATAAATTCCCATGCGTGTTTGACATTTTCAGAGGTAAATAAATAAATAAGAGCTCACCAACATGCTTCCGGAAGAGTGTGTCATTTTCACGATAAATGTCAATGCGAGATAGAGATACATGCCGCTGACGCATCCGGATCAGCGCAAACACCCTATTTCGGTCTCTTCCGACCGATAAACTTTGTTTTCTTTTTTTTTTTTGCACGTGCACACTGGCAATTTTGTCTCCAGATTGACAAAGCGAGGGATCGTTTGACTCGGATCAGTTGACGTGCTCGCCACGTAACAATGTAACAATCTGATTGATTTCATTGTGTTCATGGGTGGTCAAAAACAATTCATTTAGGATAGGCAAGTCAGAGAAAGAGAAGAAGAAAAGCTGTTTACACTCAGCGAATCAGTGGGAAAGGGAAGCGATAAAAGTTGGGGCAACCAAAACTCACGGGGGGTACGCGTAACGAAAAAACCTAGGAACGGGCAAAATGGAATAGATTAGGGGAGGCGACTTGAAAGCAAAGGGCAAATAGAGACATAAGATGATCGGGCTGAAAAATTCATAAATAGCATTATCACAGGTTGGACAGAGGGGTGGAGGGGGTCTCTCATAATTATGACTGGATTGTGTTGTATGCTTTTACACTGGTTTTCTTAAATAAACTGGGAAGTCAAATTTGGTAATTAGGGGTAGCAATTCGGAACCATCTCATTTCTTCAGCCGCTGATTGAACATGGCGGCCATCGATCGAACGTCGATTTTGTCCTCGCCAGCGACGTCATCTACTGTTGACTGATGATCTCTACCGCTTGTTTTGGGCGGTAAAGAAGGAAGTGCTGGTTTCTGGAAAATGTTAGATTAGCTTTTTGTAATGATGCGGTATTTTGGGAACATAATAAGAATCGCTATTCTTGTAGAAGAATATGCATGTTGATTACAGAAAGCATCGAGCATGGATCATTGCGGGTTTTGAGCTGGATTGTGCAGTGATCCGATGAGTGATAAATGTTATAGTGACTCAGGGAGTTTGGAAATGTCAATCCCTACTAAATCACTCCGGTGTTTCGCTGTGTGGTGTGCTCAGATTCCCTCATTTTCTTGATCTGGATTGTACAGTGATCGGATAAGTGGTAAATGTCACTTGTAGTGACTCAGGGATGTTTTTAATGTCAATTCGACTTGCTCATAGCGAATTTCTTGTGGTTTTTGTGCTCAGAGTATAGTATCAATGATTTGACCCACCGAGTGAGCAGGTGGTGGTGGCGGCGGCGCCTGCTCGGGTCGCATGCTCTCGTTTCTTCGGAGGTGCTCTTTTGAAACCGAAGGAGCTAGCGGAAGAGTCTTGTTTCTGAAACAGAATTGCGTCACACTTTTAAGTTCAACACTTCAGAAAATGTTGTCTCACAATTTCTCCGATTTCGTCGACGTCTTCTCCTTTTCCAAGTCCTCGTTGAATTTCGTGAGCACTTCATCACTGGGACGCGGCACTGGCGGAGGCTGAGTTGTCGGACGGAGGGACCCAGTACGATTGAACGATGCCTGCAGAAGTTTTCTGGTCACACGTGACAATGATACTTGTGACACTCTGTTTGGTGTTCAGGTCACTTACCGCCGAGTCACTGCGGAACTTCTCGGCTGCCGGATACACATCTACACTCTGTTTGTTGCTAGTAGCTTCTTTTTCAGCCGGTTTCAGCAACGGTGTGGGACTGGAAAGCTCGGGATTCTTCAATGTGACCATTGGAATAGAGGGAGGCTCGAAACGAGGTGGTTGTCGGCAGCAGCTATTGTAACAGTTTCGCGGGTGAGCGGGCTGGGCAACTGCCACGTGAGAATGATCGTCGCCCCACATGGCTGTGAAACTTTGGCTGAAAATGGTAAATTACTAAGGTTCCGACAGCAGTTCATGTCTCACCGAATCCTCTGTGCGTACGGTGGTGGTGGGGCTTTTCGGACTGGTACCAAGTGTCCGTGCAGGTCAAAACGCTTCTTAATAACACTCCACCACCTGAAATCAGTTCACTGTTTCATGTTTGTGTCACAATTGTCCCACAAACAGTCTAGCAATTTTCCAAACAAAGTAAATTAGGTGAACTATATAAACATTTTCAATCCTTTCGTAAACGTACTCAGAGATCAAATTCCGCTTTCTCTTGACTCGATAGTAGATACACAGCCCAGCGATCAGGAATCCGAACAGAAAGATGAAGCCGAGGAAAGTCGACGACAGAGTGATTCCTCGGAACTTGTAAGCTTCGTTGCTGTTCACCGATCCTCCGTAACCCGGAATTTCGCACGAAATACCACCGAATCCCCGTTCACAGTGACAATTTCCAACGTTGTTGCACACTCCTAAGAAGTAAACTGTTATTGGAAGAAATAGAGCTTAATCCCCTGTCTTCTGCTCTTTTCGATCCCGAACCGGAGAGTTTGGGCAGTGAAAAGTTGCATCTGTCAGAATAAACAAAACTGACCTCGCCAGTTGCAATTGTCCAAACATTGAGCCGTCACTTTGGTCAGTTTCTCCTTCTTCTGACACTTTTGCCCAATGCACATTTGATCATCGCCACACATGGCGCCATCTGGCACCAGTCCCGGATCAGGCGCATTGAGTCCACCGTACGCGGATTTGAACACGTAGCAGAACTTTTTGTCGTCGGGTTTCAATGACGAGTAGACAGTGCTATGGGTGAACGTGACGGAGCCCGGATCGCCAAAGATCGGACGTTCCGCTTGGGTTTCGCAATGAAGGAGTCCACACTTGACATTTCTGCAAACAAAAGCATTTCCTTCGAAAGTCAAAGAAACTGTTGCAGCTCACTCAGATTCGCACTTCTTGAACTCTTTGGTGTGCGCGTTGAATCCACAGTTGCCATGAAAATTGCCTTCCGTATTCCTTCGATAGCAATTGTCATCGCCTGCGAGACCAGTGGGTCCCCACAGTTTCGAGCACTGGTCGTTACGACTTCCGCAGCCGCCCTCGTAGCAAAACTCCTAAATTATTCACATAGGGAATGGGTAAATGAGGCTGATTTGTATGCGCTCACATTCTCTCTTCCCGGGCAAGTGGCTCCATTTTGAACAACAAAGTCGGCGGGACAATCGCTCGTCTCGCCGTTACAGAACTCGTCCAAATCACAGATTCCGACGGCGGCTCGGCAGACAGTTGCTCTTGGTTTTGGTTGGCACGTCTTCAAATCGCAACAGTCTCCGGAAGCGCAAGCCGCTTCGCCGATGAGCTTGCATGTGCTCCCATCACAGCAGTTGTTGTCACACTTCAATGGTCCGCAATCACATTCCTCGCCCGCCTCGACGATCCCATTGCCGCACTTCGCGTCGCTCGCCGTTTTGCCGGGCTCATTGAACAGGCACAAATCGATACCGCGACTGAACCCATTAGCCAGATTTTTGACGCTGCACTCGGACCACACTTCCATGTGACCCGATGATGGCGCCATGATGCATTGGGGCATCGGACAATAGCAGACATCCTTGTCATCCGGATCGTGATCCATTCCAAACGTGTGACCGAGCTCGTGTGCAAACGTGGCGACCGTTTGGACGGCATCATCATTGTGGTCGACGTAAATACCTCCAGAGTAGTCGTACGAACACATTGTACCTTTAAAGGCTTTTCCGACGACGGCGTCGTCAAACCGCAGCGTTCTGAAACATGAAAACCTGTTTTTAACACCTTAAGAACAAATTCTACGTACGTGAGCAAGTATCCGGTGTCAAAAAGGTGATCCTTGAGCATCAACTTCTTATACTCCATGAAATTGTTCAGAGTATCTTTCGAGTCGGAGACCACCGAGATTTGATCGCCTTTCTTCCAGATTTCCGAGTAGACCAGAGTGACACGGATATTAAGAGGGAAGTAAAGCTGAAACACATGTACTGAAATTGGAAGAACTGCTGGAATGCTCACTGAGTTTAGAATGTTCATGGTTTGCTGGATGTAGTCGTTCACTTTCTTCTCGCTTGAATCGTATTTGGTGTACTGAAAAAAAAAAACATTTTGGTGTTTTTTTTTCTCAGATTATCGGAAAAGTTCAAGAAAAGCTATGAATTTGATCTATGGTAGATCAAATTTTGAGATTTTCTGATCTGATTCATTTAGTTGGTTCCCACAACTTTCAATGTCTCTTGTTCCCAAAAAAATTGCGAATAATTACCACAGAATAATCGGCGACCAGCGCCAGCTCGACAAATCGCTTCCGTCCATCCAGATGTTCCTTGATATACGACGGATTGCGATCGATCGCCGTATTAGTTTTTCCCGCTTGCCGCTTTTTTCGTGACGAAAACGTTAACGAACCGAGGTCTGAACATGGTGTAATTGAGTACAAGAACGGAGGTACAAGATTAATTTTGCATATTACGCCCATGTAGTATGTATGTCTCTCGCTTGGACTGGTTTCGGTTTTGTCTCATTTGTTACCCTGATGAATGCCCCCGTGAACAATGTTAATACCTCACCCGGTTGCAAAACACCGGCAGGTAGAGCGAAACTAACCGCAATTGTTCTCAACGTATGGTGTGAGGACGAAAGAGGATCCGTCGAGTGTGGAAAGACCGAATCGATTTGTTTCTGTCATGATGAGTCCAGAAATTGCTGAAAATTCAAAGACTTTCTTCCTGGATTCCGATGACTTTCTGCTGACCTTTCGGGTCACACACCGACAATGCATGTCTCCCTTCTTCCGTCACACCTTCAAAGTGACAATGCGAGATCTGAAAGTTGTTCGTAATGACGAAACTAGTTCAGGGTCGGAACTAGGTGTAAAAGGAGAAAAGGCCAAACAATTGAACTACTTACCAAAGAAGAGGTTGAAGGGTCGGCGGCAATGTTTGCAGTGAATAGTTGCCTGGAAAATTGAGATTGGTGGACAAAATGTCTATGGATGGTGGACATACCTATCTTCGGTGAATGGTATGTACACGCGTTGTCCATTCGGTGAAGCGATCTCAAGATCGAACGACGAGTTGTTGAGTGCCGTGTGGACAAGTGACTCGGGCGTCTGTACTCGTCCATTGACTTCCACTCGTATGGGACACGGTGTCACGTGCCACTGACGACGGTTCGATGATTTGATATCAAGTGTGTCCGTCATGGTGTGCACATACTGGAAAATAGTTGATGAATGAGTACAAGATACAGGAAAGAGCGGGAGAAGAACGGAGAACAGTGTGTATCAGTCGTTTATTTACAAATGGAGAACGGGAAAGTCAACAAAAACAAACGAAGAGACAGGTCTAGTTCGTTTTTTTCCTCACTTTCCCCCTCTTGGGACGAGCAGAAATGAAGAACTTCCCATCTTTTTTTCTCGTAAGAAAAAGTGAAAGAGAAACAAAAGGTTGAAGAAATGAGATGAATGACGATTTGATGAATGAATCAGTCATGTATCATGTATCACAAATGAAAAAGAGACGCGTGAAGAGGGGAGGAAACGTGTGTGTGTGTGTGTGTGTGTGTGGGCAAGTAGTCAGTTGTCAAAATCAAGTGTACAATGTACTAGTGCTATGCATTTTTAATAAACCGAAACGAACCCTTTCCCATTCTTTGATTGGGCAACGAAAGCTGTCAAGAGAGAGAGACGGCGGCGGCGCGCGCAAATATTCATCAAATTCGAGTGAGTGACAGGATTCATTTCAAACGATTCACGCTTATTCGCTAATTCGGCGGAACGACCAAAAGAGTGAGATTGCGAAATCGTGCCTTCGTTGGTGTGAAGAATTGGTGAACAACAAAAGAGAAGGGGAGAAGAGACGCAGAAAACTAGAAATTGGTCTTGGTGGGCCCTCCCATCCTCTCTGTGGTCGTGGAAGAGTGTACACGCATGTGTGTGTGTCTCTGTGGCGATGGGTGAGTAAGCGCGCTCTAGAGAGGGGGGGGGGGGGGGACGGCCGGTTGGGATGGCCTCACACGCGGCAGTGCGATGGGTGAGAAAGGCGGCGGACACGAAGAGACGCTAGAGAAAACGAGCGGATGGACACGGAATGAGAATGGGTCGAAGCGAGGGGGAGAGGAAAGAAATGAGCGCTCGTTTCATCCGGGCTAGTCTGGTCACAATGGCCCGTTGAACTTTTAGGACACCCTTTCCTCTCCTCGCGCTTGGCCGTAGGTCAAATCGGCGGGAAGAAGAAGAAGAAGAGGAAGAACAAGGGATGTCTGGAGAGAGCGAAAAAAAAATGTGTGAGAGAATAGAAATTGAATTGAGAGAAAAAAACTGGTATTTTGACACCACCGGGTTGTTATTTCAGGCGCAATTTTTGATCGGCGTCACTCAAAAATTGTGAGAATCAAAGGAAGTGACTCAACTTGATTTTCATATCAGAACTGTGATTCCAGAATAAAAAGTGAATATGAGTCACCCAGCCTCCACTGAGTTTTCGCTTTTATCAGTCGAATCATGTGTGCTTTTTGGTGAAAAGCACATTTTTGAAACTGCCTCTCAGTGGGGACATTTTTGAAGGAAAGTATTCAGGTTCTCTCGTTTTTATCAGTTTTTCTGTCGATGCTTCGCTTTTTGCGGCCTCCAAACGTGATGTAAAAGGTTATTATTATTATTCTGCATCGTACGATTTCCGGGTGAATCATCAGTTCTTGTTTCCTTCCTCCTCAAATGATCGAAAGAATAGAAACGGAACAACAGGTGTGCGTAAATCTGTGTTTTATTACAAGAAAAACGGACGGGGAGGAGAGGATGAACGATTTTGTGGGTCAAGCTGGTGGTGAGCCAGCAAACACAAAAGATTTGGTATCGATTTTCTGAGAGGGGGGGGGGGGTCATATCCAAACTTAGGAAACATTACCATAAATAAGGCATGATACAAGTGAGAATGATTTGGAAGGAGATTGGATAGACAAATTGAGGGAACATAGGTCAAATTGAAGTATTAGACACAACATCTAAATGATTTTGCTATAATTATTAGAATTCTTGCCAAACTTTTCGTCTTTTCTTCGTTCTTCGAGATCCAAAAACCACACACTTACTAGCATTTTTGGGGGGGAGGGAAGAATGAATCGTGAGGAAATTAAAGAGGAAGTGGAAAATGGCGCCGTCTCATCGAGATGGACCGTCGGATAAGAAGGCATGAGTGAAGAGGAGAAGGAGAAGGGGTGACGGATCATGAAATGAAGCGAGAAAAAAAAAACCCAAAGAAACCTAATAGACACGGAGGACAACTAAACGTAACCGTTTTCTTTTCTGGAGGAAGTTGGCTGGAGGAAGGCACTATACATATAACACAGGTATAGGTGGGATAGTAACAACGGGGTAGAAGAAGAGGAAGGGTATTGCGATTTTGGAATGCTTGTTGTTTCTGGAGTGAGAATGGGAAAGAGAGATATTTGGCGAGGACGATGATGATGAATCAGCACCTCTCTAAGGCATATGACGACCGGAAAGTGTCGAGTTTTGTGACGAGGTGTACGCCATTCCGTAGAACACTTCCTGTTTTGCCAGCTCGTCTTCGAACTTCTCCTCGAGAATCTGAGATGAAAAAGAAGTCAAAATCAGGCAAAACTACACGAAAAAAGACTCACAGTTTTCCTGGTGATCAGATTTTCTTGCCAGAGATCGCGCATTTCATGATACTTCGTCTCATGCTCTTTCATTGTGTTGCGCTCCTTTTCCAGCAATTGTTTACGCTTCTCGTTCTGCATCTCATCAAGCTCGATGATCTGAAACTCCACGAATTTGTTTTGGGCTGTTTCTTTTAGCGTTCGGGTATTACCGCTTCCTGATGACGTTCCTTCAAGAGCTGCAACTTTTTCTGAGACTTTAGATCGTGCTCCTCGAGAGCTGCTCTCATTCGCAATGACTCTTGCTCGTCGAACCGTCGAATTCTCTCCTGCATCTCGGCGTTCGACATGTTCTTAAATTGCATCTTTTCTCGTTGAGAACCCTTTCCCGTTTCGTTTTGACAGTTTTCTTACCGTTACACTAATTCTCAAGCTCTCTTTGAACATGACGCTTCGAGTTTTGGTCTCCGAGCGCAACATCTTCGGAAGCTTCTTTCGATCCATAGTGAGCGCTCGAATCAGCTCGTCCTCCTCCTCCTGATGCAACTTCTCGATTTGCGCCATCTCACGTTGGTGTCGGGCGAGCATTTGAGTGCGAAGAAGATAGTACTCGTCTTTGAACAGTTTTCGATGCAGCACAAACTTCTCGCGCATCTGCTTATCCTCCAACTCCCAAATGTTATTCTCCTTGGCGCGTAGCAAATTGTGTTTTTGCATCAGGAACTGCTTCTCGGTCGCTGCCATTCTCTCCTTGTGCTTTTCAGCCATTCTTTGAAGCATCGCTTCTGCGTTCTGTTGCAATTGCATCATGAAATCTTTCTCCTTCAACTGATGCTCAATCTCGATTTGCTCTTTCCGCTGCTTTAGCGCGTCTTTTCGTTGCACTTTCGACAGCATTGTGAGCTCTTGCTTGAAGATTTTCATCTCCTGCTTCAAACGATCCTTGAATGCACGCATATCCTTCTCCTGCTCAACTCGCAGACGCTTTTGTGCGTTACGAAGCTCCGCCTCTTGCGAATTCTCCGCATCTTCGATCTCTCGACGCTGTCTTCGCTCCATCGAATCCATTTCGAGCTCGGACGTTCTTGTTAGGTTCGTCTGCTCGGCGTTGAACTTTCTGGCTTGCTCCTCGACTAATTTGATGCCTTCTGCCTGGAGCTCTTGTTTCTGTCTGGCTTCGTCACGTTGAAGACGTCGCAAATCGTGAATTTGTTGTTTTCTGAAACTTTTTTAGAGTTCAGAATTGTCTATTCGTTGTATTTCTTTGTTTGAAACATACCGTTGTACTTTGTCATCCTTCACACCGAGCACATGAACCGTTGTGGACGTCATCTGAACTCCATCGATCATATAAGTCCTCGTCTTTTTGGTGATCGTCTGACGGTTTCCAACGTTACGACCTCCCAACGGTCGTGGAGCCATAACTGGTGTAGACTTCTGAGCGGCAGAAGACGTCGACGGAGTTGATGTGGATTGTTGCGAAACCATTGGCACTGGAGCCGGAGCCGGAGCAGCGTTCTCCTTGGTATTCCCATCGTAGTCAACTGGTGGCTCCGGTGGTGGTGCCTTTTCATCTTGCTTCTTTCCATATGGCACATTGAAATACTCGGGATTCGCTGGAATCGGTGTTGGAGCGAATTCGTTGCGAGCTACTGGACGTGCTGGTGGAGGAGCTGCGGAGCCAGCAGAAACTGAAGTCGACGCGCTGTGAACCGACTGGAACGAGCTGTCACGAGAATGACTGTCACGACTTTTGGATGGTGTCGATGGAGCGCTGACTCGTAGTTCCGCTTTTCCTCGGGCAGAATCATGTACGGTGAAGCTTGTCGACATGTCCTGAGATGGTTTCTTGAAAATAGTGTCGGATTCTTGGGAAGCACGGCTCGGAGTCGCGGATTTTTCTCGACTCTTCTTCCGGTTCACAACTTCTTCTGAAACTTCCATGGACCGGCTCGGTGGACGTGAGCTGCTCTTAGCGACAGGACGATCAAGAACATTCACAGCCGTCTTCTCGATTTGCTGTTGTGCCACCACGTATTTTGCATGCTCCGCGGGTTCTGGCTTTTGGAATTGTAGACTGACTCTTTGTTCCAACGATGAAGTAGATTCAGATGGCGATAGTTCTGAAAAACTTGGTGTATGTGGTTAAGCGGCTAGAGGTTGCCTTACGTTTCAGCTGCGGGCTCAGAGACTTTCTCTCACGGCTCGCAAGGATCGTGTCACGAATCGAGTGCTCCACGGCTGGCGATGACTTCTCCGAACTTTCTTTAATCGGCGAATGCCGTGGAGAGGCGCTGGAGCGAGGCGAATTGAAGTTTGAGCTCTGTTCATCATCCAGTGTAGTCGTGAGATCATCCAGAATGTTGAGTGCTTCACGACGCGGACTGACAAACTCTCCAGGCAATCCCGAGCTGGTGGAGGTGTTGAGACTGAGCACAGCTGGTGTCGAAAGTCGAGCACTGCTTTGATTCGAAGTTGGTGTCGAGAACTCGGCGTTCCCTTCCGACGATGTGTTGCTGTTGGTAAAGGATACCTGAAAAATCACTTTCTGTATACTTTCTCACTGTCCTGTTCATCTCATCTGACTCATACGCACTGTACAAAGCCTCGACACACTTTCGGAAACTTTACAGTCGCGTTCGTAAACTTTGTGAACTACAAACACCGATTTGCGCTGTACTCTCTTCCTTTTCTAGTGCCAAAAAAAAAACTACTCTTTTACAGTACGGTTTACAACTGCACTGTGTTCCGATTTCGGCGCTTAATCTTCCCTTGTTGTAAAACATTTGCGCGGGCAGAAAGTTTATCGAGAAAGTTTTTGATGTTTTTAGTGTGACTAATATTACCAAAAGAAGCTTATGCAAATGTTTTCGCGGTGCCGGGTGAAAGAGTGACTCACCTCCACGTAGCTCGAATTCTCTTTTTTCGCATGCCCATTCATCGATGGCGACTGATTGAATGTGGCTTCTTGTGGCGGTGGTGGGGCAGCGCGCTTCTTGTGCGGAGTTTCTGGCGGTGGGGTCTCGATACTGGGCGGTGGAAGCATGGGCACTTTGAAACCGTCACTTGTCGCAGGGCGAGGACTATCCGACGCCGAGCTCCAACTGTCATTTCCACGCCGTTGCGAAATCTCGTCGGATCCGGCCACCGACTCGTCGTCAGCGTCAATCAGCACTTCTTCCTGAACATCTGCGCACATTTCCGTGAGCAGGTCCATGATCGCTTTTCGTTTCGATGGCGCATCCATGAACCACTGATGTTTCAGAATCTCTGACGCCGGGCGGCGATTTCTGGGATCCTTGACGAGACATTGCGCAAGAATGTCACTGAATGACTTTGTGTAGTGTAGTGGTTGATTAAGTGTCGGCGGGTCCGACTTCTGCACTTTGATGATCACTCTCATCACAGAAACCTCCGAATGCGGCGGTTCTCCGTGTGCCATCTCGATGAGAGTGATTCCGAACGACCAAATATCGGAGATGCAGTCGTAGGGCTGATCTTTGAATGTCTCACAAGCCATCACCTCCGGAGCCATCCTAAAATGATCAAATTCACTAGCATCCACCCGGTTGACATTCCGACTAACCAATATGGTGTACCGATGAATGTGTCTCGTTTCTCTCGTTCACTTTTCAGTTTCGCCGACACCCCGAAATCGGCGAGTCGAACTTGTCCGTCGTTCGTGAGCAGAATGTTACCAGCTTTGAGATCGCGATGAATCACGTTTTGGGAGTGAAGCCATTTGAGCGCGTCACAGACATAGTACCCGATGTATCGAATTTGATCTTCTTTCAGCGGGTGTCCTAACTCGATCATGATATTGTCGACGGCTCCACCACCACAGAACTCGAGCAACATCTGTAAGTTTGTATGATGTCACGTGTTTTCTTTTCAAATCTCGCTCACCGTCAGCTTGTTCTCGTAAAAATATGTGGAGTAAAGACCCAACATGACCGGATGGCCTTTGCATTCTGTCAGAATCTCGATTTCAACGAGAAAATCTTCGAGCTCTTCGCCTTCTTGAATTTCGATCGATTTTGAGGCGGCGAACAGTTTCGGATCGCTTTTCGACACGGCTTTCTCAACTTTTCCGAACGCGCCATCGCCGAGCTCACCAATGATATTCCAGTGATCGCGTGGGTTCACATTATCCTGAAAGAAAGTATCGATTGCTCATATGAACCTCAACTTTACTCAATGACTCACTTGAATATAACCGGGCAACTTTTTCTCCTGATGGCTTGCACGAAACAAATTTTTGACTTTGTTCAAAAATGCCATCTTGGCGCCACAGAATCAAATCAGTGGCGTGGAGAACAACGACGACTCCTCACAATGTGTCTTCTGAAAGAGACCGAATGAGAAAAAAACCAGTGACTTTATACCATGGTAAATGTTGACAGAAAAAGGACATGCCCTTCGAAGAACACGAGGTGTGTGTGTGTGTGATGCATCTGTGTGTACACAGAAAACATACAACAACACAAGAAATCGAGCAATGAATAATTGTAAGAAAAAAGAGAAAGGATGGACAAAAAGACAGAGGAGACATGGAAAATGCGGAATATATAACACAAAGAGGTGCGGTTGTAAAAGGGAGGAGGTGAATGATTCACCGTTTAAAAATTATGTTTACAACCACCCGGTTTCAACATCCAATTCGAGACACACAGGACATGTAACAAAAGTATGAAAAGAGCGTTTTTTTTTTCTTTTTTTTTTGCAAACCTTCAGTGGTCTCACTGAGCTCTCGACCGTCGAGAGCAATGCAATTTCAAGTAGGTTTGCATTACTTTTTCAACTTGACAAATGTCGAAAAAGGATATCTCGAAATCGAGCGCAAATGCGACATACGAGCGAGGCGGTGAGGGCGTTTGAGATCAGATTGGGATTGCCAGATATGGGAAGAGAGAAAGAGAGAGAGGGATAAAATATGGTAGCCGAGAGGGATATTGGGGGGGGGGGGGGGAAAGATCCACCGATCAATATTTGATAATTGCGTCTTTTTGTCCACACTCTCTTCTTTCTCTTCCCTCCGACAAAAACAGCATTTTCAACAAGTGGCCCACCTCTCTCTCTCTCTCTCTTTCTTTCTCCCATCCTGTCTTGCGTACGCGCACAAGAGGGGATGGGGTAAAATGGTGGAGGAAGAGGCAAAAAACGACAGGGCCACCCTTTTGTATACCTGAGAGAAAGAGAGAGAGAGGAGTTGGGTTGGGGGTGTCTGTCTCGCCTTTTCGAACTTTTTCTCTTCACTTTCTGTCTTTATTTCGATCCATAAAAGACGCGGAGGAGGGAAAAAGAAAAGGCAGAGAGCAGTGCAAGCAAACTATACCGAGAGGGCGGCGGTAAACTGCGCGCGCGCGCGCGCCGGCGGCGGAAGGATCGCCGCCTCCAAAGTTGAACTAGGAAGAAGGATGCGGGGGGGGGGGGGGGGGGGTCTAAACTCAACTCAACTGTAACAACCCCCGAGTAAAGTCGAAGAAGAAGAGACGCAGACGGATACGTTCGCTTCGCACGAGTAGATAGATAGTAGGTATAGGTATGAACGGTAAGACCTCTTTTCCTCTGTCTCTCTCGCGCGTACACACGCGCGACAGTGAGAAGGCACACCGGAGGTCGATCGGGCATGCGAGATAGGGAGGGCAACGTGTGTCCGAGGCGACCGACAGTGTGGACAGTGCACGATGGGTCAAAGGTGAATAGGAAGCGCAGACGAGAAAAGGGAAAACCTGAATATGAATGAATAGACAGCAGTCCTTCCCCCTCTTCCTCCGCGGGCATACATAACTGTTTTGTTCCACATAAATCTTTCGATTGGATCGGAAGCGGATGGGATTGAAGGAATTTGTTACGGGGTGAGGAATAAAGACGATTATAAAGTATGTCCTTCTGTTTCTCATTGGGCACTTGTTGTTGTTGTTGTTGTTAGTGTTGGGTCTGAAGAAGTGTTCCCATGATAACATGCATGTTGTTTTTTTCCTCTTCCCATCACGCCGAAAGGTCACATGTTCTTTACGCATCAACGCGTTCGAGTCGTGTTTCTGTTCTAAGCTGCTTCTTTCCCCCCTTCCTCCTCTCTCTCTCTCTCGCAAATTACACCTCATCCCGAATCTCTCTGACTTCTCGATTCATGCGCGCCATAAGTTTCTAGCAATGAGGCGAACGCGGCAGGCCGAAACACAAGAAACGCGGTTGAAAAAAAAAACGAAAAGCGAACGGGGTGGGAGGCGAGGATGAATGAGAAAAGCGAGGAATAGGAAGACGGTGTAGGAGAAAAAAAGAGGATTGAGAGAGAAAGAGGAAATAGGGGGAACGTTTAATGTAAAAGATCGCTCGCTTTCTACCTCCTCAAGAAACCGGATCTCCCACACACACACACACACTGGCGCATAGCTAGTACTAATACTCTGAAGCAGTAGTTAGTATGTGAGAGGCTGGAGGGAGGGGGGGGGGGGGGGGGGACAACTATAATGTACGGTACATAACAAGGAATTAGGCGAACGAACGGGGGGGGGGGGGGGGGAGGTAGAGAAAGAAAGAAAAAAAAGAGTAACAGGTGGGAAACCGGGCGTCGGGGTATAGGCCGACAAAACGTGAAGCTTGTCTTGAAAAAAATTTTTCTGACAGAAACTTGGGTAAATAGGGTGATCGGAGCCAGTTCGTCAGCTGCATAGGTCAGAAGAATTTGGGTATGGTAACCTGACACTTGAACGGAGTCTTACAAAACAGTCAAATCCTGACAGTCATCCAGTCTTGCTGCTTTTTTTAGGTGACACTGTGAGCGTCAAAAGGTGTGAATATTTGAAAGAGGGATGGAGTATGACAACAACAACAACAACTAGAGCAAAAAAGAGAAAAAGAGAAGAGTACATACAGAAAGAAGATCAACAGAGGGAAAATCTGTGTTTTTCAAGTGCGTCGTCGGACAGAGGATAGGAATGAAAAGAAAGATGGTGGAAACCCATCAAAAAAAAAACTTCCTCTCACATTAGGGTTTTTGTGATCAACTTGGGCGCCACACTGAAATGAACCGAATACAATTGAATAGTACAGTCGTAACGTAGTCAAAAGGAGTGTTGGAAGAGAAAGAGGAGACGGGTGAATGAAAGAGGAGAAACGACCGAATGATATCAACTCGATCATCAGTTGTTGTGTCTGTTTCTCCACCATTTTCTCACTACCCGCCAAACTATTGGGCCCGTGTGTGTGTAGGTGTATGTGTGCCTCGGAAGAGACTATTTGTATAAATTATCGCTCCCGTCAATCATACACGGCGGGACGGCATAAAGTTGGAATGTTGGCAAGAAACCTGCAGGAACCCCTTTCCGTCGGTGGTCGGATGGTCGAGCCGAAGGGAAAAAAGCGAAAAACTTCGCGGAGGGCAGGCCAGGGTTGAAAAATGTTTGGCCGAAAGAACCTAACGATTATCCATAAAACAAACGCGAAAACATGTTTCGCTCTGTTCCCCCCCCCCCTTCCACTCTTTAACTACGAGGCAGAGACACCTAGAGAACCCATCATAACCCTATGGTTAGCTATATACGTTTTTTTTTTGTCTTTTTATCTTCTCTCTCCAATGTCTTTTTCTCTTTCTTCTTCATTTCGTTTTTTTTTTCGAAAAAAAAGGGTCACAGATGTGACTGCTGTCTTCATTCTCAGGTCGAAGAGCCGAAACGAAAGCGAGGGGGCAGAGAGAGCGGAAGACGAATTTATTGCGGTGAGGAGAAAGGAGTGAAGGGATGAATGGATCGGCTGATCAATCAATCTTTCTATCTATCACATGTCCTCTCTCTCTCTGAAAAACGGGAAAATGGGATGAAGTAAGGAGAAAGAGGAACAGAAACAGCTGCCACTTTCGCACTGGCACTGGCCAGTGGATGATGATGATGATGATGATGACGAAGAATTACAGATACCAATGAGAATAAGAGGAAATTACATGCGAGAAAAGGTTTGTAACCAACGATCATGACTGAAATGAAAATGTGATTCATTCATCAGATGTATAGAAAAGAAGAGAAGAAAAAAAAACTAGATGGCTGGATGGATTTCGGCATATTTTATTGTTTCGCAACAAACACATGTGCGACGTCAAGTAGTGGAGCGAAAGTGGAAGGTTCAGGGCTGAATTTTGTGAGGTTATTACGAAATTCGTGGTCGGATGAAGAGGCAAAAAATTGTAGGAAATAGGAGAATAACATTCTTCTTAACGCACTTTTGATTAGAAAATTGTGGCATTTCGCGATGAATAACTGAATGTTTTGCTGAAATGCAATAGGGGAGGGGGAAAATTTCAACGATTTTGAGAACAGGCTACGAGAGTGCTCGTTTGGTGTTTGGCAGGAAAAAAGTTCCGAAAAAGCACACACAAATGCATAAAAACGTGCAACTCGGCGGTGCAGTGCAGCTAATCGACGCGTTTTCTTATCAATTCATTGCATTCCACTTCCAGAGTTTGAAACTCGAAAAAATCCACCAAACCATCGGTGGAAATCGATAATTGACCGGAAAACAAGCAAAAGGCGAAGAGAGAGCAAACGTGGCGGAGCGGAAAAAAGGTAAACACAAGGTGAACAGTGGACACTGCCTGAGGGGGGGGGGGGGGGGGGAGTCACCGAAGCATTTTGAATCAAACAGACGCAATGTGCGCGTGCGGTGTCTGCGTACATTGCCGCGCTGTGCAGCGCGAAGTGGTAGCATTCAAATACTGTCCGATTATTGACCGGTAACTGCTAAACGTGTATTAGAGAGCAAGTAACACACAATTCTTCTAACAATGTGAGTTAAAAATAAAATATCTTTGATTTCAATGCTATTTGAATTTAATCGTTAGAAATAGTTCTCATTTCAAGAAAAACTGAAGTTTTTTTTTCTAAATTTTGATAGTTTTTACTAAAAAAAAACACGAAAAAAGTAGGAAATAAGATTTTTTGGTAGATTGCGAAATTCGATAATCGTCAGAACGAAAACAAACTTAGTGAAATGTTGCCGACCTTCTACTCGGTTGCAAATTGTTTAATTGGCGATTCCGTGTTAACCTTGCCCTTAAGACGTTGAAAATGTTTTCACCTTCTATATTTTATGTTTCTAATAAAAAATAGGCTAATCGACATGAGTTTCGGGTTTGAAACTTGGTTTTTTTTTTTGGTTAGAAATAAGGAACAAAAGAAAACCGTGGAATTGCAAATTATTCTCCCTTTTGTGCGTTTTTCTCGAAAAATGGCAACGAAAAGTTCACTTTTGGCCTATCGAACATTTTTGATGAAACCAAACGTCACATTTCCGAAACTCGCTGTGTTTTGTCTGTTTTCACATTGTCACTCACTATTCCACACCTGGAGAGCTCGCTATGAATCCTCTATTAGGTCGTTTTGCTTTTCTCAGGTTTCCATACTATTTTTGTTTTGCACACCGGTGCAGCGGCTTTAGAACAGTGTTCTAATTGGGTTGTTGGTAGCCCGTCGCCTGTCTGGCCTCTCTTCGAATCCCATGCTCTATTCTTCAGAAGCTAATCGGCAACGTCTGCTCGGACCAAGGACACCGCCCCCCACCCGCCGCACCTGTCGTCCTTTTCCGTCTTCTGCCAAATCCGGATACCAGTCTTCCTCATTTACCCCCCGTACACACACCCACTAATATGACTGACTCGAATGCTCTCTGGTAGGTTACATTATTCAAAATATTGCCCACCCAATCGAAAACTCTTCACTGTTTACAGGGATTCCTACAAAACATCCGAACAACGAGCTGGACCCCTTCCAATGGCTTCAACCCCGCGAACTTCCAAATCTTTGAGGTTAGTGTATACTTTTTTCTCTCTTTTTTTTTTGTTCCACTCGCTTTGTACAACATGAATATGACACGATAATTGCAGACCGACACCGGAAACGCCGAATGTCACCAATATTGCTGTAGATATGGAGCTGGATGAGAATATTGGTATGTCAACTATTCTAGCAAAAAAAAAGAGGAAGAAATGAAATTTGCAGCCGTTGAGAACATGACTCAAACAATTCACGGATCATGCTGGAACTGCAAAGAACTTCACGCGGAAGTGCGGAAATTGAGGGAAAAGGTTGAGAAGCAGAGTGTTTTCATCAAAACATTGCTGAAATCGCTCAACTCGTAAGTAGTTCATATTTTTCACGAGTTAATGTTGTTCGTTTCGCTTTTAGAACCAGTGAGATGGATTCGTCAGAGTCTCAACACGGGAACGGATCCACTGTAAGCACGGCGAAAAGTACGCGTATTCAGCGTGTCACGCCCACCAAACGTGAGACAACGGTGTCAACAAGCAGCAGCATAAGCAGCAGTCAATCTTCTCCCGTCGCCCGAAACGTTCTCCAACAACTGCCAGCTCCCAGATCGGCGAGAACGCCAACAGGAACGCCGGTGATGTCGAGAAACGTGAGACCCACCGCTAATAGGAGTACGTCAAGCGGATCGTCAACTGAAGTGCAAGTCACGGTTTGTAACGTCATTTCATTGTGGTCTTCTACAACAGTTCAGGTTTTCAGCAAACTCCACCAAGACGCGTCAGACTTCCGCCACTCCTCCGTACTCCGCAGTCGCTTCCGATGGGAAGTTATCATTCGAGAAGAGTTTTCGCTGAAACCGGACGGCTTCCACAACTCCCGCCACCACAGGCGTCGTCAACACCGAGAAGATTGCAACCGCGCAGAAGGCTGTTCCCAGAGAGTGCCTCCAATCCGAACATTACCCGTGCGACGAACATCTATGGGGAGATTTCGCAATACTATTGATGTTTTCAGAGCAACGCGAGACGCAACGCTCGAGAAGCCCGATCGAAATGAACTCAAACCCCATTGAACATTTGAACATTTCGCCGGTCAAAGACGATCAGTGGGCGCGCGCATGCCCTCCACGAGTGAGTTTTCTTAGCTCTCAAACTTCCAACCTCAATTGTCATGCAGGTTCACTTGGAACGCAACCGACCGGAGTTCATAGAGCGTCTGGAAGCCAGACAGAGCATCATTCGAGCTGCTTCAATGAAAAGAGCAGAAATTGAGCAGCGGAAAAGAGTGAGTGCCCTTTCTTTTTCAGTTGGTGTGCTATTATTCCGTTTCAGAATGCCGCGCGAGCTGTTGCCACGGGAAGAACCACTGTGGAGTCGGTGAGCAGGGATCTTTTCGCCGACTCGACGACTGTCCGAGCCTTCTACCAACAAGATATAAAGGAAATGACTTTGAAGTGAGGAGAAGGGAAGAAGAAACAGAGCTTTGCACGCTTTTTTCCAGAAACCTTCGTAAAACCAGCATGTTCAAGAATAAAGTTTGGGAAAGAATCGCATCTGTTGACAAGGTCGCCAATAGAATTATCGCACAAACTCATAGTTTGGTATGGTTTCATTGGATTCTTGCTAGAAATTATTGATTTTCATAATTTCAGAGGGCCCGTTCGACTTCGCGACCCAGAGGGCAGTATTGAAAAAGTTATATTTTCAACCGATACGAATTTTTGTCATATGTTAATGGGAGCTCTAATCTTCACATCATATATTCACAATTTGAAAAACTCTAATAATAAGAAGCCATGCATGTTGTTCTTCTTAAATGCATCACAAATAATCATCAATTTTCAATAATTCGCTTGGCGCCAATAAACCTAATGAAATTAAAACTTTTGTTTTGAAAACTTGCAATCATTGCGCAGTTACTACGGTCTGACAACTGTGCACAGGTAGATGAGGTCAGCATCTTCAGGATCTGCGAGCAAAAACGACTTTCCGAAACTTTTGCAGGAAAAATATCCCTACCTGGCGTCTGAGTAGCCTGGTCGACAGTTTTTGGACGTCTGGGTTTTGAATCAGGTTCACTCGGTTTATGAACGCAACGACAACAGAATCCAGCCTGACCAGAAAGTTGTCGGTTCAACGCTTCCTGACCTGGTTGTCCCATACCTGTCAAGATACTTCACTCATCAAATTTTTGGAAAGCTCACACACATTTCCTACCTGAAGAGCTTCCCAAAGTGAACTGCAAGTTTGCAGCCCGTCCTCCCGTTTGCATTCCTTGCACATTACCCAAATTGAAGGAAAAGTGGAGAGGTTGTGTGGTTTGCTGCATGTTTTCCAAGTTGAAGACAAAGTTCAACGGTTGTTGTTGTTGTACCGGTTGCAGTGAGCCTGACAGACTGTTGTTGTACAGCTGAAAATGCTTTTTTGCACTCGCACTCACTGTTTGGTTTAACTCACTCTTGAGTAGTCGACCGGTGTGTATTGCCCGTTGATACGAGGATCGTCACGACTCTGAAAACAAATTTCAGCGAGACAATTCAAATGTTGAGCTTACCATATATGTATTGTATCCCGGTGTATCCCAGAGATGATCAGGGAGTGGTCCAGGTAACATGGGACCTGTTGCTTTGTAGAGCTCCGCCCAATAGCCGTTGTAAGCGTTCTGTATGAGAACAAATGTAAAATTGCAGGTTAATCAGAGTGAAAACCAATCAATAGCCTTGTTAAACTGGCGAACGCATTTGCACGGAGAAGTTTGAAAAACTCCTTCTTTACAACCTAATTTTCAGTTGACAATCGATAACCACTTGGTTTTCAGAAAGCCAATTTTGCAACAGATAGAGTCAATTTTCTAGGTGGAAGTAAAAAGAGTAGAAAGTGCAAGATACCTGCACTTCGTATTGTGCCCCAGCATTTTCTGCGGTTCCAAGAGGATCGGCATTGTTAGGTGTCCCTGCAGCCGATGGCGGAAGAGGATCCACTGGTGGCTGACGAACTTCTTCCATTTCCTGATTCATTTTACCCTTCAAGAAACATGAAAAATATATGTTTCAGAGCCTTAAAACCGGAAAACTGTCGAAAACGGTGAGAAACAACGATGAACTTTGCATCTCATTGATACGGAGTTGACAGAGGGGAAAAGAGTGAGCGCCAACTGATGGCACTCTTCAGAGCGCCACAGGTCCCGTTTCTTTGCGACGAACAAAAGATTTTGAAAAGCCAGACGTTGTAACCCATTACCACCGTTTTTAATGGCATATGTGATGTGTGCTGTCGGGAGGCTGCAGGGGGGAAGTCTGATGGAAATTGAGCTCGACGGAAGCGCTAGCACCCACTCTTCACAACTGGGAATCGAGCAAAGGATAGGAATCAGATAATGCTAAAGTGGGAAAAGATAAGAAGTCGAAGTTTGATACTCCACATTCGTTTAGATAAACTGAAAGCGCCTCTTATGTAGATCAGACAAAAAGTTCGGAATTCGGTTTGCTCAAGGTAATCAAGGAACGATATTTATTGATTACAAAAAAAATTTAAAATTTATTCTATGTGGGTAAAAAGGGGCGACTCAGTTCATCGTGGGACGAGCACAGTTAGATTCCGAGAATGAAGTCGTCGTCGTCGGTGTCCGAATATCGGAAGTTCTTCTCCGACAAAACGTAAACCTTCTCTTCTTTGGTCAGTGGGTCGGAAGACGTTCCCGGCATGCTTCCTTTCGTTGAAGACGGGCAGAAGACTGTGCTGTGGTCCTGCTGGCAGTAACGGCACCAGTTGGTGTCGTCCCGATATGTGTCCTTCCGCCCGGACTTGTCCGACCATGACGACGTGGTTCTCGAATATGACCGTTTTGAAGTTTTTGGGCTCCGCGACCGGCTCCGCGATCGGCTCCGCGACCGGCGCTGCCGCTTCGCGTAGGTCGACCGGTAGTGGTCCTCGCGGTGGGACCACTTGCGGCTATCCCGTGAGTGATGGCGTGAGCGGGATCGATCACGTTGCCGGTCGGATCGGTGCCTCGAGTCTCTTTCTCGAGTGACAGTGGCCGACTCCTGCGTCATTTGAGCCAGTAGGTTGTCGATTTCCTTGACGGAAGCGGAAATCATCTGCAAGGTGCCGATCGTTCTATCGTCCTTGGCGACGGCGTTCGCTGCCGTTTGCAGCAGTCCGTTGACGAAGATGACCTTCCTCCGAGCTTCTCGCACCAGATCCATATTGTCTCCGGTGGTGTTCGCGGACGACATCGCGTCCTGCAATAAAGTACGTATGTGTGAGTGAATGGATGCTGTGTGGTGTAACGAGCTACGTGACGAGAGACATGTTAACTGGGAGTAGACAGAACGTTTTGAAAAAAAATGATGGAGATGAGAGTTAGAAAACGTTGTACTCTTGCTCAACGGCGTTGGAAATGAAAATGAACTGCGTAACTTGCGATAGTGAATTGAAAAAGAGCAGTTGTCCTGCTCATTTTGCTTCTCATCTGACGATGGCTGCTCCAAATTGTGTGCTGGTGGTATAGGTCAGGAGAAAGAGAATGAATGCTATGATGACTACCACTACCCACTTGATGTAGCTGAAGAAGCTTTCAACGAGGTGGGAAGCATTCGGGAGATTTATGTCCACGATTGTCATGGATAAAGTGGCGAAAAAAGAAAGGGATACACTTTGCCTCGGAGTCTTCGAAGGCCGATGGAAAAAGAGTGAGTGTCAACTGATGGCTAAGCGCCCAGGTCCCGTTTCTTGGCTACTTATGAAAGTTTAAAGAGACCACATGTTAGGCGCCACCTCCGTCGTTCTGAATCGCTTTTTTATTGCACACTGGGGAGAGGCAATAAGAATTGGTTAAATTGTGGGATAGCTGCCGCACCTGATCTTCGAAACTTTGGGATCGTTTGTACTCTGCTAGAAAATTAAAAAGTCGATTCCAAAAAGCATCAAGCAATCTTGACAACACTTTTCATGATTTATAATCACTCATTGCTAAAAACATGATTGCAGAAACATTACTAGGTGTTTATTTCATACAATTGAGGCTCCAATGTGAATCAGACAGGAATATCGATCAAAGTTTTTTGGGATGTTCAGGATTTCTTGTGCACTTTTATGACTGACTCCGCCGTCGGAAACCGACTAGAATCATGGAAAATGAGTTCAGTGGGATTCGAAACTGAATCAGACGAAAAGTGCAGTGTTCGATTTTCTCAGTGGTCGAAGCTTTGCCCCAGGGCTTCAAAACGGATGGAACGTTCAGAAGTTACAATATGATATTCAAACTAACTCCATTTAAATGATTTCTCAATCGATAAGCAAGAAACCAGTTTGAAAGTAGAATAAATAAACATTTATTCTATACAGATAAGCATTTTCAGTTCGATGGCAAAAGGTACAAACACATATAATTTTCTCAAGACATCTTCCGATAAGCAAGACAATTTTGGTGCGAAGTGTGAAGGGGAGGGGATGAGAACCGTATAAGAAACTTGCTGACTGGGTTAGACATGGGGGGCGAGAAGAGGAAGAAGAGGAAGAAGAAAGAGATAATTGGCGGAGTCAATCATTTACAGAACAAGTGAATTAAAGTTTTGTTAAGTAAGTCTGGAAAATCCATACACAAGCAAGAACTCGGGACAACTAATGAAAAGTGCAGAAAAGAGAGGAGATGATAACCGTACTGACGTTGATGAAATGTGGAAGAGAAAATGGAGTGGGGGGGGGGGGGGGAAGTGAAAAGAAGACGAGGTCAGCACTCAGTGACGTGCATGTTTCCCGAGATGGTGTAGATAGGAGGAGAAGTGGATGAAGTGCTGGGTGCGGCGGCGTTCGATGATGAAGGAACCGGCGAGACGTGTGTTCGCGCTGTCGGCGAGAGCATTGCTTCGTGTCGGACAGAGCTCTCGTAGCTCGGCGGAAGCACTATTGTCGGAATGGAGCCCGGACGATCGGGTGCGATTCTGAAAGTTTCTCGTTTTTCAGCAGTTTCGTTCCTCTTGACGCCTTTCTCTTCATGCATAACTGACAATTTTCGAAACCAGATTTGTCACAGGTAATTCTTATTTTCTTCTGAAAACCCATTCCAGGTTTCATTTCAAAAGTGTAACCGACAGGTTCGAAACGTTCCCGAAAACCGGAACGATTTCTAATTGCACATTGTTCATCGAGGCCAACAGACAATCGGAAATACACACGCGCACACACATACACACAGACATGTTAGCAGAGCAAAGAAGATTAGAAACGGTTGTCTTCTCCCTACCTGAGCACTCGGCCAGTTTTTCCAGACCGTGGCTTGTATGGTGGCACGCTGGAATTTCAAATTGGATTAGTTGCTCCAGGTTTTTGGTGGAAAAGTTTTGGAGAAATGGGGAGTGTGAAGGTATAAGCTAAGGTTAATCGATAATAAGCCAATTTCTTTTGCATTACTCTTACCGATCTCTGGTGGTCGTTGGAGCCACCGGATTAGGGCTCGGCGTGCAACTCATCGAAAGAGCTTCCTCGTAGGTTGGCAGCTCTTCCTCCCGTGCTCCAAACACCTAAAAGCACTCAATGGAGTTTTGCTCAGAGCAGGGAAAAAAATGAACGCACGTTCAGCTCGTGAGCCAGTGTTGTAATGTAAATCGGAAGTACATTATGACGGTCCGCTTCATTTGTGGAAGCTGCACGGTTGATTGCTGCTGTTATTAGTGCCTGAGAAACATAAAACAGTCGGCTAAGCTGTTCCTATCAGTACGGCTAGTTCTCATTCAGAGCGTAACCGATCAACTGTTCGATACCAGTTTCGTTGAAGGAAACGAGAAATGTAATCCTTCTATTCAACATACCTGTCGTCTTCGCTGCCTTTTCAGTTCAATGAACTTGCGCGCCGTTTTGCGGACGGCGACACAGAATGCAATCCAAATGACGACAGAGAGCAGCATTAGCAACACGACCATCACCATCATCAGCATATCCTCTTTCTCATCCTGCCAGTCGTGCTGCAAAAAGTTTGATACAGCATTGAGTTTAAGATTAAATGACCGGGTTACGGTAGCACCACTCAAAAGCTCACCTCGTCACTGGATGAGTCTGCCGCCGACTCCGCCATACTGTCTTTATGAAATGGTATAATGGTTGCTGGTTTTCCCTGAATATCAAAATGCATTGAAGATACAACTGAAAGTACGGGAACATCAAGAGAGAGAGAGAAGATAGTTCACACGTACCAGAGTGACGAGAAATCAAAAACTTGACTTCATCTGCGTCTCTCACTGTTCGTATTAAATATTTCGGGAAAAAAAGAGAGAAAATGTCTGTGTTTGCGAGCGAAATAAGTGGAACAGGCGAGTTATCGAGGCGGCAAAAAAAAGAGCGAGGAATCGAAACATTTTTTTTCACACTTTCACACAGATTCAATTCTTTCCAAGGTCCGCCGAAGATTTGCGCTCTCGATTTGTCCTCAGGAGCCCATCGTTGTTGAAACAAAAAAAAAAAAAATAAATTTGGTTTGAGAGGGTACTAAAGTGGCAAATGGGACGAAGATTGAATAGGGAATGGAATGGACAAAAAGCGGGAGGGCTAAAAGCCTGACGACACCAAAATGAAATTTAGTCTTGTTGGACGAGCAGAACATAGGGTTAGAAGAAGAAGAAGGAAAAGTTGTATCAGGGAAAAAAAGAGCTTTTCGTTTTTTTGTCCCATCGCAAAGAAAAAAGAACTTTCCCTCTCTCTCTCTATCTCTTCTTGTTCCAATTCCCGCAAAAAGGATGAACTTTTTTCGATGGACGACTGAACCCAATGAATATTCAAAGAGAAAGGAAGGGGGGAAAAGAGACGAGAACCCGATGGGAGGTCATCAGAACCACTC